>CM040124.1:297607479-298286781 GCA_022559845.1 Amorphophallus konjac | reverse complement strand
AGGTCTATGGTGGGTGGGTTGGTGTTAGTCGAGGCATGGCGCACTCGAGGAGGTGAGCAAGGTCGGACATGGGTTGGACTTGGGAGTGGAAGTAGTGGAGGCCTAATTTGGGGTAAGATTGGTGTAGGAAGCGGGAGGTGGGTTGGGTGAGGGGTTTTGGGTTTTGGGGTGGTGGCCATTATGGGCCTTGGTGGAGGGGTGGACATGGTGTCCACATGATTTTTAATGGTGAGGGTTGGATGAGTGGTGGTCACCATGGAGGGAATTGGGTTGGTTAGGGGTCTCTTGCCCTTGGGATCACTTGGGGTGGAAGTGGGGGCTAAAGGGGCTTGACTAGTGTAGGTTAGGGAAGGGGGTTTTGGTTGGGATGTGGGGGACCTCATGGGGTTAGGTGGGGAGGTGGAGGTCTTAGGTACTTGGGTTTTAGTGATAAGGGTTTGGACGGGTGGGGTGGGAGGAGTGGGAGTGCTCCTTGGGTTTTGGTGATCCGAGTGGGAAGGGGACACATACCTAGCCCTTAGTTGATCCTTCATGTCCTCCCATGTGGTGAGGGAGCTTCCCGTCTAATTATCCTTAAGCCCTCAATTTTACACCAATGAGTTTGAGCCCTTTTGGTTAGTTGTATTTTGGCAACCCATGCCTTTTCATCCTCGGAAATATGATACCAATTGAAGTATTGGTCCATTGTAGCTTCCCAATCTAAATATTTGCTAGGAGAGGTCCCATCAAAGGTGGGAAGTGGGAAAGGGGCCATCCTATCGTCTGTCCTTAGGGCGGGCCTATTTTTCCCAAGTTGGTTGAGTCGGCCCGATATGTTATCAAGCCGCTCATTGGCATAGGTCAAGGCTTTCATGAAGTAGTTGAAGTCATGAGTGTTAGTGGTAGGCATCCCTTGGAGTTTTGGATTCATTGTGGGATTGGAAGATGTAGTATTGGGTTGAAAGCGAGTACCACTACGAGTGGTCATGCAAGGTTGGGTGGGCTATGCAAGGGTGTGCGGATGCACCTATGAAAGACTTAGTGTGACCCAAGACTAGACTTGTAAGGACAAGCCTATGACCGCTCTGATACCACTTGATGTGGCACAGTCCAAAGACCACTAAATATGATAAGGTGACCCTAGGACTTAGACCCGCAAGCATACAAGCGCTCAATGATTCTCACAACGACGATTTCTGCTCACTCGGTTCACACGTTCACCCGGTGGGTCCGGGAGATGATGGTGAGGGTCCGAGGTGGGACCCAATTGTCCTAATGGACTTACAATGCTAAGGCTGACCTCCAATGGACCTGGGAGTCCCAACTTTGTGGGTGGCTGGCCCGCAAGGCGGGGTGTGGGGTGGCACTCACTCACGGGCCGCGGTGGGCACGATATTGCTTAAAATGAATTCCGAGCACTCTCTTACCGTCCGACGGGCATTCAAGGCAATACTACATTTGCAGAAATGAAGCTACAAGGGTGTGATCAGAAGCTCACCTGATCGGTGTGAAGACACCGATCCCGTTCGGAGACGAGGGCGCGCCGGGAGGCGAGGGTATACACCCGATCGCCGCGGCGATGGAGCTTGACCTGAAAATGTGAAGAGGTACAGCACTACGCCCCTTGCAAGGGGGGGATCTTGGGGTGGGGGTTAATGTATTACAACCAAAAATTACCTCCACGCAGGGAGGGGCCTTCAGCCGGCCAAGCGGGGAGGGGAACGAGCGAGATAGAGTCGACTTTCCGAGCTTTGCCGATTCTACCTAGCTTCTGTAATTCTGGACAGAGAGCCTATGTCGATGCTGCCAATAATTCCACCGAGCTTGGAATCTGATGAAACTTGCGCCAAAAGCTTGCTAACCGGAGAGGGGTGCGGCTTGAATTTTTGGACGACGTTCTGATCTGGGGACTGACTGCTCCAGCGACTGGAAGATGGATGCAGCTATGGTCTCTCTCCGAGCTCAGTCTGAAACAGCAGGTTGCAGAAGCTGCCACGATCGTTCCTGAGCTCCAAATTTGGCACCGCTAGACTCGTTGGAATCGTGGACGAGTCTACTTTGCATAAAAACAAACAGGGAAGTCTTCTGATGTTGGAGATGAGCTGGGTGTCCAGAGAAGTGGACGGTGGTCGGTGCAGACTGTGAGGAGACAGACCGGCGTGGGTGTGGTAGAAAATTGGTATCTCTGGTTTTCGGATGCCGAACGGGGTTCTGCCTTCTTTTCCTGGACGCTGACAGGGGGAGGAAGAACTTTGTAGAAGACCTCGAAGACTGGTTCCCTCAAGGTTCGTCGTGGGAGAGTCTTCTCTGCCGCTCTGGCTCCTGGTCTGAGAGGTTCTGCGCAGTCGGGGAAGAACAGCCTTCACGGACGGCCACGAACTCGGAATGGAGTGATTCCACCTCGCCTGCGAAGAGCACAGGGAGGCCTTTCCAGAAAGTTAGGCCACGCCACCAGCAGAACCAGGATTCAGTCGTGGACGTCGCTGCAACAGAGTGCTAAACTGCAGGTCGGCCTGCACACAAAGCTGGAGTGGAGAAGAGAGGAGGGGGCGAACTTGGCTTGAGGGGAGAGGAGGGGTGCGACCTAGGGAGCAAGGAGGGAAGGGGAGATTCGAATTTGGGCTTTGGAATGAGTTAATTCAGCCTTGGGAAGGTGGAGATATGCTTAGGGAAGTGAAAGGGGTAGGTGGTGGTTGGAGGGTGGGGTTTTGAGTGGTGGAACTTCCTTGGGACTAGGTGAGGATTAAAGAGGGGTTGTGGGAAGTTGTGGGGAGTTAATGGAGGTAGGTGGGGGTTGGAAGTGGTTGAGAGAGGGAGGAGAGAGAGTGAATTTCGAAATTTAGAGAGAGGAGGAGAGATAATGGAGAGATAATGAGAGAGAGAGAGATATTGAGAGAGTTTGAAAGGGTTTTCTTCAATATTCATCAAAAGTTGAATACAAGAGGAGAGATGGGGCCTATATATAGGCAACCATTCTTTACATGACCAAAATACCCTTGACAATAAGATAAAAGACCGAGCATATCCTAGACTCAATCCTATGGGCCCATAACTAAAGTAATAAGGCCCAATTAAACATAACAAGGGAAATGGACTAAAACCATATGACTCAATAAAGGAAAATACATAAGATAAGACTCAATAAAAAGAAAATACATAAAATGAAACTTGGGAAATGAAGATAACAAGTGTAGATCATGATCAATCCATATCAAGAGTGTGCAGGCGATCAAAGCTAGAGGGGTGTCGGGAGATGCCCTCATCACTCCAACCCAATTAGGAAGGACCGTACGTGGTTCAGGCTGTGCATCCTGGCAACGCCTACAGGCTAGTCAGTGCTGAGGGGATCGAGTTATCCCACCCTTGGAATGGGCTTTATCTTAAGAAGTACTACCCTTAGATAGGTGTACATAGTGTCAAAAAATGATGAAACGGCAAACAACAAAAAAATAGAAAACAATGAAAACAACAAAAATATGTATATATACAACAACAAAACAAAAAAATAAAAAAAAATGAAAAGAAGAAAATAATAATAATAATAGAAAATTCAAAATGCCAATGCCTGGAGACTACCATGTAGTTAAGTCATTGCATTCAACCTCCATATTAGGATAGGGCCTATTAAGACTTGGTAGGTTCCGGGTCTTAGTTTGCCAGAACCGTGGAGATCCCTGTCCGGCTAGTTCGGCTTATGCCCCCCTTAAAAGAAAGCAACACACATGTACACATGTGTTCTATAAAAGATCGGTAGCATCGCTTATGGTGAGGCCTCACCCAGAAGGTCTCCAGAAGGCTTAAATCTTTATTCTTTCTCTTTTCGACCGAATGAGAGAGCCGGCGCCCTTAAAACGCTGAGCATGGGAAACACAAATACAACCTCTCAGGGTAAGAGTAGGATCCAATTTCTCGAGCATGGATCAGAGCACGAGAAGAGGGCAGTGTCTCCGCTGGCATACAAGAGTGATCCCACAATGTCAAAATACTAATCCCTCGTAAAAATCTATCAAAAAAAATCAGAAAGGAAAAGCAAAAGAAATCAAAGTCAAAAGAAAGGCATGGCCGTAACCGTGCCTGATTCCACTAGATAAACCCCTTTGACTGAAAGTCAAATTCTACACAAAAGGGGCCATGAAATGTAAATGCTCGAGATTTGGTCCAAAGTTACCCGAAAGGGAAAGTTAAGTGCACCCCTACTTGCTCCTCGGGTTAACGGTTTTGCCGGTCCTCTCAGGAGGTTTGCCCCCAATATTCTTCCTTCTTCCCCTGAAGATGAAGGCTCAATGGAGTTCCCGAAGGGTGAAGCTTGCCAAAGCTTGTAACCTCATTTCAATACGAACATATGGTTATCCATTTTTGAAAAGCAAAAGCCGTTGTCGTGAAGGAGTCTCCATGTTTCTGGCCGGCTAAGACCCTTATCTACCATCTTGATGTCTTCTTAGCCTAACCTCGGGCTTACACCAATGCAAGCGCGTCACCTACGGGTGCGACGGCGTCTGATTTCGGGTCAGCGTCGCGCGGTTGGTCGTTTGGGTTCCAGGGTGTTCCATTACATATCATCTAGAGTTGTGAGGAAATAGACCCGGGTCGGACAAATCATTTACCTTGAACACTTTTTGGGTGAATCCCTGTGGTCGGAAGCAACTGGGAGCCTAAGCATGGCATGACGGTATTGTCATCGGGATAAGTCTTAGCCGGCGGGATTATCATTCAAGGAGTCTAGAGGCCCAAATCAACCTAGATGTGCACTTAAGATGCCTGGGAGGTTAGTAAGAAAACCCTATTCTCATGCAAGTCAGATGTTATATCGAGTGGTCGTCATGCATCAGCAAAAAACAAAAAAATATTAAACAAACCAAAAACAAACAAAAAACAACAAATCCAAAAACCCAAAAAGAGGAGAAAAATGTATATGCAAAAAAAAATGGAAATGTAAAAGATCAAAAAAATATATAAACAAACAATAAAACAAAAAAATGAATAAAAACACAAAAATAAAAAAATCACATTTCACATGATTGCATTTATATGTAACATCTCATTTTAAAATTTTCACTTGCATCTGTGTGTTTGTGTGCCACATTCATCATTGTCTTTTATCATTGCCTTTGTTAATAAAGGCTTGCCCCTTGACTCGTTATCAAGGATAGCTCAAAATCACGTTTATTTATTGAGCAAGGGGCAAGTCAGAGCAGAAATGCTAACTTGTTTGCTTAGATGTGTACAGGGATTCGGGAGATCAGAAAGAAGCAGAGAACCAAGCACAAAACATTTTATTCCACTCCCAATCAAAAAAAAATGAACAACAAGAGAGAGCTTACATTAGCTCCCACCCTCCTTCTCTACATTACTCGTCTCGCCACTTTCTGGACAAGAAACTCTAGAAGGTGCTATCCAACCATGAAAAGCGGTACTTCTACCACTTTGTGGTCCTCTTTCTATCTCCATTCCCCGACGTCGATCTGCGGGGGCAGCAAAGAAGCTACTAACACGAAAGCCACGCTCTCGGGCCCTTCGGTAGTGTTCCTCGCCATCCTTCAGCCACTGCTCGGCGAGACCGAGACTGGTCCTCAATTCAAATAGTTGGGCCTCCAGGGCCCTCCTCTCCTCTTTATCAGCTGATCTTTTGGTCTTCTCTCTTTCCCTATCCTTTTCCCACTCAGCACGTTCTCTCTCTCTGTCATCCCTTTCCAGCTGAAGGGTGATCCGCAGCTCCATGGCGTCCCGAGAAAAATTGTCATCTCAGCGACGCTGCAATTCCTCCTCCAGCTCCGCTATCCTGGCCTCCCCTTGTGCTGTACGAGCAAACATCTCTTGCATCTCTTCGGCCTGCCATATCCGTCATTTCAGGGGTGTGATGAGACGTAAACAGAGAAGCTCGGATAAGAGGAACCTTCACCTGCGCGGAAAGCATTCCCTCTGCCTCCGTGGCACGCTGTGTTACACGGGCAAGCTGCTCGTGGAGCGAATCTAGTTCCGACGAAGGAATCCAAAGACTGGAAGAGGCACCCTCTGCCCCTACTCTACTGCTGGTAGGGTTGCGTCGAGCCGAGCGCGCTATGATAGCAAGAAGTGACAGTGAGTAGCTAAACACCAGAAACCTAGGGGTATAATTAGGAATATGCATTTGCATACATACTCACCGAGACATGTAAAGCCTCACGGGTGTCACCCAACTCTCCCTCCGTGTCCGCCAAGCGAGCCCGCAAGTTCGCTATCATGGTATCACGGGCATCCTAAACCCATGTCATAGGAGTCAGCATTACATTTAGAAAAATGATAAAAAAAATAGAAAAAATGATCAAAAGTGAGAAAGGAGATACACCTCCACAAGTCCCTCAGGATGGAGTCGCTCTGCATACATTGCCCTATAGAGACGTATATAATCTTCACTATCCCGGGCGTGCGACTCCACGAGCATGCCACCCCGCTGCCAATCTTCATATTTTTCGGGGAAGTGCACCCGCCAGTCAACACAGGTTACCAGCCCACGTGTCTTCCTCCCGACACGGGGTGGTGCGGTCATATCTACCCATTCTTGGGCAAGCCCTAGAGTCCTCATGACCAATCGTAGCCGGAGTGGCTCGATTTCATTCAGGCAGTGGACCCAAAGGTCCCGACCAAATCGAGGGTGACCTGTGATGACCCACGGTTGGTCGACATCGACCAAGCCCGAGTAAGGCCTCCAGATCACCTACGTTGGCATGCGTATATCTCCGTAATCACTCAAAAGGATCAAAAAAGAGAGACAAAAGAAAAGACAAAAAAATGGAGTCCTACCATCTCTGCGGGGAACTCTTGCAGCTCACGCCGTAATACCATCAGTTGGTAAGACAGAGAGGCTGTGCTCATAATGGGTTGCCACCGCCGAGCTAGTGGTGCCACAGCCACACGCCACTGTCGAGCTCACCCCATTGGGATGTAGTAATAACTCCATACCTGTGTCCTCACATGTCATCAGCATTTCATGAATTAGATTAGTTGCATTAACAAATAAATAAATAATTACCTGGAGAAACGGTATGAAGCCACTCACAGTCACCTCTCGATCTGTCCCTTGGGATAGACTTGCGAACAGATGCGCCAGCACGGCGGCTCCCCAGGCATATTGCCCTACCCTCTCTAGGTCCACCAAAATATCTAGGAAATGACAATGGATGTCGTCTCCTTTGGAACCCAGCAGTAATTTTCCCAGCAGGAAGAGGAGGAATATCCTCAAATCCGTGTTTGACCTTTCCCAGCTACTGGCATCCACGCAATACACAGCGCAGGACCCTCTTTCCGCTCTCTCCATGAATTCCTCCAAGGACTCGTTATCACGGTGACGAGTGTTAGTGAGCCCCAACGCCTCCATGATAGACGCCTTGGCTACTGACCTATTCTTTTGGTCCTTTAATTCCAGACCAAGAAGCTTCTGAGCCACTTCACGATAATCGCGGTAGGTGACCCCGATCACCGCCTCGCCATCCACTCTAAGGCCAGTGATTCGGGCCACATCTTCGAGACTGGGCACCATGTGCCCCCAGGGCATCAAGAAGGCACGACTCTCTGGGTCCCATCTCTCGCACAATGCTTGGATGAGGGCGAGGTCGAGCTTAATGGGTTCGATCCGGAGGAATGCACCAAACCCCATCGCATCTAGCCGGGCTTTCTGGAAGTCAGGCAAGCCTCGATAGGCAGCCACCACTAATTCTCATGAGATGTGTGACCTCGTCATACTCTGTGGATTTAACAGGAAGTGAGAAGCGGGTGCATCATTGAAATAAAAAAAAATAGAAAAAGAATGAGAAAGGAAGAAAGGGATCATGAAGGATGAGAGGGAAGAACTGGCTCGTTTACAAGCTCCGATTGGGTCCTCTCGTTGAGCTGCCTTTCAACATCAAAAAGTCTCCTGGAACTACCACTGGATCTGCTCCTCTTCGAGGAGCGGGAAGACTCGCCCTCCACCCTGAAACTGGACTCTCCTTCCATCTCAAAGAATGAGAAACTCTTACTCTTTTCTGTCAACTTTTCACTCTTCTAACCAGTCTTCACAACTCCGTGCTTTCAAGTGAAGCAGGTGGGGGGAGTATTTATAGGATTGAAGGGATATGATCCAGATCTATCCCAGTTTCTCTTGCAATGGGCCTTGTAACAAAGCACCCATCTTTCACTCAAGTAAACGAGGTTGGGGGCGTAGCGGGTTGATTCACACCCAACACATCTGGGTTCCCTGTGTTCATCATGATTCAAATAAATTTGAGATGATGACATCTACATGGATAAAGGACAATGCAGGTCGACCTCTTTGAATTTGGGAGTTGACTCATCCACAGGAGAAAGGACAATGGGAGTCGATATCTTTGAATCTAGGAGTGGACTCGTCTACACGGAAAGAGGACAGAAGGGCGGTTGGCATCTTTGAATTCGGTGGCACATCATTAAAATTTGTGATGGATTCTCCCGAAAGAAATGCACAATGAGTTTGAGACAGGATCCATTATCTCAAGGGAGTTCTGTTAAACACGTCACATGGGGACGGCATGAAAAGAGGAGGCGTAGAAGAGAAGGAACACATGGAGGGCAAACCCGTCACAAGAGAGCAAGTCGTTCCATTCATACGTCTATATAAACTGTCATGTTCACCATGAGAAGAGAGTAGGTGTACGAGCAACTTGCTAAATCTCGCACCACCCTCTTGGTCGTCTCTCTCCTCTCCTAAGGGGGAGGTCTCTGGGAGGTCATCTAGATCTCTGCGACACTGCAATTATCTCATTGCATCGCGCATTCCCACCCTCTCTGGTAGCGCTCCTCGCCCTCCTCTAGCCTCTCTCGCAACCCCGACAGCCGCGAAGCTCTTGAACCCAAGGCTGTTGGTTGAGCTGCCCCCTACTCTGCGATGGAGACTACACCAAACCCAGGAGCTCCTCCACCGTGAGCTCCAACTCTCCTCCAATCGGCAGTGACTCTGAAGGAGTGACGTGTCCGAGCGCTGTTTCTTCCGGAGCTTCATCACTTGGGCCTCACGTGCCCTCCTCTCGTCTCGATCCCGATGTCGCTTTATCCACTCCTCTCTTTCCATTCTCTCCCAGTTTACTTCTCTCCTCGCCACCTGAAGAGAAATCCTCAGCTCCATGACATCTCAGGGCAACTCCGCATACTGTAGTTGCTTCAGTCCCCCAGCTCCTATCCGGTGACGGCCAACCATCACCCGACGTCCGCCATTCCAGTCACAAAGAAAAGGGGAGGGGAGAGACTGAAAGAGCGTGCAATGGCATTAAGGCTTTGCATTTATTTCAAAACAAGATACATCAGGGTTTGGGCACCTCAGGCCTCAGTTTCCCGAGCTCCATTACATAAGCCTTCCATAGCTCCCGATCCTCACTCACAGACACCATCGCCTTCCGTGGAACGCTTGCCTTCTACGCTGCTTTGATCGCTTTCACGTCTGTCGCATCACCCTCTGTGCCTAGCTCCCTTTCCCTAATCAAAGGAAGGTTGGATGCCGTAGGAAAAGAGTGTCGAGGAAGGCCAATTTCCAGGCAACACCGGTGCGAATTATAAAGAACAAATTCGGTTGCACCGATAAGCTGGAGTTCAGCATCAGGAGAAGATCGCGTGAGAAGCTCATATGGAAGTAAACTTGCTGGCACGCCAGTAAACATATTCTACGCCAAGGTGTCGAAGTGAGTACGCCAGTCTCCGCGTGTCTTCAGATGGGGCATGCGATTGGCCACCTTCCCACCGAAGCCTAACACATCAGCCATGTAACAGAGGGGGCTTTGTTCGAAAATCCTAGAGGCGGTCTGTACCCCTTCGTGGTGATAAAATTTGAAGTGAAGATCAATCCAGCAGTTGAGGAGAAGCATGCACCTGTGAGGAGGCCTACCCATGCTGGAAGCCGTGAGACCACTGTAAAGATGCGCGAGGACAGCGGGCCCCACTCTCTTTCCCTCCCAAAGTCCACAAATCGCTCCCAATTGGTCTTCCTCTACGATGTTGTCAGTACAATGAAAGAGGAGAGCTCCGGCCAAACAAAATGTGAACCCTTTCATAAGCCCTTCTAAATGTTCATCATCTATCAGCCCTTCTAAGGCAGTCACGGTCCAGTCTGCGAGCTTTTGCAAGTTGACTCCCTTTTGGGTCTGAACGCCCTTTATGGTTCCAGATGGCATAAAGCTTCCAAGAACTTCCTCGGTAGATACCCTCTTCCGCATCCGCGAAACCTTTATCCTGTCATCCTTCATCGACCTTCTTAAGCCTAGTAGAAGTTCTGCCTCCTCGAGGAGGACCGTTGCCTCAAAAGTAGGGAAGATAAAAGTGTGGGTTTCCGGATGCCAAACTTCTGCCAATGCACCCAGGGCCGCCCAATCCATGTAGATCTTGTCATAATGCTTGGCATGGACCACCAACCCTTGGAGGTGCCATTTTGAAATAACGGCCCTCATACCGATAGTGATGTTGGACGTAAGCTTCGATAGCCAGGGCAGCTTTGAGAATTTTCTCGGGCCCGAAAAAAGAGGATACGGCTGAAAGGAAGGAAAAGAAAAGAATGAAAAAGCGAGGGAGAACTTATGAAGGAAACTAGGAGAAAGAGCCAACTTACCGCCCGTGAGAGAATCCTCTCGCTCAGATGGCCTTCAATGTCGGTCAACCTCCTGAATTCGCGACGAAACCTGCTCCTCTTGGCAGGACGGGAAGACCCGCCTTCCGTCTCAAAAGCGCAGGACTTCTCTCCTCCCATCTCAAAAGTGTCTAACTCCCCGAACCACCAATGGATGATCTTTTGCTAAGGATCAAAGGGGATACTTATAGTGAAAAGACGGGGGGTAAATGTAAAGTATTTATGACAAGTTACCGTGTTTTCCCCTGCTCCTGTATTGGTGTGCGGACGTCCTGTACAGTCGAATGTAATTTTACTTCTTATGAAATAATCATTCTTCACTACTTGATGTTCGGTGCAGGTTCCAAGAATAAAATGAAAATAAGAGAGCAAGAGGGCGCCATTGCCCTACCATGTCCCACCATCAGTCACCCCGGTGACTGACCCCACTGTGTCATGCATCCTACTATATGATATCTACGCTATTATAGCACGTCAAGGACCTTATGCCTTGGATGAATCTGGAGTTTGAATTCCCCTCCAACAAAAACAGTGATAACTTCAGAGGAGTTCAGGACGTACGGATAGGCCGTTAGGTTGTAGTAGCTCGGGAACGATGGCTCCGTTCGGTGAATTGGTGCATGGATAAATGGGCCCCGACTTAGTATCGGCTCATCGAATCGGTATCCTGACCCGTCCTTAGCAGCTGAATAATATTATCCCTGACTATTTTCTACTTTTAATTTGTTTTAATTTTTCTTTTTAACCCAGCATGCATTCATGTAGGACTTTGATTCCACCATAAAGGATCATTCATTTAACTTGATTGTGAGGGCCGTTGTGCTTAAATTCTTGACTAATACGGGATATTCCATTCTGAATCGAATACTGAGTTTCTGCGAAACCATCTTGGGCTAGTCGGCCGAAAGAAACCTTTCTTTGGATTTATCAACTACTCTTTTCCCTTTTACTCCGTTGGACCCGCCTTGCTTACAGCACTTCCACGTTGGCTGGTAACCGCTTCCCAAGGCGAAACCTGCGGGTCTACGACCCAAGTACTTCCACGCTGAGAAGTTGGTCCTTCTTTCTGTTAGTCATTTGTTATTTCCAGCCAAACAATCGTTGATTTCGGAGGACCTTCTTCAAGGTTGTTTCGTTGAAACTCAGGAAAGATTCGAATCACGTAGTGTTAAAAACGTGTCTCATCACGCCTTGGCAACCACTTTTCAGTCCATTCTCCACTCCATTTCATTACACTTTTATTTCATTCCACTCCGTGTCATTCCCCTGCAAAGCAGACGCCAAGGGGGGGCAGCTGTAGACACGGCATTTTAGCATTATGCTTAGCAGATCCCGTATTACGCCAAGACGCCCCAAAGCGGCTCGCACAGTTAAACCATTTGAATGATTTCCAATCTTTTATTCGATCTCGCAGAAAGTCAAGTGTTGTTTTTCAAAATGAGCGAAACCCTCGCTAATGGGCTTGTGGGCATTCCTCTCCTACACAAGAAGATAAAAATGTCAATAGGCTTGGACCATCTCTTAATGTTAAAAAGGAAGGGGGGGGGCAAATAAAGATTTTGATGGGCTTGGCCCACTCTTGTTCACAAAATTTTCTTTTTCAAAAAAAAACAAATCAACCCTCATGGCCTTGGCCCATTCTCCCCTATATATACACATATACATGAAAGAGAAAATTTTAATGGGCTTGGCCCATTATTGTTCAAAATTTGCATTAAACCAAAAAAAAAGCAATTCTAATGGGCTTGGCCCATTCTACCTTTTATATATATATATATATGTTGACACCTGTTTTGGCCAAGTTGTGTCGTTTCTCTTATTCATCATTTTTTGATGTCCCGAATTAGCCATTATTTTGGAGCTTCCTTGGATGGATTTTGAGCCCATTTTTACCATTCCCTATCCTTTGAGTCTTGGAGATCATGATTTTCTATAGCCCTGGAGCTTATTTTATCAACTTCTGGTTTCCAAGTTGACTTACGGCCCATTTAGGCCGACTTCCCTCAAGTAATTGGCTCTCTCTCATTGCGCAGTCCTGAAAGTGGTCCTTGTTCACCTTCTTCCATTCCTCTATTAAAAATGTTATCTTTACCAAAGTTGTTCATCTTTCAAAGATCTACAACTTCTTCTCCTACGCCGTTGGCCTGTTCTGCCCCGTTTGTGAGTTATTTGCATTTTTCCGGCGTGCTGTGCTATTCACCTATTTTTCAAAATTTTCCTCTCTCTTCCAGCCCCATTTTCTCCGTCTTATGATCCTTTTCTCATCTTTCTTTCTTCATGAAAGTTGTTCCTCTCTCCGTTATCTACAATTTCTTTTTTTACCACTTTCGCTAGTTCTGCCCCGTTTGAGAGCTACGCTTCAATTTTCAAAGTCACGCGCAGTCTGCCCGGAATCTGCCTTCATCGATGTGAAGGTCTAGTGTAGGTGCGTTACATCAGTGTAACGGTCTATCGTAAGACCGTCAGAGCACTGTGATGGTCTACTGTAGATGCGTCACAGTCAAACTTGCCCGAAATCATCCCGTTCGACCTCCAGAGTGTGACGGATCCACCCTAGTCCGTTACATCACCCTGACGGTCGTACGATAGACCGTTACAAACACCTGAGAGTCCAATTCATGCTGGACTCTGCTCCGTTTCAGTGCGTCGTGGCCCTCTTGCAGAGTCCATAACTTCTTGAATTCTACTCCGAATTGAGCGCCGTTTGTTTCTATGGTTTCTCCTTGGTATTATCTTGAATTCAGTCCAAAGAACTCCAAATTTCATTGACTATCTTGCTCAAGATCTAGGTCGCAAGATCAGGATTTAGGTGTCCTGGTTCAACTCAAACTCTGCAGATAAGGCTCCGGGGCTACCTTCCAAGAGCCATATCTTCTAGAATCCTCCTCCGAATTGATCCCCGTTTGTTCCTATCTCTTGTCCTTAGTATTATCTCGAGTTTGATCAAGAGAACTCGATTTATCTTGAACTCTATCTCTGAGAATCAGGATAATAAGATGAGGCTTTCTTACAAAACTCTATAAAAACTGCCCAGTTCGCAGTCGCGACGGGGGGCTCTTTTCGGACGTGGGGGTGAAGCCATGCTGCGCTGCCAACTCACAACTTCGACCCCATCTTGAAGAGGGAAGTATTGGCTTTCCATTGCATCCTTCTGGGCTTGATTTCATGGTCTACACTCTTAGTTCTCCTCTCCTCAAAATCACAAATCATCACAGTTTTTTGCACTTTCTGCTACACATGCGTTTTTCTCCGTTTTGCATCATTGATTTCTCTCTATTCTCTTAATCAAATCTCGTGATTTCAAATATCATGCATGCACAACACACCCACCTATCTTTTCCACCCTTCCACAGGGGTTAAAAAACCTCCCCCCGGTGCGTTCTCCCCCTTTTATTCATGCTATTTTATCACTTTTGGCAGATTTCTACACCATGTTCTAATGGGTTTTTGCCTGTGTTTCATCTTTGTTTTGCAGGAGAGCATGAATACAACGTGAGGCCCTCTTCATCTAGCCGGCTGGAAGGAGAGGAGGTCGATCCCATACCATTCCCCGCATCACGTTCTTAAGCACGATCAAGTCTTCATCCCTTTCCGAGGTACACAGCACTGTTGCACTCCTTCTTCATCCTTTGGCGTTGTTGGAACCTTGGTGGCGATCACGGTTAGTATTTCTCATTCCTTTCATCCCAGTATTTCTCATTCCTGTCATCCCCCTTGTTTTTGATTCACATGTTTATGCATGTATGTATTTAAAGGGGGCGGGATAAGAATCTAATTAAAAGACAAATCAACAGTTTTTTGGCGATCACGGTGGGACACCAATGCCCATCACGCTTGTTTTCATGCTCTTTTGTAGGTTGGGTGGGTGCATGTTCATGTTTAGGTTGTATTTCCTCCATTCTCCCACTACTTTTGGTGTTTTACGGGCTCTGATTATGTGACGGTCTTATGGTAGACCGTCACGCTCATATAACGGTCATTTGGTAGACCGTTACAGCTTCTGGCAGTCTTACGCGCATGCTCACAGGGCCATATTCTTCGGGGCATAACTTTTGATCCCGGAGTCCGATTAAGCTGATTCTTGTTGCGTTGGATAGCCCTTTGTATTGTCTTTCCATCAATATATCATTTGCATCATTTGGTTAACATTTGCATATTCTAATATTGTCCAAATTTTTGAGTTTTCTGCATAAGTTCTGCAGGCAGGCTCAGGGACAGGTTCACAGGTACATCTTTACTCAGTGATTTGACTACCTTTTCGGTGTCTGATTGCATGGATTTTTGTTCCATTAGACAGTCATTTGTATTTTCTTTTCATCCATATCTTATTTGCATCATTTGGGTCTCATTTGCTTAGTTAAAAATTGTCATCATTTTAGCATTTTGTCCATAAAATCTGCATGTGGTCTGCGCACAGGTTCACGGGGGTAATTTTGCTCAGTGATTTGATTGACCTCTCGGGGTCAGATTGATCTGTTCTTGGGCCCGTTATGCAGACCTTTGTATTGTCTTTCCATCCATATACTATTTGTTTTAGTTGGATCATGTTTGCATAGTTTAATCTAGTCTTGATTTTCTAGTTTTAAGTTAGAAATTGCATGCACTCCGGTGCACATAGGGTCATACATTACATATCATAGTTGCATTTTCTACCTTGGTAAGTGATCCTCTCGCTCTCATATTCCTTGGGCTCGACTAGGTGATCTTATCCGGGACCTCCATAAGTCCCCGCGAGCCGTGGATTCTCACACGGACGCCGGGCCGGTTGTACCTTTCCACACCTTAGGCTTGCATTTGCATACGTGTAAGGGAGTTAACCTTAGTCAACACAAAGTTTGGATCTTATTCCCATAGGATTCCTATCTTGAGGGAATTTTTCCTAATTCAAATCATTAAAAGGTCTATTAAAACCACTAAAAGATTTCCCATCATATCAACTTGTTTGACTTGGGTGAAAACTCTCACATTGCATTGTTTGTGTTGTTTGGGTTTGTCCAAGCCCATTAGTGGTTTTTGTGTTGCATTCTTTCATCATCCATATGTTTTGTTGTTGTTAGGCCCATTTAGCTTAGCCCATTTTGTGTGTCCATTATCTAGTCCATTGTCCCCTGATCCGTTGTCCATTAGTGGGTCAGTCCCCTCTTGTCCTCGAGCCCATTAAGCCATTGCTTCCCCACTTGTATTCTCCTTGATATCCTTGTATTAAGTCTCCATTTACCCTCATGGAGTAATATTCTAACCGCTTGTATCATTCTTCTTCCCAATCTTCTTCTTATTCCCGCGTGGAATCCTCTTCTCACGCGGGCCCATCTTCCCGTGGTCCTTCTGATCCATCCGAGGAACATGATAATCTCATGGCCCATCTTTCAAGCCTTGTTCGTCAAATGGACCCGGCCCAGGCCCAACGCATCATTACGTCTCATCTTAATAGGCCTTCTTCTCATAATGGGCCATCTTCTGTTCATGGGCCTCTTTCTTCTCCTTCATATGCTACTGGCCCGATTTCTAATGGGACTTATTCTCTTAATGGGCCTCATCCTTCTGCCCATGTTGCTGCCAGCCCAATGGGTCCTTATGCTCATGCTTCTTCCAGGCCCTCATATCCTTCCATTCTTGGAATGGGCCCTTCTTCTTCTCAGCCTGGATCCTCTTATCCAGCCCATTACCATCATACTGGTCCTAATTCACAACCTCTTGCTCAAGTTGGCCCATATTCTTCTCGATGTCTCCCTACCCAGGAGATGATTGCTCAAACCCAATGCTAGCTTGATGAGCTTCAACGTCGGATCGATCCCAAATCCTCTTTAAGTGTTCTGTTCGCTTTCCAAGGTCTTCGGCTCCCACCTCCATCACAAATTCCCACATATCGCCGTTATAGTGGAGTCGGTGACCCGTATGTGCACTTGAAGGAGTTTGTTTATGAGTCGGCCCAATTTCGACATGACCAACACTTGATGGCTTATCTGTTTGGTCTGTTATTGGAAGGCCCGGCTCGGGATTAGTTCTTCTCTCTTCTGCAAGAGCAAGTCGTGAATTTTCAAGCCGTGCAAGGGAAATTTCTTCAGCAGTTTCAAGGCCAGGTTGGGCCCAAGTACTCTATTGTGGATCTGGCCCATGAGATGATGAAGCCCGAAGAGGAGTTTTCTACCTTTGCCGATCGTTGGCGTCGCCTTGCCGCGCAGGTCCCGGGGCACATACCGGAGGGAGAGCAAATCAAGATGCTGATATCCAATGCCATGCCCGAGTATCGGTTCATCTTAGCCCTCAACGACATCACCTCCTGGCAACAATTATACAGCCGAGCCCGCTTCATTCGCCAACAAATCCAAGATTCCCTTGACCCCGAGTCTCCACCATCCACCTCCACATATCAACCTTCACCCTCCACGTGCCAATCCTACGCTCCCATGAGCCGGCCCGCCATGAGTCAGCCTTCCGCCACATATCCCTCCACGAGCCAACCTCCCGCCTCTACGTACCCATACGCCTCTGCATATCAACCTTCCATGAGTCAGCCTCCCGTGTCCACATACCCGTCTCCATCTCCACTTTCGGTCAAGGGAACACCACATCCCGAGCAGGTGGATGCCGTCTACATACCTCCCCACTATGTTCCGCATATGCCTTCACCAAATCCCTCCACCACTAGCCACACACTATTGCCTACGCAACCTCTACTTCCGTCTCCACAACCATCTCCATCACATATCCCTTAGCATTCACCTTGCCCGAAGCGGGCTCCTTGTCCTCCATTGCCGGAGTGCTTTATCGACATTTTTAGGGCTTTGATGGCCACTCACACGTTGCCGCTCTCTCCGGTTGTGCCTTGCCGACCCGCGGTCGGGGATATGCTTCAGTTCTGTGATTTTCACCGCCAACAGGGTCATTTGGTTGAGGATTGTCCCGAGTTCCAGGATTATGTTTATCACCTGGAAGCTAAGAAAAGGATTGATTGGGCCGCTATGCATAAGGTCATTTTACATCTCCGCAGCCAACAGCAGCAGCAAGAAGTTCAGCCTAGGCAGCCATCTCCTTTACTTCAAGACCAGGGGCACCCCTGTGGTTCTTTATCTAGCAATGCACCCGCTCTATCACCTACACAGTTACCTCTGCCATCTCCTATCCAATCTCCGCAACCGCCACAAACCCAAGCCTCTGCTCATGCTAGTGCCTCCCCTTCTTCTCCCACCGCCACTACCACTACTTCTATCACTAACACCGCTCGATGCGTTGTGTCGACACGTCGACGGTGGACACCACAACCTCCCTCTTCACCCTCTCCACCTCCATGTCCACTACCCCCATCGCCTTCATCACTATCCTCACCATCTCCATTGCCATCACCATCATCTCCATCTCCATTGCCATCACCACCTCCGTCTCCACCCTCGCCTCCATCTCTGCCATCACCTTTGCCCGAGCCTGAGCAAGCCAAGCCTTCTCCTTTACCTTTACCCTTAGCCACGCTTTCACCTTCGCCTTTGTCGCCACCCGAGCCTATCATCGCCACATCACCTGCGCCTTCACTTTACATCACCACTCCCGTTGGAGCCTCCATGCCTTACAAACCTTCACGTGTTCCACCCAAACATATTCCCTTTACTTCTCCAACCACTTCCACCCCACGGAGCGGGTGTGCGCTTCCTTTGGTGCCCGTCAGGTCTAATCCCCAGGGAGACAATAAGCCAAGTCAGGATGATTCAGTGTCGGCCTTGCATTTCAAGATTCAAGATTTTATCTGTCGGATGCCGGTTCGTGTCCTCGTCCCTGGTTATTTTGGGGATGATGCGCCTCTACTTTCAAAGATGAGAGTTGCTAAGAAGAGTTCCCTTGAGCTGATGCCAGTTTCTTCCCGAGCGAGGCTGGTGGCAATCTCTTTGCTCGCCGGAGAGTTCACCGTTGATGTTATTATTTCTCCTCGCTCTATTGATGTTCAGATGACAGGCCAAGAAGGGTTCTCTACCGGTGTTGTGCTAACGCATACGGTCGCCAAGCAGATTATGCACTCTATGTTCAAAGGGTAATTGGCCATATCTTCTATATTCTCCAAGGACATTCTGCACATTCTATGCAATCTCCCTTTGTTCATTAGCAAGCCGGCCATGTCAATGCCGCGCATTACTCTCCCTCAGTTTCGTCCTGCTCTTCTGGTAAGGAAGTTATGCTTCGTGCCCAGTTGCCGAGTGGAGATGCCGAATCTCATGCTACTTATGCCAAGTAACAAGACTCCATTGTTTTATGATATTCAACATTATGAGGAGTTAGTTGTTCAAGAATGTCCATCTACTGTTGTTAGCACTGGGTGTCTAGGGCCAACTGCCCTGATGAAGCTGCATATTCATGACCGGGCCAGGCCATCTGTCAGGTGGACCCGTTATCTGAGAAGGTATTACAGATTAAGAAGGCCAAAGGTCCGAGTCCGCGCCAGGCGAGTCCATGTTCAAGAAGTATCAGCTAAGAAGAGGTGGTGGCGTAAGTTTAAGGGCCGTCAATTGTGCACTTAGGGGTCCACTTCTTCTTCTTCTCCTTTCTATTCATCGTTTCTTCTGCTCAGGTCCCACCCTTGGGTGGTGTATCTTCCCTCTTCAGATCCAGCTTCTATGATCTTCTCCTCTCTTCTTGGGTCCGCAAGCCCCTATTCTTCCTCTTCTCTTCTTCATCCGGAGTCTCCAGATTATCCCTCCTCTCACAATTCTGGGCCTCGGCCTATGTCTTTTCATCCCAATCTCGGGACATCTCCCAATTCTTCTCTAGTATCTTTGGGTTCCATCTCTAGTTCTCCTTCCCCGACCTTGTCGGGTGTCTCTCATTCTCCTTCTCTGGCACTGTCGGATGATTCTCGTCCCTCTTCTCCGACCACGTCGGATGATTCTTCTTATCATCTTTCTACTCTCTCCTCTTCACCCTTTCAGGGTCATTGCCCTTTTTCTTACTGTTTTCGAGACTTTAGTCCGCCTTGATCTGAGCTAATCTGATTTCTTATGTATCTGGTTCCTTGTTATCAGGGTCTCTGTGCCTTAACGAGGGAGTTCTAGCCCTCGTCTCTCTTCCTTTTTATCCTCCTTCGTCTAGTTTGGTGTCTATCGCTCCTCCATGTCAAGGAATCTTTCAATCCCTTTGCTATCCTCTCCCTTTTGTCCTGTCAAGCAAGGAAAATAAAGCTCACACTCCTCAAAGCTCGATGGTCAAGATCACTCCACGAATTTGCAAAGGTATTTTGTGCAAGAATATCTTATCATTGCTATTACTCTTATTACTCCTGCACATACTAATAATGCTATTCCTCAACATGGTTAAGTGGCTTTTAGAGATTTTCTTAGTTAAGCCTAGTCAAATGAGTTCGCTTCTGCAGCATCCTTAGGCCGGTGATAGCTCCGTGCTGGGAGTCTAGTTCTTTCCCCGATCGTTGAGGGTGACCTTTGAGTATGGGTTTTTTCACACACTACACGGCAAGCCATAGCCGATCTCTCTGAGACACACCGTTGCTGCTTTGGCCATACCATGGGTATGCACAAAGGCCTTTTTCTCTTCTTTACTCGGCCAAGTGCAAGGGGCAAGAGATTGATGGATGAGATGACCAACCTAGGCACTCCCTAATACGAGAGAGGTCTCAAATAGGGACAGTCTTGACCCTCGAAAGTGAGCTTTCATGTAATATCTAGCCAATAAGGGCTTTCAAAATCAATGATGAATCAAAAAGAATATTATGAATCAAAGGCATGGCAAGAGTGGCAGTAAAGTTCCCCGCGGTACGTCATGAGCCCGGTCGCATGCGTGCCTAATAAATATGGGTCTCAAAATCAAAGACACAAAGCCCCGGCGCAACAGACCTACTCTTTGAGGGGTGGTGCCGTGGAAGGAATTCAAGTCCTGATGTCTCCCATCCTGCTTAAAGCTTGTCTCCAATTTTCTTCTGTACCTCCCTCTTAGGCTGGGTTGTATCCCGGGTATGGCCTTAGTAGGGGCACCATTCTTTAGAGGCAGTTGGTTGTGGTAAACCACCCTCACATGCACGCCCTGCTCAAGGGAAGCCTTTAATGAGAGGGGTAGGAGCGACGATCCATGGCCAGTAGTTCGAGCCCGTCTTTGGGTACTGCGGATTGCTATTTTCAAAAATAAAGAAATGAGATATTATCAAAATCTAAAAAAATGATATATTGTCAAAATCCAAAAAAATGAAATATTTTCAAAATCCAAAAAATGAAATATTGTCAAATTCCAAAAAAATGAAATATGTCAAAATTCCAAAAAAAATCAAATATGTCAAAATTCCAAAAGAAATCAAATATGTCAAAAAATAACAAAAAATTGAATATGAAAAAAAAATCAGAAATACAAAAATCCAAAAATACTTCTCTTTTGTTCCTTTTATTTTTATCTTGAGGACAGAAACGTAATCTATTTGCTAAGTGTGCAGGCTGCAGGTTCAAGCTTTCCTTGCTCTATCTTTCGCTCTGCCTCCTGCTCATGTTCATCTTTTGATCTGTTCTCATCTCTTCAATCCTATCTCTGGATCTGTTCTGAAGCTTATGGCCTTCTCAGCTTTCGCTTATTTACTTAATCATGTCTCCATGAGAGGCATTGTCTCACGATTTTGAACCTGGCGGTTCCGCTTCATCTGATCTTGGGCTTTGATTGAAGAATGTGTTTGTTATCTTTACCATGTCTATGGTCCTCCATGTCTTTTGTCCCGATGTGTCCTTATCGTATCTGTCTATGTCCTCTCGTGTTGGTCGTATCTTTTGTCCCGCCGTGTCATTCGTCACACGTGTCCCTGTCCCGCCGTGTCATACATCACATGTGTCTTAATTTGTCCCACCATGTCCTTATACCACTGCGTGTGCTGTCCCGCCGTGTGCGTATTTTCTTGTCCCACCGTGCCTTTAGTCGCATGTATGCTTGCCATTTGTTTGTGTGTTATGTTTCATCCATCTTCGTTATGTTATGTTGTGCCATGTTTTGTTCATATTTCTCTTATTATGTTGTGTTCATGTCATGCTTGTTCATATTCGTTCATGTTCACATCATATCATGTCAAAGTGGTTGTTGTCTTATGATGAAAATCCATAAAAAGTAGAAATATAAAATCCAAAAAAAATGCCGCTTCACCTGGACAGGTAAGTCAGGTATGGCTCTCTATCCCTTCTCATTGTTGCATTACTATATGGTATCTACATTATTATAGCCTCTCAAGGACCGGCTGGTTGCTCGTGTGTTCTGGGATCTGATGTTCCCCTTTAACAAAAATGATGATGATCTAAGAGCATACGGTTAATCGTTGGATAGGCCGCTCGGTTGAGTCGGGTGGGGGACGATAGACTCTGCCTCGCACGCCGTGGTTGCAAGAAGACTCTTGACCCCGTCCTGGCTTAGTCTAGCAATATTATCCTTGAGTACTTTCTATTTTATCTTTCTTTGCATTCGTTTTAATGATTTCTATATTTTAGCCCAGCATGCATCATGTCATTTTGAGCATTCATGTCTCGTGATCCATTCAATGATTTCTCCTCAACAATGGTTAATTGCACCTCAATTATCTTGGGTAAGAGATTCCTCATTCCACTCTGAATTCAAACGATTTCTCTGATCTTGCCGCTTGGTCTGGTTGTCCAGTGTGATTCCTGTCTGGATTTTATCTCAGTTTTCTTATCTCTGCTTTTCCAGCTCTTATGCTGTGTTTCCTTCTGACCCACTCATTGTCCATGGATTGTGTCCCCGATGAGGCTGGTCGTGTTTCCCCTCCCTTAGTTAGTTCTCCAGACATGTCTCATCCTTGTCATCCATTTCAGGTGGTTAGTTCGGCATTTTCGGGAGAATTCCTACCGCTTGTTGGTTATGACGGGTGTCTTTTTGCCTTGATGCTCGCTTATCAGTTCTCTCCGTTTCATCTCCGCTTCATCTCCATTTCACGTCGCTGTCGCTTTCGCTCCATCTCCTTCCCATTCCGCCTCCGCGTCGCTTTCGCTCATTCCCTTACAAAGCGGACATCAAGGAGGGGCATCTGTTGACACCCATTTTAGCCCACAAGTTGTGTCGTTTCTCTTATTCATCATTTTTTGATGTCCCGAATTAGTCATTATTTTGGAGCTTCCTTGGATGGATTTTGAGTCCATTTTTACCATTCCCTATCCTTTGAGTCTTGGAGATCATGATTTCCTAGAGCCCTGGAGCTTATTTTATCAACTTCCGGCTTCCAAGTTGACTTACGGCCCATTTAGGCCGACTTCCCTAGAGTAATCGGCTCTCTCTCACTGCGCAGTCCTGAAAGTGGTCCTTGTTCACCTTCTTCCATTCCTCTATTAAAAAAGTTGTCTTCACCAAAGTTGTTCATCTTTCCAAGATATACAACTTCTTCTTCTACTCCGTTGGCCCGTTCTGCCCCGTTTGTGAGTTATTTGCATTTTTCCGGCGTGCTGTGCTGTTCACCTATTTTCTAGAATTTTCCTCTCTCTTTTAGCCCCATTTTCTCCATTTATGATCATTTTCTCATCTTGCTTTCTTCATAAAAGTTGTTCCTCTCTCAGTTATCTACAATTTCTTCTTTTACCACTTTCGCTAGTTCTGCCCCGTTTGAGAGCTACGCTTCAATTTCCAAAGTCAGGCGCAGTCTGCCCGGAATCTGCCTTCATCGATGTGAAGGTCTAGTGTAGGTGCGTTACATCAGTGTAACGGTCTATCGTAAGACCGTCAGAGCATTGTGACGGTCTACTGTAGATGCGTCACAGTCAAACTTGCCCGAAATCATCCCGTTCGACCTCCAGAGTGTGACGGACCCACCCTAGTCCGTTACATCACTCTAACGGTCGTACGATAGACCGTTACAAACACCTGAGAGTCCAATTCATGTTGGACTCTGCTCCGTTTCAGTGCGTCGTGACCCTCTTGCAGAGTCCATAACTTCTTGAATTCTACTCCGAATTGAGCGCCGTTTGTTTCTATGGTTTCTCCTTGGTATTATCTTGAATTCAGTCTAAAGAACTCCGAATTTCATTGACTATCTTGCTTAAGATCTAGGTCGCAAGATCAGGATTTAGGTGTCCTGGTTCAACTCAAACTCTGCAGATAAGGCTCTGGGGCTACCTTCCAAGAGCCATATCTTCTAGAATCCTCCTCCGAATTGATCCCCGTTTGTTCCTATCTCTTGTCCTTAGTATTATCTCGAGTTTGATCAAGAGAACTCGATTTATCTTGGACTCTATCTCCAGGAATCGTGATAATAAGATGAGGCTTTCTTATAAAACTCTATAAAAACTGCCCAGTTCGCAGTCGGGACGGGGGGCTCTTTTCGGACATGGGGGCGAAGCCATGCTGCGCTGCCAACTCACAACTTCGACCCCATCTTGAAGAGGGAAGTATTGGCTTTCCATTGCATCCTTCTGGGCTTGATTTCATGGTCTACACTCTTAGTTCTCCTCTCCTTAAAATCACAAATCATCACAGTTTTCTGCACTTTCTGCTACACATGCGTTTTTCTCCGTTTTGCATCATTGATTTCTCTCTATTCTCTCAATCAAATCTCGTGATTTCAAATATCATGCATGCACAACACACCCACCTATCTTTTCCACCCTTTCATAGGGGTTAAAAAATCTCCCCCCGGTGCGTTCTCCCCCTTTTATTCATGCTATTTTATCACTTTTGACATATTTCTACACTTCATGTTCTAATGGATTTTTGCCTGTGTTTCATCTTTGTTTTGCAGGAGAGCATGAATACAACGTGAGGCCCTCTTCATCTAGCCGGCTGGAAGGAGAGGAGGTCGATCCCATACCATTCCCCGCATCACGTTCTTAAGCGCGATCAAGTCTTCATCCCTTTCCGAGATACACGGCGCTGTTGCACTCCTTCTTCATCCTTTGCCGTTGTTGGAACCTTGGTGGCGATCACGGTTAGTATTTCTCATTCCTTTCATCCCCCTTGTTTTTGATTCACATGTTTATGCATGTATGTATTTAAAGGGGGCGGGATAAGAATCTAATTAAAAAACAAATCAATAATATATACATATATATATGTATATATACATATATATATATATATATTTATATATATGTATATATACATACATATTTATATATATGTATATATACAAACAAAAATAAAAAGGATAAAATATATAATAACACTAAATAGGTGGCCCATCATTTATTTTGTATAAATAAACATATATGCAAATATTGATAAATATAAATGACTTGGGCCCATCTCTAAACAAAGATAAAATAAATATTTTTTCTTTTATTTTTATTAACTCCTCTCCTTAAATCCCTCCTCATTTCTTGGATCTTGTCTCCCCCATTCAATACACCCACCCCACTCCCTCTCTCTCTCTCCTCCCATTCTTCCCTCCCATCCCAAGCCACGACCATCTTCTCCATTTTCCCCCCGTCTCTCCTCTCACCTCCTTCACACACAACCGTCGGCCATCCCACTGAAGTCCCGCGATCAATGACACCCAAGAGGGGGGTGAATTGGGTGTTTACAATTCTTACGAAAACTTTTGGCCTTTTATAAAATATGTGATAGAATGCTAGTTTAGGGATTCAAAACTATTAGTACACAGATTGGATTTATCAAACTCAATTGATGATAGTATAGATAATGCAAGATATACGAAGATAAATCCAGAACAACAATAAACACAAACACTCGCCTAGAATGGAGGTAGAGGAAATGGATCAAACCACACAATTCAAACCACACTGCACAGCGATTTTTAAGGTGGTTCGGATGCACGACGGCAATCCTACGTCCACCCCTCACCAAACCCGGTGAGGCTTCACTCGGGGATAAATCCCCAAATAGAGATGACGCTCCAACCACACACGCAGGATGACACCTGCACACACACACGGGGACGAACCCCACACACACACACACGGAGATGAGATCTCCAACACGATCCGACAAAAGGATCAACAACACACACACACGCTGCAATAGATGCAGCACTCCACACACTAAAAAGACCGGATCTAAAAAGATCCACACACACGTAGATCTAGGAAGCTCTACGTACACACACAAATAGCACACAATGACCACACACGACCACGGATCCACAATGATCCACACACACACACAGATTCTTCAGTTTCTGATGAACACAAATACAATACCCAAAACATAAATATGATGAGGCTTAGTTTAGAAAACTCCTATTTTGGGTTCCCCTTGAATGCATGTTACGGATCTTGAACATATCTTCAATCTTCACTTGAACACCTCCTCTTGATCTCCACTTGAATCCCCTTGGATGGCTTACTTGCTTGCTTCTTCTTCTATCTTGCTTGAGCAATCTTCCTTTCAATCCTTGCTTCCTTGCTTGCTTCTTTTCCTTGGAGGATGTTGGCTTCAGATCTACCTTGAATGGCTTGAATTTGGATGAAGATTGTTGCTGCACGAGGTACTGTTCACGGAGCTACAGTATCCTCTTCTTCCTCCTTGGACAGCCTCCCCTTGGATCTCTTGGATGGTTAGGGTTATAGCTCCAAATGAGATGTTATATAGCCCTTGAATGGTCTATGGACATCCCCCAGACCATATCCACATTTTGTGGGTGATTTGGTGTCATTAGGATTAAAGAATTTCAAGGAGAAGGCCTCTTCTCGAAGTGGAAAAAGTCAACAATTGTGGGCAGCTCGGGGCTGGCGGTCGACCTGCAGCTTCTGGCGGTCGACCGCTACTGAAAAACCTGTAAACGGATGATCCCTGGGAATTCCGGTCGACCGCTACTGGGCTGGCGGTCGACCGCCACTGAGAGAGCTGCAGGTAGTGGGTTCCTGGCAGGGGCGGTCGACCGCCCCTAAGCTGGCGGTCGACCGCCAGCTGGGCAGACCTCCGGGATTCCCGGTTCAATCCGTTAAGCCGTTAGCTCAACCGCTTAACTCCTTTAGCAGCTCATTCTCATCTGTGGCATCGACTTTGATAGTCTTGAAGGTGTCAACTGAGTCTTTGACCTGCAAACACATGGATAGTTTATTAGAACTATAGCTTAAACATCCATATGATAAATGCTTCAAGTTCATGCAAACCATTTGAGCATTTATCAAAATTTGTTCCGGGGGCTCCGCCCCTGAAAACCCCCGTAAGGGGCGCTGCCCCCTTGACCCCCGCGACCTGACCGGGCAGGTCGATCCCCGGGCGAGGGCGCACGATGGCCAGAAGGGTTTCATGTTTAATGAGCATGAATGAGGTGTGTATATGAGATACATAGGGTGAGATCGATGCTAAGCATGAGATACACAAGGTAAGAGTCTCACCAATGGTTTTTGACAGTAAATGACATATACCACCTATTTTGGATTGTAGAACAGCAAGATGCTTATCCACACGTTAGGTTCACCAAGTGACTGCCATGAGTTTAATCCTGCAAGCAAAATAGTCAGGGTTAATACCATGCTTGCTCACATTAGAGAGGTTATGAAACCTCTTGCCTCTTGTAAAACCAATTTATGCAAACCAAGGATCAAGGCCATGTAACCATTGTCATTTGCCATCTCAATCAAAAGTGAACATGAAGTTATCATCACTCAATCACACATTAAGTTTAGTTATCATCAAAACCATAACTGAACAATTACAACAGTCATCAAAACCATAACGCCAACAAACAACAAAATCATAACTCAACAATCTCCCCCTTTTTGATGATGACAAACTTAGTGATGATACAATAGAATGGCACAAATAATCTTCCCCTCCTGTCACACATAATCATCAATTTTTCTCCCCCTTTGACATAATCAAAAAGCGGGATAATGTAAAACTTTCTCCCCCTGTGACATAATCAACCAGTATCAAACGAGCAATATCAACAATCTGGAAGAAGTCAAACAATGAAGAACAAGCTGATCTCCCTTTGAAATAGCAATAGCCCATCTTTTCAAAACAGAGGAAGTAGCAACAAATCATGGACCGACAAATCAATATAAGTCCAATTAGAGGAAACCAATTGATTATTATTCTCAGAGATCAATATGATACCATCCAAAGCGAATACAGTCAAGCATGTATGGATACCAATTGAAAGTGGTGAGTGGCCTCAAGAATATGAGCCAGTGTAGGAAGATGTTCACAAAATAAGGTGTTCAGCATGATAGCATTCAAAATCTAGATCCCATGGCAGATTTTCACAATAGGCAAGAGCAGGAGGGCATACCAAAGAAATTTTCTTTGGTTTTCAAATTTTTGAATTTTGTATTTTAGTTTTAAAAGCATGAAACTATGTATATACATATGATGACTCATGAAATGCACATAATGCAACCAAACAGTTACATATAATCATACATGCAATCTCTCCCGTACATATATAACAAGGGAAAGGGTATAAGAAAGGTGCAAGAGAGTCATGCTCACCAGAATGCACATGTGTAGCACATGGGAGATCGTGCAATCATATAGGAGATTCATACAATTGCTGATGCAGTCAATCAATTTTCTGAATACATATTAAATCAAATTCAGAGATGTGTAAGTGAGGAACATGAGAAATGATAGTTGCCATATGGATATTCAGATTTTCAGATAAACACAATGAGACATTTCACAGACTGCAATTCAATTTTTTGAGAACAGCGTATTGGAGGCTTCGCTCTACCACAATGAGTTTTCACCACATTTTTTTAACTCAACCAGTATCACATGATAGGTAGAATTTTTCAAGAGTGATCAGGTTCAAAATGATTCCATTTTACGCGAGTAGACACATGGAGCTCATGGCAGAATCCCCGGTTACTCAGAATACTAAACCATCTCACTTCATTTTGAACAGAGGTACTAGTCCACACTTTTCAGATATGAACCACATCACGTCTCAGGTGACATGTGCCCAGTTTACTCAGTGAGACCAAGCATTGCTCTGCCGTTCATTTACCTTAGAGATTTTTCAATAAAGATAGGTAGGCAGCTTTTTCCTCAACTGTCTCTTCTACATACATGCAGCAAGTTTAACATCTCGAGAGTGTTGAAAAGAAACTCATATATCCTTATCTTTAACACTCATTTTCACATTTTGTGCATGAAGTGTGTGAATTTGATTCAGCATGTATACCGAAAATATCATGAACACATAACAAGGCAGCTCCCCCTAAATAGATGCACTTATAAAATATAAGCTCCCCAGAGTGTATGACAAGAAACACTCCAACAATGACTCAAATGCAGCATTATTTATCAAGAGGATATAAGGCCATAGAAGTGTCAAGGAATGAGGGTGAATAGCATATAATATCAAGCAAGCACACAAAGGGAATGAATGCAACATGCAATGCAAATATGCAACTGATACCAATCAAATGGATACCAATTGAGCGAACTGAATGCGGCTAATGCATGAGTTCTAGTGCAAGATGAAAAATGACACTACATACAAGAGAGCAAATTAGATTGGAAAGATGAGCATGGGACAATTTCCATCACAAGTGGCTTATATACAAAGGGAAGCCATTTATTGTCAGAAGTTGTTAAGAGCAGATTTTCAAGGGTTTTGAAAACATTCACAAGTCATTCAGGAGTTGACATTTTCATTGCAAAACTCTTCACTTCAACAAGGATCAATTTTAAAAATTTTGAAGTAATTCATCATGAGCATGTTGCATGTTCCAATTGGAGTTCACTCAGTCAATAGAGAATAGCATTCATTTCAACTTGTTTAGCTAGCAAGACTCCCTTTGACAAAAATATGAATCTTAGAAAAATTCAGTGAAAGTGTAATGTTTCTCTTATGACATGGGGCTAGCTAACAAGGAGCAAATAGTAGCATCAGAAGAAGTCTTTCAAGGCAAACCAATCAATTTCTTCTAGTTCTGGTACAAGACGGAGAACTTTGGTCCAAAGACCAACTCACGCATAGTGAGAGTTTCCAGGTGAAGATAATCCACCTTTTCACTACTCAGTATTTGATATACCAGATACACAATTGAGCTTAAATGTGCTCAAGCAATCAGATTGAAGGATGTTCAAAGGTCAACATAAAATTCAAGATTTTCAGTTTCATTTAACCAATAAGCAGGTTAATCACAGCAGAATGGAGGAGCAATCATTTCACGTATGTAGAAACAATACCTGTCATCAGAATAACATCACAAAAGTCCCATAGACTAATGCATGAATTTTCATTTCTATGGTAAGAGGGTGAATTACCTTAGTTCAAAGGACAATACCGAAGGCCTTCAAGCACCAAAATCACTTACCTCACGAAGGTTAGTATTTTAGATTTACTTTCTTACCTTTGCCTTGAGAATCCATTTTCTTTCGAGCCTTCCACCTTGTACTTGAGTCGATCCTGGAGGTTTTTCTACACAAAGTACCCCATCTTCTTGTAGCAACTTGAGAGGGTTTTCCTCATTTTCATCCTTGCAAGGTATTCTCCCAGTTGATTCAAGCTTGGTCATGACTAGCCCATCATGATTTGGATCTTGGAAGTATAATCTGCATCCAAAGACAGAAAGGTTTGATTTGTCAATTTCGATTCAAATTTATTAATAATGATATGACAAATAAGTTTAACAATCAACACCCCTAGACAGCTCTAGATGCAATGCATGACTCATGTGTGAACCTGAACATTAAGCCCATATGACGAATGTGATTGCTCCCCCTTAATGTGTGCATGAATGCAAGATGTTTGGTGACAATCCGATCCCATATGCAGCCTTTTAAGTAAATGACTCATAGTACCAGGCGGAGAACTTAGATCCGAATATTATCTCATGCTTAGTGATAGTTTTCAGACAGGCTTAACCTACCCTTCCACATGTCATCATTTGATATACTATGTAATCATGGATGATGAAGGCAGGGGAATTGTAATGCATTATGGCATGAATACACAATGTTCAACTTATGCATGACAGAGTATGAAGGTGTATGCAAACTCAATATGTGTAGTGAAAACATGATCTGAAGAATCTTCAAGCTCTCCTACCACAAGATGTTATATGACAAGTGATATATGCACGAGTATGCAAACAATAATGAATGAAATGCATGTACGGACATGTGCATTATCACAAGACTATTCAACACAATATGAATAAAGCCATGACACCATTACTGAAAAGAGTGAGAGGGATATCACCTGAGTTTCCAAATTCCATTTGATTTTCTATTTTAGCCTTTCTTGAGTCACTTGACTCGTGTGCCTTACCTTTTTGGCGAAAATAAATTTCATGCTTTACATTCCCAAGGCACACCTATAAAATAGATTTCTCATTTGGCCTTCTTAGGTACCCAAATCATTTTGGGTCCTTGTGGGTTAGCATCAACTTTGGCATGCAATTTCCAACTCTTAACAACATTCAAGTCATTATTTTTCATGAGAAAATAATCATTCTTAACATTCCCAGATTTGCCAAAGTGATAGGGGGAAGCACGTGGTATCGCATTTTTCCTTCTCATTGGTTCTACTGATTTGTGTGTGTGATCAAGATGTGTTGTGTTGGAGTTCTTTCTCTTCAACAATAACCAGCAATGTAAAGTTGCATGACCTCTTTTACCATAGTGATTGCAATGTATGGAAGATTTTGTGGTGAAGGGTTTCTTTGCATTTTTTAAAATAGCTTGGTTTCCACATGCTTTTAAGTCATCATTCTTCATAATGAAACAATCATGCATAACATGTCCAGATTTACCACAGTAAAAATAAGAGAGTTTCTTTCTATGTGGTTGTGTGTGCGTGACAGAAATATGTTTAACATGCATGGGTGTGCTGGCAACATTTTTGGGTTTTTGATGCAGGTTGATTTTCTTTGTGTATGCATGTATGTGTGCAACATGATTTTTCTTTTTCAGATTTCCATTTGATCTTTTTATTGTCTGTGAAGAAGATTGATTTGGGGACCCACTTGATGTGTTGGCAATGTTTGAATTATGCACAAAATATGTATAAACTTTGTTTTCAAACTTCTTTTTGTTCACAGTGTTAAACCCCAACCCTTCTCTTTGAAAGTTCACTTTCACCCCCAACAATTTGTCTAAATTTTCTTGACCATTCACAAATCTAGACAGTGAAACATTCAAATCAAGGATTTCAGATTCAAGAGATGCAAGATGCAATTCACAGGAAACCATCTTCTTTTCACACGACTTGACTTGTTCATGTAATGTAGCATTGATGATTTTATGACTTTCTATTTCTTGCAACAAGACATGCACTTTTTCAGATTCATCAATATTCACATATTTTCCTTTTTCAAAAATAAGCAATCTTTCAGAAATGACTTCATTCAATTCTTTCAGTTTCTCATTTTCTTTTTCAAGTTCCTTATCATTAACAAATTCAGTCTGACCATTGTACATTGAACTTATTCTCTCTCTCAGCTCTTTATTTTCATTTCTCAAGGAACAAATTTGATCTTTATGAATTTCAATGTCAAACACATGACCATCAATTAATTCCTCTAAGTGTGAGCATTCTTTGCATGAGGGATTACAGTTATTTTGTTCAACATCCTTTTTCAATTTTCTATTTTTCGATCTTAACTTCTTGTATTTTTCAGCAAGCTCATCATATGCATTCAATAAATCTTCATAGCTAAATTCATCTTCATTATCAGAATCAGAATTTACCTTTGAGCTTGATCCACTTGACTTTTCACTTCCTTGTTCACTTGTGCCTGCCACAAGACAATTGTCTTCATGCTCTTCCTTAAAGTCTGTTAATCCATCCAATATTTCCTTTGCGGAGGAGCTGCAACGAGAAACAAAAGAGAAATAATTAGAATCAACTGCAGCAACAAGTAATTTTAGAGTCAAACAATTTTGATCATGTTTAAGTTTTTGTTTTGCAGTCCAGACATTTTTATCTTTAGGTAATTCATAAGGACCATGTGAAATAAGCTTACATAGTTTAGGGTCGTATGAATTGACTAGACTACACATCCTTCCTAACCACAAATCGAAATTTCAACCATCAAACACGGGTGGAGAATTTAAGGTGTACATCATAGTAGTCACTGATCTGGATCACTCTAAATCGTTAGATCTATGCAATTAGAGCCTTGGCTCTGATACCAATTGAAGTCCTGCGATCAATGACACCCAAGAGGGGGGTGAATTGGGTGTTTACAATTCTTACGAAAACTTTTGGCTTTTTATAAAATATGTGATAGAATGCTAGTTTAGGGATTCAAAACTATTAGTACACAGATTGGATTTATCAAACTCAATTGATGATAGTATAGATAATGCAAGATATATGAAGATAAATCCAGAACAACAATAAACACAAACACTCACCTAGAATGGAGGTAGAGGAAATGGATCAAACCACACAATTCAAACCACACTGCACAGCGATTTTTAAAGTGGTTCGGATGCACGACGGCAATCCTACGTCCACCCCTCACCAAACCCGGTGAGGCTTCACTCGGGGATAAATCCCCAAACGGAGACGATGCTCCAACCACACACGCAGGATGACACCTGCACACACACACGGGGACGCACCCCACACACACACACACGGAGATGAGATCTCCAACACGATCCAACAAAAGGATCAACAACACACATACACGCTGCAATAGATGCAGCACTCCACACACTAAAAAGACCGGATCTAAAAAGATCCACACACACGTAGATCTAGGAAGCTCTACGTACATATACAAATAGCACACAATGACCACACACGACCACGGATCCACAATGATCCACACACACACACTGATTCTTTAGTTTATGATGAACACTAATACAATACCCAAAACATAAATATGATGAGGCTTAGTTTAGAAAACTCCTATTTTGGGTTCCCCTTGAATGCATGTTACGGATCTTGAACATATCTTCAATCTTCACTTGAACACCTCCTCTTGATCTCCACTTGAATTCCCTTGGATGGCTTACTTGCTTGCTTGCTTGCTTGCTTCTTCTATCTTCCTTGAGCAATCTTCCTTTGAATCTTTGCTTCCTTGCTTGCTTCTTTTCCTTGGAGGATGTTGGCTTCAGATCTACCTTGAATGGCTTGAATTTGGATGAAGATTGTTGCTGCACAAGGTACTGTTCACGGAGCTACAGTATCCTCTTCTTCCTCCTTGGACAGCCTCCCCTTGGATCTCTTGGATGGTTAGGGTTATAGCTCCAAATGAAATGTTATAAAGCCCTTGAATGGTCTATGGACATCCCCCAGACCAGATCCACATTTTGTGGGTGATTTGGTGTCATTAGGATTAAAGAATTTCAAGGAGAAGGCCTCTTCTCGAAGTGGAAAAAGTCAACAATTGTGGGTAGCTCGGGGCTGGCGGTCGACCTGCAGCTTCTGGCGGTCGACCGCTACTGAAAAACCTGTAAACGGATGATCCCTGGGAATTCCGGTCGACCGCTACTGGGCTGGCGGTCGACCGCCACTAAGAGAGCTACAGGTAGTGGGTTTCTGGCAGGGGCGGTCGACCGCCCCTAAGTTGGCGATCGACCGCCAGCTGGACAGACCTCCGAGATTCCCGGTTCAATCCGTTAAGCCGTTAGCTCAACCGCTTAACTCCTTTAGCAGCCCATTCTCATCTGTGGCATCGACTTTGATAGTCTTGAAGGTGTCAACTGAGTCTTTGACCTGCAAACACATGGATAGTTGATTAGAACTATAGCTTAAACATCCATATGATAAATGCTTGAAGTTCATGCAAACCATTTGAGCATTTATCAAAATTTGTTCCGGGAACTCCGCCCCCGAAAACCCCCGCAAGGGGCGCTGCCCCCTTGACCCCCGCGACTTGACCGGGTAGGTCGATCCCCGGGCGAGGGCGCACGATGGCCAGAAGGGTTTCATGTTTAATGAGCATGAATGAGGTGTGTATATGAGATACACAGGGTGAGATCGATGCTAAGCATGAGATACACAAGGTAAGAGTCTCACCAACGGTTTTTGACAATAAATGACATACCACCTATTTTGTATTGTAGAACAGCAAGATGCTTATCCACACGTTAGGTTCACCAAGTGACTGCCATGAGTTTAATCCTGCAAGAAAAATAGTCAGGGTTAATACCATGCTTGCTCACATTAGAGAGGTTATGAAACCTCTTGCCTCTTGTAAAACCAATTTATGCAAACCAAGGATCAAGGCCATGTAACCATTGTCATTTGCCATCTCAATCAAAAGTGAACATGAAGTTATCATCACTCAATCACACATTAAGTTTAGTTATCATCAAAACCATAACTGAACAATTACAACAGTCATCAAAACCATAACGCCAACAAACAACAAAATCATAACTCAACACCCACCTCTTTGGCTCTCTCCCTAAAACTCCTGCCGCGAACCTCTCTCACACCTCCCACGCTCGACCACATCAACCACCACCGCCACCTAACCACCGCACTCCCGCCGTCGCGACCACCTCCCCCCTGCTAACCCACCATTGACCACCCCCCACTGCCATCATCACCCCATGCACGTCGACCGCCCTCTCCCTCCCTCCTTCTCTCTCTAGCCAATGCACCCTCCTCTTCCTCTCCACAGACAACCCAGCCGCATACCCACCTGCCACTCCTCTCACCCCCTCTATCTCTCCTTCTCTCTCTAAACCACCGCCATCGGCCACCTCTCTCCCTCTCCCTCTCTTCTCTCTTTAACCGAAGCTACCACCCTCACGTACCTTCTTTCCCTAGCCCCCCCCTCCATATCCACACCTCCTCTGTTAGCCGCCCTCACCAACCGCCGCCGCCACCCTCGACCTCCACCGTGCAGGCCACCTCTCCTTCTTCCTTTCCTCCTGCTCCCCGCGAGCTCCACCCCTCCGTCACTGCCGTCGTCGTTTACATGCTAACACCGCCGGATGCCCCCCGTCGCCGTTGAGCTCGTCGGCCACCCCCCCCTTTGTCGCTGTTGCCATTCGGCCACTGCCACCGGCAGCCCCTCCGTCGAACCCACTGCTCTTCCTCGGCCTGCACCACACCTGCGAACGTCGCCTTCGACCACTCCACCTCGCACGACGCCACTGCCTAAGTCGCCGCCAACCACCTCCGATCACCGCCACAGCTCCTAGCACCCTGCCGCCAACCCAGCTCCACGCTCACCCCGCCACCTTCGACGTTCGCGAGACCCCCCCCCCCCCCGGCCGCCGCTGCACCACCGTCCCGCCCACGTCGCCCACGCCGCCGTCGACCGTCGTCGTCCTCCTCACGCCGGACGCCGCCCCTGCACTCTCCGCCGGTCGCCGTCGAGCCTACCTCGCGAAGCCACCCTCGCCGGCGAGCCCTCCGCGAGCATGCTCCCCACCCCTCTCTCTCTCTCTCGTTTTCTCTCTCTCTCACTCTCGCATCCCTCTCTCATCTCTCCCCCGTCTCTCTTCTCTCTCCCTGTTTCTCTCTCCTCCCTCACCCGCTCTCTCTCGATCTCTCTCTCTCTCTCGGTTCTTCTCTCTCTCTTCACCACTCTCTTTCTCTCTCTCCCCCTCTATCTCTCTCTCTCTCTCGATTCTTCTCTCTCTCTTCCCCACTCTCTTTCTCTCTCCATGTCGATCCCTCTCACTTTCCTTTTTTTTATTCTTTTATTTCCCTCTCCCCCCTCTCTCATCCTCTCTCTGCCTCTCTCCCTCACGTATTCTCTCTCTCTCTCACCGCCACTCCCCCCCTCTCGATCTCTCTCTCTCATTTTTTTTATTTTTTATTTTTTTATCCCTCTCTTCCCCACTCTCACTCCCTCTTTCCCTCTCTTCCTCCTTCCCACTCCGTTCCTCTCTCTCTCGACCTCTCATCTTTTTATTTGTTTTTTTTCTCTCCACTTTGTCAACTCTCTCTCCCCCTCTCGATCTCTTCTCTCTCCCACACTCTCCCTATCTCTCTTTTCCCCCTCCCTCTCTCGATCCCTCTTTCAATTATTTCCCCTTTTTTATTTATTCATTTATCTTTTCTCTCTCAATTATCTTCCTCTCCCCCCCTTCATATATATATATATATATATATATATATATATATATATATATATATATATATATATATATATATATATATATATATCTTTTTCCCTATTATTCTCTTTTTTTTATTTTCTCATTCTTGTATTATCTTCCCTTTAAAACCAAAGTATAAAAATCCTGAAAATAGAAAAAAAGAAAGGAAAAGCTCTCTCTCTCACTCTCTCTCTCTCTCTTTCTCTCTCCCTTTCTCCTTTTCAGGGTGGTATCGATACCCGGAAGGCCCTGCCGAGTTTCCAGACGTCGGAGTATACGAGAACCTGTTATGTCTCAGCGTACGCTCGTGCCATCCTCACCTCGGAGAAGCTCGTCCAAAGCCCGTCAACAGCTTCCCCCAATAAGCTTTTTCATCTCCCTTCACCCTGTTTGTTTTTATTTCGCTAGTCGCATTGTATGCATGCATTATCCATATTGCACTCCTCTACCCGAGAGGACCTTGTTTATTCATTCATAACATCATCTATCTACCATTGGTGTCCAAAAGGGGTTTAAAACAATATCGACCAGGGGAACCATCAAAGGAAAGCCCTCTCCCTCAGCCGGCCGAAAGAGGAGGAGGAGGAACTCACGTGATCCCCAGTTCGGGGATGAAACGTGACCATCCCTCCTATTTTGAGGTACCCGACCATCACCTTCCCCTTCTTATTCTAGTTCTCTCTCTTGCTATTGTTATTTATTGTTAAGTATCCACCCCCGTCCTTCTCTATTTTTGTCTTAAAAAGTGTCTTTCTCTCTATATATATATTCTCCTAGTGGTCTTTCATAATTTTAATTCTCTATATCTCACTCTCTTTCTCTATCTTTTACATCTCGACTTCTTTCATCATTTTCTCATGTCTCTTTAAAAGAAATAAAAGAACAAAAATAATAAAGGCAACACAAACAAAAATCAAAAACAACAACAAAAGTTAAAACAAAAAAAAGAAAGAATAACAAAATCAGGGTAACCGAAAGAATCCCTCTTCGTCGGCCGGCCGACAGAAGAGGAAGAGAGGACCCGCACTGCTCCCGCTCCGGCGGCGAACGCGATCACAGCTTTCCCGTGGGGTTCTCAACCCCTGGCGATCACATCCCCCTCCCCCTTTCTTTTCTGTTACTTTTTCCTTTTGTTTAAACCCCGTGGACGGAAGTAATTCCTCGCGGAGGTTCCTGCGACGGAAGTAATTCCTCGCGAAGGTTCCCGTGACGGAAGTAATTCCTCGCGGAGCCTTTTCATTCTGTCATTTCATTTCTTTAATTTCTATCTAAATCCTGCGACAGAAGAAATTCCTCGCGAAGGTTCCCGTGACGGAAGTAATTCCTCGCGGAGCCTTTTCATTCTGTCATTTCATTTCTTTAATTTCTGTCTAAATCCTGCGACGGAAGTAATTCCTCGCGAAGGTTCCCGTGACAGAAGTAATTCCTCGCGAAGCCTTTTCATTATGTCATTTTCATTTCTTTAATTTCTGTCTAAATCCTGCGACGGAAGTAATTCCTCGCGAAGGTTCCCGTGACGGAAGTAATTCCTCGCGGAGCCTTTTCATTCCGTAATTTTGTTCTTTTAATTTCTGTTTAAACCCCGTGGACGGAAGTAATTCCTTGCGGTGGTTTCCATTCTGTAATTTCCTTATGTCAATTCATTTCATTGTACATTTCCATTCCGTGAGTTTTCTCATTCCGTATATTTCCGTCGTTCGAGCCCGGTAGAGACAACCCTCTCCGGGACCTTTTACGCACTCTCTCTCGTCCCGGCAGCGTATTTTCTTTCCCCTCTTGTTAACGCCGTGACGTCCGTCCACACCCTCGACGGCCGAGATGCTCTGAACCCTCATGGATTATCTCGATACGCGTATGGATGGCCTTAGTACGCGTCTAGATGGCGTAGGAACGCATATAGAAGGGAGGATGAAAGCCCTCGAGGATCGGGCTGAAACTTCGGACCAGTAGGTTTTACTATTTTGTGCAAAAGGAATGGGCAAGCTAATGATGTATCTATTTTATGAGAAGAGAACAAGGATTGAGGGAGCGCCCCTGTAGTTTGACCTAGGGCTCTTCTTCTTCTTCGATGGTTGACCCAGGGGGGCCCCCCGTGGCCCCCTTGGCACCCGCGCGTCCCCTGGCAGCTCCTCTGCTGGGCCCTCCTTCCAGCAACTGTGGTGATCCCTCATTGAGTTTTCCTTCTGTTTATGGCGGATGAACTTTTGCGGAAGTATTATCTTCCTCCATGGCCCCGCCGGTCGTCCCGGGCTCCGTTCATCCTCCGTCGCTCACTGATAATGGAGAACCCGCTGTCTTCTTCTCTCAGGAGGAGATCGCGGCGTCCCTGGGCCCCTTCTCCTTCTCCTTGGTCGCTCGTACTCTTCATGGAAGACCGTCTTTCTCTGATATTCGAACTCATCTGAACAGCAGGTGTAGATTCTCGGATGATTACATGATTAGTGCTTTGGACAACATACACCTTCTATTGAGATTCCGCACCTATGAAGATTATCTCTCTCTGTTGTTAAAGGAGACTCTCTATGTTCATGGTCGGCTCTTCCGGTTCTTCAAATGGACCATGGATTTCTCTCCTTCGGCTGATTCGCCAATTTTACCGGTATGGATATCTTTCCCTGGTCTGCCGGTTAATTTCTATATAGAGCACCTGATTCGCTCTATTGCTGGTAATGTTGGCCGTGTGCTTAAAGTGGATCAATCCACTTTGAACCTATCTCAAACGAATGCAGCCAGGGTATGCATTGAGCTTGACATATCCAAGCCCCGCCCTAATAGAGTTTGGATTGGATTCCCTGGAGGGGGTGCCTGGCAGGAAGTTATTTACCCGGAGCTTCCATGCTTTTGTTCAGCTTGTTCTCGCATTGGTCATAGTGTGGCTAATTGTAAAGGCTCCAGGAATCCTGTTACTTCTATGAAGCCAAGACCAACTAATGCTGACAGTAAAGGTAAGGCCATTTGGCAGCCAGTCTTAAACCAGACGGAAAATCAGTTGATGTTCTGCCTGCAACTCGAGCTACAGATAATCCCAATTATGTAAGGCCCTCAACTCTGGGTGAAGGCCCTAGTCAACCATCGAAGCTGCCCCAATCTGGCCGACTTAATTCTTCGTCTGCTCCTATCCGAGATTCAGAGGACCTTGATCCTTCTTCTTCTATCAGTCTGCAAGGAGTTATATCTGGGAATCCTCCACCCTTCTCGAATGTGGTTCAGTCTGACAGTCCGGATTCAGTAATTCCTCCTTCTGTTCCTCCTGATTTAGATTTCTCAGCCACGGACATTGCCCACCAGGAAATAGCTCAAGTTGATCAGTCGGTAGCCATAGTCAGCTCTCAACTGGAGCTCCCTTCAAACAAAATTGCTCACACTGCTATTTTTTCAGCCTCACAGGAGATTGCAAATTCAGATATGGCAGAGGCCACTAAAAGAAGACTGGAAATTGCAAACCTTGCTGAAGCTCAAAATGTTTTGGCCATACAAAATGAGCGCTCAGGGGTTATAACTAGATCCATGGTAAGGACAGGGTCCGCGGGCAATCTTAATGATACTAAACAGTTACTATGAGTTTCATTATTTGGAATATTAGAGGCATCGGGAATGATATTTCGATTGGCAGAGTAAAACTACTTATTAGAAATCATCACTTAGACTGCATTGTGCTGTTGGAGCCAAAAATAAATTCTAACAGAATGGAAAATACTTGCAGAAGACTAGGAATGGACAAGGCTGCTGCAAATTCTGATGGGTTAGCTCATATCTGGGTTCTTTGGAAAGACCATCTGCAGTTTTCTGTTGTCCACAGGGATGAGCAGCAGATTACACTTCGCCATTCTAATGCAACTTTACCTGATCATTATTTAACTTTTGTTTATGCCAAATGCAATGCTGTGGAGAGGCAAAATCTGTGGGCTTCATTAGTGCATACTCATTCTTTGGTTAATGGCCCTTGGTTGGTAGCAGGTGACTTTAATTGCATCACAAATGAGGATGAAAAGCTTGGTGGTAATCCTCCAAATCTTTCTGCTATGACAGACTTCAACAATTGTATATCAGATTGTGCTTTAATTGATGGTGGATTCACTGGTTCCAAGTATACCTGGCATAACAATCAATCTGGAGGTAGAGGAATTTGGGCCCGGCTGGATAGGGTGCTTCTGAATGCAGCCTGGATTAATATTCTACCCATTTATATTGAACATCTATCCAGGGAAGCATCTGATCATGCTCCTCTTCTTGTTAAATTCATCTCTCAAGACAGAAGATACAGTAGATTTTGCTTTCAGAAAATGTGGATCTTGCACGGCAAATTTTTGGAAGATGTCCGGACTTGCTGGCATTCCAGTCCACTAGCTTCATCGCCAATGCATTGCTTATATCTCAAGCTTAAGTCTTTAAAGAAGATGCTTCGGATTTGGAACAAGGAAACTTTTGGGAATGTTCATATTAATCTGTTTGCTGCAGAGGATGCAGTTCTACAAGCTGAACATCGCTATGACACTCTACCTAATGATGATACCCTGGCTGCTTTAGAAGAGGTAAAGAATTACCAGTCCGAAAGGCTTTTGCAAGAAGAGTATTTTTGGAGACAAAAGTCTGGGATCAGGTGGCTTCTTGAGGGGGATAGAAATACCAAATTCTTTCATATGTCTACTCTTGCTAATAGGCGAAAACACAAGATTTCCCAATTGAAAACTCATGCTGGCACTCTTACCTCAGAGCATGAGGCCATGAAAAGAATTGCAGTCCTTCATTTTCAGAATGCTTTCACTTCTCAGGACCATCAGATTGATAATAGCTTCTTGGGCTGTATTCCTCATTTAGTTACTCAGGTTGAAAATGAGAGGCTTTGTGCTATTCCCACAGATATTGAAATCCATGATGCTGTTTTCAACTTGTCACCTGACAGTGCTCCTGGGCCTGATGGCTTCTCTGGAGTTTTTTTTCAAAAAACTTGGAATCTCATAGCACTCATTGTCTGCAGTGCAGTGCAAGAGGCTTTTTCCTCCAGGGCTTCCCTGCCTAGATGTGTTACTTCCACCCTCATTGCTCTCATACCAAAAAAGCCCAATGCAGTGGATATTACTGATTATAGGCCGATAAGCTTATGCAATTTTTTCTACAAGATTATCTCTGCTATCATTAATAGAAGGCTGGCCAACATTCTTCCAAAACTCATATCACCTGAGCAGTCAGCCTTTGTCAAGGGGAGACAGATTATTGAAAGCATTGCCCTTGCTCAAGAGCTCTCAAATGATTTGGGCAGGAAAACCAGAGGCTCTAATGTCATGTTTAAGCTTGATATGGCTAAAGCTTACGACAGACTTGAATGGGACTTCCTATTCTCAGTATTGCTCAGATTTGGTTTCAGTCAAAATTTCATCAATCTTATTGAGAGATTGCTCAACAACTGCTGGTTTTCTGTTCTATTAAATGGAGACACTGCTGGCTATTTCAAGTCTTCAAGAGGTATCCGTCAAGGTGACCCCCTAGCACCCTCTTTATTTGTTTTAGCAGAAGAAGCATTAAGTAGATCGATTAGAGCAGCATTCAGCAATGGTCAGATAGAATGGTACTCTGGTTTTCAGAGATGTCCCTCCATCTCTCATCTGTTGTTTGCAGATGATACCTTGATTTTCAGTAAAGCCACAGCTGCTTCTATAAGAACTCTACAAAAACTCCTCCACACATATGAGCACTCTTCAGGGCAATTGATTAATGTCAGCAAGAGTGGATTTCTTATTCATCCAAAGATGTCACCCTCTGTTGCTCAGCGGGTTCAGAATCTTACAGGGTTCACCAGACTTTCTTTCCCTCATAAATATCTTGGAATTCCTCTGGTGATTGGCATAACAAAGAAGATTTACTTTGTAGGTATCATTAACTCTATCTAGAAGAGGATTGCCGGGTGGAATGCAAATTTGTTGTCTCAAGGTGCTAGACTGATACTGGTTAGACATGTTCTTACCTCCTTGCCAATCTATTCACTGTCTTCGTCTCCCTTGCACATTGGTGTTCACAATCAACTTGAGCGGGCTTTTGCTAACTTCTTTTGGGGGTCTTCTCCCCTTGGAAAAAGAAGACATTGGAAATCCTGGAAGTTTTTATGTAGGCCACAAGCAAAAGGGGGTCTTGGTATCTTGTCTCTTAGAACCATGGAGATTGCTCTTCGGATTAAAATGCTGTGGAATGCTATCCATTCTGATTCTCTTTGGGCTGTTTACTTTAGAGCCAAATACTTGTATCAAGGCCATCTTTGTAATGCAAATTTTAGAACTATGAAGGGCTTTGTTAGAAGCAGCTGGTTGAAGGCCAAAGACTATATCCTTCAGTTCAAGAAAGTTATTATTGGGAATGGATCACACACTAACTTCTGGTATGATAACTAGCTGGGCCAGCATTGCCTAAAGTCATTTGTCCCTGAAGATTCTATTCCTAATCCAGAAGCTACTGTTAGAGATATTATTTTGCACCCCACTGCTGAGGACTCTGCTCTGCTAAATGCTTCAATCCCCTCTGAAATTCAGCAAGCTATCAGGTCAGTTACATTGAACCAGGATTTGGATTTGGGTATATGGAGTCTTTCTCCTTCTGGACAGTGCACAGTCTCTTCATCCTACAATTCTATAGCCAACAGTCACTTATAGTCTAGCTTACCTTGGAGTCGGCTGTGGTCTAAATGGCTTCCTACAAAAATATCAGTGCACTTATGGAAGATATTACACAACTGTATTCCGACAGATGATAATATACAAAGAGTGGGAATTGTGCTTTGCTCCAAATGTTTCTGCTGCAGGAATCCGACAGTGGAAGACCTTAATCATCTTTTTTTGCACAGTGATTTAGCTGTTTCAATCTGGACTGATTTAGCTGCTGCAGGCTTACAACTTGAAGGAAGAACAGCTAGGGAATTCATCTTGAATTCCATCAGTCATGGTCAGCCAGGTTCGGCACATGCACTTCTTAATCTAGCCTCCATTGGATATGGAATGTGGGAAATATGGAAAGCAAGGAACACCATTAAATATGATCAGAAACATGTCAACAAAACCAGCTTCATTTATTACATCATGTCTCAAATCAGGGTGACTTGTTCGGCTGCTGCCCTAAAGGAAACTAAAATTTGCAACCAGAAATGCTTGGATCATTTGGGAATCATTTACAAAGCAACCAGTAAACATCAAATTAGAATTGTCAGATGGGTTTGCCCTCCGTGGCCTTCTTTTAAGTTGAATACTGATGGGGCCAATAAGCAGTCTGGAGATACTGGGGGAGGTGGAATAATCAGGGATTCTAAAGGCAAGACTATCCTTGCCTTTTCTCATTACTATGGTCATTCGGATAGTTTAATTGCAGAAGCCAGAGCACTTCTTGATGGTATCAAGTATTTAAAGACAGTGTCTTCTACTCCAGCCTTCATTGAATGTGATTCTCTTACTCTTGTCAGGATAATCAAAAAGGAAGTAAACTGTCCTTGGTCCATTCTTAGCTATGTCAGAGAACTATGGAGTGTCCTTTCTCAGCATGACTCTATATCGCATATTTTCAGAGAAGCCAACACTGCTGCAGATCTTCTTGCTTCTTTAGCTTGCACTACCAAATGTAATTCTTTTTATTCTTATAGTGAGCTCCCTTGCATTATAAAAGGTGCTGCTCGACTGGACTCACTAGGCTTGCCTAGTATTCGATTGATGTAACTCTTTATTTACCAATATTGGAATAATATCGCCTCCTAGTGGTTGGATGGTGGAGTGGCTTTCTCCTTACCTCTGGTAAGGGGTGCACTCTCCCATCAACCCCTAGGTTAGGTTTTCTATTAAAAAAAAACTTCAGACCAGTCCATACAGGGTCTTGTAGGGAGGATTGCCATCCTCGAGAGGGCCCCAGCAGCGACGCAACCCGCGCCGACCAATGGTCAACAAGAGTCGGCCCAGCAACCTGCTGCGCCAAGAGCTCAGGCGGTAGATGTTGGGAGGCAACAGGTGCATGAGGTGGCTGACTATGCATCTGATCAATGAGCAAGGGGGATATGGTCGTCGTAACCAACGACGGAATCGTGATGACGATGATGACGATAACATTCTTCGGAGCGTGCGTGCGGACCCTCCCCTTTTTAGCGGGTCCTTGGACCCGAAGGTCTATTTAGATTGGGAGGCCGGCATGGACCGGTACTTCGAGTGGTTTGAGATGACGGACCACTGGAGAGTTTGATACGCGAAGATGAAGTTGCATGGGCAAGCCCAAACTTATTGGACCAATGTGGAGAGCCTGCTAAATCAGCGACATCAACCCCCGATCGGCACTTGGGATGACATGAAAATGAAATTGAGGGAGAAGTACCTTCCTGCCTCATATCGCCAACGTCTCATAGACAAATGGCAAAGTCTCTCCCAAGGGAACCGATCTGTGACCGAGTACACCGCCGAGTTTGATGAGTATTATTTGCGGTGTGGAGTTACGGAAGAGAGCACCATGACCATATCACGCTTTCGGAGAGGTATGCGGCCAAACTATCAATACGAACTTTTTCGCCGCAATGCGACCACTTTGGAACAAGCGTATCAGGTTGCTCTCGAATTGGAGCAATTCGAGGCCGAGTTCGAGTCTCCCCATCGGTTGGGCTCCTTCCCCCTTCATAGTGTCGAGCCCCGTGGCTCTTCTGGCACGTATCCGAGGGCCCCCATGGCCCGACCTCAGGAGCCCACTCATCCCGAGCCTTTCACTCCTAGGCCTCACCCTCCACCCCCGAGGGACCTTGCTCATCCCCAACATCTTACGGCACCCACAGCCCGTCCACCGACACCCGCACCTCCTACCCGTCCTTTGTTGCCTTCACCTCCTATCCGTCGGGAGGATAAGGGGAAAGGACCCATGATTGGGCAGCCTAGTGGGTCACGGCAGCAGTGTTATCGCTGCAATGGGTTTGGCCATTTTGCCAACCAGTGTCCCACCCGCCAGTCTCTTGTCATTGGGGACACACAGGCCGAGGATACCACCCCTACAGACCTCGAGTTAGTCAGCTATGAAGTAGATCCGGAGCTAGCTGACGAGTACTATGAGGCCGAAGGTAATGGCCAGGATGCCCAACATCCGGACGATACCCACTTGGGGGTCGTCAGGTGTATTCTCACCCAGCCATAGGCCAGTGATGACTGGCGACGGACCACTATCTTTCATACATTCTGTCGGCTGGGTAAGCAAGTTTGTAAGGTGATCATCGATAGTGAGAGTTGCATCAATGCAATCTCCACGGGCACTGTCTCCATTCTTGGTCTTACACCCGTGGATCATCCTTGCCCCTGTCGAGTATCATGGGTGGATTCCACCTCCATTCCGATCAGGCTGCGGTGTCTGGTCCCACTACAGTTCCGTGCCTACAGTGATGAGATGTGGTGTGATGTCCTCCCCATGGAGGTGGGCAGCATTATTCTTGGTAAGCTGGTCAAACACTTGTACCTTCGATCATGCTGGCCAACGGATTACCCTCCAACCCTCTCAGCCCAAGAAGCCTTCAGTCAGGGGTCCTACTGGCCCAAGTAATCCGGAGCCTTCCATCCCCGGGCCCAGTACCCCATCCCCATCACGGGCTATGACCATTACATCTGGCCCAGGCGAGCCCTCGACTAAGAGATTGATGATGATTAGCTCCCGGGAAATGGAGCGGGAGGCTAGTAGGGGCTGCCCTGTGTTTGCTATTATGGTCCGAGAAGTGGAGCCGAAGTCCGAGGGTGAACTCCCACCCGATGTCATTCCTATTCTACAGGAGTTCACTGATATTTTTCCCGAGGAGCTTCCCGAGGGACTCCCACCCATGCGGAATATTCAGCATGCTATCGACCTGATTCCGGGCTCCTCATTGCCCAATCTTCCCCATTATCGCATGAGTCCCACGCAACATGTCGAGCTAAAACGGCAGGTCGATGAGTTGATGCAGAGAGGGTCTGTTCGGGACAGCATGAGTCCGTGTGCTGTTCCCGCATTACTCGCCCCAAAGAAGGATGGCACGTGGAGAATGTGCATTGATAGTCGTGCCATCAACAAAATCACCGTGAAGTACAGGTTCCCTATTCCTCGCCTAGATGATATGCTAGACATGATGGCCGGTGCCACTATCTTCTCGAAGATCGATCTTAAGAGTGGCTACCACCATGTGAGGATTAGGCCAGGTGATGAGTGGAAGACCACATTCAAGACCAAGGATGGTCTATATGAGTGGTTGGTTATGCCCTTTGGGTTGACCAATGCCCCTAGCACCTTCATGCGACTCATGACTTAGGTCCTTCGACCATTCATTGGAGTCTTTGTGGTAGTGTACTTTGATGATATCCTTATCTATAGTCGCACCACGGGGGACCACTTAGACCACCTTTGGCAGGTCTGTCTACTCCTGAGGTGAGAGCAGTTGTTTGCGAACCCACAGAAGTGTGCCTTCATGACACCTCAGCTTACCTTCTTGGGTTTTATTGTGTCTAGTACTAGGGTCTCCGCCGATCCGGAGAAGGTCTGGGCCATTATTGAGTGGCCAGAACCTCGTACGGTGCATGATGTCCGCAGCTTCCATGGCTTTGCGACATTCTATTGTCGTTTCATCTGTGGATTTAGCTCTGTGACTACCCCGATCATGGACTGTATTCGGAAGGGCACGTTTGTATGGACGAAGGCCGCAGCTGCTGCCTTCAAGGATATCAAGGAGCGCATGACCCAGACACCTATCCTTCGATTGCCAGATTTCTCGAAGGTGTTTGAGGTCTCTTGTGATGCGTCGGGTGTTGGGATAGGAGTGTTGAGTCAGGAGGCCCACCCGGTCGCATATTTCAGTGAGAAGCTGAATGACGCGAAACTACGATACTCCGCTTATGATAAGGAATTCTACGCAGTTGTTCAGGCTCTTAGGCATTGGAGACACTATCTGTTACATCAGGAGTTTGTCTTATACTCCGATCATGAGGCTTTGAGATACCTCCATTCCCAAAAGAAGCTTAATGCGCATCACAGCCGTTGGGTTGAGTATCTCCAGCAGTTCACATTTGTGCTAAAACATAAGGCTGGAGTGGAGAACAAGGTGGCCGATGCCTTGAGTCGGCGAGCATGTTTGCTTACCACCGTGAGTGCTAAGGTCATAGGGTTAGAGAAGATGAGAGAGGCCTATGTTGACTGTCCTGACTTCGGTCAGATTTATACCACTTTCCAGGCCGGACCCTAGAGAGACCTTGATGATTATGTGCTTCAGGAGGGTTACCTCTTTCGAGGAGGCAGGCTTTGTGTTCCCCGTACTTTGGTTCGAGACTTCTTAGTCTAGGAGCTACATGCGGGAGGTCTAGCCAGCCACTTTGGTCGGAACAAGACTATCGAGGCTGTTGAGCATAGATTTTATTAGCCGAGCTTGAAGCGTGATGTTGCTCATATTGTGGCCCAGTGCCGTACATGTGCTATGGCCAAAATGAAGAAGCAAAGCTCGGGCCTTTATACACCTCTTCCCATGCCTGATGCCCCGTGGCAAGACATTAGCATGGATTTTGTCTTGGGATTGCCATGTACCTCCAGGAAGCATGATTCGGTCTATGTGGTTGTTGACCGATTCTCAAAGATGGCCCTTTTCATTCCCTGCTCAAAGACTTCGGATGCTTCGAGGGTAGCCCGCATATTCCTTACACATGTGGTGTGCAAGTTCGGGTTGTCTCGTACCATAGTGTCTGACCGTGATGTTAGATTCACCCGTTATTTTTGGAAGACATTGTGGCATATGTTGGGTACTCACCTCAAGTTTTCCACTGCATATCATCCCCAGACAGATGGTCAGACCGAGGTGGTCAATAGGAGTCTGGGTGACCTTTTGAGGTGTCTTGTCAGGGACCTTGTAGGGGATTGGGATCTCATACTACCACTGGCTGAATTTGCATATAATGATTCAGTTAATAGGTCTACCGGCATGAGTCCATTCGAGATTGTCACAGGTCGTAGGCCTAGGAAGCCAGTGGATCTTATTCCCATGCCCATCCATGCACGAGTGTCAGAGTCTGCCGAGTCGTTTGCTAGGCATGTTAGGAGTTTGCATGACGACATCCGTCGTCACATTGAGGCCAGTAATGCACGGTACAAAGAGCTAGCCGATGCCCACCGACACCACCGAGAGTTCCAGGAGGGTGAATATGTCATGATCAGTGTAAGACCTGAACGGTTTCCCTCTGGAACCGTAAAGAAATTACAATCTCGCGGAGCCGGTCCATTTAGAGTGTTGAAACGTGTTGGATCCAATGCGTATGTTGTGGACCTGCCCGAGGAATATGGTATAAGCTTAACTTTCAATGTATCAGATCTAATTGCCTATAGGGACCCAGCGGTGATCCCTAGTGAGCCTTTTGAGCCATCCCCTCTCTGGAGACCCGGATACCAGGTATACCCGGTAGGACTACCGAATACACGTGATACCACTTGGAACCCGCGAGGCCTCCCAAGAGCGGTAAAGCTCCGAAGGGAAAAAGGATTGTCGTGTTGTACATTGAACTGACAGATATAACAGCAAGCAATTAAATTTCATTAGATCGATTTGCTAAAGTAGCAGAAATAAAATTACATTTTTATTAACAGATTTTAAACAATTATATACCCAGAGTCAGGTCCAAAGCTAAAGAAAGCAGTCTAGCAGTACAGTCGACAGAAAGAAAAGACGTATCAAAAAGTCGGGGGAAGCCCGACGGAGGTACCAACTGGCAGCTACGACTCAAACTCCAGGATCCACGAAAGCAGAATGAACACATCACCCCACCTGAAAAGCAGGGGTGAGCCTCGTGTCACTGGCTCAGTAGGGGTCACGCGGATCCCCACTAAAAAACGCGCAGTAACACGGAACAACAGGAACAGCAGCAAGAAACAATACTAGAAAGCTGTAAAAGAAAAGGAAGTAGGAGTAGGGAACAGGTAAGGACGAGGGGAATAACCCGAACAGGCAAGCAGGCCTAGAAAGGGAAAGAGGAGTAAGGAGCAACGAGGAAAAGGGGGGAAAACCACGCACAAACGCCCCAACCTACACCTACAACAGGCATGCAAAAGAAAGTCTAGAAAAGACCTAGACAGGCACAGACAACACGACCGGAGCGTCGTGCACAGGACAAGACACAGACCTCGAGTGTAGCCACGGAAAGGCCAACCCGGACAGGTCACAACACAGGAAGAGCACGGGAGTCGCGCGCCACGCGACGGAAAAACCCCGCACCGGGAGAACGGTCAGATGCGTCCACTGACGTCTTAACACTGCACCAGAACACCCACCACAAGTGTCTCGACCACCCGCCAAGCGCGACCAACACGGACAAGGCCGAGTCGCAGACCCACGTGGAAACACAGGTACAAGTACTAGTCAGGGTTACGCCCATTGGCGTCAGTCCTCAGCCCCTGACCATGTGTGCACACACCAGCTCCTGCCTAGAGCCAGGCCTCTAGCTAGTTTTCTCCCCCTGTAGGACGCTACAGTAACCGCAGGAGCCGACGGAAACTAGCTTACAAAACTGTATATCGGGGTCACCCCTCGACTGTTGGACGTCTAGGGCGACGAGAAGAGGAAGCTCGAAAAGCGGCGCTGAAGTACAGACAGTCGAACATGCACTGTCACCCGTACCTCAAACACCAAAGGCAGCACAAGAAGCCGCCGACAAACCCGGAAACATAGTCCTAGCCTTCATAGGAGCATCAACTGATGTCCACCGGCAAAGCAGCCAGACCACGGGGACGACAGACATCACCCTAACATAGACAGACATACACACAGACACGCCACAAAACAACCCCTAACGATACCTAGAACGGACCTACAACACACGACCACACACCAAAAAGCCCAACGGCCATCACGGCCACAATAGGAGTGTAACGGCCTAGCACAGGCGCGTTACACGGGCCTAACGCACCAGGGCGGGCGCGTCAGAGCCAACACGCTCAAAGATAGAACACGAACCACGTAACGCTCCAGGGCAGGCGCGTTACGGCGGCCTAACGCACGAGCGCAGACGCGTTACGCCCACCTAACGCGTGAGGACAGGCACGTTATGCCAACCGACCCAAAATAGCAAAACAGGGTGTAACGGCCTGAGGCAGGCGCGTTACACAGCCTGACGCACTAGGGCGGGCGCGTCAGGGGAATCGACTCACCCAAAATGCTAGACGACAAAACAGGCGGGACGCATCACCCCAGACGCGTCAGAGAGCTGTGACGCGCCTCCCCTGGGCCGTCACATGTTGATCTTTTCTCGCAAGTGTACGAATCGAACAAGTAATAAATGATGAGAAAAGTATCGTTCCCATGAGGACGGCCTAATTTATCAAGTACCAAAATTGACCACTCCTAAATTTAATTGAGAAACTCGAATTCACAAGAAGTGTAACACGAAAGAATTTTAAATCAGTAAAAAAAAGACTTAATGAACTCGATTAACTAAACACTAGGGCGTCCGACATCACCGTAGCTAATCCAATTTAATCCACCTAATCATGTTCTCAGAAATACTAGTCTATGCAGCAAGTTAAATTATCAACCCAAAACCTATTTGACATTCTTTCTCAAGCAATATCAAATATATCCGCACACTTTAACTCACTATATCTCTATGCGAGTTAGCATGTATGAACGCTCATTAAGATATGTGGTTGTATAACTCCATGAATCAAAGTAGAACATCTCTATCTCCTCTGAAATTCATGGCATTCATTACGATTGTCACAGACAATACATCACCTCTCGGCCTCAATATTGTCTCAAATCAGTTGAACATTGGCCAGATATTCAAAAAAATATTAAGCACTATAATGAACACACCACAAAGACTCGTAATCTCCAAACGAGAACATGAATTAAACAAATTAAATTTTCGAAGTCACTCAATCGGAGCCCTAGTAAAAAGAACAAATTAGCTCATGCTGAAAGAAATAAAACACAAATCTCTGAACGTGGGCGTCAAACTCATGCTATATGCAAGAAGAGGACGAAGGAACTTTGGTGCTCCCGTGCTCCTCCGTTGCTCTCCTCACTGAGCTCGATGTCGTCCCCCATGCTCTCCTGCCTGGTTCCTCCGCAACCCCTTTTGCACGTCTTTTCTTCCGTTTCCACAGCCGTACCCCCACATTCTTCAACCGCCGCACTCCCCTCCGTCCAAGCAGAATCCCCCTCCACTTTCTCCTCAACTATCCACCTTTTTCTCCCTCTCCATGTGTCTTTGACGTGAACCCTTTTTCTTCAACATGGAGCCCTCTACATTTGATTTTATTACAGCCCTTGAAAATAGCTCTTCTCCCTAGAGAAAGGAAGCTCCGATTTTTGTTGTGCAGTTACGGGAGGATTTCAAAGCTCTGAAGTTTGTCTTCTCTGTAACATTCTTTGACACCAACACATAAATGAACCATCTACACCAATGTGATATTCCCTGCAAGTATCATAAAAGTGGATTAGGCTCCCTTAAATAAATAAAAAATGGTAGTAAATGAGGTATAAATACATTCATGCATTCTCATTTTTTATATATAAAACACTTGATTAAAGCATTATGATAATGCCATATCACACCCCCAAACCTGCATTTTGCTAGTCCCGAGCGAAAACCAAGCAGAACTGAGTCTAATACTGAGTATAGATGGACATTGAAATACAAGATTTTATCAAGGTAACTACATCATAATTATGATTCTTTGTGGCAGCTATTTGAATCTAATGTCCTCCTCACATTTAGGCAAGTATTATGTACCCGACTATTAGTAATCATTCAAACAACTTACTCCAATCGTGAAGTGTGTGGTGTAGATGACACAGGCTAGAGTGTTAGCTTCTCACAGCAATGCCAACCCACTGAGTGCTAAGAACTATTAGATCGACCTTATAATCTAAGTCAAAACTATGCTGACCTGTCCAGATCACAAGCGATATTGGAAATCAACAAATGCTCCAGTCTGCTTGTGTTCAAATACGACGATGGCTCTCACCCTATTGATTTTTGGTTGCAATCGATTGTGATTTTTTTTTTAAACAACTTTCTTCTTGACTGATGTTCCATGCTCATTTTTTTTCACAATCTCGTTTCAACCTCACTCAGGTAGCCCTTAGCTTTTTCTCGTCGTAGCTGGTCAAATCTATTGGTTCTGGCAGCAATTTTTTTGTTTTTTTAACTCCTACTTCCTCAGAACACAATAGACAAGGTAGTCATAGTTCAATAGAATAGGTGTCACCCGAAGCCCAAAGAAAATAATAAGCTGACAAAACGCTCTCGTTGGTCTGGTCCTTTTACTGTTATAAGAGTTTTTCCTTATGGTGCAGTTGAGGTCCATCATGATACAAAAGGCACTTTCAAAGTCAATGGAGAGCGGCTGAAACCTTATGTGGAGGGTGATTGTGATCAACACAAGACCTCCATCACCCTGGCCAGCCCTGAATGATCATTGGTGGAAGTCCAGCTGAAGACTCTAAATCAAGCGCTACTTGGGAGGCAACACAAGTTTTCTGGACTTTGTTTCTAGTTGTTTCATTCTTGTTGATTTTTTTTATTGCTTTAGGTAATTCAATTTAGGCTTAGGTTCTTAGTTCAATCTTAGCTATCACTTATTATCCTTGCTAAGAAAATGTGTTGTTTCAGGTAGTTTTTAAAAAGCAATAAAACACAGTGTAGACACGCCAAAAATGACGCTATGTTGATCAAATCTCATGTCACTATGATGACGCCCCAAGTGAACTTCAATATATTCATAATATGAAGTTTTTCTATTTTCTTGTGTGTGGTTTTGATTTATTGCATTATGTGATTCGCGACCTGAAGAGGGGCGTTATTTAAATAGCGACCATATCAAGGGCGTTTTCTCAAGAAAGGACGACCCAATGTCAGGGCGTCAATTCCTGATATTATCCGGTTTTAAAGTAAATGCAAAATCAATCTAATTATTGGTTAACGTCCTTCATCAGGGCGTGTTTTAATTTAACGCCTCTATCTTAGGCGTGTTCTAATGATTTTCAAACAAGGAAGGTTTTATTACCAAAATTAAATCCAGGAAGAAACGCCCTGTGTTGAGTCGTGTTTTATGAAACGCCGTATGGTGTGTCGTCAATTCTTGATTTGACGCCCTTCGCAAGGTCGTGTTTTACCCTTCGTGTCCTGCTTGAACTCCTCTTTCCTGTATGGAGTCCTGCCTCTAATGGTCTCCTTGCTCGAATTGGAGGTAGAGTCCTGCCTTCTTTGAACCTTGCCTATCCTCATCTTACCAAGTTCAAGCTTATCTCTCACTGAAATCCTATAAAAACATGATTTGGGCGATCGAAGGTGAGGTTGACGATTTCCAGAGTTTGAAGAGGTTAGAAGAGGTTGATGTTCTTGACGTTTTCAGAGGTTGAAGAGATTAGAAAAGCTCCAGACGGCTTCCTCTGCTTCCCTACTATCGTGTGCTTGATAGGAAGACTTCGGCTTCCTCTGCTTCCTCATCCGGTCAACCGCGTCCATCTTCCCTTTACTGTCAACAGGGACAGCAGGATTTTCTTCTTATTTCGTTTGTTTGGTTTTGTCTTCATCATCCGATCATCCACTGTGCTCTTTTTACGTCTTTTGCATTAATCAATTCCATCCTCAGTTCTTTTTTTTTCTTTTCTTTTTCTTTTCACGTCTGCATTAGATTTATTCACATATCTTCCTCTCTCCCTAATTCTTCTTTAGGGGTTTTTAAAACCAAAACAATAAGGTGCGCATGTGGTTTTCTATTCATCATCTTATGTTTATTTTGGATTGATACTACTTGCATTGGCTGATCCCATCTTTTGCTTTGTTATTTCATTGTTTTTTTTTGCAAGGTAATCAAAAAAGAGAACCCTTCTCATCGGCCGGCCGATTGGGGAAGGAAGAAGGAACTTCACATCATCCCGTGTTTCAATCTTCACCAGGTATTCGCGATCTCTTTTTTTTATTGAGGTAACCCCTCTGGCGATCACATCTCCATATTTGCACCACGTGCAAGCTTTTCTTCCCCTTATTTATGCATTAATCATCATTATCTCCTCCATGTTTTATCACATCATTATTCTCTTGTGATTTTTTTGTGTGGGATTTATGCCCATCCACAAATTGGCGATCACGGTGGGACCTCCACTGTTTTCTTTTTGATTACCATCTCCATTGGCACCCTCGCGTGCCCTTTCCCCTTTGGCACCCTCGTGTGCCCCTTCCCCTTTGGCACCCACGCGTGCCCTCTCCCCCTTGGTACCCTCGGTACCCTCTCCCTTGTGTCCCTCGGGCACCCTCCACTGTGCACACTGCACACTCCGGGATCAGCCAACTTGCGTTTGCATATTTCTCTGAATTAACGCCTTCCACGAGGGCGCTGTTTGGTTTAAACGCCCTTTACAGGGGCGTGTTTTAGTTTATTAACGCCCCTTTCTAGGGCGTCTTTCAGCATATTTGCTGCTTTGTTGCTGCTCATTATACGGTCTGAGAATTAACGCCCACCTCCTGGGCGTGTTATCGTTTTCTAACGCCTTTATTCAGGGCGTGTTATTTTTATGTTACGTCTGCCGTCGAGACGTCTTTACATCATCTTACTGCTTTAATCATCCTGCCTGTGAATTCACGCCCTGTCCAAGGGCGTTCTTTATTACATAGCGCCTCACTGTAAGGCGCTTCCTCAGATTTGACGCCCTCAATTCGAGGCGTCTTTTTCAGATTTCGCGCCCCTACCAGAGGCGTGTTTCTGTTTCTCGCTGCTGGCTCATAGCCTCTCGCAGTGATTCACGACAGTGACCCTGTCGTTGCTTTGGTTGATAGCGACCTGACCTAGGTCGTCTCTTTCCTACGTTTTACAGAACCTTGCTTCCTGCTGCTGTCTGTGATAGTTTTGTTTGATTGTCATATTGCTTGCCTATATTGCTCTGATTTGATCATATTACTTTGCATATTGTGGCATTTGGTTGAGAGACCTCCTCTCTCTACACTAGGATTCCACACACCTCTCTTGGAATCGGGACAACCCTCCATTGAGCACTCCGTCTCCTTGGACCGGAAATCCCTTTTCCAAGACCTCCATAAGTCCCCGCACCCGTGGATTCCCTCACGGACGCCGGGCTGGTTGTACCCTCGAAGTACCCGGAGTTTAGAGAACCTATCGTTGGTGAGGAGAGAGAAAGAATCTAGTTGACCCGGAGGTTACGCTTGGATCAACTAGGTTTCACATTGCAAACATAAGTGAACTATTCAACAAATCAATCTACTCTAATCTCAAGCGGAACACTAAAACCTTGCGTTCATCCCAACTTGGTTGCATACACTCGCTTGGGTGATTTGGCTTGTTTGGATCGAGTGGTTGTTTGTTTGATAGTGCCTTTATAAAATTGTTTCTCCTCTTAAAAACATGAAACTCCGTTCAGGTAAGATCATCAACATGGCAGGCTATGGGTATTCTTATGACGATGAGAACGAGAACGTCTTTGGTCAATATGAGACCCCCCTCCAGGATTCCATCTATTATGAGGGAAATTACTCTCACCCTCAGTCCCATCATCCTCAAATCCATGTGATTGATACCACTCCTCAAGAGGTTGTGCCCTCTTCCCAGACTTTGCCCTCCAACACTTCGGGGAACCCTTCCCCCTCTTTTAATGTCACGGACTTAATTAATGCACTATCTCAGTTGGATGATTCCCAGCGGCAGGCTGTCCAGGCCGCTTTGAAAGGGAAGTCGGTTCCCTCTTCATCTTCCAACCCCCCTCCGGCCGAGAGTGGCCATCACCCCGTTAACGACCAGGCGGTCTTGCATAAACCCCCCTCTCGTCCACCAACGCCTGTCACGGCCATACCGGCCCAGCAGGCGAGTTATTCTACGGTTAGGCACCAATTCCCCCAACCTCCTCAGATTCTACGGTCGCCTATACCACATTCTTTTGTTCAGGCCCCAGTTGAGTCCGACTCTAATGCTTTGCTACTTCAGAAGATGGCCCACATGGAAGAACAGCTTAGGAAAGTCACTACGGCCAAGAATGCACCAGAAATCTCGCTCCCCACTCTGCCAATTTTCCATCTTCCTCCGTCTGAGATGCCGAACTTTCGGCGGTACAATGGAACTGGCAATCCGATCATTCATTTGAAGGATTTTATGTACGAAACCTCCTTCTGGCAAGGCAACAAGGCTTCTTTGGCCTATTTATTCAGAAGATCTCTGGAGGGGCCAGCCCTCGAATGGTTTTATTCCTTGGAGCCAGCTGATGCCGGTGACTTCGATGTTGTCCAAAGGAAATTCCTGCAAAAGTATAGAGACCGTGTTGGACCCTCTCTGTCCGTTACAGATTTAGTCGCAGAGAAAATGAAGTCTGAGGAGGACTTCATCATATTTGCTGACAGATGGCGGTCGATGGCCGAGAAGCTGAAAGACACTTTGTCAGAACAGGAGCAAGTAAAGATGGTTATTTCTAATGCAACTCCTCAATTCCGCCATATTTTGGCCATGAACCGGCTGACTACTATGGAAGAGCTCTATGAGAGGGCTCGTTACATCCAGACACAGATGAAGGATTCGCCCATTATGGGCATGTTTGAGCCGAAGCCTCGACTGTTTAAGAAAACCACCAATGTTAACAGCGGGCCCACAACTGAGGGCACCGTCACAAATGAGCAAGTCGGCGCAGTTGGCAACCCCCACCATCAAGCTAACCCACGTCCACCACCGCCTCCACGACAGAACGCTCATTTTAACCCCACTCCACAACCCCAATTCGCACCACAACGCTCTTTCGCTCGGCCGCAAAACCAAGCCCCCCGCGTAGACCCTCCAGCTCCACCACAATATCATCAAGTGCCTCCACCTGCCAACTACGGTCAACAACAACAATGGAGACCACCACTTGGCCCCAAAAGAGACCACTATCCCCCACTTCCCGAAAGTCTCCCCGATATTTTTAATGCTCTGATGGCCGCCAACTTGCTCGCCTTGCCAAGGGAAAGAACCGTGTGGCCCGCTAATGTTGACACATCCGTTATTGTGCTTTTCATCGCAGCCCTGGTCACAACCTCGATCGTTGCTTCCACTTTAGAGATTACATCTACGATCTAAATGACCAGGGTGACATCAATTGGGATGAGATGAGGCAATTCATAGCCGCTATGAAAGAAAGAAGGGCTTCTCGGCAACAGCAAAATCAACAACTCCAGCAATCCGCTCCACAACAAGTTCAACCACAGCAAGCTCCAGTACCCCAGCAGGATATGGGAATTGTCCGTAATCCATTGCTAGAACACGCCCCTAATCAGCATGTGAACCCTATCACGTCCCTCTACGAAGTGCAGAGAGGACAGGGATGGCACGAAGAAAACGCCTCTGTCGGGGCATTTTATCACAATCCGAACCAAAATAAACCTCCGCGCCTTTTGCGCACCCTTCCTTCTTCTTCTACTCCCCTATCGGGACGTCCCCTTCTATGCCCCGTTAACCCATCTACCTTCACCAGTTCTACGGCCTTGTCGGCCCGCTCTCTCCTTACCCATTTGCCACCTCCACAACCTACCGCACGACAAACCCCACCTTCCACCACCAACTCCATACCTCTGCCGTCCAGGCCACTCCTACTTCGCTCACCGCTAGCACCCGCTACACCCCCTGCCACTCCTACACCGGCAAGGGTTCCGCCGCCATCAGTTCCTCCACCTCTCATACCCAGATCTCTTCTTGTTAGACCACCAGCCAATGCTCCTCGCATTCGGGTATCCCTTTCTAATTCCACGCCCTCTGACGGGGCATCTTCGTCAAACCACTCTCCTACGCCTCCCATGGGGGCATCTTTGCTAAACATTACTCCCACGCCTCCTACAGGGGCACCCCCATTATCGAACATTGCCTCCTCCTCCTCTTCTTCTAATTCTCCCCCCACACTTGCCCCGACAGAGGCTCTACAAGGCGTGGCGCCGCTCCGCAGCGGACGGATTTTCCACCGTATTTTTCCACAAAGAGAGCTAGAGCCCGTGCAGGGGCCGCAAGAGCAAGAACAAGAACAAGGGTCTATACCGGGCACTGAATATGATTTGTTAAAACATTTGGACCGGACTCCGGCAAGAATTTCAATCCTGGAATTGATCAAACGGTCCACCACTCATCAACTGGCTCTAAAGGAATATCTGCAGAAGGTAATGGTTAATGAAGACATCCCAGTTGAGCAGATACTCACGGTGTTAACACCTGCTAGCAGTCAGCCAGCAATTACTTTTCATGAACATGAGCTGGCACCAATCTCGGCAAGGAAGTATGCCTTATGCATCACAGTCGACATCAATAAGGTGGCTGTTAAGCAATGTCTGGTGGATACTGGGGCATCCATCAATGTTTTGCCACCGAGCACCTTGAAGTTATGTGGCATACCAGAAAGCCAGATTCGTCCGTCCACCATAACGGTCACTGCATATGACAACACAAAGAAGCCTCCTCTAGGCATGATCACATTGAAAGTTAGCTTGGGTCCTGCCACCATCACAGCAGATTTTCACATCTTGGACATGGATCCAACATTTAATGGCATTCTCGGCCGCCCGTACATCCAGCAGCTTGACGCGGTGCCTTCTACAAATCATCAGTGTCTCAAATTCCCACACAAGGGCCGTATTATCAAGGTGACCAGCATGCCGATTCTGCCAGAGGAAGATATTCATGCGGCTTCGTCAGTTCCTTCTATTTGGCCTGCCAATAAGCCACTGTTATCTGTGCTGGACGTCCCCCGTCCACGGCCAATGCCATCTGAAACTGTTACCACGGTTGCTATGACACCCCTGCCTTCTAAGGGAAAGAAGAAAAAGAGCATGATTAATACCCCCGGTTGGAACATTCTGTTAAAAATGGGGTATCAAGATGGCAAAGGCCTGGGTGCCAACTGTCAGGGCAGGATTAGGCCCATTAAGCCGCAAAAATTGCTGGTACGAGGCGGTTTAGGCTATAAAGGGCCAAACAAAAATAAAGAAGAGCCATGGGCATTTATGACTTCTACTTTGAAGACTGATCGCCAGCCACTCTCCTGGACACTGAGAACACATTTTGTTACTGGTAGCATTCAGAATAATGAGCAGACTACCATAGTTACTTCATTGCTTGACTATCAAGATGTTCATGCCAGACAGTTTGCTCGTCACATTGCCCCACTGGTTACCTACAAAGCCCTGGAGTCTTTAAGGCCGGACAAGAGAAGGAAAATGGGTGATCCAGAATGTGACTGGTACAGGTGGTTCGACATGAATGACATTACTATTTCTTTGAGCCGCCTCTTCATGCCGACAGACCCGGAATGGCCACCGCTCATACAGGAATTGATTGAAACGCCAGTAGCGATCACAGACAAGAGGCAGCTGCTGAGTGACTATACGGATACTGGGGAGCCAGATGTCCCCTTTGAAGAAGGTTTTACTGTGGACAGGCTGTGGGCCGGCCTCTTTTCTCTCACTTCGCTACATCCATCTGTGCTTGCTTCTCTACATTCTCATTGGTTTGGTCGTGTGCCAAGACCACCTCCGATTACAATCAGCTTTGCTCCAAGTTCAATCCAAGTTTCTCTCCCGATTCCTCCTTCGCTCCTCGAGCAATTTTCTAAAATCTCCATCTCGCCCCCCCATGAGCCATCATTAATTAAATCTTTCTCTAACCTTGCGATTTCCACCCCTCTTGCTATTCTCCCATCACACTGCTTTCTCCTTGAAAAAGAAAATAAAAATGAAGAAAAAGATAAAAATGAAAAAAAAACGTCGAATTTCCAACTTTCCAATCCTCCATCTCCGTTGAGGAGACTTCCTATTTCTCTCCCGAGTGCGTCCCGACCCAGGGGCCGCTCTTTCAAGATTCCTTGATAGATCTCTTTTCCCCCTCTGGCGAGGGGTCTTCCTCTGTATCACCTTTTGTATCCGCTTTTTCACCTCCTTCTTTTCTTTCTAATCAGGCTAGTTGCTCCTCCTCCTCTTCTTCTTCTTCTAATAAAATTCATGAGGTAGATTCACATAAGAAATCCAAGGGTAAGGAGATCCCTCGCAGATTTTTATTGGAATTGGCTATCAGATGCCAAGCTTGTTTAGCAGTCCCTGAGTTTGTGGGAAGTCCAATTATTCTGCCAGAGTTAGAATTTGAAGATGCTGTTGCTTCTTATGAGGGTTTGGGCGTTTACGAAATTATGAATGATGAAGACCCTATTGAAGAGGGGGATGAAAGTTACGAAGAATATGAGGACGAGGCTGATGCTTTTGCTAGTGGTATGAGAAGATTCGACGAACCATCAGCCTCCGTAGAAGAACCCACCAAAGAAATTAATCTGGGTACCGAGGAAGACCCTAGGATTGTCCTCATTAGCCAGAATTTGCCGCCCTCCGAGGAGGAGGCGCTCATTTTAGTTCTTCAAGAATACAAAGACACGTTTGCTTGGAGTTATGAGGATATGCCAGGATTAGACCCTGCGCTCGTTGAACACCGCCTTACACTTAAGCCAGGGTCTGTCCCGGTCAAACAACGGTTGAGGCGTTTCCACCCTAATATGGCTTTAAAAATGAAAGAAGAGGTCGATAAACTCCACAAAGCTAGATTTGTTAGAGTTGTCCTTTACCCCAATTGGGTGGCTAACATTGTCCCGGTTATGAAGAAAGATGGGAAGGTTCGGATTTGCATAGACTTCCGGGACCTCAACCGAGCGTGTCCTAAAGATGACTTCCCCCTCCCTCATATTGATGTTCTAATTGATAATACGGCAGGATTTGAGACTCTTTCATTTATGGATGGCTTTTCAGGTTACAATCAGATTCGTCTGTCTGAAGAGGATCAAGAGAAAACATCATTCACTACACCATGGGGTACATATTGCTATGTGGTCATGCCCTTTGGACTTAAGAATGCTGGAGCCACCTACCAGAGGGCTATGATGGCGATTTTTCATGACATGATTCATATTTATATTGAGGTGTATGTGGATGACCTAGTAGTGAAATCAAGGACAAGGATTGAGCATCCTGGGGTTCTGGCTAAGGTTTTACAAAGGTCACGAGAATATCATTTGAAAATGAACCCCAAGAAATGCGTATTTGGCGTTTCTTCAGGGAAATTGCTTGGTTTCATTGTCAGCAAGAGGGGAATTGAAGTTGATCCCAACAAGGCAAAGGCCATTAGAGATATGCCCCCTCCCAAGAATTTGAAGGAAGTTCGAGGATTAATCGGGAGGTTGCAATTCATTCGCCGCTTCGTCTCTCAGCATTCACAAAGATGTAGGCCGTTTTACGAGCTTACTAAGCCGGGAGTCAAGTTTAATTGGGATGACAAGTGTCAGGCAGCCTTTGACGGATTGAAGGATTATTTGGCCAATCCTCCTGTCCTGAGGCCGCCAATTCCAGGCAAGCCACTCATTCTCTATGTTTCTGTCCTGGATGACTCTGTAGGTGCTGTCCTAGCTCAAGTGGATGAAGAAAGTAAGGAGAGAGCAGCATACTACTTGTCTAAGCTTCTTAACCCCTGTGAGCAGAGGTACTCAGCCATGGAGAAGACTTGTGCAGCTTTGGTTTGGGTAGTTCAGAAGTTAAAGCACTATTTCCTAGCTCACGAGGTTCACCTCATTGCTCGCATGAATCCAATTAAATTCCTCCTTGAAAAATCTGTCCTCACTGATCGATTAGCACGCTGGCAAAGCTTCCTTTCTCAATTTGACATCACTTACATTCAGCAAAAAGCCGTCAAAGGTTATGCCATTGCCGAACACCTTGCTCATCACCCTCTCCCCCGTTTTGATCCGGTCAATTCGGAGTTCCCAGATGAAGAATTAATGTCCATCAATCAACCCCACGATCCTATGTGGACATTACATTTTGATGGAGCTCTAAATTCTCAAGGAAGAGGGATCGGCATGGTTCTTTTAACACCAGAAGGGGTCACCATTCCTTTTGCTGCTCGGCTCACTTTCCCCGTCACCAACAATATAGCTGAGTATGAAGCTCTTTTGGCCGGTCTTCAAACCGCTCATCGATATGGTGTCACCCATTTGAGGATTGTCGGTGATAGTCAGCTCATTTTGCGCCAGGTGTTGGTCAAGTGCCGCACCATCAATCCTAAGCTCAAGCCCTACCAGGAACTCGCTTCAGCTTATGCCAAACTCTTCACTAAATTGATCTTCGTTCATGTCCCTCGCAGCCAGAACATCTTGGCTGACGCTCTCGCCTCTTTGGCTTCCGCTTTAGTTTTCCCTCCTGAGCGTGATTTTCATGTTCCCCTGATTCATCAGCGGGACACCCCGGCTATTAAGGATCGCGCATTCCTTGATATTAGGGATCAAGTGCTTGAGAAGGTTAAGCTGAAGGAAGCTCTTAAAGGTAAGGAAGTCATGCTTTTGGATTGGCAAGAAGATTTGGCTGACGAAGAGAAGCCTTGGTATTATGAGATTGCCAGGTATTGCAATGATCAGTCCTATCCCGAAGAAGCCACTGCAGAAGAGAAGAAAGCAATTAGAAGAGTGGCTCAACGTTATGTTTTGGTTGGAGGTGTGCTCTACAGAAGAGGGCTCACCGGTGTTCTGTTAAGATGCCTCGATGATGATGAATCTTGGAAAGTTGTGGAAGAGGCGCATTCTGGAGTGTGTGGTGGTCATGTGAATAGCCAGATGTTAGCTAAGAAGATTCTTAGGCTAGGTTTCTATTGGCCAACTCTGGAAGAGGATTGTTCTATCTATGTTCGAAGGTGTGTTAAGTGCCAACTGCACGCCGACAAGATTCATTCTCCTGCTTCTTCACTCCATCCTACGTCCTCCCCATGGCCTTTTTCCATGTGGGCTTTTGATATCATTGGACCTCTTGGTGACTCGAATCTCCTGACCAAACAAAAGTCGTTCATCCTCACGGCAACGGAATACTTCACCAAGTGGGCGGAAGCAGAAGCTTACGTGGAAATTAAAGCGTCAACCGTCTGCAAATTTATCATGAGGAACATCATCACGAGGTTCGGCATCCCGAGTACCATCGTCACCGACAATGGACCTCAATTTATCTCTCAAGAGCTCAAAGATCTCTGCAACAGGTATAACATTGCACTGCATCATTCTTCTCCCTATTATCCGCAGGGCAATGGCCAAGCAGAGGCAACTAATAAAACGTTGATCAAAATTGTTAAAAAGACGTGTGAGGCTAATAAATTTTCGGATTGGCCAGACAAGCTGGTTGAAGCTCTTTGGGCCTATCGCACTTCCATTCGCACCCCCACTGGGCAAACCCCTTTCGCCCTCACTTATGGAATGGAGGCAGTAGTCCCTTATGAGATTCTCGTTCCCTCTCTACGAGTACAATTGGATAAGGAATTTTCTATTGATGAGCGTCGTGATTCACTCCTGGCCCAACTGGAACTCCTAGATGAGAAGCGTCTGGTCGCCGCTGAGCATGCGCGCGTTTATCAAAATAGGCTCTCACGTTTTTATCAAAAGAAAGTAATTGAGAGACAATTTAAAATCGGTGAGATGGTAATCAAAAGAATTTTTGTAAAGCCGGGTGGCCCCCGCTCAAAACTCCAACCCAATTGGGAAGGACCGTTCATTATAAAAGATGTTTATCCTGGCAATGCTTATAAACTGGTTAATGCTGAAGGCGAAGAGTTAACTCATCCTTGGAATGGTTTGTATCTTAAGAAATACTACCCTTGATTCAAAAATCCAAAAAAAAATAGAAACTCCAAAAAGTAAACAAAAATAGAAATTCTTCAAAAAAATCAAAAAGAGATCAAAATTGGTGCCATGGCACACGAAGGATCAATGTCCGAAAGGTCAAAATGCAGAATTCATTCATCAGTCTTGCTAACTTAAAAGGGGGTTGACTCCCGCACACACTACACGCTTTATTCTTGAACTCAAACAGTGCAAAATCCAATGGAAAGTCAAAAACCTGACTAAAAGTGAAAGACAATACCCGTTCTTTTCTTCTTCGGCCCATAAGGGAGGAAGGGAGACCTTGAGGTAGATGCGCCAAGCCTATCCGCCGCCCTAGTAGGTGGAAGTCACGGCCCAAAAGGGAGCAAATGCCACAAAAGCCCAAGTACAATTAGGTTTATTTTCATCAATGCAAATCAATTCCAAAGTGAAAGTCAAGTTATGAAAAGAAAAGCATGTCAAGAGGGCAAAGTCCCCGCAAGGAAAACCTTGGGCTTATGCATGCAATATAACAAGGGCATAAGGGCAATAAATTTTCCCTACGCCAAAGACCGAACCCCAACAGGCATAGGGTAGGGGAGGTAACTTTGCTTTGAGTACCTCAGAATCCCTTATGGGCTTCCCTTATATTTTCTTCCATCCTTTCTATGTGGTAAAAGTCGCGAACTGGCAGGATGGTCAAGACAGACTTAAGAAATTGCACTGAGCGAAATCTCGAATACAAGTCAACTATGAGCACGTCAACTCCCTTTTAATCACTCAAGAAAGGTTGATGAATTTTAAATGGTGACCGTGTAGGATAGCCTTGATACCCTTTTGCAGAATGATTTAATTAACGCCTTCTGCTAAGGCGCCTTTTCTCAAATTAACGTCCTAGATTAGGTCGTCTTCTTCAGACTAACGTCTCTGAGACGGTCGTGTCTTTTCAAAAATTAGATTTCCTTTTAGAATTAACGCCGTCCCCCTAGGCGTCTTTTTCTATTAACGCCTTACTCTAAGGCGCGTTTTTTAAGAAAAATCCCAAAAAATATATATATATAAGTGAAAAGAAAAAAAATGCATTTCTTCACGATGTATGCTTGCATTCTTTTGCATGGGCATCTTTTATTTATAGTTTGCATATGTGTGCTTTGCATGATGCATATCCCGCTATCAGCTATTTCCTTTTGCCTTATCTTGATTAAAGGCTTGGCCCCTTGACCCGTCACTAAGGTCAGAATATTGCCACCCCTTGCTCATTGGGCAAGGGGCCAAGTCGAACAAATGAATTAACCTGTTTTGTTTAAGTGAAAACCGCAGCTGCAGGTACAGGGCAAAGTAAAGCGAACACGAAGAACGTGGAAAGAAGAAAATACACAAACACAGGCCCACAACCACACAAAGTACTCAGGTAATTGACAAAAATCTCGATCTCATATATATATATATACATCACGAATGTGTAAGTACAGGTGTGAGGGTGGAGAAGTACAAGTAAATCTCTCAGCTCTCGCCTCCACCCTCCTCTCTCCTACTCTCAACCTCCTCCTCGCCGTCCCGAGCTGGTGCTGGTGGAGGAGGCATGGGCCCCCGTGAAGAAGCCGGAACCCGAACGTGTCCCCCTGCCTCGCTCCTCTCTCGGAGGGAAGAGCCCGCCACAAAGGTGGAGCTGGTGAAGGAGTACCCCGCAGCCCGTGCTCGCTCACGTCCCCGCTGGAGACGCTCCTCGGACACTCGCAGTCGCTCCTGGGAAAGGATCAGCTGGGTCCTCAAGTCTGCCAACTCCGCACGCTCACGAGCCCGCTCCTCGCGCTCCCGGGCACGCTCTCGTCGCTCTAGCTCAAGGGCAATCCGCAGCTCTGCCACGTCCTGAGGCAGCTCCTCTCGTCGCCTCACGGTCCGCTCCAGCTCTGTAATCCGCTGCTCGCGGATCGACAGCTCTGTCCCAGCCAAGGCAACCTGAGTACGCGCCGCCTGTAACTGTCTGGTCTGCAACAGGTAGACAAATCATCAGTTCCACAGTTCAATAATTCAGGAAATGCATAACGAAAGGTAAATCACTCACCTGGGCAGTCATCGCCTGCTGTCCCTCGCAGACGCAGTTAAGAGCGGCTCGTAGCTCCTCAGTCTGTAAAGTGAATTTTTATCAGTACACAATTATATAATCAATGTTTAAATGGAGTTGTGTTTTGGAATTTACCCGTGAAGCGAGGTCGCGCTCTGCTGCCTCGGCTCGTGCCACCGCTCCCGCTAGCTGCTCTGCCAGTGCAGTCACCTCTGCACTAGGCCCTCTCGAGCTGGAGGCCTCCCCTGGGTCTCTCCTCACTGCTCCCTGCTGGGCACGCTGCATTCATTGAGATCGTCAGTGGCTAATCATCAATAATTCAACAAAAATACATTCATTTGCATATAGAAATAATTTAAACACTCACCAGGGTCTCTAGGTCTGCCCGTGTGGCGGCCAGCTGGTCCTCCAGGCTGTGTAGGTGGGCCTGGGCATCTATCGCCGCTATGTCCCGCGCATCCTGCATTCATCACATATTAGTCGCATGATAGTCACATAAGCATTTGCATTTAATTTAGAAATAAGTGCATTCATACATACCCCTAAGACCCTCATCTGGGGTCGGCCGGCGTATACCTCCCAGTAGCGCCGGAGGTACTCGGAGCTGTCAGTCGCGCGGGAGGTGACTCTGGTCCCGCCACGCTGCCAGTCGGCGTGCTGCTCCTCGAATCGTACCCTCCAGTCGGTCGCCTTTGTACGACCGCGAGTCTTCTTCCCGATGCCCCGCGGCTCGCCTACCTCGATCCACTCCTGGTGGAGGCCTAGCGTCCTCATCACCAACCTAAGCCGTAACGGCTCAATCTCGCTCAAACAGTGAACCCAAAGCTCACGCCCAAAGCGAGGTCGGCCCGCTACGACCCAAGGCTGGCCCTCGTCTGTCATCCCCTCATAGGGTCTCCACTGCACCTGCATTCATAAACATACATATCATCATTTCATCGTCATCATCATAAAATCAAATAAAAAGCAAAAGAAAGATGCATAGCATTCATACATACCAGCGAGGGAGGGAAGTCACGGAGCTCTCTCCGTAGAACCCACAACTCGTAGCCGAGCGGGGCGCCGAAGACGACCGGCACCCAACGCCGTGCTAGAGGGAAAGCTCCCTCATTCCCAGGCCGTGGGTCAACGCGCCCCATCGGCATGTAGAGGTGACTCCAAACCTGCATCCATGCATTGCATTAATTAGGCATTCGCATGCACATAAAAATATACATAAAAGAAAGAAAAAAAATGATGAAAAAATGCATACCTGAAGAAAAGGTGAGAAGCCACTGACGGTCGTCTCTCGCCCTGTCCCCGTGGACAGGTCGGCCATCATGTGCGCCAGCAGAGCCGCTCCCCAGGCGTAGCTGCCAACTGCCTCCAGGTCCTCGAGTATCCCTAGAAATCGGCAGTTGATGACGTCGCCCTTTGTCCCGAGCAACAGCCTCCCCAGTAGCAGTAGCAAGAACCTCCTCAAGTCTAGGTCAGCTCTCTCCCTGTCGGCTGGGTCCTGGCAGTACACCGCCCTAGCCCCATCTATCAGCCTCTGTGAAAACTGCTCTAGGGTCTCCCCTGACCTGTGCCTAGCATTCCCTAAACCCATCACTGTGGTGAGGTCAGTACGGAAGATCGTCCTGCACTCGCTAGGGGTCTCGTAGACCATCTCTAGCCCTAGCAATCTCTGGGCATGCTCGGTGTAGTCTGGGTAGGTAATCCCGCTCACAGCCTCACCGTCTACCCTCAACCCGGTGATCCTAGCCACATCCTCTAGGGTGGGAACCATGTGCCCCCATGGCATCAAGAATGCCCGGCTAGTCCTATCCCATCTCTCCCGTAGAACCTGGATAAGTGGTAGGTCGGGTCTGACTGGCTCTATGCTAAGGAAGGCCCCGAACCCCATCGCGTCTACCCTCTCTCTCTGGAACTCGGGGAGGCCGTAGTATGCTGCCCGGACCATGACCCATGAGATGCGCGTCCTCATCAGCCCCTGCATGCATAAAATAAGAATTTTTGATTTAATTGTTGGGAATATTCATGCTCGTTTCATTCTGATTACCTCAGGTCGAATGTTGATATTGTTGGAATTAACGACCTTCCTCAGGTCATTTTTTTGTTGAAGTAGCGCCCTTAAGAGGGGCGTGGTTCTGTTTGGGTTTCTAGCTAACGACCTATCCTAGGTCGTTTTTCATCTATGAAACGCCTCTGTGACGGGCGTGTGTTTTGTGGTTAATTTCTATTAATCCTAAAGATTTTATCAAGTCACGCCCTGTGGTGGGGCGTTTTTCAACTTGGGTTCGTTAATTAATCAAATAATTAATGAATGGGCGACCGCTGGTTTGGTCATCTGTTTTTTAATTGACGCCCTGGTATGGGGCGTGGTTTCCAGTTTTTCAGAAAATGGAATAAAAATAACAGCATGCGAAAATTAACAGCAAATATGTAAATTTAATTGGGCGACATGCTTTAGGGCGTGTTCTCTTAGGTTTATTTGTTTTTCATGAAAATAATATAATTTAACGCCCTTGGGTCGGGCGTGTATTTTGAAATCGCGACGCCCCTGAGGGCGTCTTCTTTCTGGGTTGCAGGGTTTATACCCGAGGGCGATGGAAAATCAGACAAAAAAATGAAATTAAAATAATTAAAATGGGAAAAGGGTTTGAGGCTTACCTTCTTGTGCTTCTGATTTTGTGGTCGAGGCCGTGGTTGCCGTGGCCGCCGGAGTTGGCCGGCACGGGGAGAGGGCGCCGCCGCGGCCGGTGGTTCCTCACCTTCCTCTCCTCCTTCTCCTTCTTCTTCTTCTTCCTCTCCCCTTTCTTCACCTTCTTGATCTTCTCCGTCCCCTTCGTCGTGGGTCTCTCGGCCTTCGTCGGCCTCGTCACCGGCCATCGCCGCCGGTTCCTCTTCAACCGCCACGAGAGCAAGCTCCCCTACGGCGAGTTCCTCCTCGGCGTGGGCGACCTCCAGATCGACCGTCTCCGGGGCCGTTACCCTTTGTCTCTTCAAGCTGCGCCCGCCGGCCATGGTTAGGGTTAAGGATAGAGAGAGAGAGAATGAGAGAGAAGAGGGGAGGGGGAGCTTCGGTTAGGGTTGCAGAGAAGAGAGAATGGAACGAAGGAAGAAGAAGAAAGGGGGAAAGCCCTTGTTAGCATTCGAAAAGAAGAGACGCCCTGAGAAGAGGCATTTTTTGTGTAAGTCACGACTAGGACACGGGCGTGTTTATAATATAGACGACGTTGCTCGAGGCGTCAATTTCATTTGCATGGGGAATGATAACCGTCGTCAGACGCATTCAATAGGCGTTGATTGATGTGATCGAAGTAATTATTATGGTTTTTACTCACGCCTGAGCTAAAGGCGTTACCTGATTGAAACGTGACCTTCCTCAAGGCGTTACTTTTGGAATTTCAACGAATATATTTTGGGAATTTGAATCGATTAACGCCTTGTTTTAAGTCGTTATTTAAAGTAACGCCTATTCGTGAAGGCGTCAGATATGTGCACAGGAATGTTGAAAGCGACCTACGTTGAAGGCGCCCTTTTACGAATTCACGCCTTTCCTTGGGGCGTTATTTGGAACAGAATCACGGGTTTTGGAAGTTATTTGATCACAATCACATTGGCATTGGCTCAATCAGAAAACAATTATTATCATTATCATTGAAAAGGATTACAATGCTTAATGAGCCACCTTGGGCCTTAGCTTTCTCAAAGCTATTACATAATTCTTCCACTGTTCTTTGTCTTCATCTAAGTTCTCTACAGGTTGGTGAAGTTTGTTGATCTTCCATAAGGCTTGGATTGTGATAGCCTCTTCTCCATCTTCATTGCTGCCTAGGTCTCTTGATTTGATTGGAGGAAGATGAGAGACGTCTTCTAGATGTTGTCTTGGAAGTCCAATTTGAGGAAGGCATCTGTGAGAGTTGTACAAGACCAAGTCCGAAGCGCCAATGAGACGAAGGTCCGTCCCGGTAGAGAACCGTGCACGAAGTTCCTGCATCTTGAGTACACCCGGGGCACATGTAAAGAGGTTCTTTGGCATTACCTTTAGGTGCTCTCTCCATTCCACTCTCTTCTTGATTTGAGGGATCCGGTTCATCACTTTATTGCTTATTCCTAACGAACCGGTCATGTAAGAGAGTGGGCTTTTTGAAAAGATTCTTGAGGGTTGTTGGGCCTCACCACATGGATCGAATTTGAAATGGAGATCAACCCAACTAGAGAATGCTAGCATGCACCCGTATATGGGCCTTCCCATGGCCGCCGAAGTGAGCCCGCTATAGAGATAGGCTAGAATAGCCGGTCCAACTCTTTCCTCTTCCCATAAGCTTACCACCGCGCTCAATTGGGCCTCCTCTAAAAAGTCCTCCGTGGATGGAAACAAGAGTGCTCCTGCTAAGCACACCACGAAGGCTTTTGCTATCTTTTCTACCTCCTCCTCTTCCTTTGCTTGATCCGCTCTCTTGTACACCCATGAGGCGAGCTTCAAGAGGTTGATCCCTTTAGTGATCTTGATTTGGTTCACTATATTTGGGCTAGGTATCATTGAGGTTAGCAATTCATGAGAGGAGATTGGCCTTGGCATGTTGGCCATCTTTTGTTCATCTCCTTGTTTCATCCTTTTCAAGCCTAAGATCAACTCTAGTTCTTCCAATAGGATGGTGGCTTCAAATGTCGAGAAGAGAAAGGTATGAGTGGAAGGATGCCATATCTCAATCAATGCTCCTATAGCAGCCCAATCTAGATGAATTTGGTCATAGTGTTTTGCATGGGTGACTAGGCCCAAGAGATGCCATCTTGCTAGGTATACTCTCATATCAGAGGAGAATTTGGAGAGAATAAGGGGCAACCACTTCACTTTTGTGAATCTCCTAGCACCAGGGACATTTGGGTAGTCCTGTGGAAAGGAAACATGCACAGTGCCAATAGTGCCGGTCGTGAGCATATGAAAGAAGCAGTTTGACAGAAGGAGAGAAAGAAGATATAAGCAGAGGAATTCACTAACCTGATGTTGAGCGATACGGCTGCGAATGTGCCCGGTGATATCAGTAATTCTAGGAGTTGAAGTCCTGGCCCTTTTCATTGCTCTGTCCATCTTCAGTTTGTAGAAGAAGCTCGGACGAGTGCCTGCGGAAGAAGAACAAACAGAGAAAATAGAACACAGCCGACTGCAGAGGTTTTTAGAAGAGTTTGCTTTGAGTAAATCTAAGGGAGTGCCTGCCTTTTTATAACGATTAGGTTGTTCGGAGTTAGCAGGTTGAGGGTTATTAGGATTTGGTTTTGCTTTCGAGTTGGAAGCGGAAGCGTTGGATTGATTAACGACTTCTGTTATGGCGTCAATTTATGAATTGACGACCTTGCTGAGGTCGTGTTTTGTGTAACGCCCTTTAGTAGGTCGTTTACTCTTTGGCCTCTCGATGGATTTAACGCCTTGATTAATGGCGTGTTTCATGTTTTAACGACTACATGTTAAGGCGCTTTTTCATGATTTGACGCCGTTCTTTGCAGGCGTGTTTTTATTTAGCTTATTTCATGTGTGTTATGAATCTAGATATTCATGTGTGTTAATGAACTTAAGTGCTATTATTTCATTGAATTATTTTTAATTGAGCACTTATGATCATATCATGATTTAAATGAAAAATTATGTTTGATTAATCTGAATTTCGAAAACTGATGAATTTTAAAAGTGCAGAAGTTTGCAGGTTCCAGGATGCTTGGGTTGCTCATGGAAATAGCATCGCATTTGTCATCTTGTATTTGTTCGTTGTAAGCATTGTTACTATAGGATATCTACGCTATTATAGCATATCAAGGACCTTGTGGTTCTGATGAACCTGGAATTTGAGTTCCCCTTCATAAAAAAATGATGATGATTCCAGGAGAGTCTTGATCACACGGATAGGCCGTTGAGTCGTTCAAGGTTTGGGACGATGGTTCCACTTTCTAGGTTAATGCGCGGACAAACGAGCTTCGGCTTAGTGTTGGCTCAGAAACTTGGATTCTTGACCAAATCTAGATGGCTTAGCAATATTATCCTTGATTATTTTCTATTTTTAGTTTGTTTTATCTTTTCTTTTAGCCCAGCATGCATCATGTAGGACTTTGAGTTTCATGCTGAAAATTTTCATATTATGGTAATAATGAAGGTCACTCGCTCTTTGATGAGTTGACATGAGATATTCCACTCCAAATCAAGTACTTTGTTCTATCTGAAGCCGCTCAGGCTGGTTCCTTGAAAATGTCCTTTTGTTGGAACTCCATCCCAATTCTCTTTATTTTTTCTGCAAAAATTACCTTGGTTGTAGCACGTCCACATTGGCTGGTAACCGCTCTCCAATGGTCTTTCCCTATCGTGCCCGCGCGCACATTTTTACTTTACTAGTTTTAATCTCCTTTATCCGACAAATCGATGCGTCCTTGGATTTATTCAGAGTTGTTTCATTCAGAATCTTGGAAAGATTTCTAGTGCTTAGTGTCTGAGGCGTGTCACATCACACCTTGGCATCTACTTATCAGTTCGCTCCACTTCATTCCATTTGTTGCACTTTCACTCCATTTTCGTCTCACTCCCTTCCAAAGCAGACGCCAAGGCGGGGCAGCTGTAGACACGCCAAAAATGACGCTATGTTGATCAAATCTCATGTCACTATGATGACGCCCCAAGTGAACTTCAATATATTCATAATATGAAGTTTTTCTATTTTCTTGTGTGTGGTTTTGATTTATTGCATTATGTGATTCGCGACCTGAAGAGGGGCGTTATTTAAATAGCGACCATATCAAGGGCGTTTTCTCAAGAAAGGACGACCCAATGTCAGGGCGTCAATTCCTGGTATTATCCGGTTTTAAAGTAAATGCAAAATCAATCTAATTATTGGTTAACGTCCTTCATCAGGGCGTGTTTTAATTTAACGCCTCTATCTTAGGCGTGTTCTAATGATTTTCAAACAAGGAAGGTTTTATTGCCAAAATTAAATCCAGGAAGAAACGCCCTGTGTTGAGTCGTGTTTTATGAAACGCCGTATGGTGTGTCGTCAATTCTTGATTTGACGCCCTTCGCAAGGTCGTGTTTTACCCTTCGTGTCCTGCTTGAACTCCTCTTTCCTGTATGGAGTCCTGCCTCTAATGGTCTCCTTGCTCGAATTGGAGGTAGAGTCCTGCCTTCTTTGAACCTTGCCTATCCTTATCTTACCAAATTCAAGCTTATCTCTCACTGAAATCCTATAAAAACATGATCTGGGCGATCGAAGCAGAGGTTGACGATTTCCAGAGTTTGAAGAGGTTAGAAGAGGTTGATGTTCTTGACGTTTTCAGAGGTTGAGATTAGAAAAGCTCCAGACGGCTTCCTCTGCTTCCCTACTATCGTGTGCTTGATAGGAAGACTTCGGCTTCCTCTGCTTCCTCATCCGGTCAACCGCGTCCATCTTCCCTTTACTGTCAACAGGGACAGCAGGATTTTCTTCTTATTTCGTTTGTTTGGTTTTGTCTTCATCATCCGATCATCCACTGTGCTCTTTTTACGTCTTTTGCATTAATCAATTCCATCCTCAGTTCTTTTTTTTCTTTTCTTTTTCTTTTCACGTCTGCATTAGATTTATTCACATATCTTCCTCTCTCCCTAATTCTTCTTTAGGGGTTTTTTAAACCAAAATAATAAGGTGCGCATGTGGTTTTCTATTCATCATCTTATGTTTATTTTGGATTGATACTACTTGCATTGGCTGATCCCATCTTTTGCTTTGTTATTTCATTGTTTTTTTTTTGCAAGGTAATCAAAAAAGAGAACCCTTCTCATCGGCCGGCCGATTGGGGAAGGAGGAAGGAACTTCACATCATCCCGTGTTTCAATCTTCACCAGGTATTCGCGATCTCTTTTTTTTATTGAGGTAACCCCTCTGGCGATCACATCTCCATATTTGCACCACGTGCAAGCTTTTCTTCCCCTTATTTATGCATTAATCATCATTATCTCCTCCATATTTTATCACATCATTATTCTCTTGTGATTTTTTTTGTGTGGGATTTATGCCCATCCACACACAGGAAAAGTTGAAAAGTGGTGCTCTGGTGCTTTCATTTTGGAAGGAGGATAACAGCAATAGACCAGCTAAGGCGTCTCTTTCCTCTGTCTTCACTTGAAATTACTTATCATTTCTATGTTAATCTATATGTCAAATGATTTTTATGTTGAAACATTGAGGACCATGTTTGGTTTAGGTTTGGGGGTGATGGAAACAATGCTTCATCTTTATTCAAGATAAAATTTGATTTCATATTATGATTCTTGTGTCAGCTGTGTTGATTTCAAGTTGAATCCTCACATAAAAGTCAAGAATATTATACTTGGTTATGCTCAGATAATCAAGAAAACTCTTTCCTCCAATCACATATCTTGCACGATGACATATGTTAGAGTTAGGTGGAATACAGTTTTGTCAGCTTATTGTTTTCTTTGGGCTTCGGGTGACACCTATTCTATTGAACTATGGCTACCTTGTCTATTGTGTTCTGAGGAAGTAGGAGTTAAAAAAATCAACAAGAATGAAACAACTAGAAACAAAGTCCAGAAAACTTGGGTTGCCTCCCAAGTAGCGCTTGATTTAGAGTCTTCAGCTGGACTTCCACCAATGATCATTCAGGGCTGGCCAGGGTGATGGAGGTCTTGTGTTGATCACAATCACCCTCCACATAAGGTTTCAGCCGCTGTCCATTGACTTTGAAAGTGCCTTTTGTATCATGATGGACCTCAACTGCAACATAAGGAAAAACTCTTATAACAGTAAAAGGACCAGACCAACGAGAGCACAGTTTTCCAGGAAAGAGGCGAAGCCTCGAGTTGTAGAGAAGGACTTTTTGACCAGCCACAAATTCACGTCTCAAGATGTGTTTGTCATGCCATCTCTTAGTGCGTTCCTTATAGATTCGGGTATTTTCATAAGCATCATTGCGAAATTCTTCCATTTCATTCAACTGCAACAACCTTTTTTCTCCTGCAGCTTGCAAATCAAAATTTAGCGTTTTAATTGCCCAATATGCTCTATGCTCAAGTTCTACAGGTAAATGACAAGCTTTTCCAAATACTAAACGAAATGGGGACATTCCAATTGGAGTTTTAAATGCTGTGCGATAAGCCCACAATGCATCATCTAATTTTTTAGACCAATCTTTTCTTGAAGCATTTACTATTTTTTCCAATATTCTTTTCAACTCTCTATTTGAAACTTCCACTTGACCACTAGTTTGAGGATGATATGCAGTGGCAATACGATGAGTGACACCATATTTTGCTAATACTGACTCAAATTGGCGGTTACAAAAATGTTTACCTTCATCACTGATGATTGCTCTGTGGGTGCCATATCTAGTGAAAATATGAGTGCGTAAAAAATTTACCACAACTTTAGCATCATTGGTAGGTAAAGCCACTACCTCCACCCACTTTGAGACATAGTCCACCGCCACCAAAATGTATTGCTTTGAATAAGAAGGTGGAAATGGGCCCATGAAATCTATTCCCCATACGTCAAACAATTCTACCTCTAGAATGTTGTTTAAAGGCATTTCATTCCTTTGGGAAATATTTCCTGTTCTTTGACACCGGTCACATGCTACAACAAAAGTGAAAGCATCTTTAAATAGTGTGGGCCAAAAGAAACCAGACTGGAGTACCTTTGCTGCAGTTTTCTTTGCTCCAAAATGTCCACCATATTCCCTAGAATGACAATGGCGCAAGATGCTAGCCATCTCCTCTTCCGGGACACATCGTCGAATGATTTGGTCCGAGCAATATTTATACAGAAACGGGTCCTCCCAGAAATAATACTTGATATCGGAAAAGAATTTTTTCTTTTGTTGATAAGAAAAATCAGGAGGAACAATGTTGCTGGCCAAATAGTTCACAAAATCTGCATACCATGGTGCATCTGAAATTTGAACAGCAAATAAATGTTCATCTGGAAATACCTCATTGATGGTTTCATCATTTTCTTGGTCTCTTCGCTCCAAACGAGATAGGTGATCAGCCACTACATTTTCAGATCCCTTCTTGTCACGGATCTCCAAGTCAAATTCCTGTAAAAGAAGTACCCAACGAATTAGTCTTGGTTTTGCATCCTTCTTTGCAAGTAAATACTTAAGTGCAGTATGATCTGTGTACACTATCACCCTAGACCCAATCAAATATGCACGAAATTTGTCAAGTGCAAATACCACAGCAATAAATTCTTTTTCAGTAGTTGCATAATTTAATTGAGCATCTGTCAAAGTTCGACTTGCATAATAAATGACATGTAACACTTTATTTTTTCGCTGCCCTAGAACAGCCCCTACTGCAAAATCACTAGCATCACACATAATTTCGAAAGGAAGCTCCCAATCAGGTGCGACAATAATGGGTGATGAAACTAACTTACCTTTTAAAGTGTTGAAGGCATGCAAACATTCATCAGAAAAATTGAAAGGCACATCCTTAAGCAATAATTTGCAAAGAGGAGTTGATATTTTTGAAAAATCTTTCATAAAACGTCGATAAAAACTAGCATGCCCTAAAAAACTTCTCACAGCCTTTACTGAAGTAGGTGGTGGTAATTTTTCAATGATCTCAATTTTTGCCCGATCTACTTCAATTCCCTTTGTTGAAATGCGATGCCCCAACACTATGCCCTCTTGTACCATAAAATGACATTTCTCCCAATTCAAAACTAAGTTGGTCTCCTCACATCGCTGCAAAACTAGAGCCAAGTTAGATAGACAATGATCAAATGATAACCCAAAGACAAAAAAATCATCCATAAAAATCTCAATGAATCTCTCCACCAAATCAGAAAAGATGGCCATCATGCAACGCTGAAAAGTGGCCGGAGCATTGCAGAGGCCAAAAGGCATCCTTCGAAATGCGAAGGTCCCATAGGGACAAGTAAATGTGGTCTTTTCCTGATCTTCTGGCGCTATAGGGATCTGATTGTACCCTGAATATCCGTCTAAGAAACAATAATGTGAGTGTCCAGCTAGTCTATCCAACATTTGATCAATAAAGGGTAGAGGAAAATGATCATTACGGGTAGCATTATTTAATTTGCGATAATCCATACATACCCGCCATCCTGTGACTGTTCTTGTTGGAATTAGTTCATTGTTATCATTCTTCACCACTGTCATCCCTCCCTTCTTGGGCACCACTTGCACAGGACTCACCCATTGGCTGTCAGAAATATGATAAATTATTCCAGCATCTAACCATTTTAAAACTTCAGCCCTTACCACTTCCTTCATGTGTGGATTCAAACGACGTTGATGCTCAACTGTTGGCTTGACATTATCCTCCATTAAAATCTTATGCATGCAAAGGGAAGGGCTTATACCTTTTATATCAGCAATGGACCACCCGAATGCAGCCTTGTGATCCCTCAGTACCCGTAGCAATTTTTCCTCTTCTACGTCACTCAATAAAGCTGAAATTATAACAGGGAGTGATGAAGATTCACCTAAATATGCATACCTCAGGTGAGAGGGCAGTGGCTTAAGCTCAAGTGTGGGAGGCTTTTGGGTGGATGGTAGCAATGTAGATGGGCTTATTCAAGCTCTTCAAAGTCTGGCCTCCTTCCATTACTATATGGCGGCGACGCCTCCAAGTAGTGTGCATACTCCTTGACATTCTCATTTTCAGATTTTGTGTCCTGTGAATGGGCAATGCAAGCTTCAAGAGGGTCCCTTAAGTGCTCAACTGTGAATGCCCTGGCCACCATCCTGTCCATGGTATCAATTTGAAAACAACAATGGGGTTCAGATGGGCATTTGATTGCTTTAAAAACATTGAAAGTAACTTGCTCATCTTGGACTCTCAATATTAATTGTCCTTTTTGAACATCAATCAAAGTTCTTCCTGTGGCTAAAAATGGACGGCCTAGAATAATTGGTATTTCTCTATCTTCCTCCATATCCAAGACAATGAAATCTGTTGGAAATATGAACTTATCAACTTTCACCAACACATCTTCAATCACCCCTCTTGGATGCTTCACAGATCGGTCAACTAATTGAAGTGAAACTGTAATGGCTTTAGTCTCTCCCAAACCTAATTCCCTGAAAATAGAAAAAGGCATTAAATTGATACTTGCACCCAAATCACATAATGCTTTTTCAAAGAATGAATTTCCAATAGCACAAGGTATACTAAAACTCCCTGGGTCTTTAAGCTTAGGTGGCAATTTATTTTGTAGTATAGCACTACACTCCTCAGTTAGCATCACTGTCTCATGTTCTTCCAATTTTCTTTTGTTGGATAGAATCTCTTTCATGAACTTTGCATAACTTGGCATTTGCTCTAGCGCCTCTGCAAAAGGAATGCTAATATGCAATTTCTTAAAGACTTCAAGAAATTTAGAAAATTGCTTATCCAACTTATTTTTTCTAAGACGTTGAGGAAAGGGAATCGGTGGCACATATTCTTTGACATGAGTTTCTTTTTGGGGCTGTGAACTCGTTGCCTTGGGTGTTGATGTGGTGATTTCTTGCTGTTCCATGCTATCCTCAGTTTCAACTTGTGTTTTTGTTATATCTTGCAATTCTTTCCCACTTCGAAGTGTGATTGCCTTTACTTGCTCCTTGGGATTTGTTTCAATGTTGCTTGGCAATGAACCTTGTGGCCTTCCTGATAACATATTAGCCAATTGTCCCACCTGCACCTCAAGATTTCGAATGGATGCAGCTTGGTTTTGCAAAGAGGTTTCAGTTTTTGTCATGAATTGAGAGGTGTTCACAGTAAGTTGGGCTAGTGCATCTTCTAAAGATACTTTCTTCTCTTGAGGTGAAAAACTCGGAGGCGGTTTCAACACATTCTGATTGTTGCTCCATGAGAAATTTGGATGGTTTTTCCATGCCGGGTTATAGGTGTTTGAATATGGGTTGTTTTGTTGTCGATGTAAATTTGACACAAAATGGGCCTGCTCAGAAGAAGTCGCTGCAAAAGAACTTCCAACTTGACAATCAACATTAGCATGATTTCCACCACACAATTCACACACTTTTGGAGGAACATGAATAGCATTAACATTCAAATTTCCTAGTTGTCTAGATAGAGTGGCTACCTGTGCAGTTAGGGCTGTGATTGCATCAATCTCATGCACCCCCGCAGCTTTCTTTGGGATTGTACGATCTGAAGGCCATTGATAATTGTTGGAAGCCATCTCTTCCAATAACTCATAAGCTTCATCAATAGTCTTTCCCATCAAAGCTCCACCTGCTGCCGCATCTACCATAGTCCTTGTTGTGCAACTCAGCCCATTGTAGAAGGTTTGAACCTGCAACCACTTGGGCAATCCATGATGCGGACATCTCCTCAGCATGTCTTTGTATCTTTCCCAAGCTTCATATAGAGATTCCATGTCAAACTGAGCAAAGTTTGTTATGTCGTTCCTCATTTTTGCTGTCTTTGCAGGAGGGAAAAATTTTGCTAGAAATTTTTGAGCCAATCCATCCCAAGTTGTGATGGTGCCTGCAGGAAGTGAATTCAACCATCCTTTTGCCTTGTCCCTCAGAGAAAACGGGAAGAGTCTCAATCTTATAGCATCATCTGACACCCCATTGTGTTTAAAAGTATCACAAATCTCCAAAAGGTTAGTAATATGGGTGTTAGGATCATCATTAGGCAACCCACTAAACTGGACAGAAGTCTGAATCATTTGGATTATTGCGAGTTTGATCTCAAAATTATTTGCCTGAATTGTTGGGCGCCTGATGCTTGAGGTAGAGCCATTAACAATGGGACAGCATAGTCCCTCAAGGCTCGATTGTCCTCAGCTCCTTCCAAGGCGTCACCCATGACGACTTGCTGTTTTCTTGCTGATTTTTTTCTTGCCGCGTTTTGCCTCCGACAGGTTCGTTCAATCTCTAGATTAAAAGGCACAAGATCACCACTTTTCGACTGCCTCATGCACTAGGAGTAGCTCCTAAAATGAACAAAACAAAATGATCCCAAGTTAAATCCAGAATTGATCTGATTCGATATTGATAAAAATTATAACAGTCCCCGGCAACGGCGCCAAAAACTCGTTGATCTTTTCTCGCAAGTGTACGAATCGAACAAGTAATAAATGATGAGAAAAGTATCGTTCCCACGAGGACGGCCTAATTTATCAAGTACCAAAATTGACCACTCCTAAATTTAATTGAGAAACTCGAATTCACAAGAAGTGTAACACGAAAGAATTTTAAATCAGTAAAAAAAAGACTTAATGAACTCGATTAACTAAACACTAGGGCGTCCGACATCACCGTAGCTAATCCAATTTAATCCACCTAATCATGTTCTCAGAAATACTAGTCTATGCAGCAAGTTAAATTATCAACCCAAAACCTATTTGACATTCTTTCTCAAGCAATATCAAATATATCCGCACACGTTAACTCACTATATCTCTATGCGAGTTAGCATGTATGAACGCTCATTAAGATATGTGGTTGTATAACTCCATGAATCAAAGTAGAACATCTCTATCTCCTCTGAAATTCATGGCATTCATTACGATTGTCACAGACAATACATCACCTCTCGGCCTCAATATTGTCTCAAATCAGTTGAACATTGGCCAGATATTCAAAAAAACATTAAGCACTATAATGAACACACCACAAAGACTCGTAATCTCCAAACGAAAACATGAATTAAACAAATTAAATTTTTGAAGTCACTCAATCGGAGCCCTAGTAAAAAGAACAAATTAGCTCATGCTGAAATAAATAAAACACAAATCTCTGAACGTGGGCGTCAAACTCATGCTATATGCAAGAAGAGGACGAAGGAACTTTGGTGCTCCCGTGCTCCTCCGTTTCTCTCCTCACTGAGCTCGATGCCGTCCCCCATGCTCTCCTGCCTGGTTCCTCCGCAACCCCTTTTGCACGTCTTTTCTTCCGTTTCCACAGCCGCACCCCCACATTCTTCAACCGCCGCACTCCCCTCCGTCCAAGCAGAATCCCCCTCCACTTTCTCCTCAACTATCCACCTTTTTCTCCCTCTCCATGTGTCTTTGACGTGAACCCTTTTTCTTCAACATGGAGCCCTCTACATTTGATTTTATTACAGCCCCTGCCATTGAGCATCAATACCTTCAAATAAAAAAATAGCTCTTCTCCCTAGAGAAAGGAAGCTCCGATTTTTGTTGTGCAGTTACGGGAGGATTTCAAAGCTCTGAAGTTTGTCTTCTCAGTAACATTCTTTGACACCAACACATAAATGAACCATCTACACCAATGTGATATTCCCTGCAAGTATCATAAAAGTGGATTAGGCTCCCTTAAATAAATAAAAAATGGTAGTAAATGAGGTATAAATACATTCATGCATTCTCATTTTTTATATATAAAACACTTGATTAAAGCATTATGATAATGCCATATCATCACACTCCCAAAATCACGAAGAACTAAAAACGCCCAGACATTGTGACGGTCTGTCGTAGAGCCGTCAGAGACATGTGATGGTCTCTGAAATGACCGCTACACCGGTCACGACGGGAAAATAGTGGAAACGCCAAATCGGGCCGTTCCACGCCCCATTCACGCCGAAGCGCAGGGGAAACAGATCTAGACGACGAAAAATAACTCTAGGAGGCTCAAAAGCCCACATGCAAGCCCTAAAACGAGAGATCGGGGCGATTTAGACAAATCGACCCTAAATGGGTCACCGAGGTTCCCGGACTCCTACCGGCCTCGAATGACAACCGATCGACACGAAACTTACGTGAATGGGATCCAGACATCCCAACGGTCAGTTTGACACTAACCACATCACAAATGGTTGCCGTTTTCCGGTGAACCCTGAAAACCCCAAAAACTACGATTTTCACTAAACCGGCCCGATCTCCCCCGATCGAGCACCAAACAACGCACAGAAGCAGGGAAAACGTGCAGAGCGAAGTGGCCGTCCATCTCCCTACCTTCACCGAAGAAACCGTGCCCCAAAGGGACTAAACCACGTCGAAAACCGCCGAATCACGAACGGCGCTCTCTCGGAATCCACCGAGGGATCGCGCCCATCACGCTCCATCCGCTGCTCCTTCCCGCGAACCGATCACTCGAGCACGTCCACACCTCAGCCAGCTCCGCAACGGTGTGCGCCCCGCTCCGAACGGACCTGAGACGGGAGAGAACGGAGTGAGATAGCGTGAAGTTGAAAATGAGCAGGAGAGATAGTGGAATTGAATTTATAGAAAGAAATTAGGAAATTTTCCTAATTTCTGAAAAATCTGATTTTTTGGCCCGGTCTCAGAAAAATACACAAAAATAGTCGAAACGACCGGCTCGACGAGTACATCGTCGCTGTAGCGTCCACGAGTCGATGAATTGAGAAATAAACTCACCGCAGGGTTCTGTAACTAGTACGAGAGAAAGACCCACACGGATCGTAAAACTCAACTCGGGAGCTACAAAAGCGATCCGAAACTCTCCGAAAAAGATCCGAAAGACCCAATAAAGATCCGGGACATTATATCCTCCCCTCCTTTAAGAAATTTTATCCTCAAAATTTAAGGACTAGCAAGGGTAAGCAGGGAAGAACAACCCGACAACGACAAGAAACGGAAATCACGAAACCTAACGCCAACTGAAGATTGTACTGGACTTAGCGACTCTGGAAACTGTATACCTAAGATTCCCATGTAATTCACACAACAACGCTCTGATACCAACTGTGGCGACCCGGATCTCGGATACCAGGTATACCCGGTAGGACTACCGAATACACGTGATACCACTTGGAACCCGCGAGGCCTCCCAAGAGCGGTAAAGCTCCGAAGGGAAAAAGGATTGTCGTGTAGTACATTGAACTGACAGATATAGCAGCAAGCAATTAAATTTCATTAGATCGGTTTGCTAAAGTAGCAGAAATAAAATTACATTTTTAAAAATAGATTTTAAACAATTATATACCCAGAGTCAGGTCCAAAGCTAAAGATAGCAGTCTAGCAGTACAGTCGACAGAAAGAAAAGACGTACCAAAAAGTCGGGGGAAGCCCGACGGAGGTACCAACTGGCAGCTACGACTCGAACTCCAGGATCCACGGAAGCAGAATGAACACATCACCCCACCTGAAAAGTAGGGGTGAGTCTCGTGTCACTGGCTCAGTAGGGGTCATGCGGATACAACAGGAACAGCAGCAAGAAACAACACTAGAAAGCTGTAAAAGAAAAGGAAGCAGGAGTAGGGAATAGGTAAGGACGAGGGGAATAACCCGAACAGGTAAGCAGGCCTAGAAAGGGAAAGAGGAGTAAGGAGCAACGAGGAAAAGGGGGAAAAACCACGCACAAACGCCCCAACCTACACCTACAACAGGCATGCAAAAGAAAGTATAGAAAAGACCTAGACAGGCACAGACAACACGACCGGAGCGTCGTGCACAGGACAAGACACAGACCTCGAGTGTAGCCACGGAAAGGCCAACCCGGACAGGTCACAACACAGGAAGAGCACGAGAGTCACGCGCCACGCGACGGAAAAACCCCGCACCGGGAGAACGGCCAGATGCGTCCACTGACGTCTTACACTACACCAGAACACCCACCACAAGTGTCTCGACCACCCGCCAAGCGCGACCAACACGGACAAGGCCGAGTCGTAGACCCACGTAGAAACACATGTACAAGTACTAGTCAGGGTTATGCCCGTCGGCGTCAGTCCTCAGCCCCTGACCATGTGTGCACACACCGGCTCCTGCCTAGAGCCATGCCTCTAGCTAGTTTTCTCCCCCCGTAGGACGCTACGGTAACCGCAGGAGCCGACGGAAACTAGCTTACAAAACCGTATATCGGGGTCACCCCTCGACTGCTGGACATCTAGGGCGACGAGAAGAGGAAGCTCGAAAAGCGGCGCTGAAGTACAGACAGTCTAACGTGCACTGTCACCCGTACCTCAAACACCAAAGGCAGCATAAGAAGCCATCGATAAACCCGGAAACGTAGTCCTAGCCTTCATAGGAGCATCAACCGATGTCCACGGGGAAAGCAGCCAGACCATGGGGATGACAGACATCACCCTAACATAGACAGACACACACATAGACACGCCACAAAACAACCCCTAACGATACCTAGAACGGACCCACAACACACGACCACACACCAAAAAGCCCAACGGCCATCACGGCCACAACAGGAGTGTAACGGCCTAGCACAGGCGCGTTACATGGGCCTAACGCACCAGGGCGGGCGCGTCAGAGCCAACACGCTCAAAGACAGAACACGAATCACGTAACGCTCCAGGGCAGGCGCGTTACAGTGGCCTAACGCACGAGTGCGGACGCATTACGCCCACCTAACGCGTGAGGACAGGCGCGTTACGCCAACTGACCCAAAACAGTAAAACAGGGTGTAACGGCCTGGGGCAGGCGCGTTACACAGCCTGACGCACCAGGGCGGGTGCTTCAGGGGAACCGACTCACCCAAAATGCTAGACGACAAGACAGGCGTGACGCATCACCCCGGACGCGTCAGAGAGCTGTGACGCGCCTCCCCTGGGCCGTCACACTCCCAAAATCATGAAGAACTAAAAACGCCCAGACGCTGTGACGGTCTGTCGTAGGGCCGTCAAAGACATGTGACGGTCTCTGAAACGACCGCTACATCGGTCACGGCGGGAAAACAGTGGAAACGCCAAATCGGGCCGTTCCACGCCCCATTCACGCCGAAGCGCAGGGGAAACAGATCTAGACGACGAAAAATAACTCTAGGAGGCTCAAAAGCCCCACATGCAAGCCCTAAAACGAGAGATTGGGGCGATTTAGACAAATCGACCCTAAATGGGTCACCGAGGTTCCCGGACTCCTACCGGCCTCGAATGACAATCGATCGACACGAAACTTACGTGAATGGGATCCAGACATCCCAACGGTCAGTTTGACACTAACCACATCACAAATGGTTGCCATTTTTCGGCGAACCCTGAAAACCCCAAAAACTACGATTTTCACTAAACCGGCCCGATCTCCCCCGATCAAGCACCAAACAACGCACAGAAGCAGGGAAAACGTGCAGAGCGAAGTGGCGGTCCATCTCCCTACCTCCACGGAAGAAACCATGCCCCAAATGGACTAAACCACGCCGAAAACCACCGAATCACGAACGACACCCTCTCGGAATCCACTGAGGGATCGCGCCCACCACGCTCCATCCGCTGCTCCTTCCCGCGAACCGATCACTCGAGCACGTCCACGCCTCAGCCAGCTCCGCAACGGTGCGCGCCCCGCGCCGAACGGACCAGAGACGGGAGAGAACAGAGTGAGATAGCGTGAAGTTGAAAATGAGCAGGAGAGATAGTGGAATTGAATTTATAGAAACAAATTAGGAAATTTTCCTAATTTCCGAAAATTTTGATTTTTGGCCCGGTCTCAGAAAAATACACAAAAATAGTCTAAACGACCGGCTCGACGAGTACATCGTCGCTGTAGCGTCCACGAGTCGATGAATTGAGAAATAAACTCACCGCAGGGTTCCATAACTAGTACGAGAGAAAGACCCACACGGATCGTAAAACCCAACTCGGGAGCTACAAAAGCGATCTGAAACTCTCCGAAAAGGATCCGAAAGACCCAATAAAGATCTGGGACATTACACCCTCCCATTGAGAGTGATCTCACACTTGAGTGTCCTCCTCCAGCCCCTTTTCCGTAGCAGCGAGAGCATATCGATCATATACTGGATGAGCATGTGACAGTTACTAGGAGTGGATCTTACCCGCGCTACCTAGTGCGTTGGAGAGGGCGACCCGCCACCGAGGACACTTGGATCACACGGGCCGAGTTGCAGAGGATAGATCCGGACCTACTGGAGCGGCACCAGAGTGATGCAGACCCTTACTCGACAGGGTCGAGTTTCTCCCACCCGGGGAGAATTGGTGCGGACACCAGAGCACACGAGCGGCACGAGTCGGCGAGCCACCGGTACCGTACCCGGAGCACCACCCGAGCTACAGCGGCTTCCATCTGGCTTGGAGACAGTCTGGAGACTCCCCCTTGAGTCTCGATATTTATAGTATTTTTTGGGACTTTATTTGTGTGTCATGTGTGTTTATTGGTTTTACTTCGGATTGTAATTCAGATTGTAATAAGGGTTTATGTGTAAAATGGGACCACCCGGGTCCCGCGGGCCCCCTACCTCTTCCCCATTAGTCCACCTCATCTCTAGGGCCCATGTGGGTTCAGTCAACCTTTCAATAGTGGGCTTCTAGAAGAGTGGACCAAGGGGGAACAAATGAGAAAAAAAGTCCAAGAAGATGGCCATGAAGTCAAGGGGCGCCTCCTCTTTAATATAGTTTAATAGGATTTGAATTTTTATTTTATTTGATTCCAAATCACATGGGAGAAATAAAATTAAACTCCCTCTTTTACCCCTCCCCAACCCTAGATCTAAGGATAGTTGAAGTCTTTTTGTATTTCATAGATATTCCTTGTATTTTCATTTGATTAGAATTGATGCCAAAAAAAATCAGAATTTTTGTTGGAGCCTCCAAGCTTGGTGTGCACCCCTCCTCTCTCCTCCCCCTTCTTGTAGCAGTGAAGGCTGCTTCCAGAGGTGTGAAGCCTCTCCTTCAAGTCTCTTCTGAGTGGGAAGCTCAGATCTATCGCCGCCGCCGCCATCGAGCCGCCGTCGCACCGCCACCTTATCGGAGTTCTGTCTTCATCCAATAGCAGCCCCTTCCATAAATTTTAACTCTCAGATCCGAGATCTTCTGAGTGCCAAAATTTCAGGGTGAGTTTTAGGGATCCAACCCACATTCCATAAAATTTGGTTTGGCCTTTAGATTCTTATTTCCATTTTTCCATTTTCGTCCATCTTTTCCTTCCAGATCTGTCAGGTTTCTATCTACTGTGACAACAACCCTGATCTTCCCATCTTCGACCCACCTTTTGATTTTTTTTGGAACCCCTAAAATTACTGGAGGTTCTACACACCATCCCCTCCACCCACGAATTTTCGTGGAATTTCAAAAGGCCACCACCTATTTTTTAAAAATCATTTTCAGATCCCCTTCAGTTATGTCTGCTTCTATCTAGATCCGACCACCTACCAGTATAAAATAGCTTTCCCCATCCAAATTTCCACCAAATCAGTCATAAGAAATATTTCCGTTTTCCTCTCTCTCCCCTCTACAATCTTCATGAAGACCTCGAGGTCTGATTTGGAGGTTTGCCTTACGGTCAATGCCAACTCTCAGGAAACTCAGTTTCTGCCCAGTCAGATCTGAGACTGGGAATAGGCCGGTTCTAAAATCTCCCATCAGAAGCACAGCTCCGGTGAATTTTTCTGAGTCTCACAAGGTCGAAGGACATCGAGAGAGCTTTCCAACGGTACCTCTTGTGCATCGATCCGACGTCGGGAGTGATCGTAGAACCCGATCTCACCGGATCGTGCGCCTAAAAATAGAAGCAACCAGTCCGTGGGCAGCAACTCCAAAGCTTGGAGATCGGAGCCGATCGGCCTCCGATCGGCGTTCTCGCCTGACCACCTTCCAGGGAGGCGTGCCACCAGGGGTCTCCATCACAGCGGGACCCACCCCAGCAGACCCGGAGGATAGAGCGGTCCGTGGGCCCCACGACCCGTAGATCGCGCCGTCCGGACAGCACTAAACGCGGGTTTCGGCACCGCCGGAGCGACCTCAAGATGCTGCCCGTCAACCCAATTCGCGTGACTCCCGGGCCCCACATGTGACCTATTACCTCCCTGCGTGGAGTGGGTCAAAATTTTTGTACCGCTGTAATAATTGTTAACCGGGAGTATGGATTTGGCCGGGGTTGTCTTTCCCACGCCGGGTGTGTGGAGGTACGATCGTAACTTCTTGGCATTACTTTGCTTAGCTAGTATATGGTCATATGCCGCTGTGAGAGCGTAGGATTCTAGCCCGTGAGTCCATGTCACCGCTGTGAGCGAGAGAGTGACCCGTCCCGTGGCTCGATCCGAGCACGGAAGTGAGTCGGACTACCCTTAACTCTGCCGGTTCCTCAACCGTGCACGATCCGCGTTTCCCTCGCTTGGGATGACGAGTGAGCTTGCGTTTCTGTTAGCGACGTATAGCCCATAGGAGCTCTTAGTGTCGGGCCTAATGTCTCTCCCATCGTATGTTGCTGGTCGTGTGTGCATTTAGAGTCCGAGGTCCATATCACTTAGAGTCGGTCCCCGTGTCCGTCCCGCATCACACGGCCACCACTTCTCTCCCTCCAACACCCCCCCCTCTGCGAGCTCGCCGGCAAGCCTCTCCTTCTCCCTCGTTGCACCGAATGCTGCCCATAACCGCCGCTCCCCACACCGGAGCGCCCCGCCGTCACCCTCGTCGTCCGTCCGCTGCGATCCCCCTCTCGCGTTCTCTCTTACTCTCTCTTCTCTCTCATATTATTTATATAACACATAACTATATACATGTATATATAATGATTTCTTTTTTGACATTTTATTCTATTTTTTTTATTTTTCATTATTATTTTTACACAACCAGAATTATGAAAATTATTCAAATAAGTGAAAGTGTAAGCCATTTTGGGGCATCACGGTACAATATGAAGTATACCCGTGAAAAATGTGAAAATGACGTGTCTATAACCATGAGGCGGCCAAGTGACTAGCCGCCCAGTGCCATGAACGGCCTAAACGATAGCCGCCCACCCTCTGTGAAGCGCAAGACAGGTGACACCGAGAACCAACCAGAAGCGAAGAGCTCTTTCGTGAGTGTTGGGGGTCCTCTCTCACATAGGGGAGCCTCTCCTTCACTCAGGGAACTCTTCCTCTTTCCTCTCCGGGTGTGTCCTCTCCTCTCCCTCTGAGTCTCTCCGTTCGAAGAATGCCTCTCTCTTCCCATTCGTATGTGTGTCCTCCTTCTCGTATGTGTGTCCCTGTTCAGCCCTCTAATACTTTCCACCTACGTGCCTCCAAGATGTGGGCAATAAGGCGGGAGTTGAGCTCGAATGGGGGCATTTTCAAAGTGGGAGAGAAATCGTGAGACGTGGGGGGTTGACTGGTAGTTGCCAGGAGACGGCCAGGTCTCTGGCCATTCTCAGGGAGAAGGTGGGCAGGGTTCTGGCCCCAGCCAACCTGGGTGGATAAGACCTTGGTCGCCCCGCAACCTGGGCAGCCATCGACTTGGCCACCCAGCCCATGGACCCTTGCCTTCTACTTCTTTCGATCTCAGGCCCAATAGATCAACTGGGCTGGTCTTTAAGCGTGGAAAATCAATCAATCCGGGAAAATAATAGCGTTACTTATATGACAGTCTAACTGGAGGTCCGCGGAATGTCTGAAATTAGGCGTCTACAGTTGGCTCCCCTTTTCCTTCGCTCCCTATAGAAGCTCTCCAACAGAAGTAAAGAAGTCCCATGTCTAATTTTATTTATTTTTTTGCGAACAGAAGCGGCTGCCCTATTTTATAGGGGTTCAGCCGTGATCCAACGCGGCTTGATGATTCGGCACCACCATTTGGGTAGCGATCCGGTGCGCCTGTTTCTTTTACGTTGATCCGGTGTAGCTTCTATTGGTGAACCGACGCTATTACTTTCGGCGTTGTCACCATTTGGGACTCCCTTTTATGTTGATCCGACGTGCCCTCTATTGGTGAACCAGCACGGCTGGATGACCTGGTGTCCTTTGTGAATCGGATCCTTTTACTGTATTCACACCGTGAGGCTTGATCCGACATCGCGCTGAAGCGACATTGTGTGATTATTTTGGGACTAGAACTCACGCAAGAGGCATGGTGGCCTAATCCGACACCATCTTCAGTTGTAGAGTGATATGGCACCCTTGTTGTAATTTCTGAAATCTACCTGGTTTGGCCTATTCTTCTACTTTTTACTGTCGAGTCCTCACGGTTGAGTTCGCAGCAATGCATTTTCAGGAGCACATTGGCCTCCTGCGATTTTAGGTTTATTTCATCCCTTAGGATGTCATTTTATGGTGATACAGCACCGCCTTCAATGATACGGCACCATAGTCACCATTTCTGGAATTTACCTATTTTGACTTATTCTTCTACTTTTTCGCCGTCGAGTCCTCACGGTTGAGTTCGCAGCAGCGTATTTTCAGAAGCACTTTGGCGTCTTGCAATTCTGGGCCCATTTCATCTCTCAAGATGCCATTTTGTGGTGATCTGACACCGTCTTCAATGATACAGCACTATAGTCGTCACCTTTTCATTTCACCCAGTTTGACTTGATTTCTTACTTTTTCGCCACCGCGTCCTCATGACTGAGTCTGTAATAGTACATTTCCAGGAAGACCTTGACCTCCTGCAATTTTATCCCTCCGGGACGCGATTTTACATTGATTCGGCGCCATTAAGTGATCCGGCACCATACCAACTTGTTGATTTCACCTAATTTGATTTCAGCGAACATTTGAGAACTTTTCTAAGCAACCCCTGATGGATCCCTCCAGGTTTAATCTGACGGAGCCGCTTCACTTTGTTCGGGATGAACTCGACGGTGTCGATTTACTACACTTTGACACTATTTTAATTTTTTATTTTTTCTTTCTTTTTTTCTCCCTCCTCCTCCTCCTCAACCTTCTTCTTAATTGATTGATTCATACTGGCTGACACTGCACAGTTGATTGATTTACACTGACAAATGAGACAAGATGGGATAGTGCGTAACTATGGGACCCACGCCACTATACTGTTATGGACCAAGTACACCAAGATTTGTTACAGTTGCTATGAACCCTAACCGTGCATCCAATATTTCTCCTCTTTCATTCTTTTCTTGACTGTCTTATATTCTTCCATCTCTCATAGATAATTTCTGACTATTGAATTTTAAAATTTAATCACTATTGCATTTTTTAAAGAATTTGTTTCCTTCCTTGATTTAACCATGGTCATTGAATTTGATTTTCTTGTCTGATTTAATGAATATAAATTATTTATCCAAACTCTCTCTTTTATCTCTTCGGCCATAATTTACACCTCCATCTATATTACATTGCATATAGCCGCCACTCATATGTTATAAGACAGCCATTCCTAGATATTCTCAGTTAGTACAAATACAATATTGTTATAAAACTTCTCATGTCACTTCACAATTTTATCCCCCATTCTGTTCTTCTCTTGATTGCCCTAACATAGCGGTTACTAGGAGTTTTCCTTATTTTCAACAGATCATGATAGTTAAATTTAATTTGATATATGAATAGATAATATTTATTTTTTTACTAACATTTTAATTACTTAAAATACTTATTTAATTATCTTTAATAATATATTAAAATTACATCCACTTTACATAGTAAATGTTAATTCTCCTTTTATTTTTTTGGGGTCAATAATAGATATCAGTATTCCAACCTATTAATATTAATTTTCCAACCTAAACCAATTAAACAACTCTCACTCTTCCCCTCACGAAAATTCTCACCTTTTACGCGCTCCCCTTCCCCCACAAAAAGAGATGAAATCAGTTAATGCGACGCGGACGCTGTGGCTGTGGCTGAGCATCCACTTGTCCTTCGGATCCCCCCTAACCATCCACCTCCATCTCTCTCTATTTCTCTCTCTCTCTCTCTCTCTCTCTCTCTCTCTCTCTCGACGACGACGACGACGAAGAAGAAGAATAATAATAAGACACCCTCACACCCATCTCTGCTCTGCCAAATCATAGCCTTGTCCACCCTCATCTCCATCCTGCTAGACCCATCTCGTCTCCTCATCCAAACTATTTCGTCTCTCTGTTCTTGTGTTTCTCTCCAAGGGATCAACCTGCCGGGGGAACAAGCTCTTGTGTCAGTTGCTTAAAGCAATGGCCGCCTTCGAAAGCCTCCGGAATCTCTTCGAGAAGCCGCTGCCGGAGAGCCCGACGCTCATGGAGTCGCTCTCGTGGAACCAGATCAAGGCCGTGAAGCCCCCCGACGATGCCGCCTACACCGAGATCTTCGGGGAGCTGCACTTCGAGGAGAGGAGGACTCCCCCCGTTGCCGACTCGTTGCGTGCCTCCTTCTCTCCCGCTGGCGCGGCCCCTGGTCCTGATCCTGCGCCGTCGACAACGCCATGGCTGCCGGCATTGGATCGTGTCCCTGCGTTGGATGGTAAAGATGAGAGCTTGCGCAGAGACAGGGAAGACCCATCAAGGGGTTCCTCTCCGGGCACCTCCGGGAGCGGCAGCGACTCCTTCCCATCGCTGGATTCCTTGCTGGGCGTGTCCAGCAGTAACCAGAGCAGTCCCGGGGGGAAAGGCGCCCACTTTCCGAAGGGCCATGCAGAGTCCTTCCAGCTCTGCACGGAAGGGCTCGGGTTTGAGAGCTCCGACGACGTCGAGGACTCCAGGTCCGACTCCGGCGGAGAACTTCGTTGGCAGACGAAGGAGGCAGCGGCGGTGGATGCGGCGCAGGGGACACCGCCGTTGGTGGGGTGCGATGGGTGCCCAAGGACATTCTTGGAGAGGCGGCAGAGGACGAGGGTAGAGTTCCCGCCTCCCATCACCTGCATAGGGAGCTGCGGGAAGCCATGCGTCCGGTTCAGTTCGTACAGGGAGGGCGGAAGGTTCGTCCTCAGGGAGGTCCGGCTGCCCCACCGGGAACTGTTGCATGCTTCCCGCAAGGATGGAAGGCTCAAGCTGCACTTCGTCCAGGCAGACGCAGAAACAATAGAAGAAGAAGAAGAAGAAGACGACGACGACGACGACGAAGAAGAAGAAGGAGAAAAAGGAGAAGGTGAGGAAGCCGAAGGCTGTGAGGAAGAAGAAGCAGCAGCAGCGGAACAAGGAGAGGAAAGGGAGAAGAGAGGGTCTGGTGGAGTAGACTAGATTGAGCACTGCTTGGTAACTGTAGATCTATGCTTCTGTTTTGCTGATAACAGTGTTGTCGAAGGATGTGGGCTGTCTCCGATATGTTCCAGAAACACAGAGAAGAAAAGAGACGAAAGATAAAAACATTGAGGGGAGGGGGAAAAAAATAAGGCTGTTACTTCTCTCTGATTCTTGCAGGTTTAGGATGTTTTCTGTATCTGTGTTCAATTGTCCAATGTCTTGCCAGAGGAAGAAGAATTCAAGATAAATAACATGAGAGCAGGAAGAAGTTGCAGAAGGGGGAGGGGAAACAGGGGTCATCTCTATTTTTAGGGGAAACACATGTTCTGGGAGGGGATTGGTGAAGCTTTTGCTGCTCTGCATCACTACTGTGCAGGTGGAATAATCTCCAAGAAGGATGGGGAGTTGGAAACTTCAAACATAACAGGAAGAATAAGCTGACCAAAGGGAAAAGGAAAGCTGCAGTTGTGCTCATCCTTCCTTATGATTTAATACATATGTCTCCTGTAGTAGAATGCCATACAGTTCAGTTTAATCCCATATTTCCAATAATTCTTTCAGCTTTATCCTTTCGGTTGTTAGTTTCCTTGTAATTTGGGTTCACTGAAATTAACAGTTAAAGTTTTTAAGTGGACTGGGGGTGTGATCATTTTCCAATATTTAGCTAGAAAATGTAAAGGGAGTACAGTCCGGACTCCGGCTTGTAAAATTTGGACCGATACGTGAATCAACCGAGTGTCTGAATAAGTAGAAAGTGGGCATGATCCACTTTGGACAAAGATGAAATTTTAAGGCAACTATTCTTTCCCCAGACAATGCAGATTCATGCCCGTCGGGAAATTTTCCTCGTAAATCTTCATATGAACAGACAAGTCTGTATTGGAATGTAGAGCCCGGAGCTTGTGAGAAGGGGTTTATTCTTTGTATGCAGTGTTCATGGTATAACACACTTTTACTGCCATCTTCCGGGCATACCGATGAAAGATGCTGCCCAATTGCCTCTTTGGTCCCAAGTCACTTCTAGAAAGACAAGCAGCCCACCATATGTCCCTGCCATGACAGTTTCACAAGTCGTCATCATCATCAGAAAGTTATCGCGTTATTTGGGATCCGCTATCGTCATCGTCACAAAGTTTATCCCATTATTCGGGATCGGTTACGTAAATATTATTCGGTCACAGATTTCATCGAGTGCTATATTCATATTTGAATCTAGAAAATCAACGTCCCTTCTAATAACACCGTATCACTTAAATCTTTCACGAGCTCTTTTACTAATTTGTTCACATCTTTTAAGTGACGCTCGGTTAAGGAGAGACGGTGCACAAAGGGTTTATGTATAATGGTGGCCTACCTCCTAAAACAGGACAAGTAGGCAAGGTCAAGGATGCTCGTTCGGAGGGCTTCAGTTAGAACACGTAATTAATGTGTAAGTTTCTTTATTCTTTCCGAGGACTTCCAGTTAGAACATGTAATTAAATATAGATAAGTTTCTTTATTCATTAAACTAAAATGAGACAACCAGATTAACCAAACACTTTGAGACCCGATCGCTGCGATTCCAAAAACAAGAGAAGGGATAATTTTGTCCAATAGGGATCTCCCCCAGCTCATGATTTTTTGGCGCTCCAGTCCTCTGATAAAAACATCAGACCGAACATTGCCGATTCTCACCGTTTCCATGTTTCAACCTGAACATCCATAGGAATAGGATGTACTTTTTTTGACATCACATCACATGCCTAGAAGTTGTGTAATTCATGCAAAGCTGATGGGTTAAAGCCAAAATAATCTTTTTAATAAGGATGGCAAGCTGACGCCTATCGCTGGGCCCTGATCACGAGCCATTCTCTTATATCGTGTTGGAGGCTACTTGGAGCCCCTTTCGTTTCTTCCCAGATGTCTTGCTGCACACCAGGTACGTGAGAGGTTGGAACACACACTGCGTGGCCCAATGGACGACACACGGTGTGCGCTCTTGGTGTGCTTCATATTAATGAAATGCAATGGCCCAGTAACGATGCCAAAGCTGCCGTTTGATTCAAATATAAGGGAATTGGCAAATAATTGATGGTGCAAGCACGTTTTAGTGCACGAGCATTTCAGATTTGAGTGCTGCACGTGTGCCATTTTGTTCTGGTCTTTGATTGTTTTCGCGTGATGGGTAAATGCCCCCACAGATCAATTCTTCTCTGATGGAGATCTGGAATCTCTCGGCAAATATTTGACAATATTCTACATAGAAATTGCAATAAAAGTCAAACGTCCCTCTTCATCTGTTCAATCCATACGTGTTAATGTGCTATTGCTTTCCTCGTATTTGGAGACTAATGTGTCCATTTTCAGTGGCTGGCCAGGTTGTTCGTCATATGTTTTGGAAACAGAAAATTTTAAAAAAAAATTTCCAAAAATATGGACAATTGCTTTTATAAACAAATGAAATCTTTCTTATTATCACTACATTTCCAGATTAATTTTCACATTATCGATGGTATCACTCACGTAAGAGGCCGTCTTCCATCCTCACTCTAGATCCCCTCGGAACCCATTCTTTGGCATCAGACACCTCCCACCCAAAACAGGGGCCGTCATTCTTTACACCCCCGTAGCATCACACAGTTCTTTTAAGAATGACCACTCTGCGTTGACACAATGTTCCATACCGTTTGAAGAGAGCTAGTCTTGCTGCACACCCTGGGTGTGGTGCACCAAGTTCTTATTTTTTTTTTCTGAAATTATGGTGAGATGGGAGCCCATCTCACCTATCCGTCTAGTATGCCCCATCCCCCAATGAGAAGGCTCGAAAAAATCACAAAAAAAAAAAAATTTAACGGTCCTACAAAAATCAAATTTGCATGAAACATTTTCTTTGAATTCTTTTAGGTCGTCCAATGGAGAGATAGACCATATGGATGGATGGGCACCCACCTCACCATATTTTTCCCCAAAAAGAAGAAAAGAAAAATTGGTGCAGACCAAAGGTGTGCAAGTATGTGCATCAAGACAAACTCCTGTTTGAACGAAGCATGTTAAGGGAATGAGGGAGAACAAGTAGCATGCCCCAACACCAATCTCTCTTTTTTTGTGCGTGCGGTTGTTTGGTTGGGGTGGGGGGGGGGGCGTAGGGGAGTTCATTCATTCAAATGGGAGGTTACAAGCTGCCATCCTACTAACTTCCATCTAAACTAAATGTCAAAATTATTACATAAAGCCCACTTCAGAGTCTTGCTAAACACCTTAAAATCAAACGGCACTTCGCATTGAAAGGCCATCAAAATGATGTATGCAGAGGGAAAAGATGCACCCCCCAAGACGAGGACTTTCATTATCCACTAATCATTCCATGGGTAATCCTTAGTTATCCTTAAGAACTGCCCTCTTCTAGAGAATCACGACTCCTAACCCGCCACTTCTCGCCTCTGAAAGCTTGATGTGAAAATACAAATGAGTGATGATACAAACTATGGGCGAAGAGGAGGCAACACCCCTTCATTTACACAGCCATAGACAATTATATGCATACAACTCGCAGCGTACAGATTTATTGTGCGTGCGTGCCTACCATACTCGAACAGAAAAGAGAAGAACTCATGAGTTGACGGTGTGCAACCCTTCAAATGGAAGAAACATGGGCTGTTGACATAGCTCCCAATCAACCACCACTGATCCTTTCTTTTCTCCCATCAGCAAGTCTAATACATACATTGCCATATCTTTATTGTCCCATCATCGCTTGCAGATGCCAGCAACTGAGGGTCCTGCAATCCACATATAAGTCAGTATTCAGTAATAAATACTCGAGCAAATGATGGGGAACAGATAGACTGGCCATAAGATCAAATTTAGACAACAAGGGCAATTAAGTCCAAACGATCTTCAACCAGCTACCGGAAGGGCACTGCTGCCACTATGACAAAGAAAGTTTGAAGTTCACCTTTGGGTTCCACCTCACAGCGTTTACATCCATTTCATGAGCCTTTTCTTTCTTCAGAATCATCTTGTAAGATGGTCCGTCCATCCGCAAGAGACCACCATTTGGCTATCAATCATTTCCATGCATCAAGCACCAAGGAAAAACAGGACGGCATACACTGTTCCGCAAGGGTTGGCTATACAGATGAAGCCTGTTTGACAACCTCTACGCAAACGTGGGATACCAAAAAAGTTTCTCTAGTAAAGCTTAAGATAGAAAATTGAAATTTTGTGCGCATTGAGGTCGGATGTGTGAACAAGCTCAGTCATACTATGCAGGTCCACAACAAGGAATAGTTCGTAAGTTTTTAACTGTTTGACTGATGCCCATACGCAAGGCTAGATCTAAGTCGACTATTAAAAATATTTACAGTGCCAAATGTACTTCCCACATCTGAGTAGCAGTCATGCTTAGAGGGAAAATATCCACTGAATTTTTTGGTAATCCTTTATAAATGGGAAGGAACAAAGTTTAAGGAGGTTTAATTCTAAGTTTTCAAGAAGGGTTTTTTGCAAATTCACCACTATTATAGACGAAATTACAAATTTATCATTCCTAGAAACGTATTAGCAAGCATATCATTGTTTTTTTGACAAAAGCTTTCAAATATGCCACCATGGTTAACTACCATCGACGGGGACATGAATATTCCATAATGATTCTAAGATTCCCGTTAGTTAGTAGTCAAATGACCAAAATACCCCTTCCCTCCCCACCATTTAGAGAGAGAGAGAAAGGACGTCGGTGCCCGCGCAGCAGGTCTCCGAGTTCCTGTGCTTTGACACGGACTCCATGCCTAGGCTGCATGCGGACTCGAGCTGCTTGGGGCAAGTGTCGTCCTCGTCGCCAGAGTTCGCATACGAGAGACAGGTGCAGAGCCAACCGCGATGGAAGGACTGGGACCAGGCCACCCTGGAGATGCCGATGGGCAGGTTGGACGCCATGGCCACCACTGGAGGGCAAGTAGTTGGGGCAGATCTCCCCACTGTTCCAGGACCCATCGCTGCAGGACGTGTTCAAATAACTGCAGAAGCCGTTCTAGAAGCAAGGGACATCATGTTCCGACAAGGTGCAGGGTGGGTGGCTCCACCGCCACCGCAGGGAGTTGCAAAGGGGGTTTGGTGGGGGGAGGGTAGCAGGGGGGTTTCCAGCGAGGGGAGAGGGGTTGCACAGGAGGGGGTTCCAACAGGGAGGGGGGTTGTAGAGTTGAGGGGGGGTTTCTGGCAGGGGGAGGGGGATTGCAGAGGGGTAGGGGGTGCTGCAGAGGGGGGTTCCGGCGAGGGGAGGGGGGTGTCATCCTACGAGGGGAGGGGTTAGCAGGGGGAGGGGGGTTGTAGAGGGTGGGGGGGGTGTGGCAACGGAGGGGTGTTGCAGGATGGGGGGGGGTGTGGCAACAGAGGGGTGTTGCAGGGTGGGAGGTGTTCCAGTAGGGTGAGAGGGGTTGTAGAGGGGGGGGGGGGTTCCGGACGAGGGGAGGGGGTTTCCAGCAAAGGGAGGGGCATTACTATCTGTAGAGGCAGAAAAATGGTTCCTAGTCCTCGTACAGCACTTTTAAGATTTGTTTGGTTGGGGAAGGGCGCCCAACCACCCGTGGAAGCCTGCAACTCCAAGCACTAGAAAAATGACGTCAGAAGGAGCCCTGCGAGTTATCCCAGGGGACAACCCTCCGATACTTAAGTTAAAGCCAAGCCGAGGAGAAGAGCAACAGGAGATAGAGAGAGAGAAAGAGAGAGGGGGAGAGAGAGAGAGTAGAGCGAGTAAGCCTATGGGCAGTGCTTGATTCTCGGGAGTGCTCGCTACGTCCGACGAGTGTTCGGAGAGTGCTCACTGCGTCCGGCGAGTGCTCGGAGAGTGCTCGCTGGGCGAAGGTGGTGCTCGGACGCTTGCCTCTTTCCCTCTGTACGTCTGGTTAACTCCCAGGGTCTGGAACTCTGGTTGTCTCCGTGTGTGGGTGTGTCGCTGCGAGGGTCTGTGTCCGTGGCGGTATATCTCTCTGTGTATGTGTCCGTTCCCCCTCTTCGTAAGTCTGGCAGCCTATTTATAGGTCGTCCAGGGGGTGGCGCCCGTTCCTTAACAAGGAAAGACATGAGTCGTGGGGTAACGCCCCCTTGATCGTGAAAAGAGTTTCCTGTAGTGCTCCCGCTCAAACAGGAATTATGATCTCGAGACGGGGATCATGGCGTAGTGGGTATGGCCTTGTCACCGTCGGAGACATGCTCTGTAACGGCGGGGAAGATGTTCGGTTACTGGCGAGTCATCTGGCGTCCTGGTCACCCGAATTAAGGCTTTCTAGGGAATGGCGAGTCTTCGATATGCCCTCACTGGGCCATCCACTTTTGGGCTGTCAGTCGGCCTGCGTTGACTAAAACGGACCGGGCCAGCACGGGCCCGTTACTGATGGGCCGCAATGGGCCTGGCGGGTTTCACCCTCCTCACTAGCCCCCCACCCTCGGGCGTCAAGCGCGCTCGGGGCCCGAGAGGATCTCCCAACGGGCCGATTTGGGGAGGCTTCCAGGAGGATCCTCCGCATTGTCTGATCCCCTGGCACGTGGGGCCCCATCTCCTGCTGCAATTCCTGGCGCGCAAGGCAGCGCCCGTCGGGGTGTCAGGCGACGTCATCATAATCATGGCGTGGCCATTTTTTCTTCTGGAAAAGTGGGTGCGAGTAGTCGCTTGGGCTACTTGCTACCAACCTCGGCGGTGACAGTCGCCTTCCGTTGGCATACCCCTCGAGGCGGCCACTTCGTCCCTAGGGTTTATAAACTGTGTAGATGCGAGATAAATCTTTTGATGCCCCCAAAAGGTATGGTCCCCAAAGCAGAAGTGGAGTCTTGTCCTTGTAAAAGGACCCTCTTAGATTAAGAGGTGAAGACATGCCTTATAAGTACTTGGTTGCTTTCTCAACATCCGATGTGGGACTAATCTTATAACCCTAGATTCCACTACACTAGTCCCACTTGAGAAGGCAAGCGAGTGCGTGCTCAGGGTTCCCACAGACGGTGCCACTGTGTAGATGCGAGATAAACCTTTTGCTGCCCCCAAGAGGTATTGTCCCCAGAGCGGAGGTGGGATTTTGTCCTTGTAAAAGGGCCCTCTTAGGTTAAGAGGTGAAGACCTGCCTTATAAGTACTTGGTTGCTTTCTCAACATCCGATATGGGACTAATCTTGTGACCCTAGATCCCACTACACTATCTTTTACCATGTCTGGTTAAAGGTAACCGTGGTTAGATTGACGGGTGGTAACGAGGGTTACGGCGATGGCATATTTGAAAGTTTTGATCACAAGCAGTGATATGCCTGCTAATACGTTTCCAGTAATGATAAATCTACAATTTCATCTCTAAGAGTGATTTATTTGCTAAAATCCCTTTCAAGAAAGACTAGGAGTGTGGAATTATATCTGCTACCATCAAGTAGATTATCAAAGATCAGAGCAACTTTTGTGCAAGTGAAATCGGGAAAATGAGTGCACTGGTTAATGTCAAATACGTGCTTGTCTCCGATGACAAATTATAGAACAATAAGAACCCTTTCATTTCAAGTACCCTCCTGCACAATTACCATGAAAGGGCACATTTTGGCCCTGGGACATTTAACCAACTGGAAAGTCAGGGACACAAAAAGATACGGTTACTTTAGCTTTCAAATTGGTAGACAATCAACAATAAATTCTTTTGGAATATACACACAATCCAATAGAAAATTAAGAAAAATATATTTATTTATACCTACATTACCTGGGTACAGGTACGGGGATCATGTATACTTGAAACTTTTTGACTGATAATCTTGTATTATCACAAAAATAATAATTCATAAGGTCTTTTAATGCAATATTTCTTTGAAACTTTATTAAAATCATGCAATTATAAAGTCGCTACTATATATGTTTAGAAGTTTACATCGCTACATGTAGAAGGTAGGTATGAAACCTGAAAGATAGAAGGCCACTTTATGCACACCTATGTTGCAAAGATGTATATTTTTCATATATAAATCATACTCAGAGTTCTTCAGTAAAAGCTTTCAAGCTTACGGAGCAGAATTTGAAATAAACAGTTGGTTTATAAGTTTGCAAAGTGTCAAGGGACCAGGCTGTCCTTGGCACTTCCTACACCCAAGCTTTACCTTTAAATGCCATTCTACGTCTGATTGACTGGAATGTGCTAGGTCGGGAATGAAGCAATGGAGCATATAATTACATTCACAAGTTTCCATTTTTTTCTTTTCCTTTTCCTTTTCCTCTAGGGAGAGGGGAGCAGGGGGAAGAGGTTGGCTTCCGGGGAAGACATTCAAAGCACAAAATCATTTTCAGGGAATGATAATGTTGATCATTCATAGCCAGGTGAACTTGTTGCTCATAGAAAACATGACAGTCAACTAGGTAACCCAAGCACAATTGACATGAATGAAATAATTGATTGAAACACCAGAGATCATATGTTCAAAATGAACCACAATATAACATTAAAGGTAAAAATTTAGAAACTGGATCCTAGCAATCAATAATCATGTCTGGAAATTTTCTCCTAAGGTGAGGCCTTCAGAGTATCAATCCTGTCCCAGCTATGTGCAGGGCAATTGGCAACTGCAGAAGAATCATTGAGCTGAGTTTTAAGCATTATGTACAAAGAAACTCAGGTCTTAGGATTTCAAGGGCAAATAACAAGCATGAAGAATGCATGGACATGATGCAAGATGGCAGATTATATGTCTGTAACTGATATGCCTGGATCTAATCTATGAAGACCAATGCAGCAATTATATCGGATTCATATTTCATGTTTGGCGTGGTCACAAGCCAAGCAGTCCCGTCATCAATAAAGATTAAGTAGGAGATTAGGGTAGTGCGATGATTACCTGGCTATCTTTGTTCTCAACAAAAAGACGAATAGCATCGTCACCTGCTCCACTCGCGATGATGCCATCCCTGATGAAATTTAAGAAAAACAATGAGTGGACCAAAACATTCTGTTAGACTGTATTTTCAAGCAGAATAAAAATAAACAATTGAGACACAACTTTAAGAAAACATATGGCAATATTGTAATATAAACATGTCCTAAAATACATAAATGCTAGTGAAATGGACAACTCGACTGCAGAGGAAATAATAGAAATATATACAGCATGTACACAAAGACAGTAGTCAGTTATCAGCTTTCAGAAAAAGAGCCAAACGATTACACATCTAGTTTCACAAGTAAAATGATTGAAAATTTGTTCTCTACAGATGCTGCGCAAGTAAATACCTTGACCAGTCAACAGAAAATATTGTGCGATCATGATATCCAGAAAGAGTACATAGGTGCCTCCTGAAAGAACATTAAGAACAGTCATTGGATGAGAAAAAATGAATTACATTATCCACACTCTGGCAAAGCTCTGCTACACAAGATCAGGTTGAAAGTAAGTTCAACTCATAACTCATAAGAAGCATATGATACAGTGACAGGCCATGGAGGTATAGAACAATTCGGAGCCATGTCATAACAGTGGCACATGATGAGTTACTTAGCTTAACAGCATGATACTCCTATGAAGGGTGACCAGAAAAATATTTAGCTGAGTATGTAATCAGGTATAGAGCTCATTCAAATAACTTCAATTAGAAGATGCTAATAATATGAATAGCAGCAGATGGTCAAATTTGTTTGTTCCTCTAACTAAGATGAAACAAGCAGAGTAATCAACCATCTTAGACACTAGAATTTTTAGAACAAAAAGGATGAAGAATAATTTGGCTAACAAACATCTCTCCAGCCCATGTCCTTTTGATACTCCAGTACCGATAGAAGCATCAAATATGTCAGATATCATAAAAACGTGTTAAACATGTCATCTGGTTTATACCAATTCAACATATTTCAAATTGAACGTTATAGAATGTAAGCAAAGACTTTGGCATTGTATATTCATGATGATGCATGTAAATGGCGATAATCTTTGATAGACAGATGTGGTTCTAAAAAGTTCGGTTATTCATGCATATGAAATAGGCCAAAAGTCACAATAACTGCTAGAGGAACATTAACCATCTCACATATTGCGTAAAGATAAAAAAAACTCTGAAAAATTCCCAGAAAAACACTCCTAAACAGTCTGTTCTCATCTTTTTATGCCAAAAAAAGAATGAAATAAGTTTAGCCACTCACCAGGGGCCACAGCAATCATCACATGTTTGAATTGGGTCAGCACTAGTGTCCCAGATCTTTAGAGTCAGATCATCGCTGCAGAATCCACAATTTTGTAAGGAAATATGCTTTCAGATAGCAAAAGCCTCCCTAGAGGACTTGACACTGAAATGCAAACTGTGTTTGAGCCTATGAAGGTGAAAGAGACACACCTACAAGTAACCATTCTATCTCCATCAGAACTGAATGATACTGCCCAAACAGTAGATGCATGACCACTGAAAAACACAATCCATTAAAAAACAAATGCTCGGGAACAATCTCAATGAACCATTGGGGTCAAAAGGTGTTTCATTCTCAATTACTTGCTAGATTCCTCCAGTGTCTGAACACAACGCCAATCATCAATATCTCCATCCTCTGCCCAAACCTGTGTTTCCATTGAAGAACATTACATGAATGTTTTCCCTTTAATAGAGGAAAATACAGATACAGAATCAGTTTCTATACCTTGATCGAGTTATCATAGCTAACAGAAACTAGAACATCCATATTTGGGTGCCACTGGACCATTTTCACATCTTGTGTGTGTCCTTGCAATACGGAAACACAATCATACTCACTACTGCCAGATTGCACTTCCCATATCCAAACAGATTTATCGCGGCTACATGTAGCAAGCAAAGAGCCAGATGAACTCCATGAAACACTCTTGACTTCATTTTCATGGCCCTAAAGATCCCCAGGTGTCAATTATACAAGCATAGTTTCTTTTGAAAAAAAAAAGTATCGAGAAAATAGTAACAGACATAAGAGATTATAACATCAATTAATCAACATGTACACTCTAGAGCACTGAATTATACCTCTAATGTTGAGATGCATTCAAACTCATCACCAACATTTTCCCATATAGCAGTTGTGGCATCAAAACTTGCTGTAGCTAATAGCCTCCCAGAAGGTGACCAAGAGCAAGATCTGACCGTTCGAGTGTGAGTTTCTTCCAGAACAGTCTATAAATAAATTGCAAAAATCAAGAGAGACAGTATAACATGGCAGTAGATAAATAATACTGTGCTTTATGAATCCACATAAACCCATCCTACAACACCCTAGACACCCAGAAGTTGAAAAGATTAAAGAGCAATATCATTCTGCTAGCAGCACCCTCACCTTGTAGACTCCTTTCAAAGCTCAACTTATGTAAGGACACTGAACTAGCAGAATAGAACAGGCCAGGTTGTTGACTACAGTTTCAAGGGAGAAAGATGGAATTTCAGGTAAGTTCTTACTGAGTGCAGTATTTTTAATTCTACACATTCGCTACTTATCACCGAAAAGGATAATGCTGATACTATGGGTGATTTCATAGCGATTAGTCTTCTTAATGGATGCTATTAAAGCATTGATTGATAGCTTAGATGAAAACCAATATGCTTTTATCCAGGGCAGATTTATTCTGGACAATTACATGATGAGAGCCTTTGAAAGCATACATCATCAGAGTATGTGAAAGTGGACATTTTAGTCCTCGAATTTAGACTTTGAAAAAAGCCTTCAACAAGGTTAATTGGCCGTGTCTTTTCAGACTGATAAAGTTGATGGGTTTCTGTGATGTATGGATCGACTGGATCAGGGGCTGTATTACTACGACAAGATTTTCTGTCCGCGCTAATGGTGAACCACGTGCCATTTCTGGAAGTTCTAGGGGCCAGAGACATCAGACAAGGTGACCCTCATGGCCACGGCTATGCTTATTTATGGGACAGGTATTTAGCATAACCTCGAACAGAGCCAGGTTCCATGGACTGATTAAGGATATGCAGTGTGAGAAGTAGCTTTGGATTAACCATTCTTTGGTTCGCCAATGATAAATTTCAACTTTTTTCAGCTTTTCAAGTGGAAAAGTCAAAGAACATCCATATGCACCTTAAAATCCTTGAAGACGTATCTGGATTGAAGATCAATATTCCAACAATGTAACAGTAGGTAGGCCAGCAGAGTCCAGAACAGAGCCTCCGGGTGGCACCATTGTGCAAGGTACCTAGCTTAAACAAACTGCGCTCCTCTAACTATCTTCTGGAAATCCTTGAGAACCTCAAAACAGAGCCACATGATAGTTCCTAGGATCACTCCAAACCATAGCACTATAACTCCCAATACATAAAATTCTAAAACCCAAAACTCCCACGATTCTTCCTCTGTGAACGGTGCTTGAAGACCGAGAAAAAAACGACCTTTATTCATAAAAAACGGAAACGAAACACTGAGAGGAGAGGGACTAAACCAGGAAATTTCTTCTATAGTTCAGTCCACAGATATTTTTTTTCTCTCGTTGGGAGGGAGGAAAGAAAGAAGCTACGTGAGTCCGGAGCCAAACCGTGCAGTCCCAGGAGCCGGCGGCCAGGTTCTGCTGCCAGATCCGGACGGTCTTGTCGCCGCCGCAGGAGGCCAGCATGGCGGGGACGCCGTTGCCGCCGGTGGTGGGGTTCCACGCCAGGCTCCACACCCTGTCCGTGTGGCCCTCCAGCCTGTGCAGCTCCTTCAGCTCCACACTCAACTCCGGCCGCTCCATCGCCTCCTCCTCCCGCGCGTCCGGCGGATCGGTATCCTGCTCGAGAAGACTTCGGAACTTTAAAAAGGAGGAAATTTTTTAATACAAGCGACACGGGACGAGGGTTTCGTTCGGTTCGGAAACTCGAAATTGGGTAGCCCGACCCGGTATGTAAACCCAGACCTGAATCTTAATCCATGCTAACGATTAAATGGGTTCATAGCTTTCATGCTTCGGTTGTGATCGGCAAATTGAAAATGAGCCTGTTCAATAAATTTTTGGGTCTTGAGTTCTCATAAAAACGGGTTAGGTTTCATCCTTGTGTTATGATCCCACATTAAAAAGGAGGCTGTCAATTGATTTTTGGGTTTTGAGCTCTTGTAAAATTGGCAAACAAACAAATTTGACCTTAGGTTCAATTTTATTAAGACTGTTTTGACGCTCGAATATGGGACCGGATAATCAATCGACGAGAGAGAAAATGTGTGGACTCTATCTTTTCTCCTTATACACATCCGAAATTAACCGGGATCAGATGACGTATTCATGCCCAATCCCGATTGTCAAAGAGACCCTTAAAGTTTGGATCTTTTCCCTTAATGCAAAAGATGATGGATTTAAATGAGGATATCCGAATATAGGGTTGTAGAATGTGAGGAGGGTAAATACAGTTTGGCCCATATTCGACACAGTAACGATCGGCCCACGCCCACAAGCTTTCGATAAGTGCGTAAACCGACAGATGCGGCTTAATCCGACCCAACCTTAGATTCTACAGTAAGGGGAAGCGCGGTTCTCGCCGGAGAACACTCCGACGACCGACCGTTGCCCCCACGACGTCGGCCTTGACCCCGTAACGGGTGAGCACGTCCCATGAGCGCCGTAAGACTCGCCTAGGGACCGGCCGGCGCCGAGGCTATCTCCCCCTAACGGGAAACTCCCGCCGATATAGCGGGGGAACGTGACTCTACTAAGCGGACCCTTCCCTCTCAAAGGATGAGGCCCCTCGCTCCAGGACAACCCATATAAAAGGGACATCGACAAAAGAGAAGGGTACGGTGGATACTTCTGCCAGAAGAGTTTCCTACTGAGAATAGAGCAATCAAACCTACCATGACGACGGAGAGGCTACCCGCAACGCCCAGAGAGAATCCTCCTCCTGCACGACCTTATCACCCAGCGAGCACTCTCTGAGTACCCACTATGAGCAGCTAGCACACGTGTAGAGGACCTACAGGCCTCTCAGATCGTCTACTACGAACCCGACTTCTCTCTTACTTCGCTCTTCTCTATTGCTCATTGATCCCTTGCTGACTTAAGCATCGGAGGGTTGTCCCCTGTGGTAACACCCGGGACTCCTTCTGACGCCTCTTTGGTTTCTTGGTGTTTGCAGGCCTCCACGGGTGCGAGACGACTTCCCCAACAAATAAATAGAGAAGGTGGTACGTGGCCTAGGAACTATTTTCATGTCGCTACACTTCTTTGCGCCGTCTGTGGGAAGCAGAGCAAAAAGCTATGGCGTCCCGTGGAAGCCTCCGCAACGCCAGCAACCGGGGGCGAGGCTCCCATCAGGGACCCAACTCTCACCGGGGATCACAGGAAGCTTCCTCCGCTCGCCCCCGGCAAGAGGTCACCCCAGGTGACCTAGATGAGCTCCGCCAAGAGGTCCGGGCCCTGGCAAAGTTCTACCGAGAGCTTCGGGACCAGAGGATTAGGTCCCAAATCCCCCCCCCCCGAACGACGAGAGGGCGAAAGGGACCAGACCGGAGAAAACCTCTGGCAAGTACGGGAGGCATCCCATGCCTCCGTCGCAAGGTCCCAGCGGTCACACAGTGTACTTGCGCCAAAGGTACGCAGGCCACTCCATTCCAACCCAGATATGGACCGCCGGCTCCAACGGTTTGTCGAGATAGGGGACAAGGTCAGATACCTGGATGACGTCCTCCTGGCCGCCAAGAATCACGGCCTCATCGACGACGACCTGGACTTCCACGCTCCCTTCTCTAGGGAAATCATGGAAGCTCCCATTCCGACAAAGCTCCAACTGTCGTCATTCGTCTCCTGCGACGGCACCACCGACCCGGCCGACCACTTGCACGGCTTCGAGCCCCACTTGGTGTTTCACCGGGCCTCGGATACTGTAAAATATTTGGCGTTCGTCACGACCCTCCGAGAAAACGCCCGAGCACGGTTCGAGTCCCTGCCGGCCGGGACGGTCTCCTCCTTCCAACAGCTCAAGAAGATGTTCAAGGAAAACTTTGTGGGATGCCGAAAGGTAGCCAAGTCTGATGTAACCCTGCTCGCTCTCAGGCAGTGGAAAGAAGAGACGTTGTGGGACTTCGTCTCCCGCTTCCGCGCGGAGGCACTCCGCATCCCCCACCTCGACGTCGGCATCACCATCACGGCACTCACCCAGGGGACGCGGGACCACATCCTTCGGCACGCGCTTGGAGTCGAAGCCCCGACGACCCTTCCACACCACCTCGCGCTGGCCTAGAAGCACGCCCACTGCGAGGAGAACACCGCGGCTTTGCGCCACGCAGTTGGGACTGATCAGCCCGATCGAAAGAGAGCCGCCGACCCACCACGAGAGGGCCGGAGTAAACGGGAGTGACGCAACGAGGACCATCGCGACCACTCTGAGAAGGAGAGGGGTGGCTACCGCCACTATACGCCCCTAACGGCTCCACCTGACCAGATCTTGATGGAGATCCACAAGGAGCCATTCCTCAAGTTGCCCCCGCGGATGAAGTCGGACCCGAACTCCAGAAGCAAGAAGAAGTTGATGCAGGATGACAATGAGACTCGATGTTGTTGGTGCGATCATTGGACGTCTACTAGACGACGTGACTTGTTGGACGATGCGACCAGCAACAACACAAACAACTCGGCACCTAATGTGGCTCCTGAAGAGGCGAACGTGCCCAAACAAGAAGCACTCACTCACGGTCGTCTCTGGCGAGGGAAACGAGTCGATCTGCACGGTTGAAAAATCGGCAATGAGTCTCGAGTGGTCGGCTCACTCTCGTGCTCGGATCGAGTCACGGGACGGGTCTCGCACTCACAACTCACAGCGGTGACTAATTTGAACGATCTAGGGGCCTAACATGCTCACGAGCAGTGGCATCAAGAGCCTATACTAGGAAAGCAAGCGACTAAAGAGGGGCGACGAGTGTACCTCCACACTCGGGGCATGGGGAAGACGTCCCGACCGAGATCCGGAACTCCCGGTACAGTAATAATTAATCATTACAGAAATAATGCTAAAGCCCACTCCACGGAGGGAGGTAACATGCGACACGTGGGGTCCGGGAGCACCAATCTCGAGTTGGCGGGCAGCAGTCGGTGGTGCTCGGGCAGACGCGGTCGGCCGGTTCAACTCCGTTCACTCGGGCCCGCAGTATGGCGCGTGGGACCCGCTGCTGGTACGGTGACGCCCGGGGTGGCTCTTGGCTGCAATGACTGGCCGGGACGTTCCTGGAGTGTCCCGGGTCGATCCCCGGGAGCAGCGGTCACCGGAGTGGAGGCGGACAATTTTCTTGGGATTTGTTTCCAAGGCTGTCCCGCAGCTGTGTTTCTGGCCAGAATTGCACGCTCCGACGAGATTGGCTGGTACGCTCAATCCCGACGTCGGATCGGGGCAAAAAAGGTACCGTTGGAAAGAGGACTCAAACTCCTACGACATACTAGAAGCCCAAGTTCATCCAACAGCTGGATTTTAAATCAAAATGAATGCTAGTTGACTGATCACACTGTCCCGAAATACAGAACAGACTGGACAGAACTTGAACCCCCTGATCAATGGCTTTGACCGAGGACAAAATGGATGAATTAGGATTGGGGATTTTTATGGTGGGTATAGGGGAGGGTTACAGTGACGCAATATAGTTTTTTCGTAAAGTTTGGACAACATTTGAGAGGGTGGAAAATCGGCTGCTAAGATCTATCCCACAGACCTGCACACAGGCAGATTTTGGGGAAGATGAACAGGTGGTTGGGAAAGGGGGCAAACGGGCTCTGATCGACCTAGACATGGAACTGGGAAAGGCCTCTGATGGGGGGAACCTACCCTCAAAGTTTCGCGACGATCCAACGGCCAGATCTCCCGCACCAGCCACTTCACCGGGCTGCTATCTTGCAACTCTGAGTTTGGGGATAGCAGGATGAAGATTAGCTTGCGGCGGCACGAACGGCGGCGGCGGCGGTGATCATTCACAGATGATAGAGGAAGAAGGAAAGTAGAAGAAATTTGAGGGAGGTGGAGGATTGAAGATCAGATCTGGAAGAAATTGGAGGTGGGAGAGGGAAGAACTTCAAGAACACAAGAGAGAGAGAGAGAGATGGGCACCCAAATGATTTTTGCATCCATTTTATTCGTCAATTCTTCCACAAAAATACAAGAGACCTTAAATACTAAAACCCTAGATTTAGACCAAAGGACATCCACTAACACCAAAGGACATCCACTAACATTGGTCAAGGGTAGGTGGGGGACAAGCATGGGGGACAAGGAGGGGACACCCCCCTTTAAGGGTAGGTAGGGGACAAGCATGGGGGACAAGGAGGGGGCATCATCTACCTTTATCTCCTTGGTCCAATGGTCCAAGTCTTCTAGAAGCCCATCTTGGACCTTGAACCAGCCTTTTCGGCCCACATGTGTAGAAGCCCACAAGGGAGAGAGAGGCCCAATTGGGCTCCTAAAAGTTTGGAGGCCCAATTTAGAAATTGGGCTCCTTACATGAAGTGTAACACATTTTACAACATTGACCCATTACACTAATAAATACTCAAATAAATACATACCAATACACTCCTAATAAACATAAAGAAACTCAATACCCAGGTGGGGACTCCATGCTATCACCCAGCCACAAGGAGGTCGGCGTCGCTCGAGTCGTGCTACGTGTTTGATAACGACGGCTAGCTCTGGTGTCCTCACCAATTCTCCCCGGGTGGGAGAAGCTCGACCCTGTCGAGTAGGGGTCCTGATCGCTCTGGTATCGATCCAACAGATCTGGATCTATCCTCTATAACTCTGCCCGGGTGATCCAAGTGTCATCGGACGCAGGTCGTCCCCTCCATCGCACCAGATAGCGTTGGTACACTCCACCCCAGGTAGTAGTCACCTGCTCGTCTAGTATACGCTCTATCTGCTCACGCTGCTGAGGTGACAATATTGGAGGTGGACGCTCGGGGGTGGGGTCGCTCACAATGGGTGGAGACGGCTCAAAGGGCTCACTAGGTATCACCGATGGGTCCCTATAAGCGACTAGATCCGAGATGTTGAAAGTGGAGCTGATCCCGTACTCCTCTGGCAGATCTACAACATATGCATTAGGACCTACTCATTTCACTACTCGGAAAGGACCGGCACCGCGATCTTGTAGCTTCTTCACGGTTCCCGAGGGAAATCGCTCAGGCCTAACCCTGATCATGACATACTCGCCCTCCTGAAACTCACGGTGGTGCCTGTGGGCATCAGCCAACTCCTTGTATCGTGCGTCGCTGGACTCAATGTGGTGACGTACATGCTTATGCAACTGTCTAATATGATCGGCAAAGGACTCAGCTGACTCAGATACACGGAACTGGATGGGAGATGGGACCAAGTCTATAGGCTTCCTAGGTCTACGGCCAGTAACAATCTCAAAAGGACTCATGCCTGTAGACCTATTAACCGAATCATTGTAAGCAAACTCCGCGTGTGGTAGAACCAGGTCCCAATCCCTAACTCGATCACGGACTAGACACCTCAGAAGGTCCCCCAAACTCCTATTGACAACCTCAGTCTGACCATCGGTCTGGGGGTGGTATGTAGTGGAGAATTTCAACTGGGTGCCCATCATGTGCCATAGGGTCTTCCAAAAGTAACTGGTGAATCGAACATCCCTATCTGACACTATGGTACGGGGAAGGCTAAATCTGGAGACACAATGGGAGAAGAATAGACGGGCAACTCTAGTGGCATCCGAGGTCTTGGAGCATGGAATGAATAATGCCATCTTGGAGAATCGGTCGACAACCACAAAGATCGAGTCATGCTTTCGGAGGGTGCGGGGCAATCCTAACACAAAGTCCATGCTAATGTCCTGCCATGGACTATCCGGAACGGGGAGGGGAGCGTAGAGGCTGGTGTTTTGCTTCCTTTGTTTGGCCTTAGCACATGTGCGGCATTGGGCCACGATACGAGCAACATCCCTCTTCAGGCTAGGCCAATAGAATCGATGCTCAACCGCCTCTATGATCTTGTTTCGGCCAAAGTGGCCAGCAAGACCTCCCGCATGTCTCTCTCACGTAAGAAAGTCACGAACAGAAGTTCGTGAGATGCACAACTTGTCACCCCGGAATAGGTGACCCTTCTGTAGCACAAACTTGCTATAATCACGCGAGGGACCGGCCTAAAGTGCTGCATAGATCGGACCGAAGTCCGGACAATCAACATAGGCATCCTTCAGCCTCTCTAAACCTACCACCTCAACACTCATGGTGGTCAACATCATCATCCTCCGACTCAGCGCATCGGTGACCTTGTTCTCCGCCCCTGCCTTGTGCTTGAGCACGAAGGTGTACTCCTGGAGATACTCCACCCAACGACTGTGGCGAGCGTTCAGCTTCTTTTGGGTATGGAGGAATCATAAGGCCTCATGATCAGAAAAGAGGACAAACTCCTGGTGCAAAAGATAATACCTCCAATACCTCAATGCCTGGACAACTGCGTAAAATTCTTTGTCATATGTGGAATATCGCAGTTTGACATCATTCAGCTTCTCGCTAAAGAAGGTTATGGGGTGGGACTCCTGACTCAACACGCCACCAATACCCACACCAGAAGCATCACATGTGACCTCAAACACCTTAGAAAAATCAGGTAAAGCAAGGACAGGTGCTTGAGTCATGCGCTCCTTAATGTCCTAAAAGGCCGTGGCTGCAGCCTTAGTCCATACGAATGCCCCCTTCTTTATGCAATGAGTGATCGGGGCAGTGATAGACCTGAAGCCACGAATGAAGCGGCGATAGAACGTCGCTAAGCCATGGAAGCTCCAGACATCGTGAAGGGTGCGAGGCTCGGGCCACTCCCTGATGGCCCTAATCTTCTCCGGATCAGCGGAGACTCCATCTCTCGACACAATGAACCCGAGAAAAGTGATTTGATCGGACATGAAAGCACATTTCTTCGGGTTGGTGAATAAACTCTCTCGCCTCAACACAATACAGACCTGTCTAAGATGGTCTAAGTGGTCTTCCCTAGTGCGATTGTAGATAAGGATGTCATCAAAGTAGACGACCAAGAAGACCCCTATCATAGGGCATAAGACATGGGTCATCGACCGCATGAAGGTGCTAGGCGCGTTGAAAAGCCCAAAGGGCATAACCAACCACTCATAAAGACCATCATTGGTCTTGAATGTCATCTTCCACTCATCCCCAGGCCTAATCGGCACCTGGTGATAGCCACTACGAAGATCTATCTTTGAAAAGATAATGGCTCTCGACATCATGTCAAGCAAATCATCCAATCGGGGAATGGGAAAATGATACTTCACTGTGATCTTGTTGATTGCACGGCTATCAACGCACATCCTCCATGTGCCATCCTTCTTCGGGGCCAATAGTGCGGGGACATGTTTGCGATGGGTTTTTATCCGACCATCTTATTGTTTTATTTCGTGTGTATATGTACATATGTACATGTATACATGTCTTATTTCACGCGTCGATCAACCAATTAACTAACTGGTAATTAACTGACTGATTGACGACGCGGGCGTGCCAGTCACATGAGTGACAATTTTATGATGCGCTCATTCTGACCCGTGTCGGGCGAATGTGAGGTTCGGTCGGGACCAGCAGTCCGTCATACCATAAAGGCTATGGCGTTAATTACATCCCCCACGAGGAGGGAACACCTTTGATTAATTACCGAGATAGCGGGCTGTCGAAGCCGGATTAAAAAAAAGAGCTACATGATGACCATGACGAAGGCGTACGGGATGCATTTATTTATCATACAAAGGATGCATAGTTCACAGAATTATGGACCCTTGGTACGTGGTGGAGGACATAGGCCCGAAGTCCACCATCGCGCATGGCAGAGATTCCCAGTGGGGCATAACCCAACCTTCTGTCAATGCCATTTGATATACCCGAGGGTCAATGCAGACATGCATGAGGAACCGTGATATGCGGGGTGTGACGACGATGTTATGACATAAATTCGGCAGCATGTCCCCTTCCTTTGGACTATGCCAAATGGGAATATGGGACATCCATCCACGGAGAGTCGGAATGGAAACCAAAAGAAAATCGGGCGTAGCCCTGGGCCCGAAAAGGATCCACATATGACGGGACAGTGTCCACCATCGCATCATTTGTTAATATTCCCATTGAAGGACCGTTGGAGGACATGCGGTGGCAGAACTCCGAGGGTCAGCGGGGTGACAGAAGAAATGTCGGATTCGGTGTAATGTAGGGATGAAAACCCCCCATTAATGTATCTCCCATGGACCTGGGTGAAGAACCATAATTCCCTCGTGAGACAATGGAGGTTAACCCGGAAGTTGGTAAGGAATGGACGCCTGAGTTTGGGCAGATTTTGGGTTTAATAGAATTGTTTGGCATGAGGGTTTGAATAGCACCCATTGATAAGGCGAAACGGCACAAATAGGAGTCGGCGCGCAGGCCAAACGGCACGGCGTGCTCCCGGTGCGAAGAAAAGTTAAGGGGTAATCGGCACGACGGGGTCCCGGCGCGCCATGGCAAGGGCATTCGGCGCCCCCCCAACCCGGCGCGGGTTTGGCGCCGGGAGGTGTTGGCGCCGGGAGAAGATTTTGTTGGTTCTGTTTGAGGTATTATGAGGGTTTCTTCATTCCCTGGGGACTTCAGGGTGATGGATGGATGAAAATAGAGGATGAGGGTGGCTCCATTCACGAAGGGGGGCCGGGGAGATCATGTGAATGTAAGGTGTATTCCCTGCAGTTGCCGAGACACCATGAGATGATATGTCTCAGACTCTTGCCACGCAATTAGGGGTTAAGTACACAACTGCGATGAAGGTATCATGCTGGTCGATCGAGTAAAACTCTGAACGAATTTTGACAGCACCTCCCCTTACTTTGGGAGTGTGCCAAAAGTATATTATAGGCTATCTACTCACGAATGTCGGAGTAGAAACCAAAATGAGTGCCGGGCGTAGCCCGTGATCCAATGGGTTTAGATCGTACGAGATCTCATTCCTTTTGTTGTAATATGCCCGATGCAGCCAACGGAGAGCCTGCACTAGCAGGAATCCATGATCTAGTGGGCTCGTAGAATGTGGGGATTTGACCCCTTTGATATGGCTCTCGTGAGGACAGAGGAAAGGGTAATGCTTCTCCACAGGAAGACAAGACATTCCGAACAATGCTGGCATGGCCTGATGGCATCGACACAAACGTATCGAGGTGGCCGTCTTCGGCATGGAGGGTATGAAGGCATGGAGGGTATGAGGGTATCGGTGCGAAACGTGAGGTTCAACCGGCGCGGCCAATCCTCGGCGTAAAACGTGCGCCGAGAGGGGCTCGCGCCGGGAGGCTTTTGAAGTGGGGTTTTAGGGGTTCTTTAAAGCAGAGGCTTTGAACGTTCAGAACAAGGAGGTTTATTCAGCGATCTAAGCTGTTTTGGATGATCGTAGAGGGAAGACTTCGGGGGGAACACCTTTCCTCTGGGGGCCTCACTAGGAGCAGAACCACGGACAGGAACCCCTGAACATGTCCCTCTTCGTTTCACATACGAGGAGCCATGAGATAGACTGTCTCAGGCCCTCGAAATGTGGCTAGGGGGGGTGATAAAGGACGATGGCGAAGAAGCTTCAGCAGATAGAGGAAATTAAACATAAGACATTCGCGACTGGCTACCGCCATACATAGATTAAAACCTCGGATACAGAGGAAGACAGAAAAGAATGATCAGACATATTGGAACTCATCCCATTCTTTTATTAACTACTTCAGCCAAATGGCTTACACACATGCAATTTAAGAGAAAGAAATCTAACCCAAAAGGAAAAGAAATCCAAACTTCATCCCTGCAAACAGGGTTACATTAGCATTCGATGCTACTAGAGCAAAGATGCTCGAAAGCGAAAAACAAAAGAGGAATACTCAGACAGACGGAGAAGAGAAAGAGAGAGCAAAGAAGTTGCAGTTGCACGGCCCTCACACCTGGATTCTCTCCTCGAACCCCTCTCTCTTTCTTCAGCTTCTACGAAGGGCGCTCGAGCTCCCCCCTTTCTTTTTGGTGGCTAAGCACCCTCTTCCTTTCTTCTCGAAGGGCTCTCTCTTTTTCTTCGGAGGCTCCTCTTCCCTTCTCCTCTCTTCTTTCTTTTCTTCCTCTTTTTTCTTTTTGAAGGGCCGCCCTCTTATAGAGGCCAGTCCCTCACCCTTTCGGCCTGAGCTTCCCGGTGCGCCAGCATCATCTTCCCAACGTGGCGGACCTCGGCGCGTCCCATTTCACCTCTGGGTTTGGCCCACTTCCCTGTCATTCGGCCCATTCGACCCAGGATCCAGTCAGTGGACTCCCTTTTGACAGTGGGACTCTTGGCATGTATATATATTCAGACTCCATGGGACTGTTTACACCTTGCATTCACAAACATGTGCGAGGCGCTGTACATCCCGCTTCAGGAGTATCGGAGATGTCTGAACATCTGTTTCAGCAGGCAGATGGTTGCCTGAATGTTGGTATAGTTTTATCAGTCTGACTATCTGAATGACAGCAGTACTGGACAGCGACCTAGCCAAAGACGGCTTTAGTCGAACAACATGATAGGGGTAGTGAGTTTCTTCTATTCAGACTCTCAGATCTCCCAGGGATGGTACATGAGCTGTGCCCTCGACTGATCTTCAAGACTGTGAATCTGCTATGGTCTCTTCTGGTATATTTTAGGTGTCAACAAATGCCCCCCACCCGTAGGTGGCGTGAGCGAAGCATGAGTGACACGGGACATGCGGGTGTACATCATGTCACACACTGCGCTTTGTGGTCTCTTCAGGCTTGCTCCTGTGCATTGGCTATTCTTTTGACTCTGAGTCTTCATTCTGCTTGCGTGATTTCCATGCTTTATAAGTAAATTTGGATGAACACCAGCATTTTTAGTTTGATCCGGTGATAGCATCACCCCTGGTGGGATAATTGGCCCCATAGACGCTTCCGGCACTACCTTCTCGGCACGGTGGTGGCCTCGGCGTGAGAGTTCCCGGCGCAGTGCTTTTCTTGCTGAAATTTGTGAACCGCCGGGATTTTCTTGAGAAGATGATGGGCGACCGGCTGGCGGCCCTCAAGCTGCAGAAAGCTGACTGTCAGGCGGAGCTGACGTCTCTGACCTCTGATCTTCAGGAGAGCAGGGCTCAGGTTGAGGCTTCCGCAACCCAGGCACATATTCTACGTGGCCGACGGGAAGACCTCCGTGCTAAATTGGCTACCGTAGAGGCTGAGATACCGCAGCTGGAGGCTGCGGAAATCCAAGGCATCGAGAGAACTTCTTTGCTGGAGGGCCGAGTTGCGTCTTTGGAGACTGAGGTGACTCGGGTTCAGGAAGAGGAAATGCAGCTCCATGAACTGGGGGCGGCTCCTCATGTTGGGCTTATTGACTTTGCAGATATTTACAGGCGATCTTAACTGATCCGCCTTTGTAATCTGTCCCCTCAGAAGGGCTCCTTTTGTGTTCACTTCCCCTTTTTGTAATGGAATAGAAGTCTCCTTCACTATATATTTTTTGGTGTCCACGTTCACACTCACATTCTGTAGTGTCTTGTGGCAATTCTGGCGACATGCTTGGAAGTACCTTCGTGTCTGTGTCGCAGGAGAGCGTCCACCCTTTCAAAGAAAGGATGGGGGCCTCGCTCCACCGCGGGACGGGGTTCCAGAGGCTGCCAGGTTGGCGCAAACGTAGGTCTTGTTGACAAGAGGCGTCGAAATTGTGACTGGTGGTTGCTTGTGGTAATTCCATTATTGACCCTGATTGGGGGAGATGTTGATCAACCTTGTCGATGGTGACAAGGGTCGAAAAGGGTAGACGGTATTACCGATGGTGACAAAAATCGGAAAGGATAGCGACCGATCTTGCCGATGGTGACAAGGGTCGAAAGCGATGGTGACAAGGGTCGAAAAGGGTAGACGGTCTTATCGATGGTGACAAAAACCGAAAAGGGTAGCGACCGATCTTGTCGATGGTGACAAGGGTCGAAAAGGGTAGACGGTCTTGTCGATGGTGACAAGAACCGGGAAGGGTAGACGGTATTGCCGATGGTGACAAAAATCGAAAAGGGTAGCGACCGATCTTGTCGATGGTGACAAGGGTCGAAAAGGGTAGACGGTATTGCCGATGGTGACAAAAACCAGAAAGGGTAGCGACCGATCTTGCCGATGGTGACAAGGGTCGAAAAGGGTAGACGATATTGTCGATGGTGACAAAAATCGGAAAGGGTAGCGACCGATCTTGCCGATGGTGACAAGGGTCGAAAAGGGTGGACAATAGATGTATGTAAGTGGGATATCAGATGAAGACTCCGCCTCGACCTTATAAATGGCCTTCCGGACGGAGGATGGTTCATCACTATTTATCATTCATTTTTTTTATTCATATTACTGACCTAAGCGCCCTTTCGGGTTTTCGCCGAGGCCAGCCCCCTCTTGCTTTTGCCCGCGCGCCCTTTCGGGTTTTCACGCGGCGGGGTACCCGATTTTGCCTGCGATGCCCTTTCGGGTTTTCGCCACAGCTGGGTTATAGCCATTTTGCACTTGTCCTGATATAGGAACAAGTCTGGCGGGGTATCTCTATTTTTTAACCCCATTTTCTTTTCTTCTTCTTTTTATTTGTATAGGATACAAAAGAACTGGACCGTGAAAATGTTGACAGACCTTGTCGATGATGACAAGGATTGAACCCGGCTTCGGTTCGTTGACACCGGCTAGATGTCGAAGCAAAGGATATGGTCTATTAACATGGATGTAAGATTCGAGTTAGGGGTAAAGATCGACCGATCTCGCCGATGATGACGAGGGTCAAACACATGTTTATTAACCAGCATAGGTTATCGCCGAAACAAAGGTGGGTTCATTAGCAAGGACGGAAGGTCCAAGCTTAGGGGTAGGGATTGACCGATCTCGCCGATGATGACGACGGTCAACCATGGGCTTATTCATCAGCATGGGTCACATGCCGAAGCAAAGATGGGATTATCAACAGGGGCGTAAGGTCCAAGTGAAGGGTAGAGATTGCCCGATCTCGCCGATGATGACGAGGGTCAAACATGGGTTTATTCAAGGATTTCCGGTGGGACTTTTGAGGGTTGTCCCTTGTGGAGTTTCATCAGGTGGTGAACAGAAGGGGAATTTGGAAATTACCACTTTAATGACTTAAGCGCCCTTTCAGGTTTTCGCCGAAGCCAGCCCCCTCTTACTTTTGCCCACGCGCCCTTTCGAGTTTTCACGTGGCGGGGTACCCGATTTTGCCTGCGACGCCCTTTCAGGTTTTCGCCACAGCTGGGTTATAGCCATTTTTGCACTTGTCCTAATATAGGAGCAAGTCTGGCGGGGTATCTCTATTTTTAACCCCATTTTATTTTCCTTTTTTTTATTGATATGTATAGGGTGGCAGGTCGAAGTGCGACGTTCGACCCCTGGTTGATAGTAGATGGATGTCGGCCGGAGCACCAGACCTTGCGTCGAGCAGAACAGTTCATTCGTTAGCAAGGGCTGAATGCTAACGCAAAGGAGTGATCTCTCGCCGATTCGGGCTTAAGGCCTGTAACGGCAACAGCGTGCTGTATTCTTTCGGGAGCTTGGTCAGGGCAGAATGCCACTAACCAAGGAAGGGTAGCTCGGCTAAGGCAAAGTGCCATTAACCAAGGAGAAGGTAGCTCGATTAGGGCAGAATGCCACCGAACCGAGGGGAGGTAGCTTGATTAGGGCAGAATGCCACTAACCAAGGAGAGGGTAGCTTGATTAGGGTGGAATGCCGCTAACCAAGGAGAGGTAGCTCGATTAGGGCGGAATGCCGCTGACCGAGGAGAAAGTAGCTCGATTAGGGCGGAGTGCCACTAAACCAAGAAAAAGGTAGCGCGGTTAGGGCGGAGTGCCACTAAACCAAGGAGAAGGTAGCTTGGTTAGGGCGGAGTGCCACTAAACCAAGGAGAGGTAGCTTGATTAGGGCGAAATGCCACTAACCAACGGAAAGGGTAGCTTGATTAGGACAGAACGCCACCAACCAAGGAAGGGTGGCTGGGTTAGGGCGGAGTGCCACTAAACCAAGGAGAGGTAGCTTGACTAGGGCGAAATGTCACTAACCAAGGGAAAGGGTAGCTTGATTAGGACAGAACGCCACCAACCAAGGAAGGGTAGCTGGGTTAGGGCGGAGTGCCACTAAACCGAGGAGAGGTAGCTTGACTAGGGCGAAATGCCACTAACCAAGGGAAAGGGTAGCTTGATTAGGACAGAACGCCACCAACCAAGGAAGGGTAGCTGGGTTAGGGCGGAGTGCCACAAACCAAGGAAAAGGTAGCTCGGTTAGGGCGGAGTGCCACTAAACCAAGGAAAAGGTAGCTTGATTAGGACAGAATGCCACCAACCAAGGAAGGGTAGCTGGGTTAGGGCGGAGTGCCACAAACCAAGGAAAAGGTAGCTCGGTTAGGGTGGAATGCCACTAAACCAAGGAAAAGGTAGCTCGGTTAGGGCGGAGTGCCACTAAACCAAGAAAAAGGTAGCTCGGTTAGGGCGGAGTGCTGCTAAACCAAGGAGAGGAGTAGCTTCGACCGATCACTCGGGACATGTCGGCTGCGCTGCATGATACAGCTTAATGTGTTTTCCGTTGAGGGGAGAGAACTGAATGACTCCTGTGTGGTCTACAAGGACGTAGGCAGCCCCTTCATATATTCGGCGGACGATATACGGCCCGACCCAGTTTTTGACCAGCTTCCCTTTGGGGTTGGAGGCCATCACTTCTTTTCTTTTGACCATTACCAGGTCTCCTTTCTTGAATTCTCAACCCTTGACTAGCTTGTCAAAAGCACGGGCCATGCGAGCTTGGTAGAGCTGGATGTTTTGCTGCGCCCGGAGGCGTTTTCCTTCAAGCTCAACGAGCTCTTCCAATCTTCTTTCTGCATTGGTCTGCTCACCATTGACTAGTCCGTGCTGGATGGCAACTCGCAATGAAGGAACTTCAAGTTCAATTGGCACCACAGCTTCTGACCCGTAGACGAGGGAGAAAGGTGAACAGTCAGTTGGGGTCTTGTAGACAGTACGATAGGCCCAAAGTGCTTCGTACATCCTTTCTTCCCAATCTTTTTTATTAGACTTAACATTCTTTGCCAGCAGCGTGCACAGTGTCTTGTTAAAGGCTTCTGCGAGTCCATTGGCTTGAGGGTTGTAGGGGGACGATGTCCTCCAGTCGATTTTATATTTGTCAGCCAGCCGATAAACCCTCTGGTTCCTAAAGTGACTGCCATTATCAGAGATGATTCGGTTGGGGATCCTGAACCGAAATATTACGTTCTTCCGGAAGAATCTTGCAACTAGTTCTCCCGTCACATCTCTTAGTGATACTGCCTCCGCCCATCTGGAGAAGTAGTCCGTAGCTGCTAAGATGTATCTGCACCCTGGTGAAGATGCTGGTAGCGGCCCTACTACGTCCATGCCCCACTGAGCAAACGGCCAGCTTGGTAGGGTGGGATGCAATGGCACTGGAGGTCTCTTTGCCACATTAGCATGTTCTTGACACTTCTAACAAGCTTTGGCAAACCTGCAGCAATCGTCAAATATATTGGGCCAATAGTAACCCAGTTTCTTTATCTCAATTTTCATTTTCGGGCCAGCCTGGTGTGCTCCAGCTGATCCTGCATGGACCTCCTGCATCACCTGTCCTGCTTCTGCTGAAGACAAGCAACGGAGTAGGACTTTCCTTCGGGCATCTGCCATAATTCGGAACAAGGTCCCGCTTCTCATCTCGTAAGAATCCTTGATCCTCAGGAGTTTCATTCTCTGTTCCTTTTCTTTTGGAAGTTGCTGGTGTTGAAACCAGCGTAGGAGATGCTCTCGCCAATCGGGCTGCTGACCCCCTTCGATGACTGCTACTTCCATCTCTTGTTCGTCGGTCAGGACCTCTGTCACGCTGGGGACCTGTCGGCGGTTGATCACTGTTATATTCAGGCTTGTGTCTGGCGGGACCGCCAATGAACTGGCCAGCTTAGCGAGGGCATCTGCCTGAGCATTCCGGCCTCGATTGATGTGCTTAATGCTGATGAAGTAAAATTTTGACATCAGGCGAGTTGCCAACTGGTGATAGGGGAGGAGCTCTTGCTTTCGTACATCGAACTCTCCTTCTACCTGTTTTATAACTAGCATGGAGTCTCCGAATGCTTCCAGCATCTGAATTCCCATGGACAGAGCAATTTGCAACCTGATTATCAGGGCTTCATATTCCGCTTCATTGTTTGTGCATTGCTTGTTTATGGAACATGATGTATGCACCACTTCTCCTTCTGGGGATTTCAGGACTATGCCTGCTCCTGCTCTGACCCTGGCTGACCCGGTGGCAGAGGTGTCAATTCTGGAAGCGCCATCAAAGTATAGTTGCCATAAGGAGGGCTGTACTTGCACGGCTTTTAGGGTTTCATCTTCAGGAAGCTCCGGCTCCAACGGGCAATCCCCGGGCACTGGGTGCTCAGCGAAGAAGTCTGCAATAGCTTGGCCCTTGACGGCCTTGCGCGGCACGTAGGAGATATCAAACTCCATAAGGATTACCGCCCATTTGCCCAGGCGGCCTTTGAGGGCCGGTTGAGACATAATGTACTTCAGGGGATCCTCTTTGGATACCAAGCTGATTTCATGCGACAACATATAGTGTCGGAGCTTTTTAACTGCGAAGACCAGCGCCAGACAGATCTTCTTAATATAAGTATATTTCTCTTCAGTTCTGACCAGTCTCCGACTGAGGTAATAGAGGGCTTGTTCTTTCCCTTCTTCATTATTCTGGGCCAGCATTGCCCCCAGAGAATTATGTGTAGCTGCTATATACAGTATCAATGGTCGTCCTTTCACCGGTGCGCCCAACACTGGGGAATTTTCAGGTAGTCTTTTAGCTTGGCGAAGGCTGCCTGGCAATCTTCATTTTTCCCAATAAAAGGGGACATCTTTCATCATCAACTTGTGAAAAGGCTGGCATCGCCCTGACAAATTGGAAATGAAACGCCGGATATAAGCCAAACGGCCCTATAGTGATCTCAGCTCGGAGATGTTCCTTGGCGGAGGTAACCCTTGAATCGCCTTGATCTTTGCGGGGTCTATCTCGATTCCCCGATATCAGACGATGAAGCCCAAGAATTTTCCGCTCGACACTCCGAACGCACATTTCATAGGGTTCATTTTTAGCTCATGCTGCCTCAGCCTCTGAAAAATAATCCGGAGGTCTTGCAGATGATCTTCTTTTCTTCTGGTTTTGACCACCAGGTCATCTATGTAGCACTCGACCTTGTGGTAGAGCAGTTCATCAAAGATTTTGGTCATTGCGCGCTGATAGGTTGCGCTAGCATTCTTTAGTCCGAACGGCATTCTCTTGTAATGATAAATGCCTTTAGGAGTTCGGAAAGCAGTATGGACTCGGTCATGCTCCGCAATCCAAATCTGATTGTAGCCGGAAGACCCGTCCATGAATGATAGGGCCTCATGGCCGGTTGTAGCATCAATCATGACCTCGGTTATCGGCACCGGGAAGTCATCTTTGGGGCATGCTTTATTTAGATCCCGGAAGTCGACACATATCCGGATCTGTCCATTCTTCTTTTTCACGGGGACGATATTTGCCAGCCACGTGGTGTACTGATTTTCTTCAACAAATCCCACGTCAATGAGCTTGTCGACTTCAGCACAAATTTGGGTGATGAGCTCTGGCCTCATGCGCCGTGGTGGTTGCTTCACCGGCTCGGCGTCAGGGCTAATCGCCAACTCATGTTGCGAGACAGCGGGGCTTAGACCTGGCATCTCTTTGTAAGTCCAGGCGAAGCAATCCCGGTATTCTAGCAGTAGCTGACTGTATAGCTCACGTTCCTCTGGGGATAGTTGGGTGCTGAGGAAGGTAGGCCTAGGGTCCTTCTCATTTCCCAGGTTGACTTCTATTAGTTCATCGACTATGGCTTGGCCTCCGTCTTCTATCTCCGGAGGTGCCGGTTGGAGGTCAACGAAGTCTGGAATGCCATCTTGAGGGTCGAGCACTTCGACTTCCTCGTCAGACACCGCCAGAGCTTCCTGAGGTTTCTTGATCTCTTATGCCAGCGGCTGAGTGGATTGTTCTATTAGCAAATCCATTGCCGTCACAGCTTCCAAGGATGAGAGAGCAACCTTGGTGTTTGCAGATAAGATTGCAGCCATGACGGGCTGGTAACTGTTCACTGCCAGGCCCGGACAGCATGCTGATTTTGCAGCAGAAGTTGAGGATGTTTCACCTTCTGGGACAGTTGTATCTTCTATAGAAGTGGCTTTTTCTTTCCTGGTAGCTGGCTCCCCTTGATTAGAGTTGACTAAGGCTTCCCTGATTGGCAGAAAGGGTGTTGAAGTAGCCATTAGTAGGACCTCTATGGAGGGAGAGACTCCTGCTTCTTGATTGTCTTCGGCTTCGCTGCTGCTAGCCATATCAAATTCGGCTTAAAGGGCCGCTTCTTCAGGATGAACCTGCTCCCAGCATCGGCGAGGGGCCGAGGTTTCTGCTTCTTGATTCCTGGACCGAGCCAGTTCAAAATATTCGGCTTCCACCGGATACTCATCAAAGGTTGCCGTCAAAGGGCCATCTTCAGTAGGATAGAAGGCGGAGATAGTATCCACCTCGTACCGCCCACTGTAATAATATTCTTCCAGGGTGAAGTCCAACCCTGGATGTTGAGAGACACGTCTCATTTCCTTATCCAGATTTGCAGGATGCCACATCTTCTGGAAAGCTTCTTTGCGCTTTTGAGACTGATCGGGAGGGATGTTTTGCTTCTAAAACATCTTAGCCATCCGATCAGTTGTAAATGCCAGACCTTGGACAGGAACCCGCGGGTTGCCTAGATCTTCAGGGAGGCTGCAATCTGTATCTTCCCGAGTGGGATGCTCCTCAGCTGTATAGAACAAGCTGCTGGGCCCATCTTCCTGTGTCACCTCCCAGGCTTTGAAAGGTTCGACAGTGGGATCATTGAGGCCGGGGACTGGCTTGGTGAGGCCGACCGGGACTCCGATGCGGTCGTGCTGTCGATCGACCTGCACTTTCTTCGCCTTGGGGTATAATGCTGGGGGTGTCACCCTACCGACATCTCCAGAAGCTGTGATGTGGGAGACCACCTTCGGCTTGACATATCCGCGTGGCGGTGGTGGATACCAACCGTAACCCGATCTATTCTTCGATGCCCCTATGGGGGCCTCAGCTTCAGAAACCTTCCGGGAAGGCCCTGTATATAGGTTGGCGTCTGCCAAGTGACATTCAAACACCTCGAATGGGTGGATATCAGCAAATATCCTCTCCTCCTTCCCCTGGAGGCTGTATTTGATGCATTGGTGGAGCGTGGAGGGCACCACCATATTTTTATGCAGCCATGGGCGGCCGAGCAGCGCTTTGTAGGAGGTGCGAGAGTCAATGACATGAAACTGTACCGTTGTAGTGAAATCTGCCAAGGTCAGCGTGAACTCTGCCACTCCCATAGATACTTCACATTTTTGGTTGAAGCCAGCGATACGCATATCCCCGACTTTCTCGAGATGCACATTAAAGTGGTACCTCTCGTATATTCTGTATGGCAGGATGTTGACTGCTGCACCATGATCGACCAGGATCCGGTTCAGTTCTCTTCCATTCAGGTGCCCTTTCATATATAGCGGCCTGTTGTGGCTGGCAGTAGGTAGTAGCATGTCTTCTGGAGAGAAGGTCATACTGGCTTCTAGTATAGCCTCAGCTATGCAGGCTTCAAAATGAGCAGGCGTCTGCAGAGCAGTGATGATCGCCTGTCGAGTTTCTTCACTCAAAGAGAGAATTTCCCAGATCGTAAATCGAGCGGGGAACTTTTTGAGCAACTTCATTATTCGGCTCCCAGTCCGGACATTGGAGAGCTTCATCTCTTCAGCCCATCTGGGCTTGGGGAGGTTCTGATTTGCGGGTCCAGACGGACCTGCTTCATCTTCCTCGGACCCGGCACCCTCTTGACTGGCACCGGCTGTCGGGTTTTCTTTATTAGTTGCCGTAGGGCAAGCTTCATCTGCATTCGCATCCTCAGTAGATTGCACTGGCTGCGGGTGAATGGCCCCGGGTGTAGGGTTAGCATATTGGCAGGGCTGCTTCCCTTTTGACATCTTCATAAATTCAAGGAATGAAGGGACTGCCTTGCCCCCACTTTTGTTGTATAGGCCCGACAGAGGAGGGATTTGGACTCCCTTAACCTCCGCCAGAGGTGTCTTGTAGGGTTGCTCCCCTCTGAACATGATGTTGTGATTGGGTGGTGGCTGACGCCCCCATTTTCGGCCCGACCGAGTGGCATGCACAGCAGTTGCGGCCTCGGCTTTGCCTCCCCCAGCATGGGGTGTGAAGCAAATTTCTTCTTCTTCCTCTCCTCCGGGTGTAGACACGCCAAAATTGACATCATTTTGAGCATATCTCATATTGTCTTGTAATGCCCCAATTTGACCCTCAAATTAGCTTTATTTGAGTGGTTTTTCTCATTTTTCTTGGATTTCTCCCTTTTTTCTCCCTTTTTTTATTTTTCCCTATTTTCCTGTATTTTCTGGACTTTTTCCCTATTTTTCTGGATTTTATGGGTATTTTTCTTTATTTTTTTAAATTTTTTTAGAAATAACGACTTGAAGAAGGGCGTCATTTTATTTTAAGAAAATTAAAAGAAAATAAAAGAAAATCAACGACTATAGTGAAAGGCATCCTTTCTTTCAAAATTCCATTTTTTTGGATTTTTCTGAAGCTTTTTCGGATTTTTTTTGGAATTAACGACCAGGAATGAGACGTTATTTTGAATTTTAATAAAATAAAAATTAAAAAATTAGAATTAACGACATATGGGGAGGGCGTCACTTTCATTTGATTATTTTAATAATATTTTTCAACCCTCTTCCAGAGGTGATTTGGTGGCCTTCCGGGTGTCAGAAAAATACGCAAAAATAGTCATTGGAATCAACACAGTATGATGCACCTCCACCTAAAAAATGGGAAAATAATATTTAGAAATGAAAAATGGCCATGTTTTGAAAATTTTGAATTAACGCCCTTGTCCAAGTCGTGTTTCACTTTCGTGTTATAAACAAACGCAGCCTTTCCCAGAGAGTCCCTGCTTTGTTTGGTCACATTGCCCATTCTTATCTTTCCCATGTTAGACTCTTGCCTATTCTTATCCTTCTATCTATGTGATTCGATCCTATTAATAGAGCCCTTCGGCTCTGTTATACAGGTTCCCTCCCTCTTCTTCTTCTCCTCCGAAATTCTTCTTCCCCGATTTTTCTCTGTCTTTTCCTTTTGCTTTTTTTTCCCCTTCTTACGCAGGGGTTGCTGATGCTTGGCTGAAGGAGAGGCTTCAGGTGTTCACAGCTTTATCCCTTGGAAGACCTCTCCCGAACGATCATCAAATCCACAGCACAGGCTTTTCTCCTTAGTTTTATTCTTCCTCTTGTTTATTGCTGTCATTAGTTCATACGTATATGCATGCATCATATTTCTTCTCTTATTAATTTTTCCTCACTCAACTACGTTGAGTAGCTCCCCACAGTGCACTCTTGCACACCTCCCTTCCATTCATCTTTGCACATATTTTCATCATTCATATCACTCCTCTACCCTCTTTGCATAGGGGTTTAAGGGCAACCACCCATAAGGTGTGTTCTCACATAATTTTACATGCCCATATCTTTTAAGAATTGATGCTACGCTCACCATGTTCTAATTCCATATTCTTTGTTAGTGTTTGATTATTTTGCAAGGGTAATCAATAGAAAGAACTCTCTTCATCGGCCGGCCGATTGGAAGAGAAGGAAGCACTCACAATCTCCCCCGCATTTAAGGTATTTATATCGCGATCCCTCCATTGATTATTTGTTATATCCTTTGAGGCCCTCGCGTCTCTGGCGATCACATCTCTTATTTTACACCTCATGCATGCCTTTTCTTCTCATGCTTTTTCTTCTTTGTTCTAAGTGGATTTTTAATTAGATCTACAAATTGGCGATCACGGTGGGATTCCTTTTGTTTTTTTTCATTTGATTACCCTTTCCCTTGGGCACCCACGTGTGCCATCTCCCCTTTTGCACCCACGGTGCGCCTCCTTTCGTGCTACATGTAGTACCTTCCCCACTTATGATTGGCTAATTTGTTGGATTTTATTTGGAAATTCCACTTATCCAAAATTTTGATGAGCATGTTATACTCTGTTGCATGTTATTGATTGCCATGATTATACTGTGACTGTGATTATCCTCCTGATTGGTTTTTGCTGGCCGGTAGAGGGCTGTTTCTGGAGACAAAAAGAATTAACGTCCCTCATAGAGGCGTCTCTTGTCATAGAAGCGCCTCTCCACAAGGCGTTTCTTTAGTTGGCCGTGCGTGCCCCTGGATTTGACGCCCTCACCCAGAGGCGTTTCTTTCATTTGTAGCGCCTCCCTCTAAGGCACGTTTTTACCCTGCCTGTGGGCTCCCACAGTGATTCACGACCGTCACACGGTCGTCTATTTTGTTTATAGCGACCTTCCCCAGGTCGTTTCTTTCCTGTGTTTTTTTAAAGCCATGTGGCATTGATTATTATACTGATTGCTCTGGCTTATTGTTTGATTCACTCATATCCTGCTGCATTCATCCACTTGCATTGGTTTGGGAGACCTCCTCTCCCCACATCTTTAGGAGCCACACACCCTCTTGGTGAAGGAACGACCCTCCATTGAGCGCTCCATCTCTTTGGACCGAAAATTCCTAAACCAAGCCTCCGTAAGTCCCCGCACCCGTGGATTCCCTCACGGACGCCGGGCAGGTTGTACCCTTGAAGTCCCGGGTTAGTTGGCCTAAGCATGGTGAGAGAGTGTTCCTAGTTGGCACCGAAGTTAAACCTCATTTGAAACTAGGTTCACCCCTTGAGTGAGCATATTTATTTGCAAAAGTCATTGATTCACCAAAGTTTAAGTAAAGCAAAATCACTATTCCAACTTGTGTGCTTCTTTGCAAGTTATTTTTGCTTGAAACATTGATTGCATAATGGCTTACCATGATAAGAAAACTAACATGTTTAATTCAATTCATGAGGATGCACAACCGTGCACATCTTATAATCCTCAATTTCAACATCATTCTCTCCATATCTTCAAGGGACCACATTCTCATTCTTATGGTCATGCCCGGCCCATGGGCAATGTCCAATCTTATGGCCCCCCTATTCAATCACGAGCCACTACTCCTTCGGGACCGTCTCCTCCCGATGATGAGAAGGTCTCCCAAATCATTCATGCATTAGATCATCTCACCCCTCAACAAATCCAAGCCCTTAAGGCCGTTGTTGGGGGTGCATCTCATTCATCGCATTCTTCTCATTCTCCTTCCAATCCTATGCGGGTGGCCCATCACCCACCTCCCTTGTCTACTCATATGCCTACTCGGGTGGCCCATCACCCACCTCCCTCTTCAATTCACATTCCTACCCGGGTAGCCCATCACCCATCTCATCCTATTCACATTCCTCCTCGGGGGGTCCGACACCCGCCTCCTTCTATTCCTCCTCCATCACGGCCCCAAGGCCCATTTATTTCTTGCAATCCGGCCCATCCGGGTTTTTCTACGGGTCGGCCCATTAATCCCCCTCCACGGCCTTCTTATGCGGCCCCTCCTTCAAGGCCCTGCCAACCCTTGGTTGCTCAAGCCATACCCCTCCAACAAACTCTTCTTGACAAGGTCACTTTAATGGAGGAACAATTAAAGAGGGTTACGAGCCCACGGCCCGCTCCTCCTACTCCAGTCAATCCCCTTCATGCCGCTCTGAATGATATTACAAAAATGGAGAAAGATTGGAAAGATAGGATGGATGACTATGGTATCGACAGTTCAAGCAAGCAAGAGCCGGCAGATTTCAACGCTCAAGTGGACACCGTCCGCCCTCCACCCGTCCGCACACTTCATTCATATGGCCTTCCACCTCCACATACGCAACATCATTACATTCCTCCATCCACATATACGCCTCCACTACGATGTCCACTTGAATTTGATGATGAAGAATCGGCAATTGGAGAATTCGAGGCAACATACGATGAAGCTTTGCAGGCACCCCTTCCGAGTTTCCTTCGCTTCCCGCTTCCCCCACTATCATTTGATGAACCCCCTGCTCAGGACGAAGCCACCGTCCCTAATCCAACCCCTATTTCCGAGACCTCTTGGTGTTACGATGATGGGTCGGTACTTCAATCACCCACGCCGGCGCATCTTGAGTCTCCTCCTCCTAACACCGCTCACCCCGTTCGGCGTTTTCTCCGCACCAAACCTCCACCAATTACACCTCCACCAGTTATGCCAGCCTCCACACCATCGGCCTCCACTGAGCCTAACGTCGAACTTTCCCCAATTCAACCCTCTATTACACCTTTAACACCAAACCCAACTACCCCTACTCCACCACTTAACCTATTACCCGTGGCTAATCCTGAGCAGGATCAACCCTTTTTTGCACTCGAGCCAACCCAAACTGCTTCCGAGCAAAGGGAGAAGCTCGACGTGTTTGAACCTCCGCCTCCACTTATCCTTTCTCCAACGCCTTCCACTACACCCCCACCATCCACGAAGCCTCCCACCTCCGCTTCACCTCCCTTTACTACTCGGAAGGGGAGCACTGCTACAAACACTTGTGCCGAGGATGATCAAGAGCCGCGAAAGAAGAATTTGGCCATTGCCGTGCAGTTCAAGATGCAAGAGTTCATTTGCCAGATGCCAATCCGGGTTATTGTGCCAAGCACGGCTGAAGAGGTCAAGCCGCCACTGCTCGCTAGAAAAGAATGCCAAGCGTTGATGCCACCCAAGGGCAGGGCAGGGCACCCCTTGTTCCAACTTTCAAATCCTGAATTCATTCTTCCATACAAGGGGCGAATGCCCATTTTTGTCAACATTCTTTATATGCCGCAATCAATGGGCATGGCAATGCTTCCTGTCCCAACTTCCCAACTCCCTCACATTATTACTCTCCACTCTTCAAGAGGGTTGTCATTTATTATTGAAGCTTCTTTCTTTGGGCCGATTGGCTATACACTTTCACTGCCGTGGAGGGGCAGTTATCTTGGTGCTAAGGGGCCTTCCACTCTTTTATCCACCTTCCATTCAACTCCACACATATTCTCCTCTGTCACCGATTCTTCATGGGCCACTCCAGGGATAAGGAGGAGGATCTCATCCTCTCGCCCTTCACATTCTTCATGTTCTTTGCATCTCATTGCATTCACGCATTCACTGCATTCATCGCATCCATCCTATTGCATGCAATTGCACTTCTTCTTTCCCGGGTTTCCGGACCCGTATCTTCCCCGCCTTCCGGCACCTCCGGATATCCTGCATTTCCCATCCTATTCATCTTCATTGCTCGGGCATTATCCCCTTTCCAATCTCTTCTCAGGGCATCGCGCCCCTTTCCAACTCCTGCACCCGGACCCTCCGGATTTCTCCTTTATCCTGCTAGGGCATCGCGCCCTTTTTCATCTCATTCTCCCGGAATTTCCGGACTTCCTTCTTGGGCATCGCGCCCCTTTCCATCTCATTCCTCCGGAACCTCTGGATCTTTCTCTTCCCCCAGGGCATCGCGTTCCCCTTTCTGCTATTTCCCTGGCACCTCCAGGTGTTTTACCCCTCCTTTTAGGGCATGACGCCCTTCCTGATTTCATCCCTCCGGAACCTCCAGATTCTCCATCTTATTCTTTCTATCTTTTTCCAGGGCATGACGCCCCTTTCCATTTGCTTCCTCCGGAACCTCCGGACCCTCCATCTTTCTTCCGATTCATCTTTCTGCTCTTCGAGGGCATCACATCCTTCATTTTTTTCCTCCTCTTCCATCATCTTTTTCCATATTTCTTCCCAGGGCACCGCGTCCCTCGATATTTTATCCCTCCGGAGCCCCCGGATTCCTCCTATCACGATTCTCCTCCTCTGCCGCCAGACCCTCCAGATCCGCCTCTTTCCATCTATCAATTTCTTCTTCTGATTCCCCCTAATCCTGGGTCTGACCCAACTTCTTCCACATCCACTGCCTTGGGCATCTGCCCTTTTTCTCACTGCTTTCGAGGCTTTAGTCCTCACTCCTCCTTCTAATTCTCCGCTTCTTCTGTAGACCTTTCATGTGATCAGGGTCTCCACGCCTTAACGAGGGAGTTCTAGCCCTCGCCTCTCTTCCTTTTCTCCTTATTCGTCTGAGTCTGGTCTTAGCACCACTCCTTCTTGTTAAGCCACTTTCAAATCCTTTGCTTTCAAATCCTTTGCTTCTGCTAAAGAGGACTACCCCACGATGATCAACCTCGCCTCTGATAGTTGCTTCTACAAAGGTTGCAAGGTAACATATTGGCGTAAGTACACATTTTTATGATAACATTATCTCATTGCTTCACGCATGATTTTTAAAAAATGAAGTGCTTCTTAACAAGATTAAGAGTGGTATTTTAGGCCTTTATCCTAGGTCGTATCTTTAACTAAATCTCATAAAAGAGTCTTTAGGCTTGCTTCTACAGCACCATTGGTTAATAAGAACCCCGCGCTGGGAATTCGACATTCTTTCCCCGCTTGTTAAGAGCGACCCTTAGCTGGGCACCGCACACAATTCACGGCGCCCTTTAGCCGGCTCCTTTGGATAAAACACCGTTGCTACTTTGGCCATGCCATGAGAATTCTTGAAAGTCTTTTCTCTTCTTTACTCGGCCGAATGCAGGGACAAGAGGTTGACGGATGAGATGACCAACCTCGATAATCCCCAATACGAGAGGAGTCTCAAATAGGGGCAGTCTTGACCCAAAATCAATATGAGTTTTCATAAGTTTTAATGATATATATCTCACCAGAAAGGGCTATCATGAAAAATCAAGTCACAAAATTTTGATAAAGCAAAATTATGAATTATGGCATGACAAGAGTGGCAAAGTCCCCGCAGGGAAAATCCTGGTCGTATGCATGTCAAGGGTCTAAAAATTAAAGGCATAAAGCCCCAGCGCAACAGACTACCTCTTTGAGGGGAAACACCTTGGAAGGAATTCGAGTCCCGACATCTCTCATCCTGCATAAAGCTTATCATCAATTATTCTTCTCTTCTCCCTCTAAGACCGAATGTTTCTCGGGTATGGCCTTGGTAGGGGCACCGTTAATCAAGGGTAGCTGGTCATAGGACGCCACCTTTAAATGCACGCCTGACTTTGGGCAGTTTTTAGCGAAAGGGGAAGGAACAAAGACCCTTAGCCAGTAGTTTAAACACCCTTTGATGCTGCTTTAGCAATGTCTAAACTAAAATCTAAAAAAAATATTTCTGGTGAAAAAAAGAAAAAAAAGTTGAATATTTTCTAAGCAAGACCCAAAAAAAAATTGAATATTTTCAAAAATCCATAAAAAAAAATTCAGATATCTTTCAAAAAATCCATAAAAATTCAAATATTTTCAAAACCCACAAAAACTTGCATATCCCAAAAATCCAAAAAAAATTGCATTGTATTTTTCTGATGGTACTTTTGCAGGAACAACAACTTTGCAAGGACCAAGAGCACGGGATGAGTCCTCTCCATTCGTTGCTATCTACCTTTTGATTCTCCCCATGTTCACAATTGATTTGCTACGCATTACTCCGATTATTCATCTCCAACTCTTTTTTATCAAATCTTGCTGATCACTCCGCCAATGGGCATTATCAGATCTTGATCATTCAACTCCAAATCTTGATTAGCCAAGTTGTCATACTCATGACAAACAACAAACAATGATGCTATGCTATCTATGCTTTAATGATGCTATCTATGTTAAATGTTATTCATGCCTTTCACGCTGTGCACACTTGAATGCTATTCATGATATGATACATACATGCTATTGATGCTTTGATTCATGCTATGATTGCTATGCTTAAATGCCTTATTCATTGCTTGTTATCTTTTATATCTTGGCTGATGAATCTTTGAGCGCAGGAAGAGGCTCTTGGTCCCACCGACTGGGCATCATCATCCAAGCCCCACAGTGCTTGCACCTCATTTCTCTGTTCCCCCATGCTTATTGCTCCATCTCTCCCTGTATGTATTCCTACTATATGTTACATACGCTATTAGATTATATCAAGGACCTTGTGACTTTGGTAAATCTGGAATTTGAGTTCCCCTTCATCAAAAATGATGACGATTCCAGAGGCATCTTAGTCATACGGATAGGCCGTTGAGCCGTCCAAGACTGGGGACGATGGTTCCCTTTTGCGAGTTGGTGCATGGATAAACGGGATTCGGCTTAGTATCAGCTCGCAGAATGGGTTTCTTGACTCAGTCTGGATAGCTTAACAATATTATCCTTGATTATCTTATATTTAATTTGTTTTAACTTTTCCCTTTAAAACCCAGCATGCATTCATGTAGGACTTTGAATTAACTTTGGAAAATCACTCTGATAAGCTGATTTTGAGGGTTAAAATTGATCACTATTTTTCAAGATATGAGATATTCCATGCCGAATTGTGTCCTCAGTTCGTTTTGTCGCTGTTTTGGGTCATTTTCTCGAAAGCTCTTTGTTTAGATTTCTATCTCTCGTTTCAATCCTTTCCCTTGATCCACCTTGGCTGCAGCACGTCCACATTGGCTGGTAACCGCTCCCCAATGGTGAAACTTACAGGTTTGTGACCTGGGGTGCTTCCACCGCGCTGGAAGTTGATCATTCTCCTTCGTGCCCGCGTGCACACTCCCTCTTTTATCCGAACATCGTTGATTTCATTGAATTTCCCAAGATTGCTTCATCTCGAGCTTTTGATTTCATTCTCATCAAGTGATGTTGATTGCGTGTCTCATCACACCTTGGCATCTACTTTTCAGTTTGCTCTGCTCCCTTGCAAAGCAGACGCCAAGGCGGGGCAGCTGTAGACACGCCAAAATTGACATCATTTTGAGCATATCTCATATTACCTTGTAATGCCCCAATTTGACCCTCAAATTAGCTTTATTTGAGTGGTTTTTCTCATTTTTCTTGGATTTCTCCCCTTTTTCTCCCTTTTTTCATTTTCTCCTATTTTCCTGTATTTTCTGGGCTTTTTCCCTATTTTTCTGGATTTTATGGACATTTTTCTCTATTTTTTTAAATTTTTTCAGAAATAACGACTTGAAGAGGGGCGTCATTTTATTTTAAGAAAATTAAAAGAAAATAAAAGAAAATCGACGACTATAGTGAAGGGCGTCCTTTCTTTCAAAATTCCATTTTTTTGGATTTTTCTGAAGCTTTTTCAGATTTTTTTTAGGAATTAACGACCAAGAATGAGACGTTATTTTGAATTTTAATAAAATAAAAATTAAAAAATTGGAAGTAACGACATATGGGGAGGGCGTCACTTTCATTTGATTATTTTAATAATATTTTTTAACCCTCTTCCAGAGGTGATTTGGTGGCCTTCCGGGTGTCAGAAAAATACGCAAAAATAGTCATTGGAATCAGCACAGTATGATGCACCTCCACCTAAAAAATGGAAAAATAATATTGAGAAATGAAAAATGGCCATGTTTTGAAAATTTTGAATTAACGCCCTTGTCCAAGTCGTGTTTCACTTTCGTGTTCTAAACAAACGCAGCCTTTCCCAGAGAGTCCCTGCTTTGTTTGGTCACATTGCCCATTCTTATCTTTCCCATGTTAGACTCTTGCCTATTCTTATCCTTCTATCTATGTGATTCGATCCTATTAATAGAGCCCTTCGGCTCTGTTATACAGGTTCCCTCCCTCTTCTTTTTCTCTGACGTTCTCGTTCCCCTTTTTAGTTTTTCTGGTTTTCTGTTTTCTTCTTTTTCTTTCACAGGGGCTGCTGTTGCTGCATTGGCTGAAGGAGGAGCTGTTGTGTTCACAGCGTCCCTCATCTTTTGAAGCTCTCTCCCCATCGCATATCAAAGCCCAAAGGAGCAATAGCAGATGCCTTCGTCCCTTTCCTTTCTCCTCTGTTTTATTTTATTCTTCGTGTTCATATATGCATGCATGCATCATCCTTCCCTTTACTGTTAATCCCATATCACTCAACCACGTTGAGTATGAGAAACTCCCCATAGTGCACTCTTGCACATCTTTTATCTTTGCATATATATATCATACATTCATCATATATTCCCTACCCTTCTTGCACAGGGGTTTAAGGGCAACCACCCTTAAGGTGTGTTCCTTTACAATTTTACATGCCCATATCTTTTAAGAATTGATGCTACGCTCACCATGTTCTAATTCCATATTCTTTGTTGGTGTTTGATTGTTTTGCAAGGGTAATCAATAGAAAGAACTCTCTTCATCGGCCGACCGATTGGAAGAGAAGGAAGCACTCACAATCTCCCCCGCATTTAAGGTATTTATATCGCGATCCCTCTATTGATTATTTGTTATATCCTTTGAGGCCCTCGCATCTCTGGCGATCACATCTCCTATTTTGCACCTCGTGCATGCTTTTTCTTCTCATGCTTTTTCTTCTTTGTTCTAAGTGGATTTTTAATTCGATCTACACCGAGTAGGTTGAAGAGTGCTGACAGGGTATTGCAGGAGACAACCTGTGTTTTATTGGCCCCAGCGGCCTTTCTTTTCTTCTTTTTTTGCTTTCTCTTCTTTTTGATTTCTGCGGGTGCCTACCCCCAGAACAGGCTGCCCTCTTCAGGGGGTGCTGTTTGGGCTTCCTCCACCTGTTTGAGTGAAAGTTGTTCTAGTTCTTGTCATGGGACGTGGTCCCGTACCAGCAAAGGTTTCAATTCGGCCTGCACATATTCATCTAGCCCTTCAATGAGGTGCTGGAGTCGAAGGACTCCAGGATTGGTTTCCTTGATTACTGGCAGCGGAGTTTGTCTCCTCATGTTAGGTGTATGTATTCTGACAGTCGTAGGTGGAGTGACCCACACGGGTGCTACCACTGGCGAAGTAGGCCGGGGTGTAATGCCACGGATATGTGCCCCCTCTTTTGGGCGGGGTGCCCTCTTCTTCTTGTGCTTCACAGGGATCTGTTGCCACCCCTGTTGTTCTTTCACGGGCTCCAGGAAATGGATTTTGTAGGTGCTCCGTGTGCTTGCTTCAGAGATCTCCTCAGGTAATACCTAGTAGAGGGAGATCATGTTAACTGCTGCTCTCCTGAAAGGAGCTTCATGTGGCTGAGGAGGGTCTACTTTGTACTCTCCTATCTCTATTTCATTCTTCTTTACCATTCCTTCGATGACGTCTTTGAAAACATAACAGTCTTCGATTGGATGTCCCAACATCTGGTGGTAGGGGCAGAATCTTGGACTGTCTTTTCTTTTCAGGTCCTCCGGTCTCCTTGGTTCAGGCAGAGTGACCATGCTGTATTCTGTTACCCAGTCGAACAGGACTCGGGTCTTGTCTTTTGGGAAGGAATATGCTTTCTTCATTTTGTCCCTCAGCGAAGGACCTTCTTTATCATCTAGAGCTTTTGCAGGTTGCGGGGGAGCCGCCTTCTTGCCTTTCTCCTTCTGCTGTTCGAACGCCTTGATATCAAGCGCATTCGCTTCTTTAGGTGTGGGGCGCCATTCCGCAGCCTTGCCTTTCTAGGCTGTGCTGGCAGCTGACGTCGGGACAGGCTTGGCTAGGAAAGCCTCCACTTCGGCCACCACATTATTCAGCCGGTCGAACGACCGTATTTCCATTCCAATCATCTTCTCCATGACTTCCCTCCTGAGGTTTTGTTTGCATATTTGTGCCGCGTCCTCCTGATGCGGGGGCCGCTTGCATCTCATTCCGAGATTCCTCCACCTCTTGATGTAATCAAGGGATGTCTCATCTGCCCTTTGTTTAGTTGAGTAGAGTTCGGCCACTGTGACCTCCCTCTCTGTGACATGGAATCTTTCTCTGAACTTTCTCTGCATATCCGACCAGTCACTGATTGACCCGGCCGAGAGGCTAGAGTACCATTCAAATGCGAGCCCTGTCAGCGAGGACTCGAAGAATTTCAGCAAATGTGACTCGTCGGTGGCCAGATCACCCATAACGGTCATATAATATGCAATATGCTCTTTAGGGGATCCTTTCCCGTTGAATTTGTCAAACTTAGGCAGCTTGTTGACCCCCGGGGGAAGTCGTTTAGCCGCATGGTGTTGCGGGTAGGGCACCCGATAGGCATCAAATGCGACGTAGTTGCCTTCACTTTTCTCTGCGAGCTTCAGCTCGATCATTCTCTCCACCATCATCCGGTTCACGACCGTGGGGTCGACCGGTTCTGGATAGAAGTGCGCTGGCTACAAGTATGGGGTGACCAGGGTGGTCGCCTGTGGAGGACGCAGCAGCGGGGGTGTCGGGTGCACCTGAGGGAGCACCGGAGGTAGCAGCGGCTGAGACTGTGACGGCCGCTGTTGTGCCATCGCCATGCTTGGCTCTGACGGCTGGAACAATGTATAGAGCGATGGAGGGTCGTCATGACGAGCCGCTCCCCGGGATGACTCACCCTGGACTTCGGGTGGTTTAGAAGCTGATGAATGTTCAGTCTTTTCCATCAGCTGCTTCTTCAGAGAATCTATCTCCCGTTGATATTTTTGTAGTAGCATCAGAACTGATGGGTCTATAGTGGTGGGGATACCCTCTGTTGTCTCCCCAGACGTATCCTCATGAAGGATGTTGAGGAGGACGTCGTCTTCTTCTTCTGCCGTCACCACATTAGCGGTCAAGACGGGGGCCTTGTCATCCCAGTGGGGATAGACCTGGGGCTGTTTCCCTCTAACCATCATCAGAAGCTCTTTTGTCGCTTCTATTCTGCGGGTAGTTGGCCCTGGCCGTGCGGCCAATTGAGCCAATTCTTGGGGGTCTTCAGGAAGCTCCCCATATCGGCTGGATATGCCAGCCATGTTGCAGGTAAAAACCTGCATCCTTCTCCTTTGTTGATAGACCCTCCTTCTGGCTTGCTGCGGAAAGGTCAGCCTTTCGAACACAGAAACTCTTCTTCTTTCTTCCCGCTCGGGGAAGGCTTCATCGGCTTCGACCTCGAAGCCGTCATTATATCCATTATCATCAACTGACGACACCATCATTCTATCTTCCATATTTCCTTCTTCTGCCGCTGATGGGCAGTAACCTTCCTCAATGGCGACTGTCTGCATCAGTCGCTGTTGTCCGAGTGAGGGATTGCCTAAGCCTCGGAAATAATTTCTGACCAAGCAGGTCATCTCTTCTTGACCCCGCTCTTGATATAGGACGGGGGGTGATTGTCGACCTCCGGCAGGAGGGATATAGGCCAGCCGAGCTCTGTCAGCTGGCAGTTGGAATCTTCGTCCCGCAGCAGGGACATTGGCTTGACGGGCCGCAGCCCGGAAACTTCTGTAGCGCGGAGGATCCGCAACCACCTCTTCTTCCTCCTTTGGGGGCAGGCCCCTTTCTCTTCTCACTTCCGCCTCGTCGTTCACAAGACAACGGCAGATAGGTGTTAGCTGGTAGGCAGGTCGGGTTCGCTTGGGAACCCACACTTGTTTGAACTTCTCCGGCCTGGGTGCCAGGCTTCCTTGGCCATAGTGGCCGGCTTCGCCTATTTCTGCCCTCCTTCCAGCGAGAGCTTGATAGGCATTGTGAATAGGAATGTTGGGGATGACTCGGTCCGGGATCACCCGTGCAGTGCGTCCGTTGAGGAAGACGCGCATGCCTCCAACTAGCATAGATTTCCCGGACTGAGATAGAGTTCTGGTAACTACAGCAGCATTCTTGCGGACCTGGCAACGCTGGCGTCCTCCAGGGTGTTTGTTGATGACATTGGGGTGGGTCCCACGTATGACGTGGTGCACCAGACAGCTAGCGGCCGGGGCCGGAGTTTCGGACGAGTCTTTGCAGCAGGGAACCTTCAGAGGCCCCGCTTTCTCCACAGCTTCCTTGGCAGGCACTGGGGCTTCGACCTCCAGGATATCGATTAAGGCCAACCCCAAAAAGTTGGGGAAGCCTACAGCGGGAGGGAAGCTGCCGAATTCCATGGGTACCGCCAGATACCCTTGCGCGTGTCCAACGACTATCGAAAGATCGAAGTCGACGCCAGTTATCCTGTTGATCGTCAATGGTTTGCCTGCAATGTCAAACAAGGCAATAATCAGCAGCCTTTGAGAGGGCTTCGAAGCCCGAATATCTCGGCAAAGAGATGAAAGGTGACACTGGTCCCACCGGGCGTGCCAGACTATTTGCGATGGGTTTTTATCTGACCATCTTATTATTTTATTTCGTGTGTATATGTACATGTATACATGTCTTATTTCACGCGTCGATCAACCAATTAACTAACTGGAAATTAACTGACTGATTGACGACGCGGGCGTGCCAGTCACATGAGTGACAATTTTATGATGCGCTCATTCTGACCCGTGTCGGGCGAATGTAAGGTTCGGTCGGGACCAGCAGTCCGCCATACCATAAAGGCTATGGCGTTAATTACATCCCCCACAAGGAGGGAACACCTTTGATTAATTGCCGAGATAGCAGGCTGTCGAAGCCGGATTAAAAAAAAGAGCTACATGATGACCATGACGAAGGCGTACGGGATGCATTTATTTATCATACAAAGGATGCATAGTTCACAGAATTATGGACCCTTGGTACGTGGTGGAGGACATAGGCCCGAAGACCACCATCGCGTATAGCAGAGATTCCCAGTGGGGCATAACCCAACCTTCTGTCAACGCCATTTGATATACCCGAGGGTCAATGCAGACATGCATGAGGAACCGTGATATGCGGGGTGTGACGACGATGTTATGACATAAATTCGGCAGCATGTACCCTTCCTTTGGACTATGCCAAATGGGAATATGGGACATCCATCCACGGAGAGTCGGAATGGAAATCAAAAGAAAATCGGGCGTAGCCCTGGGCCCGAAAAGGATCCACATATGACGGGACAGTGTCCACCATCGCATCATTTGTTAATATTCCCTCGAAGGACCGTTGGAGGACATGCGGTGGCAGAACTCCGAGGGTCAGCGAGGTGACAGAAGAAATGTCAGATTCGGTGTAATGTAGGGATGAAAACCCCCCATTAATGTATCTCCCATGGACCTGGGTGAAGAACCATAATTCCCTCGTGAGACAATGGAGGTTAACCCGGAAGTTGGTAAGGAATGGACGCCTGAGTTAGGGCAGATTTTTGGTTTAATAGAATTGTTTGGCATGAGGGTTTGAATAGCACCCATTGATAAGGCGAAACGGCACAAATAGGAGTCGGCGCGCTGGCCAAACGGCACGGCGTGCTCCCGGCGCGAAGAAAAGTTAAGGGGTAATCGGCACGACGGGGTCCCGGCGCGCCATGGCAAGGGCATTCGGCGCCCCCCCAACCCGGCCCGGGTTTGGCGCCGGGAGGAGGTGGCGCCGGGAGGTGTTGGCGTCGGGAGAAGATTTTGTTCGTTCTGTTTGAGGTATTATGAGGGTTTCTTCATTTCCTGGGGACTTCAGGGTGATGGATGGATGAAAATAGAGAATGAGGGTGGCTCCATTCACGAAGGGGGGCCGGGGAGATCATGTGAATGTAAGGTGTATTCCCTGCAGTGGCCGAGACACCATGAGATGATATGTCTCAGACTCTTGGCACGCAATTAGGGGTTAAGTACACAACTGCGATGAAGGTATCATGCTGGTCGATCGAGTAAAACTCTGAACGAATTTTGACAGCACCTCCCCTTACTTTGGGAGTGTGCCAAAAGTATATTATAGGCTATCTACTCACGAATGTCGGAGTAGAAACCAAAATGAGTGTCGGGCGTAGCCCGTGATCCAATGGGTTTAGATCGTACGAGATCTCATTCCTTTTGTTGTAATATGCCCGATGCAGCCAACGGAGAGCCTGCACTAGCAGGAATCCATGATCTAGTGGGCTCGTAGAATGTGGGGATTTGACCCCTTTGATATGGCTCTCGTGAGGACAGAGGAAAGGGTAATGCTTCTCCACAGGAAGACAAGACATTTCGAACAATGTTGGCATGGCCTGATGGCATCGACACAAACGTATCGAGGTGGCCGTCTTCGGCATGGAGGGTATGAAGGCATGGAGGGTATGAGGGTATCAGCGCAAAACGTGAGGTTCAACCGGCGCGGCCAGTCCTCGGCGTGAAACGTGCGCCGAGAGGGGCTCGCGCCGGGAGGCTTTTGAAGTGGGGTTTTAGGGGTTCTTTAAAGCAGAGGCTTTGAACGTTCAGAACAAGGAGGTTTATTCAGCGATCTAAGCTGTTTTGGATAATCGTAGAGGGAAGACTTCGGGGGGAACACCTTTCCTCTGGGGGCCTCACTAGGAGCAGAACCACGGACAGGAACCCCTGAACATGTCCCTCTTCGTTTCACATACGAGGAGCCATGAGATAGACTGTCTCAGGCCCTCGAAATGTGGCTAGGGGGGGTGATAAAGGACGATGGCGAAGAAGCTTCAGCAGATAGAGGAAATTAAACATAAGACATTCGCGACTGGCTACCGCCATACATAGATTAAAACCTCGGATACAGAGGAAGACAGAAAAGAATGATCAGACATATTGGAACTCATCCCATTCTTTTATTAACTACTTCAGCCAAATGGCTTACACACATGCGATTTAAGAGAAAGAAATCTAACCCAAAAGGAAAAGAAATCCAAACTTCATCCCTGCAAACAGGGTTACATTAGCATTCGATGCTACTAGAGCAAAGATGCTCGAAAGCGAAAAACAAAAGAGGAATACTCAGACAGACGGAGAAGAGAAAGAGAGAGCAAAGAAGTTGCAGTTGCACGGCCCTCACACCTGGATTCTCTCCTCGAACCCCTCTCTCTTTCTTCAGCTTCTACGAAGGGCGCTCGAGCTCCCCCCTTTCTTTTTGGTGGCTAAGCACCCTCTTCCTTTCTTCTCGAAGGGCTCTCTCTTTTTCTTCGGAGGCTCCTCTTCCCTTCTCCTCTCTTCTTTCTTTTCTTCCTCTTTTTTCTTTTCGAAGGGCCGCCCTCTTATAGAGGCCAGTCCCTCACCCTTTCGGCCTGAGCTTCCCGGTGCGCCAGCATCATCTTCCCAGCGTGGCGGACCTCGGAGCGTCCCATTTCACCTCTGGGTTTGGCCCACTTCCCTGTCATTCGGCCCATTCGACCCAGGATCCAGTCAGTGGACTCCCTTTTGACAGTGGGACTCTTGGCATGTATATATATTCAGACTCCATGGGACTATTTACACCTTGCATTCACAAACATGTGCGAGGCGCTGTACATCCCGCTTCAGGAGTATCGGAGATGTCTGAACATCTGTTTCAGCAGGCAGATGGTTGCCTGAATGTTGGTATAGTTTTATCAGTCTGACTATCTGAATGACAGCAGTACTGGACAGCGACCTAGCCAAAGACGGCTTTAGTCGAACAACATGATAGGGGTAGTGAGTTTCTTCTATTCAGACTCTCAGATCTCCCAGGGATGGTACATGAGCTGTGCCCTCGACTGATCTTCAAGACTGTGAATCTGCTATGGTCTCTTCTGGTATATTTTAGGTGTCAACAGGACAGCGCAGGGACTCTTATTGTCCCTAAGGGACCCCCGACTCATCAACTCTTCGACCTGCCGCTGAAGCTCGGCATGGTCTGTGGGACTCATCCTATAATGGGAAAGGTTGGGCAAAGATGAGCCCGGGACGAGGTCGATCTCAGGCTGGATATCCCTCATAGGTAAAAGGCCTCCAGGGAGGTATTCGGGGAAGACATCGGAAAACTCACCGGGGGAGGTTTTTAACCCCTGTGGAATGGTGAAAATAATAGGTGGGTGTGTTGTGCATGCATAGGATTTGAAATCACAGAATTTGATTGAGAGAATAGAGAGAAATCATTGATGCAAAACGTGCAAAAACGCATGTGTAGCAGAAAAGTGCAGAAAACTGTGATGATTTATGATTTTAAGGAGACTAGAACGAAGTGTGTAGATCATAAAATCAAGCCCAGAAGGATGGAATTGAAAGCTAATACTTCCCTCTTCAAGCCAGGGTCGAAGGATTGAGTCGGCGTTGCAGCATGGCTTCGCCCCATGTCCGGAAAGAGCCCCCCGTCGCGACTGCGAACTGGGCAGTTTTTATAGAGTTGTAAGAAAGCCTCATCTTCTTATCATGATTCCCGAAGATAGAGTCCAAGATAAATTGAGTTCTCTAGATCAAACTCGAGATAATACTAAGGACAAGAGATAGGAGCAAACGGGGATCAATTCGGAGGAGGATTCTAGAAGATATGGCTCTTGGAAGGTAGCCCCGGAGCTTAATCTGCAGAGTTTGAGTTGAACCAGGACACCTAAACTCTCAACTTTTGACCCAGATCCTGAGCAAGATAGCCAATTAAATTTGGAGTTCTTCAGACTGAATTCAAGATAATACCAAGGATAAACCATAGGAACAAACGACGCTCAATTCGGAGTAGAATTCAAGAAGTTATGGACTCTATAAGAGGGCCACGGCGCACAGAAACGGAGCAGAGTCCAGTACAAATTAGACTCTCAGTGTGATGTAACGGTCTATCGTAAGACCGTCAGATGATGTAACGGACTAAGGTAGGTCCGTCACACTCTGGGGGTCGAACGGGACGATTTCGTGCAAGTTTCGATGTAACGCACCCATACTAGACCGTCACATGGACTCTAACGGTCTAGGCTAGGACCGCCACATTCTGGGGGTTGAACAGGGTGTTTCGGGCAAGTTTCGGTGTGACAGTCTATCATAGGACCGTCACACTGATGTAACGCACCTGTATAGGGCCGTCACATTGATGGAGGTAGATTCTGGGCAGACTGAGCGCGACTTTAGAAATTGAAGCGTATCTCTCAAACGGGGCAGAACTAACGAAAGTGGTAGAAGAAGAAATTGTAGATAACTGAGAGAGGAACAACTTTCACGAATAAAGAATTTTGATAAAATGATCAGAAAATGGAGAAAATGGGGCTGAAAGAGAGAGGAAAATTCTGGGACATAGGTGAACAGCACAGCATGCTGGAAAAATGCGAATAACTCACAATCAGGGTAGAACTGGCCAACGGTATAGAAGAAGAAATTGTAGATCTTTGAAAGGGGAACAACTTTGATGAAGACAACTTTTTGAAAAGAGGAATAGAAGGAGATGAAAAAGGACAACTTTCAAGACTGCATAGTGAGAGAGAGCCGATTACTTGAAGGAAGCCGACCTAAATGGGCCGTAAGTTGACTTGGAAGCTGGAATTTGATAAGATAAGCTCCAGGACTTTAGGAAATCATGATCTCCAAGACTCAAAGGATATGAAATGGTAAAAATGGGCTTGAATCTATCCGAGAAAACTCCAAAACAATGGCTAATTCGGGGCATCAAAAATGATGAATAAGAGAAATGACACAACTTGTGGGCTAAAATGGGTGTCAACAGGCCTGTGCCGAGGACAACGCGGGTGGACCGGCTTTCCCCTGATTAGGAGAGGTCGCAGTACTGGGGCCAGCTGGTCCTCGGACAGACGGGTCCTTCGACTGGACGGGGTGGAGGGTAATCCTTTGGCCACCATGGTCGAAGGTGCAAGTGTTCGACCTACGATGAAGGGTGGCATCTCGGTCAAAGAGCCAATGCCTACCAAGGATGATACTACCCACCTCCATAGGTAGTACATCGCACCATATCGCATCACTGTATGCCTGGAACTGCAGCGGCACCAGACACCGCAGTCTGACTGGGATGGAATTGGAATCCACCCAAGAAACTCTATAGGGTGCGGGGTGATCCACGAGCATCAAACCAAGGCGCTTGACAGTGCCTGTGGAGATAGCGTTGATGCAGCTCCCGCTATCAATAATCACCTTGCATGCCTTCCCTTCCAGCCTACAAAATGTATGGAATATGGTGGTGCGACGCCAGTCGTCACTCACCTGCGGCTGGGTAAGGATGCACCTGACTACACCCAAATGTACATCATCCTGATACTGGGTACCAGGGATGTCGACCTGCTCGCCCTCCAACAGCTCATCAAAGAATTCCTCGGCCAGTTCCTGGTCCGGCTTATAACTGACTGGCACCAACTCGGGGGTGGGGTCACGGGCCGGCGTGTCGGCAATAACAAGTGTTTCCCGAGTGGGACACTGGCTGGCAAAGTGACCAACTCCACCACAACTATAGCAACGGTCTCGTGTCCCAGTGCCCTGAGATGTTCCACCAATCATTGGCCCCTTTCCCTTGTCCTCTCGACGGACTGGGGGTGTGGGAAGAAGAGGCCGAGTTGGGTGCCTGCGGGCCAGGGGAAGGGTCCCCCGGAGGGAAGGTGCAGGGCCTAGGAGCAGTGGTGGGGTCCTGCCGAGGAGGTTCCGGGGGGCAGGCCACCGGAAATCGGCTATAGGAGCTGGGCGTGGTACGAGGGTCGGTCCCACGCTGATAAGTGATCCCCGGATGCTGGACGGGAGTGAACTCCGCCTCGAACTGCTCCAACTCGAGAGCAACCTGGTATGCGTCCTCCAAGGTGGTCACATTGCGGCGAAATAATTCATATTGCTAGTGGGGCCGCAAATCACGATGGAAGCGCGAGACAGGCATGGTGCTCTCTTCCGCAATGCCACATCGTAGAAAGTACTCATCAAACTCCGCGATGTAGTCTGACACGGATCGATCCCCTTGGGTGAGACTCTGTCACCTATCAATAAATCACTGACGGTACGTGGCAGGAAGGTACTTACACCTAAGCATGTCCTTCATCTCATCCCAAGAACCTACATGAGGTTCATGAAGCTGAAAGAGCAAGCTCTCCATGTTGCTCCAGTAAGTCTGTGCTTGCCCCAACAACTTCATTTTGGCATACCTAACCCTCCGGTGGTCCGTCATCTCGAACCACTTAAAATACCGGTCCATGCTGGCCTCCCAATCAATATAGATCTTTGGTTCCAATGGCTTGGACCCATCAAACGTGGGAGGGTCCGCACGGACGGTCTTGAGGATCCGTTCGTCCTCATCATCCCTTTGTAGTCGGTGACCACGCCGGCGTCTGCCATTTCCCTCGTAATCGTTGTCGGACTTGTAGTCCTCAAAGTGGAGGGCACGTGGTCGTCGCTCCTTAGCCCTAGGTGGTGCGGGCTGGGTAGCAAGCGCCTGAGGGGCCGGAAGAATGCCAGGTAGGTCCCAGCGAGGGGTTCTCTCCACACTCTCTTGCCTTCCAACCAGACCTTGGACAGATCGATCGGAAGCCTCGGCGCGGTCCTCCATGGCTTCGAATCGGCTCTCCATACGCTCGGTATGCTCCCTAAGAGTTTGCTCGGACCTATCCATGCGCTCCATGAGTAGAGCTATCATGTCCTCCAGGGAACGGCCTCCCGGGTTGGCACCTCGGGGTTCACCCATAGTGTCAGGGCGATGGTACTGGGCACCTCCACGGGTGGACATGCAATGAGGCCTAAAGAGAGCTAAGGGTGACTCACTAGACCTATACGGATGGACCGATGCAAGTTGAGGACCCTAGACTTAACCCGATTTCCGGTATGCAGCGGATGCTATAATCCAAAGATCCGACTCGACGCGAGGGGCTACCTTCCGGATAGGTGTAACCTAACCTTCCAGTAACGTCTTTTGATATACTGGTTATCGGGATGAAATGTAACCCAAAAAGCACTTTTTTTCTTTTGAAAATGATGACTACCCTAGACTCAAACCGGCTCTGATACCAATTTGATGCGGGATGACAATGAGACTCGATGTTGTTGGTGGGATCATTGGACGTCTACTAGACGACGTGACTTGTTGGACGACGCGACCAACAACAACATGAACAACTCGGCACCTAACGTGGCTCCTGAAGAGGCGAACGTGCCCAAAGAAGAAGCACTCACTCACGGTCATCCCTGGCGAGGGAAACGAGTCGATCTGCACGGTTGAGAAACCGGCAATGAGTCTCAGGTGGTCGGCTCACTCTCGTACTCGGATCGAGTCACGGGACGGGTCTCGCACTCACAACTCACAGCGATGACTAATTTGAATGATCTAGGGGCCTAACATGCTCACGAGCAGCGGCATCAAGAGCCTATACTAGGAAAGCAAGCGACTAAAGAGGGACGACGAGTGTACCTCCACGCTCGGGGCGTGGGGAAGACGTCCCGGCCGAGATCCGGAACTCCCGGTACAGCAATAATTAATAATTATAGAAATAATGCTAAAGCCCACTCCACGCAGGGAGGTAACAGGCGACATGTGGGGTCCGGGAGTACCAATCTCGGGTTGGCGGGCAGCAGTCGGTGGCGCTCGGGCGGACGCGGTCGACCGGTTCAACTCCGTTCACTCGGGCCCGTAGGATGGCGCGTGAGACCCGCTGCCGGTACGGTGACATCCGGGGTGGCTCCTGGCTGCAGCGACTGGCGGGGACATTCCTGGAGTGTCCCGGGTCGATCCCCGGGAGCGGCGGTCATCGGAGTGGAGGCGGGTAATTTTCTTAGGATTTGTTCCCAAGGCTGTCCCGCAGCTGTGTTTCTGGTCAGAACTGTGTGCTCCGACAAGATCGGCTGGTACGCTCAATCCCGACGTCGGATCGGGGCACAAAGGGTACCGTTGGAAAGAGGACTCAAAATCCTACGGCATACTGGAAGTCCTAACTCATCCAACGGCTGGATGTTAAATTAAAATGACTGCTAGTTGATTGATTACACTGTCCTGAAATACAGAATAGACTGGACAGAACTTGAACCCCCTGATCAAGGGCTTTGACCGAGGACCAAATGGACGAATTAGGATTGGATATTTTTATGGTGGGTAGAGAAGAGGGTTAAGGTGATGCACATAATTTTTTTGTAAAGTTTGGACAACATTTGAGGGGGTGGAAAAATCGGCTACTAAGATCTATCCCGCAGACCTGCACACAGGTAGATTTTGGGAAGATGAACAGGTGGTTAGGAAATGGGGTAAACGGGGTCTGATCGACCTAACAATTGAACTGGGAAAGTCCTCTGATGGGAGGAACCTACCCTCAAAGTTTCGTGACGATCCAACGGTCGGATCTACCGTACCAATCTCTTCACCAGGCTGCTATCCTGCAACTCTGAATTTGGGGACAGCAGGATGAAGATCAGCTTGCGGCGGCTCAACGGCGGCACGAACGACGGCAGCGGCGGCAATGATCATTCACAGATGATAGAGGAAGAAGGGAAGTAGAATAAATTTGAGGGAGGTGGAGGATTGAAGATCAGATCTGGAAGAAATTGGAGGTGGGAGAGGGAAGAACTTCAAGAACACAAGAGAGAGAGAGAGAGAGATGGGCACCCAAATGATTTTTGCATCCATTTTATTCGTCAATTCTTCCACAAAAATACAAGAGACCTTAAATACTCAAACCCTAGATCTAGACCAAAGGACATCCACTAACACCAAAGGACATCCACTAACATTGGTCAAGGGTAGGTGGAGGACAAGCATGGGGGACAAGGAGGGGACTCCCCCCTTTAACGGTAGGTGGGGGACAAGCATGGGGGACAAGGAGGGGGCACCCTCTACCTTTGTCTCCTTGGTCCAATGGTCCAAGTCTTCTAGAAGCCCATCTTGAGCCTTGGACCAGCCTTTTGGGCCCACATGTGTAGAAGCCCACAAGGGAGAGAGAGGCCCAATTGGGCTCCTAAAAGTTTGGAGGCCCAATTTAGAAATTGGGCTCCTTACATGAAGTGTAACCCATTTTACAACCTTGACCCATTACACTAATAAATACTCAAATAAATACACACCAATACACTCGTAATAAACATAAAGAAACTCAATACCCAGGTGGGGACTCCATGCTATCACCCAGCCACAAGGAGGTCGGCGTCGCTCGAGTCGTGCTACGTGTCTGATAACGACGGCTAGCTCTAGTGTTCTCACCAGAAGTACTGCCACTACCATCGAGACCATGGTCACGACACCGCCGACTGCATCAACTTGAAAGATGCCATCTAGGACCTCGTCCGCCGAGGACTCCTCGACAAGTTCCTCGCCAAAGCCGTCGAGAGACGACAGAAGACACCTCCCCCGATCGACAACCGGCCCAACAGAAAGGAGATCATGATGATCTCTGGGGGGCCCGCGTGGGGGGTGATAGCGTAAGCAGAAGGCGACGGTACGCAACGGCCATCAACACGGCGGACCACAGCGACGGCACCCCACGGGAGCCCTCCCCCTCGGGTCATCTAGGGGACCCCATCGTTTTCTCCGAGGATGACCTGGAAGGCGTCACCACGCCCCATTCTGATGCTCTGGTGGTTTCGGGCACCATCAACCAATGTACTGTGCGCCGCATTCTGGTAGATAATGGAAGTGGACCCGATGTTATTGTGTACGACTACCTTATAGTCATGGGTGTGGATATGTCACAACTCGCGCCATTGCACACGCCGCTGTACGGGTTCTCCGGCACGACTATCCGTCTGGAAGGGCGTATCTCGCTCCCGATCACGTTCGGGGCTGCACCAAAAGAGGTAAACTTCCTCGCCGATTTTACCAAAAGAGGTAATCATCGGCCGAGGGATCCTCGGCACGCTTCGAGGAGTCCCTTCTTCCTACCACCAGAAGCTTAAGTTCCCCACCCCTCGCGGGGTAGGGGAAGTCCGAGGTGATCAGAGGGAATCTAGAAGGTGCTACCTTATCTCCACCCGTGATCGACGCCCTGATGCCACCGGAGAAGAAGGTGAGGACCGATCACCCAGGTCCGAGCACGAGCGCGCCAGCTGAGGACCTATACCTCATCCAAATTGGGGACGACCCAAGCAGAACACTGAAGATCGACGCTACCCTGGCCGAGCACGATAAGCAAGCGTACGCAAGCTTCCTCACGACTAACCAGGATGTGTTCGCCTGGTCCAAGGATGAACTCCCCGGAATCCCTCCGGAGGTCATCACGCACCAACTCAGGTTGGATCCCACCTGTCGCCCGGTGCAGCAACGCCAAAGGCGGTGCATCCCCGAGCGGCAGGCCATCATTAGGGAGCAAGTAGGAGAAAAGCTACGATCAGGGCTACTCCGGCCTACCCAGTATCCAGACTGGGTGGCCAACGTGGTCCTGGTGCCCAAGAGTAACGGGAAGTGGCAGATGTGCGTGGACTACACCGACCTCAACAAGGCCATGCCCAAAGACAGCTTCCCCATGCCCCGGATCGATCAGCTGGTCGACGCTACGGCCGGGCACGAGATGCTGAGCTTCCTCGACGCCTATTCTGGGTACCACCAGATCAGCATGCACCAGTCCGACCAAGACAAGACTACGTTCGTCACCGACCACGGCCTGTATTGCTACACTCGCATGCTGTTTGGACTGAAGAACGTTGGAGCTACATATCAACGCCTAGTCAACCATATGTTTGACTCGTAGATTGGCCGCAACATGGAGGTCTACATCGACGACATGCTCGTAAAAAGCCTCCGAGCCACCGAACACTTGCGCGACCTGGCGGAGACCTTCGTCACACTCAGAAGGTACAACATGAAACTCAACCCTGCTAAATGTGCGTTTGGGGTACGGTCGGGAAAATTTCTAGGTTTCCTCGTCACCCACCGGGGAATCGAGGCCAACCTCGACCAGATCCGAGCAGTGTTAGAGATGGAGCAACCAAAACGGGTGAGGGACGTACAGTGCCTCACCGGGCGCGTCGCCGCCCTGGCTCGGTTCCTATCCCGAGCCGCCGAATGGTGTTTCCCCTTCTTCCGACTTATCAAGCAAGCCAACCTGGCACCGGAAAAGAAGGGATGGATTGACTGGGACCAGGAGTGTGAGCAGGCGTTCGAAGAGTTGAAACGCTACCTGACGACCCCTCCTATCCTCGCCAAGCCACAAAGGGGAGAGCAGCTACTCATGTACATGTCCGTGACGTCCATCACCATGAGCGATGTGCTCACACGGGAGGAAGTAGGAGTCATGAAGCCCGTCTACTATGTGAGCCGAGCACTACAAGGATCAGAGTTCCGGTATTCGCGGACTGAAAAGTTTGCCCTCGTGCTGATTACGGCTGCTCGCAAGCTACGACTATACTCCCTGGCTCACCCGATCATTGTCCTCACCGATCAGCCCCTCCAACAAATCTTTCAGAACCCTGATGCTTCTGGAATGCTGGTCAAGTGGGCCATCGAGTTGAGAGAATTCGACATCAAGTTTCAACCGAGAACAGCGATCAAAGCCCAAGCTCTCTCCGACTTCGTCGCTGAGTGCACCCTACCCGCCGAGGAGTCACCCGAGCAGTCCTCGGGACCCACTTGGGAGCTGTACGTCGACGGATCTTCCTGCGCTGCGGGCAGTGGCGCAGGATTGGTTTTACTCTTGCTAGAGGGATTGGAGCAACAATATGCCCTGTGTTTCAACTTCCCAACCACAAACAATGTGGCCGAGTATGAGGCGCTCCTCTCTGGACTACGCATGGCAAAACACTTGGGGGCATCAAGCGTGCGAGCGTATAGCGACTCCATGCTCATCGCCAACCAGGTCCGGGGGGAGTTCGAGGCCCGCGACCCCTCCATGATGCAGTATCTAGAGAAGGCCAAGGTGGCGGCAAGCGAGTTCGCCCGCTTTGAGGTGATCCACATCCCACGCGAAGAGAACGTCCGAGCAGACGCTCTCTCCCGCCTAGCATCCGCCACCGCAGACTCTAGTTCAAGGTCGGTCTGGATAGAAGAATTATCAGCGCCGAGCATAGATGATCCGACGCCCCAAGTAAACACCATCGACTACGAACCCTCCTAGATGGATCCTCTCCTCGATTTCCTCCTTCGGCAACAACCCCCGCGTGACCATGCCGAGGCACGGCGCATGCGGACAAGAGCAGCCCACTTCACCATGGTGGAAGGCCGGTTATATCGCCGGTCCCTCTCAGCCCCTCTACTCAAGTGCCTTTTCCCCACGGAGGTCAACCAGGCCATCCGAGAAGTCCATGAAGGACTTTGCGGAAGCCATGTGGGAGGGCGAGCACTCGCACGGATGCTGATCCGGCAAGGGTATTAGTGGCCCACCTTATAGCAAGACTGTCACGACTACGTTCGGAGGTGTCCCTAATGCCAGAAATATTCCCACCTACACCACTAGCAAGCTACACAGCTCTACGCTTTGACGGAGCCTCGCCCGTTCGCTCGGTGGGGAATTGATATACTGGGACCCTTCCCTGAAGCACAAGGGAGGAAGAAGTTCCTCATAGTCGCCATCGACTACTTCACCAAGTGGGTCGAGGCTGAACCATTGGGGAAGAAAACAAGCGAAGCAGCTTGGAAATTCGTGCTGCGAAGCATCATTTGCCGATTTGGGATCCCAAGGGTTCTCACAACCGACAACGATAGACAATTCGCGAGCATTGCCTTTCAAGAGAAGTGCTCGGAGTTGGGGATATGGAACCACTACACTTTGGTGGGGCACCCCCAAGCCAATGGGTTGGGGGAAAACGTCGACCGAACTCTCCTCCACGGCATCAAGACCCGCCTGGACCAAGAGGGTGACTCATGGGTTGAGTCGATCCCTAGCATTTTGTGGGCCCACTGGACCACCACTAGAGTCACCACCGGAGAGACTCCTTTTCATCTCGCCTATGGGACTGAGGCAGTGGTTCCGGTGGAGATATCCAACCCCTCGCTACGAGTGGGACACTTTGATGAAGCTAGGAACAACCAAGCAATGCGTGAAAACTTGGACCTGGTCGAAGAAGGAAGAGCCAATGCCCAGGTAAAACTCGTGGCATATCAGCATAAACTGGCTCAATACTATAATGCCCAAGTTAAGGAGCGACACTTCTTCCCCGGTGATCTAGTTCTACGGCGAGCAAGCGTGGCTGACCCACGAGGAGCCGCAGGAAAGCTCGCACCGAACTGGGAATGCCCGTACAGGGTATCAGAGACACTCGACAAAGGAGCGTAGAGGCTAGTGACGCTGGGGGGGAGAGAGGTACCCAGGACGTGGAACTCCATCAACCTCAGAAAATACTTCCAGTAAATCGTCACCAGCCGTACTCCACTAAGGTAAGTTACCTACGAATAACAGAAGAGGTAACCTAAGGGTTTTCTAGATGCGAGCACCGCTCCCCTTGAAAACAAGAGGTAACCTAAGGGTTTCCTAGAGACGAGCACCGCTCCCCTTGAAAACGAGAAGGTAACTTAAGGGTTTTCCTAAAGGCGAGCACCGCTCCCCTTGAAAATGAAGAGGTAACCTAAGGGTTTTCCTAGAGGCGAGCACTACTCCCCTTGCTGATAGTTCACACAAAGGGTGAGCTAGAAGGGGGGGATGAATAGGTCACCCCCAATTCGAAATAATTCGAGGACCGACTTGAATAGATCAGAAGCGCATTAGACAAGCTTCTTTAGACTAGCCACGTAGCAGACAGATAGACTGATGTTGAACGAAAGCGAGAGTTACAAGGAACAATGATCAAACAGTTGGCGAGCTGAAAACAGTATGATGGACCAATATGCAAACCACACCAATGGGACAGAGAATTTTTAAGGTGGTTCAATTGTAATATGCAATCTACGTCCACCCCTTACTCCTCCAGAGTAAGGCTTCCTTGCACTAAGCAAAAGGAACCGCAGACTCAGTCTGCAACATCTGTTGCCTTACAACTTGCCCTAAGGAACACTCTCCTCAATCTTCTGATAACTAGAAGAACCATTGGAGAACCAACCTCCCTTCCTTTGCACACCGCAAAGGGGAATCTCGTGAATTGCTCCCAGCAACTCACTAACCAGAGGATCAATCCTCTCTTCCTCCAAACCGGAGGAAACCACTAGTGACAGCCCATCACTAGCAACCAGAGACAGTCTTCCTTCCTCCAACTGAACTTGGAGGGTAACAGACTGGAATTCAGAAATGCAAAACAAAAAGCTCGAGAAGATAAAAAAAAATCAGAAAAATAATCGCTCAAAGACAGGAACAATGTAGCTTCCGAAGAAGCAGCTTTCAACTCAAATCCTTGAGATCACACAGACTCTTCTATTTCTGAACTGGATCTCTTCTCGAATGGGGAAGTTTCAGCACACTCGGGCTTCAGATGCTCTCACTTTTCTATCTCCAGCTACCTTCTCTCTCAGCCTTCGACCCCCTTTTATAGGCAGACGATGGGCGTGTGGGTGTCACGATTCCCGCCCAATCTCTCGTGCACATCTGATCTTTTTAGGTTCCACGTGTCAGAATCGTGGTTCTATAGCTGTCCACGTGGCAGGATCAACTATTCCAACCCTTGCCTTGGATCACGAGCCATCGACTTGGTACTTTACATGACACGTGCAGTTTGCTCAGTAGATGCTCGATCATTGGATGGCTTGGCAAGATAACATACAGAGTGTTAGTTATTGATAATATGAACAGACCTATCAAGCATTCAATGAAAACATGCACGGACTATATATGGAGACTTGACGCACTAGCACGGACCTTGTCTTGCTCAAGACAGCAACTGCACAGACCTCAATATGCAACTCTGCAAACTAGCACTGGCCTTACATGCAATGCTATGCGTACTAACACTGACCTTAGTCAAGCATAAAAGCAACCTTGCACCGACTTTAGTCGTGCGCAGGGCAGATCTGCACTGACCGTAGCATGTGCAAAAGCAGAACCTACACCGACCTTGTGTATGGTCAAGACAAGGATATGCACAGACCTTATGCGCAATGAAAAAGATGCACAGACTTATGTGTGTCTAAAGCAGACCTTGCACAGACGTGATATGAATAATGCAAAAACCTGCACAGACCCATGCATGCACTATGAAAAGATGCACAGACTTTAAATATGCACACACACCTCAAACAGGCACAGACTTTGTACAAGACTTGCACAGACGTAATATGCATAGAAACTACAATATGCACCGACGTTGTGTGCACCTGGCTAAAGTGTGCACCGACTATATGTATGCGTGATGAAACAATGCACCGACGTTCTAAACTTAACAACGAAAAGTGCACAGACTCTTGAGTATGTATCTAAAGAAACATGCACAGACCTTATTGTGCAAAGTATAAAACATGCATGGACTTTGTTCACGCATGTACAAACACATGCATAGACCTTGTGTATGTTTCCAATGAAAACATGCACAAACCTTTTTATGCCTTAAGACCAAACGTGCACAGACGTTAGATTCACTGAGAGTGAATGTGCACAGACTTTGGTGTGCAATATGTGAACAATTGCACATACTATATTATGCATATTTGAAAACATGCACAGACTTATGATGCGTTGTATGCAACTAGCGCAGACCTGGAGTTCATGCTAACACAGACTCTGTGCCAACTAATGTAGACTCTAATGCATGAGATAATGCCAACTAGCAAGGACTACATGCGAAGGACACAGCAACTAGCACAGACAATGTGCACTGACTTTATATAGGCCCAAGTTAAAGCGTGCACCGACCTATATGCACAATGCAAAAAGGAATGCACCAACCTTGTGTCGCACAAGTTAAAACATGCACAGACCTTTGTGAGGGTATGAACAGTGGTAGCATTGACCTTATATGTAGTCCAACCGAATGTGCTTAGACTTAATGTGTAGGTGTTTGACTTTTTATGGTGTCTGACATTTGACTTATGGTGTTTGTCATCATCAAAACCTCAGGGACACAATAGTCTCCCCCTTTTTGATGATGGCAACACTATGAGGCAAAAATATAATGCTGTCATTAGAAAGTGAGGGTGCTTAAACATGCAAGCAATCAAACATGTAATCAATGTCACACACTGACTCCCCCTGTCACACAGACTTTACTCAAGACAAACACATCCTCACAGTTATTCTCATAAGCCATTTATTCTCATAAGCCATAATCCATTCTCCCCCTTAACCTCAGACATCTTCTCCCCCTTTTACATCATCAAAAGGAATGTAGAGAGAGTCAAGGTACTACAAAGCTTGAGAGACCAAAAACAAGTAAGTCACTTAGTAGAAACATCTCATATGCAACACTTAAAGATCCAAATATGGTAACTGAGTGGAGCTGAAATACCTCATAGCTAATAAGCAGGAAAGGCACAAAATAAGAGTGAAGATTATCATCGTACAGTAATAAGAATGAGGACCAATGTGAAACAGTTATGCCAAGAGAAAGCTATCTAAATGCTTTACTAACCAAGTAAATGGAGGCTTATCTACTGATGGATGGTCCAAAGGTATTGAGGACAAACAGTCGACAAAGATTTTTTTTTCTTTTGAAGGGGTGAGCATAAAAAGATTTTTTTCTGTTATTGAGCAGTAAAAATCATTGAGTAATCTTGGTAAAGCACACATTGATATGTGAGAAGACACCTCGATTAGAGGCCAGAATTCTCAGATTCTTTGTGTGATAACCGTATTACCTCTCTTTAGAGAACGGAGTTTAGCAAAAATAAGTGTCTTTTGACATGAGGAGACACCTTGATCAGAGGCCTGAATCCCCAGTTACTCAGCACTTTAATGCCATTGCTCTGCCATGAATTCTTATATATTCAGGAACTTTTTAAACAGAGATATTCTGGCACTTCATGACATAGAATATGATTCATTTCTTAGATGAAGTATCTAGTTTCTCGGAAGCCAGAACATTGCTCTGATGAGTTGAAATTCCCCTTTACAAATTGAGTTTATTTGTTATAGAATGTTTGAAGACAATACCAAATGTATTGATCCTCAGAGAGTTTGCTTCCAGAAATTTAACTTTCAAACATTTAGGAGATTTCATGACAAAGAAGTGTCAACAGTGGTCCATGTTCTATAATGTTGTAGGAAGACAGTCTTCAGATTCTCTATCTAGGTCTTTGCAAGATTATTAGAGAGAAGCTTTTTAGCTAAACTTCAGTTAATCAAATTTGGAAGTTTAAGAGAGTTGAGAGCTACCAACTTTTGTGAAACAAGATTGCTTTAGGTTATCAATGGGCTTTTTTTTTAAGTAAGCACCGACCAATAGAGTCAGCACCTGGTCGAGTGTAACACTCCCCCAGACTGACACTGTGGCCCAGAAATTTTATTGATTTTTTGAAAGAATACAAATACTGTGGGGCATACCTCTGTCTTTACCTACAACAAAATTGAAAAGTAAAGACTACTAAACCAAATAGTTATAATTACGAAAAGTTGGCAAGCCAACTTTATCCATCTTCAGCGCCCCTCTTGCCAATCGAGGAAGATCTCTAACTCGAGTAAATATAGAGTTATTGTGATTGGCACAAGCATGGGAGGTCAAGGCATCAGCAACTTGGTTGCCCTCCCTATAAACATGCTGCACCAAGCATCCACATTTCGTAATAAAGTCCAAAATTTCATTCCACCATGGAATGATAATCCAGCTGGGAGCCACACCTTTCCGAATGGAATCAACTAACAAAGCACAGTCAGAGAAGACAACAGCCAACTGGAGACCTCCATTCAGTGCAATGGACAAGCCAACATGTAGCGCCCTTGCTTCTGCCAAAAGACTGCTCCCGTAACCATAGTGGAAAGCAAAACTTATTAACATGTTACTAGCAAAGTCTCGGACACAACCTCCAACTCCACACATTCCCGGATTACCCTTGGAAGCCCCATCAACATGCAAGGTGTGCTGGGAAGATGCCAGTCTACACAAAACTGCAATCGGCTATTTTTGAATGACCCTGGGATAGAAATGGAACTGGGCCATTTTACTCTTTTACTATTTTGAAAGAACAGATGAGAATGTGAGCTTGTAAAGAGCATAAGAAACTGCAGAGCTGATTCTTCTCTTGATGCAGCTAACACTTGGGGTTACATTATCAAATCTAATAGCACATCTATTATTCCATATCTCCCATAACATGAGAATGACCACATACATACCAACAAAGCTGTAGGCCGATCGCAAACTGGTATCTGCCAGGATATTCCAGCAACGAATAGTTATTTGGTCACTTAGATTTACCTTTGCACTAATCAGCAGAGAGACCTAGGTCCATAACTCTGCTGCCAGATCACCTTTTATAAATAAGTGATTGAGGTCCTCTGGAGTCGAAGATTTGTAGCAACATCATTTAGATGCCAGTGGGATTCCACACTCTGCCACCCTGCTATCTACAGGCACTGCACGGTGGACAAGCTTCCATAAGAAGTTAGCCACCCTCAGAGCTATGCTGGAATGCCAGAGATTAGCCCATGGATGCCTTACTATTCCTATCGTCCTGAGAATGTTGCAAGTTGACTTTACCGTGATATACCTCCTGCTGTTCCAGTCCAAACACAAGAGTCAGCCTCACTTCTCAACTGAAGATTGGGTAGACAGCATGCATTGTTAAGCATGGTCCTAGCTGCATGATGGGGGTCTTGAATAACCTCCCTGACAGATGTCCTGAGCAAATTCTGAATCATGCTGAGCTCACCTTGCTGAACTGAGCTAATGAGTGGCCCCCTTCCTGTCCAGTTATCCTTTCAAAAATCAGCTCCATTCCCATCACCAATTATCCATCTAGAGTTGTTTATGATTAGATTCTTAGCCTGCTGGAAGATACCAGAGGGCATGCCTATTGGAAATGGCCTCGTGCAATCGTAGAAATTGGTTTTAATGAACCTCTGCCGAGCATACGTAGACCAGAGAGAGGAGCCATGGATTATAGTCCACAAAGTTTTAGTGGCCAGGGATACTTGAAGCTGATGAAGGTCCCTAATGCTAAGACCCCCTTCCATCCTTGGCTTTTGGATATAATGCCAAGCAACCCAATGGCGACGCCTCAATCCTTCAGAACCCTGCCAGAAGAAATTTGCACACAGGCGATCAATAGCATTGATGATAGATTTGGGGATATAACAAGCCGAAGCTAAATAAACTGGCATGCTTCGGAGAACATAATTAATGAGAATTGCTCTCCCCGCCTGAGAAAGAAACTTGGACTGCCAACCCTCAAGTTTCTGTTGCACTTTGTCCATAATGAACTTGAAATCCGAACATTTATATCTCCCTTTCTTCACAGGAATTCCCAGGTAGCAAAAACCAGCAGCTTGAAACTTATACCCTGTCAAAGTGTGTATGGATTGTTTAAGTGCTAGGGGAGCTTTCACTGATACAGTGAAGCTACTTTTCCCAGCATTTACTTTCTGGCCAGAACTTTGCTCATATCTTGTGATAAACTGCTGGAGTGAGGTGATATTTTGTTTGCTGGCATTCATGAAACTGAGGGTGTCATCAGCATAGAGAAGATGGGAAATTTGGATTGCATTCCTTGGCCCACTGTACCCCCTCAATGCTCATGACTGGAACAAGGCAGCTAGACCTCTGCTAAGCACCTCAGAGGCTAAGATAAATAGATATGGAGCTAGAGGATCACCATGCCGAATTCCTCTACTAGATTTAAAGAACCCTGCCATGACTACATTGAAGTTGACTGAAAACCAGCAGTTAGACAATAACATGCCAATATATGAGGTGAATCTAGTGCTGAATCTGAACTTTCTCAAGACTGCAAGAATAAAATCCCACTCTATTCTATCATAAGCTTTGGCCATGTCTAGCTTGAAAATTGCATTGTGGCCCCTGACCTTCCTGTCAATGTCCATCATCAACTGTCTGGTGAGGGCTACATTATCTAGAATAAGACGGCCCTTAACAAAAGCCCCTTGTTCCTTGGAAATAATATTGGGCAAGATTGGGGCTATGCGCTTTGAAATGATGCAAGAGATGATTTTATAGGAGAAATTGCACAAACTTATTGGCCGGAATTCATTAAAGGACTTAGGCTTCTGCACCTTAGGGACCAGGGCAATTAGAGAGGAAGAAATACCCCTGGGAAGAGGAAAACCCTCAAAGAAACTTTGAGTCGCTGCAATGACATCACTACCAATAATATCCCAAGCTACTGTGTAGAAGTCTCCTGAGAATCCAACAGGCCCAGGAGAATTGGAGCCCTCGAGAGACCAAACTGCTTCGCGTATTTCATCACCATATGGAGTGGAACATAAGGTAGAATTCTGATCTTCAGTGATAGAGTGGGGAATGTAATTCAGCAAAGACGCGTCAACAGAGTGCTCCTCCGAAGTGAAAAGATTCTTGAAATAAATCTCTGCATGTTTTCGGAGAGTATCCTAGTCTTCACACCATATATCTGACTCTCCCAGCTTAAGCCTCCTGATGAACCCCTCCGCCGATTGCATTGAGCTACTATATGGTAAAAGGAGGTGTTCCTGTCTCCACTCTCAATCCAATCAATGCGAGCCATTTGATTCCAGAAAGTTTCTTCCCTGTGTAAAGCTTGACACAGAGTAGCATTTGCTGCATTCAAATTGGTTCTATTATCAGAACAAGGGTCCTGGTCATAGGTAATTTGTTTCTGCTCCACTTCAAATTCTGCTAGCCTAACATTTTGAGTGACATCACCAAAAACTTCTTTATTCCACTTGCGAAGGGAAGTCTTGACAGCCTTCAACCTGATATATAATCTCACCATGGCATTTCGATGCTCAACCTGATTCTGATTCTAGGTGTGATGTCCCGAGTTTTTCGGACATCTTTTCGGGTCCCGGATCTGCTTTCCCAGAGGATTTGTTTTCATCATGCCCGGAATTATTTTCTGGACATCTTCCGTGCCCGGATCAGTGCGATTCGGGCCAATTTCGGAGGGCGCGGGACGCGTTCCGCGTGTTTTCCGCGTGTTTTTCGATTCCCGCATGTGTGTTTCGGGAAAACCTACAGAACCCTGTAGCGGGTGAACCGGGTCGGTCACCTACCCGCGGGTGGTACCGTTGCGATCAGTGCTTTCCGAGGATCGAGAATATGCATTTTTCTATGTTTCAGTATTTTTGGAATTTCTGGAATTTCTATATAAACCCCCCTATTTTCTTTTTCTTTTCTCTTTTTTCCTCTTCTTTCTTCTCCTTTCTTTTCCCCCGTGAGCCGCGGCCGATCGTTGCAACCCCCCTCTCCCCGCTTGAGCTCGCGATGCTCCCTCCTCCTCCGACGACGGGTGGCGGACCAAGGCGGCGGCGCGGTGACGACGGCGGCGGTGAGGTGATCGAGACGGTGCCCTCTTCGCGGTGTGGGGAGTGGTGTTCTTGTCGGTCGAGATTTGTGGATCGGCGGCTTCCCGGCAGATTTCGAGCTTCATTGAGGTAGGGGGGCGGATCCTTACCCTCTTTACAGCTTTCCCTGTGGTTTTTAGGCCAAGGGGAGGTCGAGAGGGGCATTTTTAAGCCGGGAGGGTCAAATCGCATGCTTGGGGTTTGAGCATTGGATCTTCCATTTTATGGGGTTTTTGACCGATCTAAGGGCTTAGATGCATGCTAGGGAGGTTGGGGGAGGTTTCCCCTTTTGTTTTCCCTTCACTTGGGAGTGAATGGGGCGTGGGATCGAGCTTCCCGAGCGAACCGCGCGAACTGGGCTCGGCCCGTTGTCGCGCTATGTCCTAGGGGCGCGTTTTGGTGGAACGTGCTGTGTCGTCCGAGTGCGTTCATCAAGGAAGATGAACAGTTTGGCGGTCTTCGTCGCGCCTGGGTCGGGTAGCGCGTTCTTGGAGAACTTGAAGAATGCGCTAGCCTCTGCTAGCGCCTTCTTGGAGAATGCGCTATGCTCTGATAGCGCGTTCTTCAGGAGTCACGCTAGGGGACTAGAGCACAACAATGTCGCGCCCAGGGTCCCTAGCGCGCTCATCCCCCTCCCCGAGCCGTGCTTCTTTTGAGCAGTCTAGCCTCCGGTCTAGTGAGCTTTGGGCCCTGTTGCGGCGTGTGGCCCGAGGGTTGCCATGGGCACCCGGAGTGAGCCATAGGGGCGCCCGAGGGTCCCTGGAGGATTAGTTACTTCGGTAGGGGTGCCGCGTGACTTGAGGGACAATCGGACCTCGTACGTGTCCCCGGCATCCGTACTCACCATTTTGGTTACCGAGAGTCTGTGTCAGTGTGTGGTCGGTGGTTTTCGTGAGTCGAGTCTCACCTCCGGTGACACGTCCACTAGTCATAGCCTTCTTACGGCACGCGGTGCTGACCCACCCGGGAGTGGTGGAGCGGCTTACCCGAGAGAGACGGTGAGTAGGCTAGTTACCGTAGGGCCCCCACGTACAGCCAAGTCTGGGCTTAGGGGGAATTACCAACTAGAGGACAAGCCTAGGGCGTATGGTCTGAGTGTGCACACGGGGCTGAGGGCTTCGGACCCACGCTGACGAGCGCGACCTCAGCTAGTCCTTGTTTTATGGTACTATTGGTTACTGAGTGTGTCTGAGTCTCACGCCTGGGGCGTTGTAGCTAGACACTTGTGATGCGGTGTAAGACGTCAGGGGACGCATCCGGTCGTTCTTCTAGTGGGTGGTGCTCCTGTCTACTGGCAGGTACGGACTCGAGTTTCTTTACAGACCGAGGTTTGGTTGTACGGTACGGTTAGTTAGACAGCTTTTTCGTTTGTTTATTCCAGCTTATTGGTTCTACCGTACTCCTGCCAAGTAGTGTTACCTTCCGCGGTTTTCGCGTCTTGATGTCATCTTCCTCGTTGTGCGGTGGGGGTCCGAGGGATCCCTACTGGGCCAATGAAATGAGGCTCACCCCTGCTTTTCAGGTGAGGCGGGGTCGTCGAGAGGTGCGGCCGAGTTTCAGCGTGGTTCTTCTAGCCAGGGTTAGTCGCCAGTCTGCTAGAGCCGGGGGATGCCCCGTGTAGTTGTATGCCGGGGGATGCCCCTTGTAGTTGTACTATTCCTTTCTGTTGACTGTACTTTTATTTGGACATGAGACTCTGTGGACCTCGTAGCAGTTTATTTATTTATATTATGATGTGCATTTTATTTTAGTTTATTGTGCTATCTCTGCAGTTGTTTCAGCTTCTCTTGTACTCCTACACCATCCCCTTTTACCCCTTCCGAGTCTTCGGGCTCGTGGGTTGGCGGGCCGAGATTCGAGACGCCCCGTTTCCTTTCAGGTACTCGGATCCCGGGTCGTCACAGTTGGTATCATAGCGTAGGTTGTGGAAGTACATAAGAACTTGAAATGGTTGCAGTGGTCCAGAAGGTCCATGAATGTCCTGTACAGTTGGCGACTGGCATAGGGATCCACATGTTTTTATTAACATCGTTGATTGTTTTGTTAGCAGGTGTTATGGCGCCTAGGAGATCGACTCGTTCCCAGCAGGGAGAGTCTGGTGGGGGCCAGGAAGGGCAGGGCAAAGCAGTGCTTCCAGATGATGCTGCTGAAGGGGCGAGAGTTCCCAGACCAGAGGAGTTCTTCCGGGGCATGTATTAGTATGTTATTCAGCAGCAGCACCAGCAGCACCAGCAGCCGCCGCAGCAACAGCAGGGCGGTGATGCTGGTGCGGGCTCATCCTCTCGGAGTAATCACGCGCTGAGAGATTTCTTGCAGTACCAGCCGCCTACTTTCAGCAGGCAGTCAGATCTAGAGGTGGCTAGAGAGTGGTTAGATGACCTGGAGCGAGTGTTTAGTTCGATGGTGTGTCCTGAGGAAGAGAAGGTGGTGTTGGCTACGTATCGATTGCAGGGGCCAGCCCGGGTGTGGTGGACGTCAGAGTGGGAGCAATGTTCCAGTCTCGTCCTCTTCAGCAGATTTTGTGGTAGGAGTTTGTCCCGGCTTTCGAGTGTGCTTTTTGTCCATCCTTCCTCAGATCGCAGAAGTTGCGTGAGTGTTTGGACCTGGTCTAGGGTGACATGACTGTGGTGCAGTACAGGTCCAAGTTCGTTGAGTTGGGCCGTTATGCACCGCACATTGTGGCAGATGAGACGGTGCAGACCGAGCAGTTTATTGGGGGTCTGAGGTTGGAGCTAAGCATCTTTTGCTTGCGTTAGGTTTGACCAACGTGGATGCGGCTTGCAGAGCAGCAACGGCATTGGAGAGAGACTTGCAGAAGGTTCGAGGTCAGGGCACTGCGGGTCAGATGCAGATGAGTTTTCGTCAGCCGGCGTCCGTGCAGCAGCAGAGTTCTGTCCAGATTTCAGCATGTGGTTCAGGGACGTCCCCGTCCGGGGCGTCGGTAGCGGATTCGTCATCTCTAGGATCGAAGCTTAAGAAGTTGCTCAAGGAAGCTGGTTTTGGCAGGAGGCGCCGAGGTCACGGAGATCAGGTGCAGCAGACTGTGGGTAGTGTTCATCAGCCTACCCAGTTCCAGCGTCAGGGTTCAATGATGTTGGGTTGGATGGACGCAGTCTATCTCCTCAGATTGTGGATCTAGAGGGGGGTGAATAGATCAACTTGCCTAATTTAAAACTATTATAAGTTCTAAAGCAGAATTTAGGCAAACGTCAGTTAAGCTAAACACAGGATGCTAAACAAAAGGTCGAAAGCTAGACATAAGCATAAGCGATCCAATCAAATAAGCTAAGCAAGAATTTCCCATCGCACACAGATCACACAAAAACACAAATACACTGCACACACAAATTTTAGGTGGTTCGGTCAACGACCTATGTCCACCCCACACTCAACCGAGTATGGCTTCCTGCTGCGCAGCACAGCTTGCGTCCGCTGGGCTTTACAGCTTGGCCAAACAACCCGCTGATACACTGCTTCGCTGGGCACTACAGCTTGCCGACCAGAGGATCTAATCCTCTACAACCGCTGGGGAAATACAGCTTAACCCGTCCAGTGGAGACCACCACTGCAAGACCGCTGACACACAGCTTGAAGAAACAACATTCAGAAATGAAAGATAGAATCAAAACGAAAATAGAAAAGCTCAAAGATAATGTAGCTCTAAGAGCAAAGCTCAGCTCTGGTTTTGAACCACGAGACTGAGATACAACCACTCTCACTCTCACTCTCGCTCAGCTCTCTCTCAACTCAATCTCTCTCTTTCTCTTCCTCTCTCTTTTTCTCCTTCTTCTCTTCTTCTTCTTCTTTGTATCTTCTTCTTCTCTCTTTTTCTTTTTCTTTTGCTGGATCGTGGAAGCTCTCTCTTCTTTTTCCTTTTCTTCTCTCAGCTCCTGCTCTCTGGCTTCAATCACGATCAACCTCCATCTGAAGATGAAGGCTTCATTATATACCAGCAGCAGCAGCAGGCAGGGCGTGTGCCCTCCACGTTTCCCGCCCAGCAATTTGGACCACGTGGCAACAACCAATGGAGTGTCAGTGCACGTGTTCTCATCTGGGTACATTGTCCTTCTAGGATCACAAGCCCCTCATTAGCTTCCTCAGTCCGATGTATAGAGTTCTCCGATCACGTGCTCCATGAAAGCAATCTGGCTTGCTGCGTCGATGCTGTCAGTCAATGGCATTAACGCAGTGAGGCATTCCAGTACGCCATTTGCTTCGTCTTTTTAGCTGCTGCGTCGACGCTGCACAATTGTGGCGTTGACGCAGTGGAATAGCTTGTAAGAGTCTCTGCTTCTTTAACTGCTGCGTCGACGCTGCTTGCTTGTGGCGTTGACGCAATAGAAGATATCGTGAAAGCTTCGTCTACTGATGCGTGGACGCTTTAAGCTCCAGGCGTCGACCCTGTCCCTTCAGCAACAAGAAAGAAGTCTTAAGATGTAAGTATGTACATTGCTGTGTATATGCTTCGTTGTATAGACTTGTGAAGGCACATGCAACATACAGACTTGCAGTGACAGTCTGATGTACAGACTTCATGAAACTCTAGTCATTGAATGCTGTACAGACTTGGCCTAAAGCCTGAGACACTAACGAAGACATTGGACTCTATACAGACTTTGAGCGATGTGTGGACTTGAAGCTCCTGAAGCAGTGTACAGACTTCAAAGATCACTGTTGATGTGCAGACTTTGAGGACATGAAGCAATGTACAGACTTCAAGGAAGTTGGCGAGTCAATGTACAGACTTGATGAAGCGAAGCCAATGTACAGAGTTGAGTGTAGCTAAAGCCTTGATCGTAGGACTAGGCTGCACTGTATAGACTTCAGGCTTCAGAATCGAATGTTCAGACTTCGCCTAAGACACGTAGGGAAAAGACCCCAGTGTATAGACTTTGCCTTGATTGAAAGGTAAGTGATGAATGTATAGACTTGAATGTGTGAAAGCTACAGTGAATGAGTGTATACATTTTACCAGATCAAGGGCAATTCGGATGTACAGACTCTGAGGTTCAAAGCCAACGGTGCGTTGACGCTGAACATGATGCGTTGACGCTGTGCACAATTAACCAATTTAATTGAGATGAAGTGTGTGGACTTATGTGTTGACGCTGTAACATGATGCGTTGACGCTGTGCACACTTAACCAATTTTATTGAGATGCAGTGTGTGGACTTATGCGTTGACGCTGTAACATGATGCGTTGACGCTGTGCACACTTAACCAATTTAATTGAGATGCAGTGTGTGGACTTATGACAGTAAGAATTGTAGACAGCAGTGTATTAAATGCAAAGAACACATAGTCAATCTAATGGAGCAATTTCATCAAATCAAAATCAGTTGACAATCAATCAAAACAATGGTGTTGCCAAAGAATAGAGCAAGTGTCAACATCATCAACATAGAGGGGTCACAACAATCTCCCCCTTTTTGATGATGGCAACCCCATATGAAGTAGAGTAGCAACAACCTGTCATAGATATATATGTTTGATGAAAGACATGATGTGTTATGCAGATGCTATGAATGCATGCAACTCACTGCCTCAAACTCTCCCTTGGAATGAATTCAGAAATGACTTCAGGATTCAGACATATATGAATTCTCCCCCTAGACAATATTCTCCCCCTTTGCCATCAACAAAGATGAGGGAAAAAAATAATTGAGATGGAGGAAACACGAGAAGAACTGACTGGCATTCTGAACAGGTAGTTCAAGAATAAGCATTCTAAAGCATAGAGTCTTCAGTCAAATGAATTTAGAAACAGCTGTCAGAAAGAGTTCTGGTTTAAAGATGATAAAATTTGGAGTTCATGCACTACAAGCAATAGATAAGGTCACTGTGCATGATAAAAACATAAACCAGAATCATATTTGCATGAAAGATTCAGTTTCATAATATCTTACTTTCATAGTCTCATAAAAATATTGAGAGAAATCAAGTCATGTATTGAAGCTAAACAAATTTGCACTCATGAACTTTTCTTTTGAAGGAGCAGCATTTTCAATATTAGATTATATTGAGCATTCAGGTACCACAAGTCTTTCTACGTAAGGGTATACGTTTATAAGACGCCAATACCCCTAGATACTCAACAAGATGGACCATTCTGCATATGATCAAATTCAACAGAGCTGAGTTACACCTTTTGTGTGAGGGTACATGTTTATCAGACGCCAGTTACCCCCAGGTACTTAGTGAAACCAGCCTGCTGTTTTGAATATTTTAAACAGAGATAGCTGATACACTTCATGACATGAGTGTTATCCACTTCTTTGATGGATCACTCAGTTTCTCAGTGATTTATCAGTCATTGCTCTGCCAATATTGATTTTTAATGATTTTCAATGTTTTCAATAGCTTTCTTAGCTGTCCTTTTTATGTTTCAGAATGACTTGTTCAAGAACAATAAACATACTTAACCTTTCTAACATGATTTCAGATGAGTTTTCAGATTTCAGATATGATTAGCTTTGTCTAACATGAAATAAGAAAGAGGTTGAGAGTTTTATCAATTTTCAACTTTCTTATATACTGATTGCAATCTTTAAACTCCAACCATTATAAGATTTAAACCATTACATCAGACTTTGAACAATTCAAATTCTCATAAATGAAGAAGTCTATTTTCTACTGCTTAGAAATCAGAACTGACCAACAGATTGCCATAATGTCAGAGACAAGTATTCAGAATTAAAGGTTGAATGATTTCAAGAAGGTTGAAACCAATCTGAATTTCTAGCAATACTCCCCCTGTCTGTATGCATACAACATGGCAAGAATTAATTGAGAGAGAGCTTATGCATAGGTCATGAATGAATGATTTGCACAGACATGCAAGGACTCGACAAGCTCCCCCTGAATATATGCAATACAGGACAGTTCTACATCTGCATTCACATCCACATGATTTATCCAAGCAATCAAAAAATAAGTCCACATCAGAGATTTTATTCACAGTAATTAAACAATCATTCATCATGCTGAAATTTACATAAGCCAAGTTCTCTTCTAAGAAACTTAAATTTTTCATTCGCAAGAGGCTTAGTAAAAATATCAGCAATTTGTTTTTCAGTTTCTATGAAGTTCATTTCAATCTCCTTTTTATTTACAGCATCTCTAAGAAAATGATGTTTTATCTCTATATGCTTAGTCCTAGAATGGTGAACATGATTTTTAGCAAGGCATATAGCACTAGTATTATCACATAAAAGTGGAATGCATCCCAGATTTATCTGATAATCCGCCAGTTGGTGCTTAATCCAAAGTACTTGGGCTGTACAATTACATGCTGCAACATACTCAGCTTCAGCTGTGGATAATGCTACAGTGTGTTGATTCTTAGATGCCCAAGACACTAGACAGCCACCAAGGAATTGACAGTAGCCACTAGTGCTTTTTCTATCTACTCGACACCCAGCATAGTTTGCATCAGTGTAGGCTAGAAGCTCTAACTCACACTTAGCAGGATACCAGAGACCTAGTTCTTGGGTGCCTAGTAAATACCTAAAAATCCTTTTCACAGCTTTAAAGTGAGTTTCTTTAGGACTGGCCTGAAATCTAGAGCATAAACACACAGCAAATTGTATATCAGGCCTAGAGGCTGTAAGATAGAGAAGAGATCCGATCATACCTCTGTATAGCCTTTGGTCCACATGTTTACCTTTAGAATCTTCATCCAAACTGGTTGATATACCCATTGGAGTGGCTATTTCTTTGAGGTTGTCCATTTTGTACTTCTTCAATAAGTTCTTTACATACTTGGACTGAGAGATGAAGATGCCATCTTCTGTTTGTGTAACCTGCAGTCCAAGAAATAGTTTGAGCTCACCCATTGAGCTCATTTCAAATTCATCAGTCATAATTTGAGAGAATTCCTCACACAATTTGGGGTTAGTTGACCCAAACACAATGTCATCCACATAAATCTGAATGATAAGAATGTCTAGATGGCTTACCTTGGTAAACAATGTTTGATCAACTATACCTCTTGTGAAGTTCTTGTCGGTGAGAAATTTGCTCAACCTAGTAGGCAACCAAAATGTGTATATTAAAATAAGGTCGCAGACCCTGGGCAGTTTTCACCTTTCAGAAACTCCATCGAACCTTCATCTTACCGGTGACAGGAGGGCGACGCCGATTCCTTTCCCTTGAGAATTCAGAGCTCCATCAAAATATAGTGTCCACATTGGCTCATCTGATTGGTTGATGGACATTAGTTCCTCATCTGGAAACTCTGATTGGACGGGGTCGAACTTGGGAAGAGGATGGTGAGCGAGATGCTCGGCTATGGCATAGCCTTTAATCACCTTTTGCTGGATGTAGGTGATGTCGAACTGAGAGAGAAAACTTTGCCAGCGTGCTAGCCTATCCGTAAGGACGGCTTTCTCCAGAAGGAATTTGATAGGATTCATCCGAGCAATCAAGTGGACTTCGTGAGCCAAGAAGTAGTGCTTCAATTTCTGCACTACCCAAACGAGGGCAGCACAGGTTTTTTCCATGCCGGTGTACTTCTGCTCACAGGGATTGAGAAGTTTGGACAAGTAATAGGTTGCCCGTTCCTTGCCTTCTTCATCAGCTTGTGCGAGGACGGCTCCCACGGAGTCATCCAAGACTGAGACGTAAAGGATCAGAGATTTTTCTGGTTTGGGTGGAATGAGAACGGGTGGACTAGCCAGATATTCCTTCAACCCTTCAAAAGCTTTCTGACATTTAGAATTCCAGTGGAATTCTACTCCTGGCTTGGTCAACTCGTAGAGAGGTCTACACCTTTGTGAATGTTGAGACACAAACCGACGAATAAACTGTAACCTCCCGATTAAACCTCGGACTTCCCTCAAATTCTTGGGAGGCGGCATATCCCTGATAGCCTTGGCTTTGTCGGGATCAATCTCGATCCCTCTTTTACTCACAATGAACCCCAACAATTTACCTGATGACACACCAAACACACACTTTTTCGGGTTCATTTTCAATTGGAACTCTCTGGACCTTTGCAAGACCTTAGCCAAAACTTCTGGATGTTCCATCCTGGTCCTTGATTTTACCAATAAGTCATCCACATACACTTCCAGATATATGTGCATCATGTCATGAAATATGGCCATCATCGCTCTTTGGTAAGTAGCTCCAGCATTCTTTAACCCAAACGGCATGACCACGTAACAATATGTTCCCCAAGGGGTAGTGAATGACGTCTTTTCCTGATCCTCTTCTGCCAAACGAATTTGATTGTATCCTGAAAATCCATCCATGAAAGAGAGGGTTTCAAAACCTGCCGTGTTATCAATCAACACATCAATGTGAGGTAAGGGAAAATCATCCTTTGGACACGCGCGGTTAAGGTCTCGGAAGTCGATGCAAATCCTGACTTTCCCATCTTTCTTCATGACCGGGACAATGTTCGCCACCCATTGAGGATAAAGAACGACTCTAATGAACCTGGCTTTGTGGAGCTTATCGACCTCTTCTTTCATTTTCAAAGCCATCTGAGGGTGGAAACGCCTTAACCTTTGTTTTACCGAGATGGACTCTGGTTTTAGGGTTAAACGGTGTTCGACCAAGGTTGAATCCAAACCCGGCATATCCTCGTAGCTCCATGCAAACGTGTCTTTATATTCCTTGAGAACCTCAATTAATGCCTCTTCTTCAGAGGGTGGTAAGTTGTCACTTATGAGGATGATCCTAGGGTCTTCCTCAGTTCCCAAGTTGACTTCCTTGGTGGATTCTTCTACGGCGGTTGACGGCTCGTCGAATCTCCTCATTCCACTAGCGTATGCGCCCGCCACATCCTCATATTCTTCACCCTCATCTTCAGTGGGGCATTCTTCATTCGTGATCTCGTAGACTCCATACCCTTCATCAGATGCACAGTCGCCCTCGCATTCTATTTCGGGTAGCTGGATGGGATTTTCTAACAACTGGGGGATGGCAAGAAGGGCCTGACACCTGGCGGCCAAATCCAGAAGGAATCGACGAGGGATCTGCCTACCCTTGGATTTCTTCCTAGGTACTACCCTTGGCCTGTCATTCCTAGATTGACTGACAATATTTACAGAAGAGGAGGAAGACGAAGAGGATGGTGTAGAATGTACAGGAGAAGACCCCTCAGAGGAGGGGTAGAAAAGGTCGCTCATCGGACCTTGGACGGGTGGTCCGCAAGGCGGTACGCACCCGTGGGAGATGTAGGAGGTTTCCTCAACGAAGATGTGTTGTTGGAGAGTTTGAAAATTGACGTTTTTTTTTCGTTTTCATTTTTAATGACAAAGCAGTGAAGAGAGATTGGGGGAGAGAGGAAAGTGGTTATGGCTAGAGGATTGTGGGGCTCGTAGAGCAGATCATGGTTGAAGACCTGGCGCGGGTTGAAAAGCCCGCGCAGGTATGTAAGCAAAGAAGGGGACCTGGGAAGATCATCAGACAATCGTCTGGCCCAGGAAGAAAATATCAGCAAAGGCTGAGACGAGTGGATGGAGAGGATGGCGGCTAATGAGCCGTCGATGGCAATGTTGAGGACGGATGAAGATCCGTCGATGACAGAGTCCTTCTGGCGAGGACGAGGATAGTTTGGAACCTTGGCAAGAGTGGCAATGTTCTCTGGTATCTCGGAGATCAATGGTGGTCCTTCAAGCTGTGGGGACGAGAACATCCTTTCCAGTGCAACAGAAATGTCCCGTATGTCGAACCATTTATCCCACTCGCATTCCGGATCTTTGATCTTGCCTCTTTTGGTGATCCTCGGACATTTTTTAGCAAAATATACAGCATGTGATTCACCATATGCTTCTCGTGGGTGATCTCCTATCTGAACAACGGGCCCTCTGTTGAAGTGGTTTGATAGAGTCCATGTGAGGGGCTTCCAATCTGCCTTGAACGGTCCTTTGAAGCCTAGGCCAAACCTACGGTTCGGCCTAATTTCTTTTGGCGGCTTGAGCATACCCTGTAACTGTGCGCCCAGACCTTTTCCTTGTTGGTAGCCGATGTTCCTCATAATCTCCCAACCTTTGGAGTGAAGAGGGAGACATGATGTTGTGGTTGCCCTGACCGGCTCCTTTGGTGCTAGTGGAATGCGAGATGGATCACGTACGTCCAGCAGTGACAATATGGGCCGATGAGACGGCCAAACAGATGGCAGAGAGGTGTTGATAGCATCCACTGTGTGAAGGACAGGTGTACTGACCACTTTAATAATTCTCCCATTGTAAGGAAACTTCAGGCATTGATGGTTGGTGGAAGGCACAGCGTCCATGGCTTCGATGTAAGGTCGACCCAGTATAGCCTTGAATGTGGGGTCCATGTCGAGGACATGGAATTCCGTGGGAATTGACATGGGGCCTAGTTCTGCCTTCAGAATAATCATCCCCTGCGGCGGCCTTTTGCTATTGTCATAGGCCGTGACCGTGATCGAGGAAGGTCTTATTTGTTTCTCGTCGATCCCACACAACTGAAGAGTGCTCATGGAGATCACATTTATGGACGCACCCGTGTCCACAAGACACGGGTTTATGGATACCCCATTAATTTTTATTGAAATGCACAGTGCATATTTCTGAGCCTCCTTGGGAGCGAGCTCGTAGTTGTGGAACATGATGGCCGGTTGTGTGTCTGTTGGGGTCAGGACGGTTGAAATCTTCTCCACGGGGAGGTCTTCATTAACCATGACTTTTTGAAGATATTCCATCAAGGCCGCCTGGTGGGATGTGGATCTCTGAAGAAGCTCCAGGATGGAGATCCGAGCAGGTGTCTTGTCCAGGTGTTTCAATAGATCATACTGTGTTCCAGGGATAGCTTTTTCTGGTTGTTCTCCGTCATCCTTCTCTGGCTGAGATTGCTCGGGATTCTGACTGTTGTGGGGGAAAACCCTGTGGAAAATCCTTCCACTCCGGAGCACCATTGCCTGTGGTTTTTGTACCTCTGTGGGGGTAGCAGTGGGTTTTAACAGGGGTTTGAGGGGTAGTAGTGGAGGAATGGTTGATGAAGCAGGGGTGATGACGGGAGCAGGGATTCTGATGAGGGGTTTGTTAGGTGGAGGCATGGTGGAGGTAGAGGGGATATCACGCGGATTATGAAGGATAAGGGGTTTGGAAGGTGGAGGTGGAGGTAAGGTTTGAAACGGGTAAAGGTTTTGAGGCGGACGGTGGGTGATGAGTGGTTTTGAAGGCATTAGTGGTGATGTGGTGGAGAAAGACGGGGTTATGTATGGTGTACGGATGATAAGGGGTTTAGAAGGCGTAGGGGTAAATGTGGTAGAGGTGGATGGTAAAGTGGGGGAGTGGGGGAAGGTGAGAGGGTGTGAAGGCGTAGTAGAAAGTGTCGGTTGATAGGAGGTTGGGGTGCGGATGAGAGGGCGTAATGGTAGTGGAAATGGCGAAGGCGATACCGATGCGGGTTGATGAGAGAGAGGTGCTACCCGGGCAAGGTGAGGGGGTTGCATGACGATAGGGTTGGAGGTATAAAGAATGGAGGTACTTTCCTGGTGCCACACCTGCTCTCTCCCGACTTCTGGGAAGGAGGAGATGGGGTTAACCTGATGATTGGGCTGTTGGTGCTCCGGTAGTGGATTCTGGATTATGCCCATGTCGGGCTGTTGTTGTGGGGCCTGCTGAGGCTGCTGTTGTTGTTGTGGTTGCTGCTGCTGCTGCTGTTGTAACTGCTGCTGTGGCCTCTGAGGAGGTCTCCTAGCCTTGAGAGCTGCGACGTACCGTCTCATCTCATCCCAATCTATTTGATGTTCATCATTCATATCATGGATGTAATCTTTGAAATGGAAGCAGTAATCCACTGTGTGTCCCGGCTGCCTGTGGTAAACACAGTATTTGGAGGTATCAACATTGGGGGGCCACATGAGCCTTTCTCTGGGTAAGGCGAGTTGGTTTGATGCCATGAGGGCATTAAAAATGTCTGTTAAAGTTTCTGGCAATGGTGGATAGTAGGCTCTCTTGGGACCGAGCGGCCTCCTTTGTTGCTGTTGGGGACCATAGTTCCCTGGAGGTGGAACTTGGTTGTACTGAAGCGGTGGTTGTTGTTGCTGAGGTTGTGGTTGTTGTTGCTGGGGTTGGCGTAATGGAGGCATATTATCCTGGGGTGGATTATTTTGGGGTGGAGGACGGAGAGGGAAAGGACCTGGTTGAAGGGGTAGTCGGGGCATTTGTGGAGGCCTTGGGTTGACTGCATAGTTGGCATTGTTGACCGCACTGACTTGCTCATTTGTCACGACCCCTTCTGTGGCTCCGCCCGGGACACCAGCGCCTGTCTTTCTGACCACTTTGGGCTTCGGCGACTCAAACATGTTCATGATGGGGGAGTCTTTTAGTTGGGTTTGGATGTACCGGGCCCTTTCGTAGAGTTCCTCCATTGTAGTCAGTTTATTCATGGCCAGGACATGTCTGAACTGTGGGGTTGCATTAGACACAATCATTTTCACTTGTTCGGGCTCGGAGAGGGTATCCCTTATTCTCTCCGCCAGAGACCTCCATCTATCAGCATATCGGACAAAATCCTCGTCGGGTTTCATCTTTTCGGCCACTAGGTCGGTAATGGAGAGTGAGGGACCGACCCTATCCCTATATTTCTGCAAGAACCTTCTCTGAACTACTTCAAAATTCTCGGCCTCGCGGGGCTCCAGAGAATAGAACCACTCAAGCGCGGGACCATCCAATGATCTCCGAAAGAGGTACGCCAGGGACCTCTGATCATTTTGCCAATAGGAGGACTCATACATGAAGTCCTTGAGGTGAATGAAGGGGTTGCCGGTACCGTTGTATCTGCGGTACGTGGGCATTTCGGAAGGAGGAAGATGAATGACAGGGAGGATTGGCAAAGCAACCTCCGGGGTGGCTTTCACGTCCACCATCTTTCTCAGATTTTGAAACTGCTCATCCATGCGATTGAACCTATTGAGGAGCGATTGGGCGAGCTCCTCTGGCGATCACAGATTAGCGTAGGTATCATATATTAGAGGAAGGGAAGGGTGCTACAGGACAGAACATGTCACATCAGTGGTCATTGTCAAGATTTTGTCTGGATCTCCTTTGAACTGTGGTGCGATTCTGCTACCTTTTGATGTTGCTAACCTTTGCTGGCATGTGCAGGTTTTACTAACAGACATCTTTGTCCTATCTCCTGTCCCACCTTTCATTGGTTGGTCCCACCATGTCATGCATCATAATATATGATACCTACGCTACTAGAACATGTCAAGGACCTTGCGGCCCGAACGAATCTGGGATTTGAGTTCCCCTTCAACAAAAACGGTGATGATCCCGGAAGAGTTTGGGTTGTACGGATAGGCCGTCAATTTGTGATAGAATGGGGACGACGGTTCCATTCAGTGAGTTGGTACGCGGATAAACGGGCCCCAGCCCAGTATCAGCTCACCGGGTCGGTATCCTGACCCGTTCTTCACAAGTTGACAATATTATCCTTGGCTATTTTCTATTTTAGTTTGTTTTGAACTTTTCTTTAAACCCAGCATGCATTCATATAGGACTTTGATTTATTGCGGAAGATCATTCAAGCGATTCGATTGTGAAAGCCGTTGTGTTTCAATTCCTACAAATATGAGATATTCCACTCTGAATGAAATACTGAGTTTCTTTGAGACAGCCCTACGCTGCTCTTCCAAAGGAGACCCTTGTTTGGACAGACCCTCAGATATTCCTTTACCTTTTGACCCACCTTGGCCGCAGCACTTCCACATTAGCTGGTAACCGCTCCCCAAAGGTGAAACCTCCGGTTTATGACCCAGGTACTTCCACACCGAGAAGTTGGTCTTCTTTTGTTTCGTGCCTGAGTGCACATCTCACCCTCCCTTATTTGATCTCCGTCCAAGCAATCGTCAATATTTGAAAGACCTCCTTCAAGGTCGCCTCATTGAAACTTCAGGAAAGATTCCAAACAGTAACGTCACAAGCGTGTCTCATCACACCTTGGCATCAACTTATCAGTCCGCTCCCACTCCATTTCACTCCACTTCGATACCATTCCACTACGTATCGCTCCCTTGCAAAGCAGACGCCAAGGCGGGGCAGCTGTAGACACGCCATTCCTGACGTCTCCTGAGAAAGTCTCATATTACTATACGACGCCCCGCGATGGCCTACGCATTTCGAATCGCTCGAGTGCTTCCTTTTCCTGAGTCTTCTTCCGCCTTTTTCGGCATCCGAATCATCTCGTCACGGCATTCGGACGGCATCAACACCAGTCAGACGCATCAAGAGGTTCCGGAATCAAGAAGGGGGTCTGCCGGGCGGCCGACGACGCCTGATTTGAGGACCCGGGTGGGTCTTCATGGGGGCGTCCAGGCCCCTGGACGCCTCCATATTTTTAATTTATTTTATTATTTTATTATTTTTTTCAGGGCCCAAAAATAAATAAAAATAAATATATATTAATGGAGGCGTCCAGGACCCTGGACGCCTCCATAAAAACTAATAATAATAAATATTTATAAAATGCCAGTTGGCACAAAAAAATAATAAATAAAAAAATATATATATTAATGGAGGCGTCCAGGTCCCTGGACGCCTCCATAAAAACAAATAAAAAAATAAAAATGCCAGCCCTGGCATAAAAGACAAAAGAAAAATAAAAAAATAATAAACTTTTGGAGGCGTCCAGGCCCCTGGACGCCTCCATCAACTCACTCACGGGCGCCGGCCACCGAACGACGGTTTGTCGTGTGTGAAAAAAGCCAAATTTAGAGACGTCCAGCTGACTGGACGCGCCCATTTCTGAATCACGAGGCGCCGCTCACAAAACCACGCGTTGTGCCAAACCGCGTGCGGCCGTCGTCGGTTTTCGGTGGACCTGTTAGAGGCGTCCGGGACCCTGGACGCCCCCATAAAAGTATTCTAAAAAAATCAATAAAAATAGAATAAAATATTATTTCGGCCCTGATGGAGGTGTCCAGGGTCCTGGACGCCTCCACCTTCCGGAACTCTATAAATAGAGGCCCACCCCCTCAGTTCTAGGGGAGCTAAGCAGTGATCCGATAGGCTGCCGGAGCCCAGAGGCTACGGAGTCATTTTTCTAACCCGTGGGTTCTTTTGTAGGTGGAGGTTCTGCCGGCTTCTCGGGTGCTCACGCTCGCGAGAGGAAGGTCGTCTTCATCCACCGCGCTTCCACGTCGTCCCCACGCTGCCGGAGCTCCGCCGGATTTCACCCTCGGCTCATCCAATAAGCCTTTTCTTCCCCTTTTTCTCCATAGTCCTTTACATTCATCATATTGCATCATCTATCCCCCTTCACAAGGGGGCCTCTTCTCTTATACTTCTTACATCCATCATCTCATTTTCCTCCTACTCGAGTCCGAGAGGGGTTTAAAAGATAACACCAACCAGGTGTGTGTCTTGCCATCATTTCGTTATTTTTATCGCAAGGATTCGAATACTACACCTCCATCTTTCTAATCCACTTGTCATTTATTTGTCGTTGTCTTGCAAGGGTACCCGAGGAAAGCCCTCTCCGTCGGCCGGCCGGAAGGAGAGGAAGAAGCAACCCGCCATCTCCCGCTTTGAGGTAGGCGCGATCACCTTCTTATTTTGGGGTCTTTTGGCCCCTGGCGATCACATCTTATCATCGAGGCCGCGGCGAGTCACTTCCCCAATGGCCGTTTAAATTTCTGTTTCCTATATTCTCTTTATATTTTGTTATATATTCTGCTTATATCATCGAGGCCGCGGCGAGTCACTTCCCCAATGGCCGTTTAATTTTCTATTCCTACGATCTCTTTATGCTTTGTTATATTCTGCTTATATCATCGAGGCCGCGGCGAGTCACATCCCCAATGGCCGTTTAAATTTCCGTTCTTATATTTTCTTTATATTCTGTTATATTCTGCTCATATCATCGAGGCCGCGGCGAGTCACTTCCCCAATGGCCGTTTAAATTTCTGTTCTCATATTTTCTCTATATTCTGTTATATTCTGTTCATATTCTCGAGGCCGCGGCGAGTAACTTCCCCAATGGCCGTTTCAATTCTTGTTATTTAATTTTTGCATCATTCCCGTCCCCCCGAGGTCGCGGCGAGTCACTTCCCGCTATGGCCGTTTAATCCCCATATTTTGCTATATCATACTTGTCCCGCTCGCCCCGCCGGAGCAATCTCCCGTGGTGGCCCCTTCTCTCTTTCCTCTCATTTCTGTGTTGCAGCAAACAAAACAAACAAAAAAGAGGAGCCCGCGCGCTCTCCGCTTCTTCCTCTTCCCCGCTCTACTCCGAACCGCGTGACGTCGCTCACAGATTGGCGATCACGGTGGGACGTCTACTGCTTCCTCTCGGCTACCCTTGCAAGTTCGGCACCATCCGTGCCTCTCCATCTTGGCGCCCGCGCGCGCCCCCGTTGTGCTCACGGCAGCACTGTCAGTTGTTTGGTTGTTTGTTATTATATGTCTGTTATTTTTGTTGTTTTCCCACTCCATATATCTGTCAGCATTCCATTGCATACATCCATTCCTCCTTTCTATCTTTTTTTCATTTTTTGAGGATCACCCTTTCCCGGTGAAGGAAGGACTCTCCGTTTGGGAATTCCTCTCAACGGACTAGAATCTCCTACACTGGGACCTCCGTAAGTCCCCGACATCGAAGAATCTCCTCTTCGTTCACTGGGCTGGTTGTACCATTGAAGTTCCCCGGAGTTAGTCATTTCGTTCGTGGTGAGACGAGAGACCCTAGCTGACACGGCGGTGAAACAAAAACAAACTAGGGTCCCCATTTTGTGTGAACTTCGGATCTCGCTAAAAATACAAAAAAAAATCATCAAAATCAAAACAAAAAAAAGGGCGTAAAGGCATCCACTTGTTTGATAATCTCTGCTACCTACTTGCTAGTGTATGTTTTTGCGTTCTGGGAGAACTGTGAGCATGTCTCACGAGTCTTCTGAGGAGAACCACCCTAGCCGTGGTTTGACAGCCGACCCGCGAGTCTATGCTATGGACTCGGGTCCTTCTCATGACCCCTCGCATGAGGTGCAGGTTATTGCCGGGGACACGTCCCCGCCACAGGATATCACTTCCTTACTGGGCGTCCTCGCCAACACGGAGCTTACCTCTGAACAGCTCCGGGCCTTCCAGGCCATTCTAAAGGGGAAATCTGTTTCCCCCACGCCCCAGGAGTCAACTCCGGCTATCGCACCTCTCCACGAGTCCGTGCAGGCCATTCCATCTCCTTCATTGGCGCAAGCCACCCAGTCTCCCTCGCTTCAAGGACAAGCGAGCCAACAACCTCCCTCATTCCAATTCCCGTCACAATCTCAAACTCCCGGTGTTCCTCACACACCGTTTCAGCCAGGACCAACTGTCGGTGGTCCGACAGTTCCCTCTCATTCCGGGTTTCCCCCTCAAGTCTCCGGGAGACAGTTTCTCCCCCAATGGCAAGTGCCACCTTCACCCCCAGAGGAGCTCGCCCAATCGCTCCTCAATAGGTTCAATCGCATGGATGAGCAGTTTCAAAATCTGAGAAAGATGGTGGACGTGAAAGCCACCCCGGAGGTTGCTTTGCCAATCCTCCCTGTCATTCATCTTCCTCCTTCCGAAATGCCCACGTACCGCAGATACAACGGTACCGGCAACCCCTTCATTCACCTCAAGGACTTCATGTATGAGTCCTCCTATTGGCAAAATGATCAGAGGTCCCTGGCGTACCTCTTTCGGAGATCATTGGATGGTCCCGCGCTTGAGTGGTTCTATTCTCTGGAGCCCCGCGAGGCCGAGAATTTTGAAGTAGTTCAGAGAAGGTTCTTGCAGAAATATAGGGATAGGGTCGGTCCCTCACTCTCCATTACCGACCTAGTGGCCGAAAAGATGAAACCCGACGAGGATTTTGTCCGATATGCTGATAGATGGAGGTCTCTGGCGGAGAGAATAAGGGATACCCTCTCCGAGCCCGAACAAGTGAAAATGATTGTGTCTAATGCAACCCCACAGTTCAGACATGTCCTGGCCATGAATAAACTGACTACAATGGAGGAACTCTACGAAAGGGCCCGGTACATCCAAACCCAACTAAAAGACTCCCCCATCATGAATATGTTTGAGTCGCCGAAGCCCAAAGTGGTCAGAAAGACAGGCGCTGGTGTCCCGGGCGGAGCCACAGAAGGGGTCGTGACAAATGAGCAAGTCAGTGCGGTCAACAATGCCAACTATGCAGTCAACCCAAGGCCTCCACAAATGCCCCGACTACCCCTTCAACCAGGTCCTTTCCCTCTCCGTCCTCCACCCCAAAATAATCCACCCCAGGATAATATGCCTCCATTACGCCAACCCCAGCAACAACAACCACAACCTCAGCAACAACAACCACCGCTTCAGTACAACCAAGTTCCACCTCCAGGGAACTATGGTCCCCAACAGCAACAAAGGAGGCCGCTCGGTCCCAAGAGAGCCTACTATCCACCATTGCCAGAAACTTTAACAGACATTTTTAATGCCCTCATGGCATCAAACCAACTCGCCTTACCCAGAGAAAGGCTCATGTGGCCCCCCAATGTTGATACCTCCAAATACTGTGTTTACCACAGGCAGCCGGGACACACAGTGGATTACTGCTTCCATTTCAAAGATTACATCCATGATATGAATGATGAACATCAAATAGATTGGGATGAGATGAGACGGTACGTCGCAGCTCTCAAGGCTAGGAGACCTCCTCAGAGGCCACAGCAGCAGTTACAACAGCAGCAGCAGCAGCAACCACAACAACAACAGCAGCCTCAGCAGGCCCCACAACAACAGCCCGACATGGGCATAATCCAGAATCCACTACCGGAGCACCAACAGCCCAATCATCAGGTTAACCCCATCTCCTCCTTCCCGGAAGTCGGGAGAGAGCAGGTGTGGCACCAGGAAAGTACCTCCATTCTTTATACCTCCAACCCTATCGTCATGCAACCCCCTCACCTTGCCCGGGTAGCACCTCTCTCTCATCAACCCGCATCGGTATCGCCTTCGCCATTTCCACTACCATTACGCCCTCTCATCCGCACCCCAACCTCCTATCAACCGACACTTTCTACTACGCCTTCACACCCTCTCACCTTCCCCCACTCCCCCACTTTACCATCCACCTCTACCACATTTACCCCTACGCCTTCTAAACCCCTTATCATCCGTACACCATACATAACCCCGTCTTTCTCCACCACATCACCACTAATGCCTTCAAAACCACTCATCACCCACCGTCCGCCTCAAAACCTTTACCCGTTTCAAACCTTACCTCCACCTCCACCTTCCAAACCCCTTATCCTTCATAATCCGCGTGATATCCCCTCTACCTCCACCATGCCTCCACCTAACAAACCCCTCATCAGAATCCCTGCTCCCGTCATCACCCCTGCTTCATCAACCATTCCTCCACTACTACCCCTCAAACCCCTGTTAAAACCCACTGCTACCCCCACAGAGGTACAAAAACCACAGGCAATGGTGCTCCGGAGTGGAAGGATTTTCCACAGGGTTTTCCCCCACAACAGTCAGAATCCCGAGCAATCTCAGCCAGAGAAGGATGACGGAGAACAACCAGAAAAAGCTATCCCTGGAACACAGTATGATCTATTGAAACACCTGGACAAGACGCCTGCTCGGATCTCCATCCTGGAGCTTCTTCAGAGATCCACATCCCACCAGGCGGCCTTGATGGAATATCTTCAAAAAGTCATGGTTAATGAAGACCTCCCCGTGGAGAAGATTTCAACCGTCCTGACCCCAACAGACACACAACCGGCCATCATGTTCCACAACTACGAGCTCGCTCCCAAGGAGGCTCGGAAATATGCACTGTGCATTTCAATAAAAATTAATGGGGTATCCATAAACCCGTGTCTTGTGGACACGGGTGCGTCCATAAATGTGATCTCCATGAGCACTCTTCAGTTGTGTGGGATCGACGAGGAACAAATAAGACCTTCCTCGATCACGGTCACGGCCTATGACAATAGCAAAAGGCCGCCGCAGGGGATGATTATTCTGAAGGCAGAACTAGGCCCCATGTCAATTCCCACGGAATTCCATGTCCTCGACATGGACCCCACATTCAAGGCTATACTGGGTCGACCTTACATCGAAGCCATGGACGCTGTGCCTTCCACCAACCATCAATGCCTGAAGTTTCCTTACAATGGGAGAATTATTAAAGTGGTCAGTACACCTGTCCTTCACACAGTGGATGCTATCAACACCTCTCTGCCATCTGTTTGGCCGTCTCATCGGCCCATATTGTCACTGCTGGACGTACGTGATCCATCTCGCATTCCACTAGCACCAAAGGAGCCGGTCAGGGCAACCACAACATCATGTCTCCCTCTTCACTCCAAAGGTTGGGAGATTATGAGGAACATCGGCTACCAACAAGGAAAAGGTCTGGGCGCACAGTTACAGGGTATGCTCAAGCCGCCAAAAGAAATTAGGCCGAACCGTAGGTTTGGCCTAGGCTTCAAAGGACCGTTCAAGGCAGATTGGAAGCCCCTCACATGGACTCTATCAAACCACTTCAACAGAGGGCCCGTTGTTCAGATAGGAGATCACCCACGAGAAGCATATGGGGAATCACATGCTGTATATTTTGCTGAAAAATGTCCGAGGATCACCAAAAGAGGCAAGATCAAAGATCCGGAATGCGAGTGGGATAAATGGTTCGACATACGGGACATTTCTGTTGCACTGGAAAGGATGTTCTCGTCCCCACAGCTTGAAGGACCACCATTGATCTCCGAGATACCAGAGAACATTGCCACTCTTGCCAAGGTTCCAAACTATCCTCGTCCTCGCCAGAAGGACTCTGTCATCGACGGATCTTCATCCGTCCTCAACATTGCCATCGACGGCTCATTAGCCGCCATCCTCTCCATCCACTCGTCTCAGCCTTTGCTGATATTTTCTTCCTGGGCCAGACGATTGTCTGATGATCTTCCCAGGTCCCCTTCTTTGCTTACATACCTGCGCGGGCTTTTCAACCCGCGCCAGGTCTTCAACCATGATCTGCTCTACGAGCCCCACAATCCTCTAGCCATAACCACTTTCCTCTCTCCTCCAATCTCTCTTCACTGCTTTGTCATTAAAAATGAAAACGAAAAAAAAAACGTCAATTTTCAAACTCTCCAACAACACATCTTCGTTGAGGAAACCTCCTACATCTCCCACGGGTGCGTACCGCCTTGCGGACCACCCGTCCAAGGTCCGATGAGCGACCTTTTCTACCCCTCCTCTGAGGGGTCTTCTCCTGTACATTCTACACCATCCTCTTCGTCTTCCTCCTCTTCTGTAAATATTGTCAGTCAATCTAGGAATGACAGGCCAAGGGTAGTACCTAGGAAGAAATCCAAGGGTAGGCAGATCCCTCGTCGATTCCTTCTGGATTTGGCCGCCAGGTGTCAGGCCCTTCTTGCCATCCCCCAGTTGTTAGAAAATCCCATCCAGCTACCCGAAATAGAATGCGAGGGCGACTGTGCATCTGATGAAGGGTATGGAGTCTACGAGATCACGAATGAAGAATGCCCCACTGAAGATGAGGGTGAAGAATATGAGGATGTGGCGGGCGCATACGCTAGTGGAATGAGGAGATTCGACGAGCCGTCAACCGCCGTAGAAGAATCCACCAAGGAAGTCAACTTGGGAACTGAGGAAGACCCTAGGATCATCCTCATAAGTGACAACTTACCACCCTCTGAAGAAGAGGCATTAATTGAGGTTCTCAAGGAATATAAGACACGTTTGCATGGAGCTACGAGGATATGCCGGGTTTGGATTCAACCTTGGTCGAACACCGTTTAACCCTAAAACCAGAGTCCATCTCGGTAAAACAAAGGTTAAGGCGTTTCCACCCTCAGATGGCTTTGAAAATGAAAGAAGAGGTCGATAAGCTCCACAAAGCCAGGTTCATTAGAGTCGTTCTTTATCCTCAATGGGTGGCGAACATTGTCCCGGTCATGAAGAAAGATGGGAAAGTCAGGATTTGCATCGACTTCCGAGACCTTAACCGCGCGTGTCCAAAGGATGATTTTCCCTTACCTCACATTGATGTGTTGATTGATAACACGGCAGGTTTTGAAACCCTCTCTTTCATGGATGGATTTTCAGGATACAATCAAATTCGTTTGGCAGAAGAGGATCAGGAAAAGACGTCATTCACTACCCCTTGGGGAACATATTGTTACGTGGTCATGCCGTTTGGGTTAAAGAATGCTGGAGCTACTTACCAAAGAGCGATGATGGCCATATTTCATGACATGATGCACATATATCTGGAAGTGTATGTGGATGACTTATTGGTAAAATCAAGGACCAGGATGGAACATCCAGAAGTTTTGGCTAAGGTCTTGCAAAGGTCCAGAGAGTTCCAATTGAAAATGAACCCGAAAAAGTGTGTGTTTGGTGTGTCATCAGGTAAATTGTTGGGGTTCATTGTGAGTAAAAGAGGGATCGAGATTGATCCCGACAAAGCCAAGGCTATCAGGGATATGCCGCCTCCCAAGAATTTGAGGGAAGTCCGAGGTTTAATCGGGAGGTTACAGTTTATTCGTCGGTTTGTGTCTCAACATTCACAAAGGTGTAGACCTCTCTACGAGTTGACCAAGCCAGGAGTAGAATTCCACTGGAATTCTAAATGTCAGAAAGCTTTTGAAGGGTTGAAGGAATATCTGGCTAGTCCACCCGTTCTCATTCCACCCAAACCAGAAAAACCTCTGATCCTTTACGTCTCAGTCTTGGATGACTCCGTGGGAGCCGTCCTCGCACAAGCTGATGAAGAAGGCAAGGAACGGGCAACCTATTACTTGTCCAAACTTCTCAATCCCTGTGAGCAGAAGTACACCGGCATGGAAAAAACCTGTGCTGCCCTCGTTTGGGTAGTGCAGAAATTGAAGCACTACTTCTTGGCTCACGAAGTCCACTTGATTGCTCGGATGAATCCTATCAAATTCCTTCTGGAGAAAGCCGTCCTTACGGATAGGCTAGCACGCTGGCAAAGTTTTCTCTCTCAGTTCGACATCACCTACATCCAGCAAAAGGCGATTAAAGGCTATGCCATAGCCGAGCATCTCGCTCACCATCCTCTTCCCAAGTTCGACCCCGTCCAATCAGAGTTTCCAGATGAGGAACTAATGTCCATCAACCAATCAGATGAGCCAATGTGGACACTATATTTTGATGGAGCTCTGAATTCTCAAGGGAAAGGAATCGGCGTCGCCCTCCTGTCACCGGAAGGCCTCACATTCCCATTGGCGTACCAGCTCAAATTTCCAGTTACCAACAATATAGCCGAATATGAAGCCCTTCTAGCTGGCCTAGGACTCGCTCATTCTTTACGTATCACTGAGTTGCGAGTTGTAGGTGACAGTCAGCTCATCCTTCGTCAGGTACTCACTAAGTATCGCACTCGCGAGCGTCCAGGCCCCTGGACGCCTCCATCAACTCACTCACGGGCGCCGGCCACCGAACGACGGTTTGGCGTGTGTGAAAAAAGCCAAATTTAGAGACGTCCAGCTGACTGGACGCGCCCATTTCTGAATCACGAGGCGCCGCTGCGCGCGGGCTCCTCTTTTTTGTTTGTTTTGTTTGCTGCAACACAGAAATGAGAGGAAAGAGAGAAGGGGCCACCACGGGAGATTGCTCCGGCGGGGCGAGCGGGACAAGTATGATATAGCAAAATATGGGGATTAAACGGCCATAGCGGGAAGTGACTCGCCGCGACCTCGGGGGGACGGGAATGATGCAAAAATTAAATAACAAGAATTGAAACGGCCATTGGGGAAGTTACTCGCCGCGGCCTCGAGAATATGAACAGAATATAACAGAATATAGAGAAAATATGAGAACAGAAATTTAAACGGCCATTGGGGAAGTGACTCGCCGCGGCCTCGATGATATGAGCAGAATATAACAGAATATAAAGAAAATATAAGAACGGAAATTTAAACGGCCATTGGGGATGTGACTCGCCGCGGCCTCGATGATATAAGCAGAATATAACAAAGCATAAAGAGATCGTAGGAATAGAAAATTAAACGGCCATTGGGGAAGTGACTCGCCGCGGCCTCGATGATATAAGCAGAATATATAACAAAATATAAAGAGAATATAGGAAACAGAAATTTAAACGGCCATTGGGGAAGTGACTCGCCGCGGCCTCGATGATAAGATGTGATCGCCAGGGGCCAAAAGACCCCAAAATAAGAAGGTGATCGCGCCTACCTCAAACCCGGGTGGGTCTTCATGGGGGCGTCCAGGCCCCTGGACGCCTCCATATTTTTAATTTATTTTATTATTTTATTTTTTTTTTTCAGGGCCCAAAAATAAATAAAAATAAATATATATTAATGGAGGCGTCCAGGACCCTGGACGCCTCCATAAAATATTATTTCGGCCCTGATGGAGGTGTCCAGGGTCCTGGACGCCTCCACCTTCCGGAACTCTTCCCGACCTTCGAGGTGACCATCCTCCTCGAGGAGGTGGAACTTCTGCTTGGTTTGAAGAAATTCAAGAGCGACGGGAAGGTGAAGGCTATGCGGATGCTTTGGAGCCCGCGCGCTCTCCGCTTCTTCCTCTTCCCCGCTCTACTCCGAACCGCGTGACGTCGCTCACAAACCTGTCATACCAAGCTCTAGGAGCTTGCTTTAAACCATAGAGAGCTTTATTGAGCTTGTAAACATGATTAGGTAAGTCTAAGCATTCAAACCCAGGAGGCTGTCTCACATATACATCCTCATTAATTTCCCCATTTAGAAAAGCAGACTTTACATCCATCTACTGAAGATTTATTCCTAGGGAACATGCATAACCCAATAAAATTCTTATTGCTTCTAACCTAACTACAGGGGCAAAAGACTCTTCAAAGTCTATACCAAATTCCTGATTGTACCCCTGAGCTACAAGTCTGGCTTTATTTTTAATAATGTTCCCTGCTTCATCAGTTTTGTTTCTAAATACCCATTTAGTCCCTATGACTGTTTCATGATCAGGAGGTGGAACCAAATGCCACACCTTATTCCTGTCAAACTGATTGAGCTCCTCATGCATGGCATTAATCCAATGCACATCTTAGAGAGCACAGTCAATGGACTTGGGTTCTGTGTTTGAAACAAAAGCATAAGCATTCAGTTCATGTTGAATTCTTAAGTGGCCTCTAGTTCTAGGAGGGTCATGCAGATTTCCAATAACATTATCTACAGGATGATCCTTGAGAAATCTAATATTTGAAATTGGAGTATCATGAACTTGATTTACCTCCCCCTGAACTGTAGGCTCCTCTTCATTAAGCTCTTTATGTTCTTCTTCATCATCGGATTTATCTGCAGGATCTCCTTCCTTCAAAATTTCACCATTGGTTTCATTCCTGCATTGACCAACATTAGAATTTGCCAAGGATTCATCAAAAACTATGTGTGGAGATTCTTCAACAGTTTTAGAGTTCAGATTGTACACTCTGTATGCTCGGGTGTTTTCAGAATAGCCAAGAAAAATTCCTGGTTCTCTTTTAGGTTCAAATTTATCAAGGTCCTTTTTATCATTTATGTGAATGAAACATTTACAACCAAAAACTTTGAAGTGAGCAATAGAAGGTTTCTTACCTTTTAATATCTCATATGGTGTTTGCTGGGTAAAGGGTCTTACCATGGCTCTGTTAATTACATAACAGGCAGTGTTCACTGCTTCAGCCCAAAATTTCCTTGGTAGACCACCTTCAACAAGTAGTGTACGACCCATTTCCACTAGGGTTCTGTTCCTTCTCTCCACAACTCCATTCTGCTCAGGTGTTCTTGGTGAGGAGTACCTGTGGTTGATACCATTTGACCTGCAGAATTCATCAAATTGTGAGTTTTCAAACTCACCTCCATGATCAGACAATATGTTTTCAATTTTCTGAGTTGTTTTAACATAGAACTCCTGAAATTCTGAGAAAGCATCACTCTTATTAGATAAGAAATAAACCCAAGTATACTTAGAAAAGTCATCTACCATGACAAACCCATACCTCCTCCCTGATAGGCTGACAGTTCTAGTTGGCCCAAAAAGGTCCATATGTATCAGCTCATAGGGTTTGGAAGACAGATTTTCAGTTCTAGACTTAAATGATTTTCTAGTTATCTTTGATTGGGTGCATGCATCACAGATTTTGTTTTCTTTCTTGAATGAGACTTCAGGAAGTCCTCTAACCATGCCATGCTTATTTAATTTGTGCAAAACAGTGTAGCTAGCATGACCTAACCTACGATGCCATAAAAATGCTATGTCTTCTCTACTAGCAGTAAGGCAAAGGTTAGTGTGTTGAATGTCATCTAAATTTATCATGTAAGTATTATTTATTCTTTTTCCAGTAAATTTGACAATATCAGAATCAGGTTCAAAAACCTTGCAGCATTGAGAATTAAATAGAATATTGTAACCTTTATCACATAACTGGCTGATGCTAAGTAGATTATAGGCTAACCCTTCAACCAGCATAACATCATCAATGCAGCAGGTAGAACACTTACCTACCTTACCTGATCCGATAATCCTACCCTTTGTGTTGCTTCCAAAGGTGACAAGGCCTTCTACTTTCTCAGTCAGTATGCAAAATTTGGCCTTATCTCCTGTCATATGCCTGGAGCAGCCGCTATCCATGTACCACAAGTTGTTCTTGGCTGCCAGGCATACCTGCATACACAATTAGGTAGAGAAGTTTGGAACCCAAGACTGATTGGGCTCCAGTGTAACTGAACTAGCAGCAAAGTAGGAGAGCAATTGTTTCAGAATCCACATTTGTTTAAATGAATTTTCTTCAGTGGATCCTACAGATTTTCTTCTGTTGTTGTTTCTTTTCTTTTTATTGTTCTCTTTCTTGTTGGCAGCTGCATGATTATTGACAGTGTTTTTATTTCTGTGCCATTTCCTTGGCCAGGGTGTGTCCACAAAGTTTTGGCCATAGTTGTTCCTGGGCTGGCTATGAAGATATTAATTTCTAGATGTCCAGTAACCATACCCATTTACCCAATTTCTACTGTAAGGTCTTTGATATTGAGCACCCTGGTGTGCAAGACCTGTAAATTTACCCTGAGTTCTAGACCAATTTGACCTATAGAAGTAGGTTGGCTGAGCATTGTAGTGGGTCTGAGCTCTGGATTGATAAAAATAATTGGGTTGACTCCTAGCAGCACTTTGTCTCCCTTGTACTTTGGACCCTGTTGACCTATACACAGGTTTGTATTGGGTCTTCTTAAGAGGTGGAGGTGTTGGTGGAGACTGGGTTACCTTGACCTGGGGTTTACCAGACTGTGTAGGTTGACCCCTAACCTGAGTCTGAGCCCTAGGATTCTGCTTAGATGTGCTAGCTCAACTAGGCTCATTAATTTTTCGTTTGCCCTTCTCCTCAGCACTGGGCTTTTTCAGATTAGCAGTTTTGTTCATCAAATTTGTTGAGTTCATGCTAATTAGAGATCCCTTTTCCTTTTGAGCAACAAATGAAATTGTTTTCATTCCGAATATTTTTGTTGCACTAGAATTAAAACCTAGGCCCTCTTTTCTGAAATTAACCTTTGACCCTAACAAGGCATTTAAGTTATCTGTTCCTTGGGTCATTTTCTCAATGGTCTTCATTTTATCCTCATTATCTTTCTGAAGTTCATCAATAGCCTTTTTCAGCTCGTTGTTGACATTGAGGACAGCTTCATATTTTTCAGAGATAATTTTGACTTCACTTTCACATTTCTGAATCTTCAGCTTCCATTCATCAATTTCATCTTCAAGCCTTAGATTTTCTTCCTTAGAAGCTTTTAACTCATTTTTGATTTTATCTTCTTCAGAACATGTGAGTTTCAATTCATCAATCTCAGATTCCAAACATGCAATTTTATTAGTCAGTGTTTTATCATTTTGCATGGAATTGATTTTTCTTCTAAGATGCCTATTCTCTTTTCTAATATCATCAGCTCTATCAGCTATTTCATGATAAGCATCTACCCAATCAGTAATTGTGAAGTTTTCAAATCTAGTGATTACATCATCTGTATCCTCCTCTCTATCTTCGGAGCTTGTTGCCATAAGGCAAATGGGATGTTCAGATTCGGCTTCACTCCCTGAGCTGCTGCTGAAAGAGCCTTCATCTTCATCACTCCATGTGGTGATCATAGCTCTTCCCTTCTTAGTTTTCTTCTTTGACCTGTCCTTATGTTTCTGATTGTCTGGACAGTCAATTTTCAGATGCCCTGGTTTCCTGCATTGATAACAGACATTAGCTTCATTTTTCTTTGCAGGTGTAGATTTATACCTTTTATCCCTTCGGCCATCACTGTACTTCTTCTGACCGAACCGTCCTGCTCCCTTTCTGAGAAATAGCCTGAACTCTCTAGTCATCATGGCTATTTCAGATCGAGTCACATTTTCTTCTTCATTTAGGCTCTCCTCTGATGATGAAGAGCTGCTGGAGCTGGATTTTGTTGTTTTGTTGGAACTAGCCTTCAGCGCTATTGGCTTCTTCTTCCTCTCGGCTTCATCTGTCCTTGGCATGTTTATCTCATATGCCATAAGTGAGCCAATCAGCTCATCAGATTTTGTATTACGCAGGTCCCTTGACTCCTCCATCACAGTTGCTTTGGTGTGCCAATTGGGAGTCAGGGAGCGCAGAATTTTCCTTGCTACATCATACTCTGCCTGAGGTTTCCCAAAACCTCTGAGGCCATTGGTTATGACAGTCATCCGAGCGTACATTTCGCTGATGGACTCGTTCTGCTTCATCTTGAAGGCTTCATACTCAGATACAAGAAGATTGGCCTTCTGCTCTCTTACTTGAGATGTGCCTTCATGAATTACTTCCAGCGCATCCCACATCTCCTTAGCTGATTTGCAAGCAGATACATGGGAGAATTCTGTAGGATGCAGAGCGCACTGGATAGCATTAATAGCACTCCAATTTAGCGTGGACCTTCTGATCTCCTCCTTGGTCCATACATCTTCATTCGGGGACAGCTCATAAGGTCCCTTACTGACAATCTTCCAAATCTCATAATCCTTAGCCCTGAGGAACACTTGCATACGGTTCTTCCAGTATGCGTAGTTTGATCCATCAAAGAATGGGGGCTTCGTTGTTGAGTGACCTTCGGAAGTCATCCCTCGAGCATCCATCTCTGCCTTTTCTCTTCGGGCGATGAGTCCCTGCAGAAGAGTTAGGCTTTGATACCAAATGTTGGGTTGGATGGACGCAGTCTATCTCCTCAGATTGTGGATCTAGAGGGGGGTGAATAGATCAACTTGCCTAATTTAAAACTATTATAAGTTCTAAAGCGTAATTTAGGCAAACGTCAGTTAAGCTAAACACAGGATGCTAAACAAAAGGTCGAAAGCTAGACATAAGCATAAGCGATCCAATCAAATAAGCTAAGCAAGAATTTTCCATCGCACACAGATCACACAAAAACACAAATACACTGCACACACAAATTTTAGGTGGTTCGGTCAACGACCTACGTCCACCCCACACTCAACCGAGTATGGCTTCCTGCTGCGCAGCACAGCTTGCGTCCGCTGGGCTTTACAGCTTGGCCAAACAACCCATTGATACATAGCTTCGCTGGGCACTACAGCTTGCCGACCAGAGGATCTAATCCTCTGCAACCGCTGGGGAAATACAGCTTAACCCGTCCAGTGGAGACCACCACTGCAAGACCGCTGACACACAGCTTGAAGAAACAGCATTCGAAAATGAAAGATAGAATCAAAACAAAAATAGAAAAGCTCAAAGACAATGTAGCTCTAAGAGCAAAGCTCAGCTCTGGTTTTGAACCACGAGACTGAGATACAACCACTCTCACTCTCACTCTCGATCAGCTCTCTCTCAACTCAATCTCTCTCGATCTCTTCCTCTCTCTTTTTCTCCTTCTTCTCTTCTTCTTCTTCTTTGTATCTTCTTCTTCTCTCTTTTTCTTTTTCTTTTGCTGGATCGTGGAAGCTCTCTCTTCTTTTTCCTTTTCTTCTCTCAGCTCCTGCTCTCTGGCTTCAATCACGATCAACCTCCATCTGAAGATGAAGGCTTCATTATATACCAGCAGCAGCAGCAGGCAGGGCGTGTGCCCTCCACATTTCCCGCCCAGCAATTTGGACCACGTGGCAATAACCAATGGAGTGTCAGTGCACGTGTCCTCATCTGGGTACATTGTCCTTCTAGGATCACGAGCCCCTCATTAGCTTCTTCAGTCCGATGTATAGAGTTCTCCAATCACGTGCTCCATGAAAGCAATCTGGCTTGCTGCGTCGACGCTGTCAGTCAATGGCGTTAACGCAGTGAGGCATTCCAGTACGCCATTTGCTTCGTCTTTTTAGCTGCTGCGTCGACGCTGCACAATTGTGGCGTTGACGCAGTGGAATAGCTTGTAAGAGTCTCTGCTTCTTTAACTGCAACGTCGACGCTGCTTGCTTGTGGCTTTGATGCAATAGAAGACATCGTGAAAGCTTCGTCTACTGATGCGTGGACGCTTTAAGCTCCAGGCGTCGACCCTGTCCCTTCAGCAACAAGAAAGAAGTCTTAAGATGTAAGTATGTACATTGCTGTGTATATGCTTCGTTGTATAGACTTGTGAAGGCACATGCAACGTACAGACTTGCAGTGACAGTCTGATGTACAGACTTCATGAAACTCTAGTCATTGAATGCTGTACAGACTTGGCCTAAAGCCTGAGACACTAACGAAGACATTGGACTCTATACAGACTTTGAGCGATGTGTGGACTTGAAGCTCATGAAGCAGTGTACAGACTTCAAAGATCACTGTTGATGTGCAGACTTTGAGGACATGAAGCAATGTACAGACTTCAAGGAAGTTGGCGAGTCAATGTACAGACTTGATGAAGCGAAGCCAATGTACAGAGTTGAGTGTAGCTAAAGCCTTGATCGTAGGACTAGGCTGCACTGTATAGACTTCAGGCTTCAGAATCGAATGTTCAGACTTCGCCTAAGACACGTAGGGAAAAGACCCCAGTGTATAGACTTTGCCTTGATTGAAAGGTAAGTGATGAATGTATAGACTTGAATGTGTGAAAGCTACAGTGAATGAGTGTATACATTTTACCAGATCAAGGGCAATTCGGATGTACAGACTCTGAGGTTCAAAGCCAACGGTGCCTTGACGCTGAACATGATGCGTTGATGCTGTGCACAATTAACCAATTTAATTGAGATGAAGTGTGTGGACTTATGCGTTGACGCTGTAACATGATGCGTTGACGCTGTGCACACTTAACCAATTTTATTGAGATGCAGTGTGTGGACTTATGCGTTGACGCTGTAACATGATGCGTTGACGCTGTGCACACTTAACCAATTTAATTGAGATGCAGTGTGTGGACTTATGACAGTAAGAATTGTAGACAGCAGTGTATTAAATGCAAAGAACACATAGTCAATCTAATGGAGTAATTTCATCAAACCAAAATCAGTTGCCAATCAATCAAAACAATGGTGTTGCCAAAGAATAGAGCAAGTGTCAACATCATCAACATAGAGGGGTCACAACAAATGAGTGGTTCTCGAGACGGGTGTCCTCGGTGCGGAGAGTCTCATCCAGGCAGGCAGTGTACGGCACCCGTGGTTTGCTTCAGGTGTGACCAAGCAGGGCACATGGCACGTGACTGTCCGCAGAGGTTACATCAGTCGCACGAGTTTTAGCAGCAGCAGCAGTTTCAGCCCCAGCAGATGTCATCGCAGCCGCAGCAGTACCAACAGCAGGGTCAATATCCTCAGTTGACTCGGTCGGCCACTGGTGGGAGGCAGAGAGCCCGAGGCAGAGTTACCCACATTACCATAGCAGAGGCTGAGGCGTCCCAGTTGGTGGAAGGTACTATTCCAATTTTTGGTTACGCAGCTCAGGTTTTGTTTGATTCCGGTGCATCTCATTCGTTTATTTCGGAGGAGTTTGCTCAGAGTGCCGAGGAGTCCGCGACTGAGGTGTCCTGTGACCTGGCAGTGGAGTTGCCTACCGATGATTTCATGCTCACCCCGTACTTCTTCGAGAAGGTGCCTGTGTGGGTGGATGGGCGAAACTTACCGGTTAGACTTTGTGTTGCCACTTCAGGACTATGATGTGATCTTGGGCATGGATTGGCTCGAGGCTCACCGGGCGGTGGTGGATTGTCGCTTGAAGAGGGTCTACTTTCAGCATCCCAACAGACCCACTTTCTACTACCAAGGTATCCAGTCTTCCTCCTCCCGTTTTCTTATTTCGGCTATTAGGACTCGTAGATTGCTTGACACGGGTTGTCAATGTTTTCTCGCTTCTGTGGTTTTGGTCGATCGACAGTGTCCGGATGTAGAGGACATTCTGATTGTGTGCGAGTTTTTCAATGTTTTCCCCGAGGAGTTGCCTGGGTTGCCACCGCAGCGAGAAATTGATTTCGTGATTGAGGTGGTACCAGGTATGGCGCCTATGTCGAAGGCCCCTTATCATATGGCGCCGGCGGAGTTGAGAGAGCTGAAGGCGCAGTTGCAGGAGTTGCTGGCCAAGGGGTACATTCATCTTAGCTTTTTCCCTTGGGGTGCGCCGGTGTTGTTTGTGAAGAAGAATGATGGTAGTCTGAGGCTGTGCATCGACTACCGGCAGTTGAACCAGGCGACTGTTAAGAACAAGTATCAGTTGCCTCGGATTGATGACTTGTTTGATCAGCTTCAGTCGGCCTGGGTGTTTTCGCATATTGATTTGAGATCGGGTTATTACCAGTTGCGGATTCAAGAGTCTGATGTCGAGAAGACGGCGTTTCGCTCGAGGTATGGGTATTATGAGTTCTTGGTGATGCCGTTTGGGCTCATCAATGCCCCCGCGGCATTTATGGATTTGATGCATAGGGTGTTCTGTCCGTATCTAGACCAGTTCATGGTCGTGTTTGTGGACAACATTCTTATGTATTCGCGGTCTGCTAAGGAGCATGTGCATCATTTAAGGGTAGTGTTGCAGACCTTGCGGGATCACCAGTTGTATGTCAAGTTCAGCAAGTGTGAGTTTTGGCTGCGAGAAGTGCACTTTTTGGGGGACGTGATTTCTTGTGACGGTGTTTTCGTGGACCCGGCCAAGGTCGAGACTGTGGTGCAGTGCCCGAGGCTGAGTTCTGTCACGGAGATTCGGAGCTTTCTGGGGCTCGCAGGCTATTATAGGAGATTCATGCAGCATTTTTCTCGTATTGCGGCCCCGATGACCAGGCTTACGCAGAAGGATGTGCCCTTTGTCTGGACGGAGGAGTGTGAGCAGAGCTTTATGGAGCTGCGGAGATTGCTCACGACCGCTCCGGTGTTGGTGTTGCCTTCTGGATCGGGAGGTTTCGTGGTGTGTACATATGCTTCCAGGGTAGGTTTGGGCGCTGTGCTGATGCAGCACGGTGGAGTGGTGACGTATGCATCCCTGCAGTTGAAGCCACATGAGGAGAACTACCCTACTCATGATCTTGTGTTGGCGGCGGTGATTTTTGCTCTGAAGATCTGGAGGCACTATCTGTACGATGAGAGGTTCGAGATGTTCACTGACCATCAGAGTTTGAGGTATGTGTTCACCCTGAAGGATCTAAACCTCAGGCAGAGGAGGTGGATGGAGTACATGAAGGATTACGATTTTACTCTGTCGTATCAACCTGGCAGGATGAATGTCGTGGCTGATGCATTGAGCAGGAATGTGGTGGTCAGTCAGATGTTGTTGAGGAAGTGGAGGCTATGGGAGAAAGTTCTGGCCATGACTTTTAGGCTCAAGATCCCATAGGATCAGGGTTCAGCTGTTCTTGCGAGCTTGACTGTCACGCCAGCGATTCGTCGCCAGGTGACTGGGGCTCAGCGTGCGGACCCCGAGCTACCCCGGATTTTGTCGTTGACTGAGGTGGAGTTTGGTGAGGATGGAGCTGTGAGGTTCCAAGGTAAGTTGTACGTCCCAGCCGAAGGGCAGACGAGGTGTACGGTCTTGCGAGAGGCTCATGGGAGTCAGTATGCCGTGCACCCCCGATTGGCAAAGATGTACCAAAACTTGAAGAGGCAATTTTGGTGGCCTGGAATGAAGAGAGATGTTGCAGAGTTCGTGGCCAAGTGTTTGATTTGTCAGCAGGTGAAAGCTGAGCCCCAGCGTCCAGGAGCTACACTTCAGCCCTTGGAGATTCCAGCATGAAAGTGGGACCACGTGACCACTAATTTTGTGGTTGGATTGCCGAGGACATCCAGTGGGCAGGATGTTATCTTGTTGCTGGTGGATAGACTGACGAAGACGGCGCGGTTGCTGCCGGTCAAGGTCAGTTGGAGCGTGCATCGTTTGGCTCATTTGTATGTGGAGCGGATCGTCCCGTTGCATGGAGTTCCCATCTCCATTATGTCTGATCGCGATCCCCGCTTCACTTCTGGGTTCTGGAGGAGCTTCCATAAGGCTCTAGGCTCCGAGTTGGCATTCAGCTCGGCCTATCATCCTCAGTCGGACGGTCAGTCTGAGCAGACAATCCAGACTTTGGAGGACATGTTGAGGTCGTGTTGCCTAGAGTGGCAAGGGAGTTGGATCCACCATTTACCGTTAGTGGAGTTTGCCTATAACAATGGCTATCATTCGAGCATTGGTATGGCCCCGTATGAGGCGTTGTACGGGCGACCTTGTCAGACTCCGCTTGATTGGTTTGAGGTGGGAGAACGTGTCCGGACAGGACCAGATTTGGTGCAGCAGTGCACTGAGGTGGTGCGTCTGATCCGGCAGAAGATGCTGGCTGCGCAGAGCCGGCAGAAGAGCTATGCCGATCGGAGGAGGCGGCCCCTCAGTTTTACTGTAGGTGATCGGGTGTTTTTACGAGTTTCTCCCATGAAGGGTGTGATGCGCTTCGGCAAGCATGGGAAGTTGGGTCCCCCCCGCTACTTTGGTCCTTTCCTCATTGTCGAGCATATTGGTGAGGTTGCCTATCGATTGCAGCTACCCCCAGAGTTGTCTTTTGTGCATGATGTGTTTCACGTGTCTATGCTTCGGAGGTATATGCCCGATGATTCCCACGTTCTGGAGGATTCTGTGTGGCCCGAGGTGACCCCAGACCTGTCCCTACCAGAGTACCCCATCCGCATTAAGGATCGGCGTGAGCAGCGCCTGCGGAACAAGGCTATTCCTCTGGTTAAGATAGTATGGCAGCGTCACTCTGGTGGCGAGGCGTCGTGGTAGCGTGAGGATGAGATGCGGTAGCTGTACCCTTATTTGTTCGGGTGAGTCTTCTCCCTTATCCCTGTGCCTTGTCCTTAATTTCGAGGACGAAATTCATTTAAGGGGGGAGGGCTGTGATGTCCCGAGTTTTTCGAACATCTTTTCGGGTCCCAGATCTGCTTTCCCGGAGGATTTGTTTTCATCACGCCCGGAATTATTTTCTGGACATCTTCCGTGCCCGGATCCGTGCGATTCGGGCCAGTTTCGGAGGCCGCGGGACGTGTTCTGCGTGTTTTTCGCGTGTTTTTCGATTCCCGCGTATATGTTTCGGGAAAACCTACGGAACCCCGTAGCGGGTGAACCGAGTCGTTCGCCTACCCGCGGGTGGTACCGTTGCGATCAGTGGGTTCCGAGGATCGAGAATATGTATTTTTCTATTTTTTGATATTTTTGGCATTTCTGGATTTTCTATATAAACCCCCTATTTTCTTTTTATTTTCTCCTTTTTCTTCTTCTTTCTTCTCCTTTCTTTTCCCCCGTGAGCCACGGCCGACCGTTGTAACCCCCCTCTCCCTGCTTGAGCTCGCGATGCTCCCTCCTTCTCTGACGACGGGTGGCGGACCAAGGCGGCGGCGCGGTGACGACGGCGACGGCGAGGTGATCGAGATGGTGCCCTCTTCGCGGCGTGGGGCGTGGTGTTCTTGTCGGCCGAGATTTGTGGATCGGCGGCTTCCTGGTGGATTTCGAGCTTCATTGAGGTAGGGGGCATATCCTTACCCTCTTTACAGCTTTCCCCGTGGTTTGTAGGCCGAGGGGAGGTCGAGAGGGGCATTTTTAATCCGGGAGGGTCAAATCGCATGCTTGGGGTTTGAGCGTCGGATCTTCCGTTTTATGGGGTTTTTGACCGATCTAAGGGCTTAGATGCATGCTAGGGAAGTTGGGGGAGGTTTCCCCTTTTGTTTCCCCTTCACTTGGGAGTGAATGGGGCGTGGGATCGAGCTTCCGGAGTGAACCGCGCGAACCGGGCTCGGCCCGTTGTCGCGCTATGTCCCAGGGGCGCGTTCTGGTGGAACGCGTTGTGTCGTCCGAGCGCGTTCATCAAGGAAGATGAATAGTTTGGCGGTCTTCATTGCGCCTAGGTCGGGTAGCGCGTTCTTGAAGAATGTGCTAGCCTCTGCTAGCGCCTTCTTGGAGAACGTGCTATCCTCTGATAGTACATTCTTGAGGAGTCGCGCTAGGGGACCAGTGCGCGACAGTGTCGCACCCAGGGTCCCTAGCGCGTTCATCCCCCTCCCCGAGCCGTGCTTCTTTTGAGCAGTCTAGCCTCCGGTTGAGTGAGCTTTGGGCCCTGTTGCGGCATGTGGACCGAGGGTTGCCATGGGCACCCAGTGTGAGCCACAGGGGCGCCCGGGGGTCCCTGGAGGATCAGTTACCTCGGTAGGGGTGCCGTGTGACTTGAGGGACGATCGGACCGCGTACGTGTCCCCGGCATCTGTACTCACCATTTTGGTTACCGAGAGTCTGTGTCAGTGTGTAGTCGGTGGTTTCCGTGAGTCGAGTCTCACCTCCGGTGACACGTCCACTAGTCGTAGCCTTCTTACGGCACGCAGTGCTGACCCACCCGGGAGTGGTGGAGCGGCTTACCCGAGAGAGACGGTGAGTAGGCTAGTTACCATAGGGCCCCCACGTACAGCCAAGTCCGGGCTTAGGGGGAATTACCAACTAGAGGACAGGCCTAGGGCGTATGGTCTGAGTGTGCACACGGGGCTGAGGGCTTCGGACCCACGCTGACGAGCGCGACCTCAGCTAGTCCTTGTTTTGTTGTACTACTGGTTACTGAGTGTGTCTGAGTCTCACGCCCGGGGCGTTGTAGCTAGACACGTGTGACGCGATGTAAGACGTCAGGGGACGCATCCGGTCGTTCTTCTAGTGGGTGGTGCTCTTGTCTACTGGCAGGTACGGACTCGAGTTTCTTTATGGACCGAGGTTTGGTTGTACGGTACGGTTAGTTAGACAGCTTTTCCATTTATTTATTCCAGCTTGTTGGTTCTACCGTACTCCTGCTAGGTAGTGTTACCTTCCGCGGTTTTTGTGTCTTGCTGTCGTCTTCCTCGTTGTGCGGTGGGGGTCCGAGGGATCCCTACTGGGCCAATGAAATGAGGCTCACCCCTGCTTTTCAGGTGAGGCGGGGTCGTCGAGAGGTGAGGCCGAGTTTCAGCGTGGTTCTTCTAGCCAGGGTTAGTCGCCAGTCTGCCCAAAGTCGGGGGATGCCCCGTGTAGTTGTACGTCGGGGGATGCCCCGTGTAGTTGTACTCTTCCTTTCTGTTGACTGTACTTTTATTTGGACATGAGACTCTGTGGACCTCGTAGCCGTTTATTTATTTATATTATGTTGTGCATTTTATATTAGTTTATTGTGCTATCTCTGCAGTTGTTTCATCTTCTCTTATACTCTTACACCATCCCCTTTTGCCTTTCCGAGTCTTCGGGCTTGTGGGTTGGCGGGCCGAGATTCGAGAGGCCCCGGTTCCTTTCCGGTACTCGGATCCCGGGTCGTCACAGTTGGTATCAGAGCGTAGGTTGTGTAAGTACATAAGAACTTGAAATGATTGCAGTGGTCCAGAAGGTCCATGAATGTCCTATACAGTTGGCGACTGGCGTAGGGTTCCGCGTGTTTTTATTAACATCGTTGATTGTTTTGTTAGCAGGTGTTATGGCGCCTAGGAGATCGACTCATTCCCAGCAGGGAGAGTCTGGTGGGGTCCAAGAAGGGCAGAGCAGAGCAGTACTTCCGGATGATGCAGCTGAAGGGACGAGAGTTCCCGGACCAGAGGAGTTCTTCTGGGGCATGTATTAGTATGTTATTCAGCCGCAGCAGCACCTGCAGCCGCCGCTGCAGCAGTAGGGCGGTGATGCTGGTGCGGGCTCATCCTCTCGGAGTAACCGCGCGCTGAGAGATTTCTTACAGTACCAGCCGTCTACTTTCAGTGGGCTGTCAGATCCAGAGGTGGCTAGAGAGTGGTTAGATGACCTGGAGCGAGTGTTCAGTTCGATGGTGTGTCCTGAGGAAGAGAAGGTGGTGTTGGATACGTATCGATTGCAGGGGCCAGCCCGGGTGTGGTGGACGTCAGAGTGGGGAGCAGTGTTCCAGTCTCGTCCTCTTCGGCAGATTTTATGGTAGGAGTTTGTCCCGGCTTTCGAGCGTGCTTTTTGTCCATCCTTCCTCAGATCGCAGAAGTTGCATGAGTTTTTGGACTTGGTCCAGGGTGACATGACTGTGGTGCAGTATAGGTCCAAGTTCATTGAGTTGGGCCATTATGCACCACACATTGTGGCAGATGAGACGGTGCAGGCCGAGCAGTTTATTGGGGGTCTGATGTTGGAGCTGAGGCATCTTTTGCTTGCGTCAGGTTTGACGAACGTGGATGCGGCTTGTAGAGCAGCAGCGGCATTGGAGAGAGACATGCAGAAGGTTCATGGTCAGGGCACTGCGGGTCTGATGCAGATGAGTTTTGGTCAGCCGACGTCCATGCAGCAGCAGAGTTCTATCCAGATTTCAGCATGTGGTTCAGGGACGTCCCCGTCTGGGGCGTCGGCAGTGGATTCGTCATCTCTAGGATCGAAGCTCAAGAAGTTGCTCAAGGAAGCTGGTTTTGGCAGGAGGCGCCGAGGTCGCGGAGATCAGGTGTAGCAGTCTGTGGGTAGTGTTCAGTAGCCTACCCAGTTCCAGCATCAGGGTTCAGTGAGTGGTTCTCGACACGGGTATCCTCGGTGCGGCGAGTCTCATCCAGGCAGGCAGTGTACGGCGCCCGTGGTTTGCTTCAGGTGTGACCAACCAGGGCACATGGCATGTGACTGTCCGTAGAGGTTACATCAGCCGCACGAGTTTCAGCAGCAGCAGTAGTTTCAGCCCCAGCAGATGTCATCGCAGCCGCAGCAGTACCAACAGCAGGGTCAGTATCCTCAGTTGACTCGGTCGGCCACTGGTGGGAGGCAGAGAGCCCGAGGCAGAGTTACCCAGATTACCAGAGCAGAGGCTGAGGCGTCCCAGTTGGTGGAAGGTACTATTCTGATTTTTGGTTGCGTGGCTCGGGTTTTGTTTGATTCTGGTGCATCTCATTCGTTTATTTCAAAGGAGTTTGCTCAGAGTGCCGAGGAGTCAGCGACTGAGGTGTCCTGTGACCTGGCAGTGGAGTTGCCTACCGGTGATTTCATGCTCACCCCGTACTTCTTCGAGAAGGTGCTTGTGTGGGTGGATGGGTGGAACTTACCGGTTAGACTTTATATGTTGCCACTTCAGGACTATGATGTGATCTTGGGCATGGATTGGCTCGAGGCTCACCGGGCGGTGGTGGATTGTCGCTTGAAGAGGGTCTACTTTCAGCATCTCAGCAGACCCACTTTCTACTACCAAGGTATCCGATCTTCCTCCTCCCGTTTTCTTATTTCGGCTATTAGGGCTCGTAGATTGCTTGACACTGGTTGTCAATATTTTCTCACTTCTGTGGTTTTGGTCGATCGGTAGTGTCCGGATGTAGAGGACATTCTGATTGTGTGCGAGTTTTTCAATGTTTTTCCCGAGGAGTTGCCTGGGTTGCCACCGCAGCGAGAGATTGATTTCGTAATTGAGGTGGTACCAGGTACGGTGCCTATGTCGAAGGCCCCTTATCATATGGCACCGGCAGAGTTGAGAGAGTTGAAGGCGCAGTTGCAGGAGTTGCTGGCCAAGGGGTACATTCGTCTTAGCTTTTCCCCTTGGGGTGCGTCGGTGTTGTTTGTGAAGAAGAAGGATGGTAGTCTGAGGCTGTGCATCGACTACCAGCAATTGAACCATGCGACTGTTAGGAACAAGTATCAGTTGCCTCGGATTGATGACTTGTTTGATCAGCTTCAGTCGGCCCGGGGGTTTTCGCGGATTCATTTGAGATCGGGTTATTACCAGCTGCGGATTCAAGAGTCTGATGTCGAGAAGACGGTGTTTCGCTCGAGGTATGGGCATTATGAGTTCTTGGTGATGCCGTTTGGGCTCACCAATGCCCCCGCAGCATTTATGGATTTGATGCATAGGGTGTTCCGTCCGTATCTAGACCAGTTCGTGGTCGTGTTTGTGGACGACATTCTTGTGTATTCGCGGCCTGCTAAGGAGCATGTGCATCATTTGAGGGTGGTGTTGCAGACCTTGCGGGATCACCAGTTGTATGCCAAGTTCAGTAAGTGTGAGTTTTGGTTGCGAGAGGTGCACTTTTTGGGGCACGTGATTTCTTGTGCAGGTGTTTCCGTGGACCCGGCCAAGGTCGAGGCTGTGGTGCAGTGGCCGAGGCCGAGTTCTGTCACGGAGATTCGGAGCTTTCTGGGGCTCACAGGCTATTTTAGGAGATTCATGCAGTATTTTTCTCGTATTGTGGCCCCGATGACCAGGCTTACGCGGAAGGATGTGCCATTTGTCTGGACGGAGGAGTGTGAGCAGAGCTTTATGGAGCTGAGGAGATTGATCACGACCGCTCCAGTGTTGGTGTTGCCTTCTGGATTGGAAGGTTTCGTGGTGTGTACAGATGCTTCCAGGGTAGGTTTGGGCGCTGTGCTGATGTAGCACGGTGGAGTGGTGACGTATGCATCCCTGCAGTTGAATCCACATGAGGAGAACTACCCTACTCATGATCTTGAGTTGGCGGCGGTGATTTTTGCTCTGAAGATTTGGAGGCACTATTTGTACGTTGAGAGGTTCGAGATGTTCACTGACCATCAGAGTTTGAGGTATGTGTTCACCCTGAAGGATCTAAACCTCAGGCAGAGGAGGTGGATGGAGTACATGAAGGATTACGATGTTACTCTGTCGTATCAACCTGGAAGGATGAATGTCGTGGCCGATGCATTGAGCAGGAAGGTGGTGGTCAGTCAGATGTTGTTGAGGAAGTGGAGGCTATGGGAGCAGGTTCCGGCCATGACTTTTTGGCTCAAGATCCCACAGGATCAGGGTTTAACTGTTCTTGTGAGCTTGACTGTCACGCCAGTGATTCGTCGCCAGGTGACTGGGGCTCAGCGTGCGGACCCCGAGCTACCCCAGATTTTGTCGTTGGCTGAGGTGGAGTTTGGTGAGGATGGAGCTGTGAGGTTCCAAGGTAGGTTGTACGTCCCAGCCGAAGGGCAGACGAGGCGTACGGTGTTGCGAGAGGCTCATGGGAGTCGGTATGCCGTGCACCCCCGATCGGTAAAGATGTACTAGAACTTGAAGAGGCAGTTTTGGTGGCCTAGTATGAAGAGAGATGTTACAGAGTTCGTGGCCAGGTGTTTGATTTGTCAGCAGGTGAAAGCTGAGCACCTGCGTCCAGGAGGTACACTTCAACCCTTGGAGATTCCTGCGTGGAAGTGGGACCACGTGACCACTAATTTCGTGGTTGGATTGCCGAGGACATCCAGTGGGCAGGATATTATCTGGTTGCTGGTGGGTAGACTGACGAAGACGGTGCGATTGCTGCCGGTCAAGGTCAGTTGGAGCGTGCATCGTTTGGCTCGTTTGTATGTGGAGCGGATCGTCCCGTTGCATGGAGTTCCCATCTCCATTGTGTCTGATCGTGATCCCCGCTTCACTTCTGGGTTCTGGAGGAGCTTCCATAAGGCTCTAGGCTCCGAGTTGGCATTCAGCTCGGCCTATCATCCTCAGTCGGACGGTCAGTCTGAGCGGATAACCCAGACTTCGGAGGACATGTTGAGGTCGTGTTGCCTAGAGTGGCAAGGGAGTTGGATCCACCATTTACCGTTAGTGGAGTTTACCTATAACAATGGCTATCATTCGAGCATTGGTATGGCCCCGTATGAGGCGTTGTACGGGCGACCTTGTCAGACTCCACTTGATTAGTTTGAGGTGGGAGAACGTGTCCTGATAGGACCGAATTTGGTGCAGCAGTGCACTGAGGTGGTGCGTCTGATCCGGCAGAAGATGCTGGCTGCGCAGAGCCGGCAGAAGAGCTATGCCGATCGGAGGAGGCGGCCCCTCAGTTTTGCTGTAGGTGATCGGGTGTTTTTGTGAGTTTCTCCCATGAAGGGTGTGATGCGCTTCGACAAGTGTGGGAAGTTGGGTCCCCCCCCCCCCGCTACATTGGTCCTTTCCTCATTGTCGAGCGTATTGGTGAGGTTGCCTATAGATTGCAGCTACCCCCGGAGCTGTCTTTTGTGCATGATGTGTTTCACGTGCCTATGCTTCGGAGGTATATGCCCGATGATTCCCACGTTCTGGAGGATTCCGTGTGGCCCGAGGTGACCCCAGACTTGTCCCTACCGGAGTACTCCATCCGCATTGAGGATCGGCGTGAGCAGCGCCTGCGAAACAAGGTTATTCCTCTGGTTAAGGTAGTCTGGCAGCGTCACTCTGGTGGCGAGGCATCGTGGTAGCGTGAGGATGAGATGCGGCATCTGTACCCTTATTTGTTCGGGTGAGTCTTCTCCCTTATCCACGTGCCTTGTCCTTAATTTCGAGGATGAAATTCATTTAAGGGGGGAGGGTTGTGATGTCCCGAGTTTTTCGGACATCTTTTCAGGTCCCGGATCTATTTTCCCGGAGGATTTGTTTTCATCATGCCCAGAATTATTTTCTGGACATCTTCCGTGCTCGGATCCGTGCGATTCGGGCCAGTTTCGAAGGCCGCGGGACGTGTTCCGCGTGTTTTTCGCGTGTCTTTCGATTCCCGCGTGTGTGTTTCGGGAAAACCTACGGAACGCCGTAGCGGGTGAACTGGGTCGTTCACCTACCCGCGGGTGGTACCGTTGCGATCAGTGGGTTCTGAGGATCTAGAATATGTATTTTTCTATTTTTTGATATTTTTGGCATTTCTGGATTTTCTATATAAACCCCCCTATTTTGTTTTTCTTTTCTCCTTTTTCTTCTTCTTTCTTCTCCTTTCTTTTCCCCCGTGAGCCACGGCTGACCATTGCAACCCCCCTCTCCCTGCTTGAGCTCGCGATGCTCCCTCTTCCTCCGACGACGGGTGGCGGACCAAGGCGGCGACGCGGTGACGACAGCGGCGGCGAGGTGATCGAGACGGTGCCCTCTTCGCGACGTGGGGCGTGGTGTTCTTGTCAGCCGAGATTTGTGGATCGGCGGCTTCCCGGCAGATTTTGAGCTTCATTGAGGTAGGGGGGCGGATCCTTACCCTCTTTACAGCTTTCCCCGTGGTTTGTAGGCCGAGGGGAGGTCGAGAGGGGCATTTTTAAGCCCGGAGGGTCAAATCGCATGCTTGGGGTTTGAGCGTCGGATCTTCTGTTTTATGGGGTTTTTGACCGATCTAAGGGCTTAGATGAATGCTAGGGAGGTTGGGGGAGGTTTCCCCTTTTGTTTCCCCTTCACTTGGGAGTGAATGGGGCGTGGGATCGAGCTTCCGGAGCGAACCGCGCGAACCGGGATCGGCTCGTTGTCGCGCTATGTCCCAGGGGCGCGTTTTGTTGGAACGCGCTGTGTCGTCAGAGCGCGTTCATCGAGGAAGATGAATAGTTTGGCGGTCTTCATCGCACCTAGGTAAGGTAGTGCGTTCTTGAAGAATGTGCTAGCCTCTGCTAGCGACATCTTGGAGAACGCGCTATCCTCTGATAGCGCATTCTTCAGGAGTCGCGCTAGGGGACCAGAGCGCGACAGTGTCGCACCCAGGGTCCCTAGCGCGTTCATTGATGTGACACAATGATGGGAATGCAGCAAGACACTATGCTTCCTCGGACTTAATTCGTAACACACAACTCAAGATTCGAGATTTCTTTGAAATTGGACCGAACCACTGTGCACACCCGCAACCCGTGGTGACTCGGTGATGCCGAGTCGAGGTGGTGTAACAAGACCCTTGCTGGTAGAGGGCCAGCACAACTAAGGTTCACCCTCCCGAAGGTATGATGCCCACAATCAAGGGCGGCCGGGTGCCTTGGGGGCACTAGGTCACTCACTCACTATTATCCACGATGACCACTCAAGATGGTGGATCCGGGAACGGGCACTCTCTTACTAGCCAGCGGACTAGCTTGACGGATATTAAACAAACAGATACTAGGGGAGCAAGGGCAGAGGCTCACCTGGTTGGTTTGAGGAAACCAACCTCGTTCGGAGACGATGGGCGAGCGGGGAAGTGTGGGATCCCCGCACACTGCGCCGATGAAGCTTGAATCCTGTTTAATACAAGCACTACACCTCACACAGGAGGGTGGACTTGGGGTGGGGATGTTGATTTACACGCAAACACTACCTCCATGCAGGGAGGGGCGGTAAGCCGGCCAGGCGGGGAGGGGAGATTCGCCGAAATTGCGAAAGGTGAAGCCGATGTCGAATTTGCCTGCTTCCTGTGGTGGATGACTGACAGTCACTGTTGAGGTCGTAACTCCCGGTCTAGAATTTTGCCGAGTTCAGTAAGTGTGAGTTTTGGTTGCGAGAGGTGCACTTTTTGGGGCAAGTGATTTCTTGTGCAGGTGTTTCCGTGGACCCGGCCAAGGTCGAGGCTGTGGTGCAGTGGCCGAGGCCGAGTTCTGTCACGGAGATTCGGAGCTTTCTGGGGCTCGCAAGCTATTTTAGGAGATTCATGCAGCATTTTTCTCGTATTATGGCCCCGATGACCAGGCTTACGCGGAAGGATGTGCCATTTGTCTGGACGGAGGAGTGTGAGCAGAGCTTTATGGAGCTGAGGAGATTGATCACGACCGCTCCGGTGTTGGTGTTGCCTTCTGGATTGGAAGGTTTCGTGGTGTGTACAGATGCTTCTAGGGTAGGTTTGGGCGCTGTGCTGATGTAGCACGGTGGAGTGGTGACGTATGCATCCCTGCAGTTGAAGCCACATGAGGAGAACTACCCTACTCATGATCTTGAGTTGGCGGCGGTGATTTTTGCTCTGAAGATTTGGAGGCACTATTTGTACGTTGAGAGGTTCGAGATGTTCACTGACCATCAGAGTTTGAGGTATGTGTTCACCCTGAAGGATCTAAACCTCAGGCAGAGGAGGTGGATGGAGTACATGAAGGATTACGATGTTACTCTGTCGTATCAACCTGGCAGGATGAATGTCGTGGCTGATGCATTGAGCAGGAAGGTGGTGGTCAGTCAGATATTGTTGAGGAAGTGGAGGCTATGGGAGCAGGTTCCAGCCATGACTTTTTGGCTCAAGATCCCACAGGATCAGGGTTCAACTGTTCTTGCGAGCTTGACTGTCACGCCAGTGATTCGTCGCCAGGTGACTGGGGCTCAGCGTGCGGACCCCGAGCTACCCCAGATTTTGTCGTTGGCTGAGGTGGAGTTTGGTGAGGATGGAGCTGTGAGGTTCCAAGGTAGGTTGTACGTCCCAGCCGAAGGGCAGACGAGGCGTACGGTGTTGCGAGAGGCTCATGGGAGTCGGTATGCCGTGCACCCCCGATCGGTAAAGATGTACCAGAACTTGAAGAGGCAGTTTTGGTGGCCTGGTATGAAGAGAGATGTTGCAGAGTTCGTGGCCAGGTGTTTGATTTGTCAGCAGGTGAAAGCTGAGCACCTGCGTCCAGGAGGTACACTTCAGCCCTTGGAGATTCCTACGTGGAAGTGGGACCACGTGACCACTGATTTCGTGGTTGGATTGCCGAGGACATCCAGTGGGCAGGATATTATCTGGTTACTGGTGGGTAGACTGACAAAGACGGTGCGGTTGCTGCCGGTCAAGGTCAGTTGGAGCGTGCATCATTTGGCTCGTTTGTATGTGGAGCGGATCGTCCCGTTGCATGGAGTTCCCATCTCCATTGTGTCTGATCGTGATCCCCGCTTCACTTCTGGGTTCTGGAGGAGCTTCCATAAGGCTCTAGGCTCCGAGTTGGCATTCAGCTCGGCCTATCATCCTCAGTCGGACGGTCAGTCTGAGCGGACAATCCAGACTTCGGAGGACATGTTGAGGTCGTGTTGCCTAGAGTGGCAAGGGAGTTGGATCCACCATTTACCGTTAGTGGAGTTTGCCTATAACAATGGCTATCATTCGAGCATTGGTATGGCCCCGTATGAGGCGTTGTACGGGCGACCTTGTCAGACTCCGCTGGATTGGTTTGAGGTGGGAGAACGTGTCCTGATAGGACCAGATTTGGTGCAGCAGTGCACTGAGGTGGTGCGTCTGATCCGGCAGAAGATGCTGGCTGCGCAGAGCCGGCAGAAGAGCTATGCCGATCGGAGGAGGCGGCCCCTCAGTTTTGCTATAGGTGATCGGGTGTTTTTGTGAGTTTCTCCCATGAAGGGTGTGATGCGCTTCGACAAGTGTGGGAAGTTGCCCCCCCCCCCCCCCGCTACATTGGTCCTTTCCTCATTGTCGAGCGTATTGGTGAGGTTGCCTATCGATTGTAGCTACCCCCGGAGCTGTCTTTTGTGCATGATGTGTTTCACGTGCCTATGCTTCGGAGGTATATGCCCGATGATTCCCACGTTCTGGAGGATTCCGTGTGGCCCGAGGTGACCCCAGACTTGTCCCTACCGGAGTACTCCATCCGCATTGAGGATCGGCGTGAGCAGCGCCTGCGAAACAAGGTTATTCCTCTGGTTAAGGTAGTCTGGCAGCGTCACTCTGGTGGCGAGGCGTCGTAGCAGCGTGAGGATGAGATGCGGCATCTGTACCCTTATTTGTTCGGGTGAGTCTTCTCCCTTATCCATGTGCCTTGTCCTTAATTTCGAGGATGAAATTCATTTAAGGGGGGAGGGTTGTGATGTCCCGAGTTTTTCGGACATCTTTTCAGGTCCCGGATCTATTTTCCTGGAGGATTTGTTTTCATCATGCCCAGAATTATTTTCTGGACATCTTCCGTGCTCGGATCCGTGCGATTCGGGCCAGTTTCGAAGGCCGCGGGACGTGTTCCGCGTGTTTTTCGCGTGTCTTTCGATTCCCGCGTGTGCGTTTCGGGAAAACCTACGGAACGCCGTAGCGGGTGAACTGGGTCGTTCACCTACCCGCGGGTGGTACCGTTGCGATCAGTGGGTTCCGAGGATCGAGAATATGTATTTTTCTATTTTTTGATATTTTTGGCATTTCTGGATTTTCTATATAAACCCCCCTATTTTGTTTTTCTTTTCTCCTTTTTCTTCTTCTTTCTTCTCCTTTCTCTTCCCCCGTGAGCCGCGGCTGACCATTGCAACCCCCCTCTCCCTGCTTGAGCTCGCGATGCTCCCTCTTCCTCCGACGACGGGTGGCGGACCAAGGCGGCGACGCGGTGACGACATCGGCGGCGAGGTGATCGCGATGCTCCCTCTTCCTCTGATACCATTTGATGTGACACAATGATGGGGATGCAGCAAGACACTATGCTTCCTCTGACTTAATTCGCAAAACACAACTCAAGATTCGAGATTTCTTTGAAATTGGACCGAACCACTGTGCACACCCGCAACCCGTGGTGACTCGGTGATGCCGAGTCGAGGTGGTGGAACAAGACCCTTGCTGGTAGAGGGCCAGCACAACTAAGGTTCACCCTCCCGAAGGTATGATGCCCACAATCAAGGGCGGCCGGGTGCCTTGGGGGCACTAGGTCACTCACTCACTATTATCCACGATGACCACTCAAGATGGTGGATCCGGGAACGGGCACTCTCTTACTAGCCAGCGGACTAGCTTGACGGATATTAAACAAACAGATACTAGGGGAGCAAGGGCAGAGGCTCACCTGGTTGGTTTGAAGAAACCAACCTCGTTCGGAGACGATGGGCGAGCGGGGAAGTGTGGGATCCCCGCACACTGCGCCGATGAAGCTTGAATCCTGTTTAATACAAGCACTACACCTCACACAGGAGGGTGGACTTGGGGTGGGGATGTTGATTTACACGCAAACACTACCTCCACGCAGGGAGGGGCGGTAAGCCGGCCAGGCGGGGAGGGGAGATTCGCCGAAATTGCGAAAGGAGAAGCCGATGTCGAATCTGCCTGCTTCCTGTGGTGGATGACTGACAGTCACTGTTGAGGTCGTAACTCCCGGTCTGGAATTTTGCCGATGATGAGACCAGCGAGGAACTCTTCGTAACTGGGGCTGGGATGCCTCAGAATTATGTTGAATTCTTCTGATGTCGTTGCTGGCCGTGGTGGAGGTTTGAACAGCGCGACAGAATCTGGGACTGGCAGCTTCTGATCTCACACAGTAGGTTGCAGAGAGTGTCCCGATCGCTTCTGGACTCCGAATCATGAACCGCCGGAGTTTCTGGAACCGTGGACGAGCCCTCTTCGCAGAAAAACTGACGGGGAAGCCGTCTGATGTCGGAGAGGACTGGGGGACTCAGAATAGTGGAGGCAGGTCGTTGCAGACTGTGGGAGGCAGACCCGCGCAGCCGAGGGAGAAAAATGGTAACTTCGGCCCACGGACGTGGAACGAAGCTCCGCTTCTTGATTCTGAACGTCGACTAGACGAGGGAGAACTTTGTAGAAGAGCTCGAGGCTGAATTCTTCCGTGGTCCGTCGTGGTACAGGCTCTAACCTGGTTCAGGTACTCTGCAGGGGTGACTCTACGCCGTCGGGGGAGATCGGTCCTCCCGGACAACCCCGGACTCAGAATGGGGCGGGATCACCTCGCCTGCGAAGCTGATTGGACGACCTTTCCAGCAATGTATGATACGACTTCAGATGTTGCCGTATGACTCCGTGGTTGCTTCTGCAAGTCGACCCTTTCTGCTACACTCGAACTGAGAGCTGTAATTTGAAGAAGATGGGGGGGGAAAGGGGGTTTATGGGAGGGGAAGTGAGGTGGATGGGTATGGGGATGACCCTTGGCTGTGATGGGGTCTGGGAGGGGGTGTTCCAAGAAGTGGGAGGGGGAGAATGAGGCCTGGAAGGAGGTGTTTGCAGTGGCTGAGAGGGGAGTTGCGAAATTGGGCTTGGAGGGAAAGGGGGAAGGTGAGGGGGCACAAGTGGGTGGGGGGGGGAATGGTTTCCCTCCTTTGGATTTGGAATGGGTTTAATGGAAAGGGATTAATGGTAGCCTAGAGAATGGAAGGGTTGCCTTGGGGAGGGGAAGAGGTGTTTGGGAGAATGGATTCCCCCTTGGGAAGGTGAAAGGGTGAATGGGGAAGGGGAAAGGTGTCTAGGAGAATGGTATTCCACCTAGGAGGTTGGGGGGGAGTAAATGGGAGGTATAGGGAAGGGAGAGGGGTTTAATGAGGAGTGAATGAGGAGGAGAGAGAGAGAATTTGAAATTTTGGGGGGAAGAGAGAGAAAGTGGCGCCCTAGAGAGAGAGAGTAAGAGAGAGAGAGAGAGAGAGAGAGAGAAGAGAGAGGTGCACTAATGCTTGGCAAATTCTATCAATACTTCATTAGCTTCAACTGGTGGGATTGGGGTCCTATTTATAGGAATCCCACAATTCAACATAAGTCCCTGACTTTTGGACTAATGACAACTAACCAAGGGGGAAAGGGGCGCCCCTGGGCCAAGCCCATATAACTGGGCCCATTAACCAATCTAACTGACATAATGATAATAAACTTAGGTAGATGACTCATTAACCTAGGGACTTGACTCAAATAAAAGAAAAATTACAATGATATGACTCCAGAAAAATATGAAAATTACATAACTCGACTCAAGAAATCAAGACGAACACAATGGCGATCATCGGGACCCATGGAGAAATGGGAAGTGGTAAGCGATGTCCCCATCATACTCCCGGGGTGCAGAGAACTCGACTCTGTCGAGTAAGGGTCCACCCTGCTGCGGTACTGCTCCGATAGGTCAGGATCCAGCTGCTGGAGATCCTCCCGAATCACCCAGGCGTCAACCGAAGGTGGTCGTCCCTTCCACCTAACCAGATATCGCTCATACGCCTTGCTCCGTGTGGTAGTGATCTGTTCATCTAATATCCGCTCCACTTGATCACGCTGGTTTCTCTGGCCAGATGGAGCTCTCGTTGGTGTGGGGGCTCTCTCAAGGGGTGGGATAGGCTGGATCTCCTCACTGGGTGTCACCGTGGGACCCTTGTAGGGCACCAGGTCAGCCACATTGAAAGTGGGGCTTACTCCGTACCCTTCGGGGAGGTCGAACACATAAGCATTTGTGTCAAGGCGCCTCAATACCTGAAAGGAGCCTGCTCCACGAGACCTCAGTTTTGAGACAATCTCAGTCCTCACCATCACAAAATCACCGACATGGATTTCTTGGTGGCGACAGTGGGAATCGGCTAATTCCTTAAGAACCTTGCTGCTCTTGTTTTTGTGTTTGCGAATGTTACCATGCAATGTCATGAATGATGATCCTATAGGGATGAAGGGAGGGCCTGGACAACCAAATTCAGCCCTATCAAGTGTTAGTTTGGTTTTGACAGACTTAGGAGGACCAGGGCATCCATGAATTGACCTATCATGCTTAGAAACCATGTGGACCTTGGTGCACTTAGGTGGACCGGGGCAGCCATAAGTGGCCCTATCATGCATGAGACGGATGAAGAGTGGGGGAAGACCAACTTGTCCAAATGTAAACCTATCGTGCACTGGACCTAGTGTGTGAGTGACACAAATGATGTGACTAGCCTGACCACATGATGCGAAAGGTTGTGATACATGGATTCCTATCAAGATGGTCCCATCTGTGAGATTTGGGGGTTTCCACTCATGGGGATCGAAGCGGTTCTTGGGATGGGTCACTCCCTTATTTCCAAGGTTGATGTCACCCTTGGCATTGACTCTCATAGTGTGGGCGGAATTTCGGAATGGGTGGGTTAGGACTGACATGGTGGGTGAGGGTAGGAGGGAGTGGGTGGTAAGTGATGAGTACTTGGAAGCCCATAGGGAGTGGCCAAACAGATCAAGATGGGTTAAGGGGTGAGTGACGTGGAGGGGGGTTTCAATCCAAGTGATCGCCCTAGGGTCCCTAGCACACATAGGGAAGTGGAAGTCATGACCCTGGTGGGACCCGATGCAATGCTCCTTGTAGGAGGGTAAGGGGGTGATGTAAGACTCATTAGGCTCGGGTAGAAATAATAGGAGTTTACTCATGCAAGGACCCTTGGTGTAAATGGAGGTGATGGTCCCGATGGAGGGGTGTGAGAAACTAAGGTACCCCATGTGGCTTGCTTCTAAGGCCCACATGTTTGTCACCTCTATTTGCCAAAGTATACTCTTAATCAAGTCCCTCATGGCTCCCACAAAGGAGAACGATTGGTAGGTTGTGTGGAATGGAGGAGTGGGCAAAATTGGGTAATGATTCTCCATAGGGGGGTGCATGATGTGGAGGAGGAGGTTTTGCTTAAGCCACTCAATGAGGGGTTCCCCTAAAATCACAGTTCTTATGGAAGGATGGGTGGGGGGACTTGGTTGGTCATCTGGCAACTCTAGGGGGAGGATGTTCCTAGTTAGGCTCGTTGTGGTCTCTTTGGATAAAGAGGAGCCTTCTTGACCCAACCCTTGGCATTGGGCTTCATATTCTTCCTCCCAATCTAGGGGAGCCTCATATTCCTCAATCACATTCTTATCCTTTTGGGGTGTGGGGGTTTTGCTCTCCAAGGGAATGGGAAGGTCTTTTGTGGATGGGGTGATGAAGGTTGGGGCATGGTGCACCCGGGGTGGTGAGGGTGTTCGAACTTGGGTTGGGTTTGGGAGTGGAAGAAGTGGAGACCTAAGTTGGGGTAGGATTGGGGTTGGTAGTGGAAGATGGGTGGGTCGAGGAGGACTGGGTTGATTGATTCTGGGAGGTGTGTCCCTTTTAGGGGAAGATGGAAGGGTAGTGGTGGGGACCGTGGAAGCTTGTGGGGTGTGGGTTTGATGGAGAATTTTAGGTTGGGTGATGGCCGTCATGGGCCTAGGTGGAGTGAGGGTGGGGGCCACTTTGGTTTGAATGGTGGTGGTGATCGGGATAGGAATCATTTGGGGTGGTGGAGTTTGGGCCTTAAGGGAGGTCTTGGGTTGACTGGGAGAGAAAGGTGGAGTGGGAGTGCTCCTTGGGTTATGGTTCTCAAGGTAGGAGTGGGAGGGTTGGGGAGTGAAGATCTTCCTGATCTCAACCCTTATCTCTTCCAATAAATCTAGGGGTCCTTTGGGTGGTGGGGTTTGGGTCCTAATGGAGGTCTTGGGTTGACTGGGAGGAAACGGGGGAGTGGGAGTGCTCTTCGGGTTATGGTCCTCACGGTAGGAGTGGGAGGGTCGGGGGGCGTAGATCTTCCTAAGCTCACTTTTCATCTCTTCCCATGATCCTATGGGTTCTTGCCTCCAAATCCTCCTTAAGCTCACTATGCGTTCCCACTCCTTCTTGGCTTGTCCCCGAAGTCGCCCTGTGGCCCTGCGGACTCTAGCGTGTCCATAGACCCTAGTCCTATCAAAGTGTTTTGTCATGAAAGTCTCCCACCTAACATAATCACTAGCATGTGACCCATCAAAGGTGATACTCTCATCTATAAGGATGTCCGAAAATGGGTGGTCGATCGGACCTTTGTGGAGGGCTGAGTGGGACCAAAGATAGGTAGCCATGTAGATGAACCGAAGGACTCTAAATGCTTATGCGCCCTAGGACTAACTTGTAGAGAGACAAGTTATGAACTTGCTCTGATACCATTTGATGTGACATAATGATGGGGATGCAGTAAGACACTATGCTTCCTCGGACTTAATTCACAAAACACAACTCAAGATTCGAGATTTCTTTGAAATTGGACCGAACCACTGTGCACACCCGCAACCCGTGGTGACTCGGTGATGCTGAGTCGAGGTGGTGGAACAAGACCCTTGCTGGTAGAGGGCCAGCACAACTAAGGTTCACCCTCCCGAAGGTATGATGCCCACAATCAAGGGCGGCCGGGTGCCTTGGGGGCACTAGGTCACTCACTCACTATTATCCACGATGACCACTCAAGATGGTGGATCCGGGAACGGGCACTCTCTTACTAGCCAGCAGACTAGCTTGATGGATATTAAACAAACAGATACTAGGGGAGCAAGGGCAGAGGCTCACCTGGTTGGTTTGAAGAAACCAACCTCGTTCGGAGACGATGGGCGAGCGGGGAAGTGTGGGATCCCCGCACACTGCGCCGATGAAGCTTGAATCATGTTTAATACAAGCACTACACCTCACACAGGAGGGTGGACTTGGGGTGGGGATGTTGATTTACACGCAAACACTACCTCCACGCAGGGAGGGGCGGTAAGCCGGCCAGGCGGGGAGGGGAGATTCGCCGAAATTGCGAAAGGAGAAGCCGATGTCGAATCTGCCTACTTCCTGTGGTGGATGACTGACAGTCACTGTTGAGGTCGTAACTCCCGGTCTGGAATTTTGCCCATGATGAGACCAGAGAGGAACTCTTCGTAACTGGGGTTGGGATGCCTCAGAATTATGTTGAATTCTTCTGATGTCGTTGCTGGCCGTGGTGGAGGTTTGAACAGCGTGACAGAATCTGGGACTGGCAGCTTCTGATCTCACACAGCAGGTTGCAGAGAGTGTCCCGATCACTTAAGGACTCCGAATCATGAACCGCCAGAGTTTCTGGAACTGTGGACGAACCCTCTTCGCAGAAAAACTGACGGGGAAGCCGTATGATGTCGGAGAGGACTGGGGAACTCAGAATAGTGAAGGCAGGTCGTTGCAGACTGTGGGAGGCAGACCCGCGCAGCCGAGGGAGAAAAATGGTAACTTCGGCCAACGGATGTGAAACGAAGCTCCGCTTCTTGATTCTGAACATCGACTGGACTAGGGAGAACTTTGTAGAAGAGCTCGAGGCCGAATTCTTCCGTGGTCCATCGTGGTACAGGCTCTAACCTGGTTCAGGTACTCTGCAGGGGTGACTCTGCGCCGTCGGGGGAGATCGGTCCTCCCGGACAACCCCGGACTCAGAATGGGGCGGGATCACCTCGCCTGCGAAGCTGATTGGACGACCTTTCCAGAAATGTATGATACGACTTCAGATGTTGCCGTATGACTCCGTGGTTGCTTCTGCAAGTCGACCCTTTCTGCTACACTCGAACTGAGAGTTGTAATTTGAAGAAGATGGGGGGGGAAATGGGGTTTATGGGAGGGGAAGTGAGGTGGATGGGTATGGGGATGACCCTTGGCTGTGATGGGGTCTGGGAGGGGGTGTTCCAAGAAGTGGGAGGGGGAGAATGAGGCCTGGAAGGAGGTGTTTGCAGTGGCTGAGAGGGGAGTTGCGAAATTGGGCTTGGAGGGAAAGGGGGAAGGTGAGGGGGCACAAGTGGGTGGGGGGGGAATGGTTTCCCTCCTTTGGATTTGGAATGGGTTTAATGGAAAGGGATTAATGGTAGCCTAGAGAATGGAAGGGTTGCCTTGGGGAGGGGAAGAGGTGTTTGGGAGAATGAATTCCCCCTTGGGAAGGTGAAAGGGTGAATGGGGAAGGGGAAAGGTGTCTAGGAGAATGGTATTCCACCTAGGAGGTTGGGGGGGAGTAAATGGGAGGTATAGGGAAGGGAGAGGGGTTTAATGAGGAGTGAATGAGGAGGAGAGAGAGAGAATTTGAAATTTTGGGGGGAAGAGAGAGAAAGTGGCACCCTAGAGAGAGAGTAAGAGAGAGAGAGAGGAAGAAGAGAGAGAGAGAGCTGGAGAGAAAGAGAGAGGTGCACTAATGCTTGGCAAATTCTATCAATACTTCATTAGCTTCAACTGGTGGGATTGGGATCCTATTTATAGGAATCCCACAATTCAACATAAGTCCCTGACTTTTGGACTAATGACAACTAACCAAGGGGGAAAGGGGCGCCCCTGGGCCAAGCCCATATAACTGGGCCCATTAACCAATCTAACTGACATAATGATAATAAACTTAGGTAGATCACTCATTAACCTAGGGACTTGACTCAAATAAAAGAAAAATTACAATGATATGACTCCAAAAAAATATGAAAATTACATAACTCGACTCAAGAAATCAAGACGAACACAATGGCGATCATCGGGACCCATGGAGAAATGGGAAGTGGTAAGCGATGTCCCCATCATTCATCCCCCTCCCCGAGCCGTGCTTCTTTTGAGCAGTCTAGCCTCCGGTCGAGTGAGCTTTAGGCCCTGTTGCGGCGTGTGGCCCGATGGTTGCCATGGGCACCCAGTGTGAGCCACAGGGGAGCCCGGGGGTCCCTGGAGGATCATTTACCTCGGTAGGGGTGCCACGTCACTTGAGGGACGATCGGACCTCGTACGTGTCCCCGACATCCGTACTCACCGTTTTGGTTACCGAGAGTCTGTGTCAGTGTGTGGTCGGTGGTTTCCGTGAGTCGAGTCTCACCTCCGTTGACACGTCCACTAGTCGTATCCTTCTTACGGCACTCGGTGCTAACCCACCCGGGAGTGGTGGAGCGGCTTACCCGAGAGAGACGGTGAGTAGGCTAGTTACCATAGGGCCCCCATGTACAGCCAAGTCCGGGCTTAGGGGGAATTACCAACTGGAGGACAGGCCTAGGGCGTATGGTCTGAGTGTGCACACGGGGCTGAGGGCTTCGGACCCACGCTGACGAGCGCGACCTCAGCTAGTCCTTGTTTTGTGGTACTACTGGTTACTGAGTGTGTCTGAGTCTCACGCCCGGGGCGTTGTAGCTAGACACTTGTGATGCGGTGTAAGACGTCAGGGGACGCATCCGGTCGTTCTTCTAATGGGTGGTGCTCCTGTCTACTGGCAGGTATGGACTCAAGTTTATTTACGGACCGAGGTTTGGTTGTACGGTACGGTTAGTTAGACAGCTTTTTCGTTTATTTATTCTAGCTTGTTGGTTCTACCGTACTCCTGCTAGGTAGTGTTACCTTCCACGGTTTTCGCATCTTGCTGTCGTCTTCCTCGTTGTGCGGTGGGGGTCCGAGGGATCCCTACTGGGCCAATGAAATGAGGCTCACCCCTACTTTTCAGGTGAGGTGGGGTCGTCGAGACGTGCGGCCGAGTTTCAGCGTGGTTCTTCTAGCCAGGGTTAGTCGCCAGTCTGCCAGAGCCGGGGGATGCCCCGTGTAGATGTACGCCGGGGGATGCCCCGTGTAGTTGTACTCTTCCTTTCTGTTGACTGTACTTTTATTTGGACATGAGACTCTGTGGACCTCGTAGCAGTTTATTTATTTATATTATGTTGTGCATTTTATTTTAGTTTATTGTGCTATCTCTACAGTTGTTTCAGCTTCTCTTGTACTCCCACACCATCCCCTTTTACCCTTCCGAGTCTTCGGGCTCGTGGGTTGGCGGGCCGAGATTCGAGACGCGTCGGTTCCTTTCCGGTACTCGGATCCCGGGTCGTCACACCAGGCCTCTGAAACCACTTGCAAAAATGAATTGTGAAAACACCACATCTTTTGGAATATAAAACGGGTCAGACCATAGGAAAGACTATCAATGGACAGTGACATCGGGGCATGGTCTGAATGACCTCTTGGCAGGTGCTTAACAAGCAACTGAGGCATTTCTGACTGGCATTGGCAGTTGAGTAGAACTCTATCCAGTCGAGCTCGAATATTGGCTGAGCATGTTCGATTATTAGTCCAGGTCATGGCCGCCCCTGAAAATCCTGCATCCAACAAACCAGCCGAGCAGACAAAGGCATTGAACTTTGCCATAGGAGCCAGGGAAGGAATGGCACCACCCACCTTCTCCGAAGGGCGCATAACACAATTAAAATCACCACCTACAACCTAGGGAACCGAAACTGAGGCAGCAAAGAGAAGTAAGTCATTGAAAAGATCATGTCTGAGGTGAGGATCACACGAAGCATAAACAAAAGAAAAGTAGGTAGAGATAACATCTCCCTTCTTCTGGCCAAGGGTGATTTGCTGAGACGAGGAGGATATGACCTCTAGGTTACAACTGTCATGCCAAAACACCCAATTTTTAGAATCAGTTAAAGAATTTGCTGCAAATTTCTGTAGCTTAATGAATCTACCCAGCTTCAAGGCTTTATCCGTAGCCAACATGGGTTCACTAATGGCCACCAAAATGGCCTTATTACTATACACCATACGCTTGAGACATCTATGGGAACCAGGGTTCCCCACACCCCTGATATTGCATATGAGAATGGGATTAATCATAGGGAATTCCATCTTTCATCTTCCGCTGATCTAACTCTATATCTTGTAATCATCCCCCCATCATTATAAGCACGCCTGGTAGCATCACCACTTCCACTACCAGATGACTGCATGAGTGAATTGTCTTGTTTGGCCTTGTCAGCAACATATTTGCCCACTTCTTGTAACTTATGAGTAACTAAAAGTTCCTCAGCCTCTTCAGATTGAGTATATGGCTCGATTTCAGCAGCGACCTCAGCGCCCTCCAAAATATTGACCGGTGCAACATCCATCCTATTTACACCACTATCTGCCTGATTTCCTTGGCTGTCTAGCAATAGAGGAGATTCGAGCTATCCACCATTCGAGTTTGGTAAAAACTTTTGGTTTGAGGGGAGCTCTACACCAGCAAACTGGTGAGAACCAGGGTCACTAATGTGTCCTTCCATGTGCACTAAGGGCTGAGGAGACTCAGAATTGGGATCTCGGATCTCCAAGCCAAGAGAGTTCAACTTGCTACCACTAGGCTGATCCCTGGAGTCAATACTCCTATCTAGACATGGAATTTCTGAAGCTAAACCCACCCCTTCATCCACTAGTTGAAGAGCTGCAAATCTATTTTCTTGTGTTAACGTTTGTCGAACAGGTTGTGGGTCCGCTTGGCGAGGCCTATAAATTTCCTTGGGACTCTTTGAGAGAGGTTTAGGCATTGCTGGTGGACGGCCAACCCTGCCCTACTTCTTCCTACAACTACTTTCATCATGGCCAAGCTTATGACAACTGGAGCAGAGGTGTGGCACACGGTGATAATTAACAGCCTGCCAGAAGCCTTGGCCATCCAGGTCGATCCACAGCCGCTCCCTGCGCTGGGCAGATATGTCCATTTCTACACACGCCAAAGCCTCAAACGTGTCTGTCATTGCAAGAGTCCTCTCATGGATGCGAAGAACATTCCCAAAGTTGCTAGCTATCGATCGCATACAGTCTTCATGATAAAGGTTAACCGGAAGAGAAGGAAAACTAATCCAGACTGGAACCATTGGAGGATCTGAATCAAAATCAAAATCTGGAGTCCATCGAAAGAAACGGAACAAGTAACCTTTGATGTACAGGTTTTTTTGCATCAAAAGCTTCAGAAAATCCGCCTCACTTTCGAACCGCAACAGAAGGTGCCGTTGATTAAGCCTGCTGACAATAAAATCCGAACCAAGCGACAGTCTCTGCACTAGGCAACTTTTGATATCCGGGATCGCCGGCCTTCCATACGAACACTTTGCAACAATGGCGAAAGAGAGAGAGAGAGAGAACAAGGATGCTTGCACGTCCTCTTTTGAGAAGAATACAGCAGGCTCTCCTAGGTCCGTGAAGCCTGGGGCCATCACGGGGATCGCAACCTTCCCCTTCCTATTGGACTCAACAAGCACCTGTGCGAAGGAGTGACGAGGGCCATTAGTACCCAGGAGGCCAGGGGGGAATGGAGGAGCGGCAGAAGGAGGAGGTTCCCCCACCACACCGGCCATGGCCGGCCGGTGGAAGGCCAAAGACACAAAACTCAACACCGACGGCGGGAAGAAAGCCTAAATCTGACCCGATTGCATCTTTTTGTTCTCAATGGGCTTGGTGTAGTAACAAGATCTCTCAAAGAATCCTTTGAATCAGTCACCTAAAACCTCAGACTGACAGACATGAAGCTCCCCCTTACACTTAGACTGACTGATGGACTCTACCCATTCAACTTGACAGATGCAATTCCCTCTTATAAAATGCATACTGAAAATACCTCCCCCTCACAAAATGAATCATATGAGTATACAGGTGAGATGTAAAAAGAGTGGAAATGCAAATGAGCCTGATGTATATGCAAATGAGCCTGTGGTACGAGGTGGAGAACTAGGTCATAAGACCTCCTCACACATGATGTGGGTTTCGAGTCAGAAAATATCTGACCTTCTCCCAACTTATCATTTTATATACCACCAGGTTATGCATGAAAAAAAAATGACACACACAGGATGAAGTAATTTATTTCAAAATACATGCAAGTGAGGACAACATGGAAGCATTTTATTCCACAATACCAAAATTCAGAAGTTTTTAAAGATTCCCAGTTCTCTCCTTAAGGTTGTGAGTTTGTCATTGTCCATAGGCTTAGTAAAAATATCAGCTATCTGATGTGAGGTATCTACATGAATCAGTTCAAAAGTGTTTTTAAAAACCTCATCTCTGATAAAATGATGTCTGATTTCAAAATGTTTGGTGCGAGAATGTAAAATAGGATTTTTCGTAAGATTTATGGCACTAGTATTATCACAATATATGGGTGTGCAGCTCAGTTCTACTTGATAGTCCTGAAGCTGATGCTTAATCCAGATTACTTGTGTACCACAGCTCCCTGCAGTTACATACTCAGCTTCTGCAGTGGAGAGGGCCACAAAGTGTTGCTTCTTGGAACCCAAGAAACTAAACACCCACCTAGAAATTGACATTGACCACTAGTGCTCTTCCTATCTAGCTTACACCCAGCATAGTCTGCATCCGTATATGCAATCAGATCTAATGTATGTGATGCAGGAAACCATAAACCTAGAGTGTGTGTAGCAGATATGTATCTAAAAATCATTTTCACAGCAGCTAGATGCAATTTAGTAGGCCTAGATTGACACCTAGCACACATACCTACACTGAATTGTATATCAGGTCTTGATGCAGTTAAATATAGTAGGGATCCAATCATACCTTGATATAATTTTGCATCAACTTCTTTACCTAATTTATCTGCATCTAATGATGTGTTGGTACCCATTGGAGTTGAGATGTGCTTCAGATTAGTCATTCCAAAATGTGTGAGTATGTCCAAGGTATACTTGGTCTGGTTAATTAAGCATCCATCATCATGCTGTTGTACCTGCAAACCAAAAAAATATTTCAATTCTCCTACCAAACTCATTTCAAATTCATTAGACATCAATTGAGCAAATTCATTACATAGTTCAGAACATGTTGAACCAAAAACTATGTCATCTACATATACCTGAACTATGATGAGATCTTTACTCAAACTTTTGGTGAACAGGGTTTGATCCACCTTACCTCTGTTGTAGCCCTTGCTGATCAGAAATTCTGTCAGCCTCTCATACCAGGCCCGAGGGGCCTGCTTTAGACCATATAGAGCTTTATTTAACCTGAAAACCTTGTTAGGATGTGAAGACAATTGAAATCATGGGGGTTGCTCTACAAAGACTTCTTCTTTAATAAAATCATTTAAAAATGCACTTTTGACATCCATCTGATGGAGTTTTATGTTTTTAGAACATGTAAAAGCTATTAAAATTCTTATTGCCTCCATCCTAGTAACAGGTGCATAGGATTCATCGAAATTCACTCCAAATTTTGACAGTAACCTTTGGCTACTAGTCTGGCTTTATTTCTTGAAATTATTCCATCCTCATTCATTTTATTTTTGAAGACCCATTTAGTTCCTATTATATTTGTATTTTCAGGTCTCGGAACTAGTTCCCAGACATTATTTCTCTCAAACTGACCTAGTTCCTCACTCATAGCATTAACCCATGATTCATCATTCAAAGCCTCATCAACAGATTTGGGCTCAATCTGTGACACTAAAGTAACTAGATCTTGATGATTTACATTTTTGAGATAAGACCTAGTCCTAGGGGGATCTCCTAGGTTGCCTATGACATTATTCACAGGATGATCTTTCAAGAATTTAACATTAGTTGAGGGCTCACCTGTTTCGGCTGGGTTTGCTTGATTTGGAGCAGTTGAAGCTTCAGGTGGTTCAGGTTCTTTCTCCACCATCTCTTCTAGAAAGTTTCCATCATTCCTTGAGCTCCTGTCATCATTATCCAAGTCAGTGACAGTGTTTGTTTCATAAAATGTAACATGAGGGGATTCTTCCACTGTTTGGTCTGAAACATTAAAAACCCTATATGCCCTAGTTGTTTTAGAGTATCCTAGAAGAATTCCAGGGCCACTCCTTGCATCAAATTTATCCAGGTCCTTTTTGTTATTATTATGAATGAAGCATTTTGAATGAAACATCTTAAAATATGAGACATTCAGCTGCTTACCTTTCAAGAGTTCATAGGGGTTTTCTTATGGATGGGTCTTACCAAGGCTCTGTTGATGATGTAGCAAGCGGTTGGTGAGGACACACGCCGCATCACTCGACGGAGCACACGGAGCATGCCGGCATCCCTTTGGCTCGGCGATCATCTAGCAGATTAGCAGAGTTATCCCTATTTATTTTTTCATGCTTTAGGCCATGTTGGGCCTTGGATTAGTCCCTGCGTGGACACTGCTTTCTAGTTGTGGGCCCTTGTAGGCCAATTGGACATTTTTTTATGCTTTGTAGGCTTATTTAGAGGGCAAAGGGTTAGTGGGCCATTTTGTGCTCCACTCCTCCTTGGCCCATGTGGGGATTTGCGCACCCACCCCTAGGGTTAGGGTTTTGGGCGCATCCCACCTCCTCCAAGTGGAGGAGGTAGCAGCCGCCTTCCTTTTTGGGCGCCCCCCCCTTTCCCCTTTCCACTCTCCCCCCCCTTGCCTCACTTGAGCGCACCCTCCTTGATTGGAGGGAGGGCTGGTCGCAACCCCCCTTGAATGGAGGGAGTTGGGGCCCACCCCTCCTCCCATTTGCGCCCCCACCCCCCATGTGGCTAGGTTGAAACCCTAGTTTCCCCCCCCCGGGTATATAACCCTTGTATTTTCCTCTTTTTCAAATTAATGAACAATCAAACAATTTCTTGAGGAGCCTTTTTGCGCATCCACCTCTTGGAGAGGGCGACCCTCTCCTCCTCCACAGCTCCTGCGACGGGAGCAACCCCGGGGTGCGACGCCCCATCCCCTCGGTGCGACGCCGAGGTTCCCTCCCTCTTCTACGTCGTCTCTGGTTCAATTCCGACGCGTGGGCCTTGGTTTCGCCTCGATCCGAGGTCGGCATCACCCGTGGCGGATTTCCTCGTGAGCTAGCGCAGGAGCCTCCATCTCTGCGCGCCCAGATCCTACCTCCTCCTTGCGAAAATCCCACAGGATGCACGACGCCGAGTTTGGAGCTGATTTCTTCAGGGTTGGTACCTCTCGTCGTCCTCTTTCCAACGCCGCCAACCTCGTCTCCTTCCGACGCCCGAGCTGTTCGTGGCGTCCGTTCCCGTGAGGTCGCGCGGATCTGTCCAGTCCACCCGGCGCCAGAAGACCCGGCGACTTCCCGAGTTCATGGCGTCCAACCTCGACCAGATCTGGTCAAGCCTTTTGGTCCGGACCTGCTGCTCTGCGTCCCCAGCGTCCTCCCTCAAGCGGAGCCTCGTTCGCCTTCCAGAACAGCGAGTTACCATTTTCCCCGCTCGACAGCGCGGTTCTGGAGGCAGCTTTCTTGTCCCCACTTGCAGGTGCGGCCACGGCTTCCACGATCGGAATCTGAGGGCACCCTTTGGCCGAGGCTTCCTCCTGTGACCTAACTGCGCGTCGTCGCTGACGGCACCCCAATCGGACCCCGGAGCGGACCGTGAGAGCCCTTTTCACCGAGTCGCGCGTTGCTGCGATTCTGCCGGTCGGCGTCCGGGCCTTCCTCGCGATCAACCCCTCCACCGAGTGCCGCCCGTCAGCCCGTGTATCGGCCACCCCGAATGGACTTGTTGTAGCCTGTTATCTCCCTGCGAGGAGTGGGCACCATTGCTGGCTTGTACTTTTCTTTCATTGTGTGTATCGGGGTTGTCGGTCTCGGCCGGGGTTCCTTCCCCACGCCTAGGCGTGGAGGTACGTGCGACGCTCCCCCTTCGGCATTCTGCTTTACTAGTATGTGATTATTGCATGCCACGTGAGAGAGTAGGGATCCTAGCTAGCATTAAACACCGCGAGATCGTGAGCGAGAGTATTCCCATTCCGTGGCCCCAGTCGAGCACCGAGCTCGGACTGGACTCCTATAGTTGCGCGTCGGCTCCTTTGCCGCTTTGATCCACTCGCTTCCCTCATAGGGACGGCCGTGGACTTGGGTTTCTTGTTGAGAGACGCCTCTCCCCGGAGGAATAGTACGGAAGTCGTTCACTCGGCTTGCCTTGTCACGTATGAGTGCTGGCCGCACTTGGTCTTCATAGTAGGTCCAGTCCTTTTTTTAGTCCCGTTCCGCGTCAAATTTGGTATCAGAGCTTAGGGAACCAGTTTGTTCTAACAAATTGGGGTCTTAGGTCATTTGAGTCTTTAGGTTGTCTAGGGTGCATTTAGTCTCTTAGTTCATCTAGGTAACGTACCATTGCATTGTCATTTTAGGTTTATGTCTAGTTAGAGTTTTACCCTTATCTCGTTGAGTCTTGCATGTCCAGCTTCCCGCCAGCCCCATGGCGATTCCTCGAGCCCATGCATCGTCATCCCTGTTGGCCCGACTCGACGCTCTTATGGTACGATCCCTAAGTGTCGCCCCTACCACTCAGTCGTTGGGAGACCCGATCCCTATACCGATGACCGAGTCATTCCAGCGCCCTGTCATGTCCACTGCCATCCTACCTAATGGGATGCATACGGAGATCGACTTCATCAGTAGGGTGTCGTCTAACTGTGTCTCACAAGACATTATTGAGTCACTCTCTAAGACTGGGGAGATTGTTCTCCGTGATGGTTTAGCTTTTATCGAGTTTCAACGGTGGTTTGGCCCCGTTAAATATTTCGATGGCGCTTGGTGCAAGATCAGCACACTTGCTGGTCCATGCATCATTTTAGGGCGAACTTGGTTGGAGGAAAGAAGTGCGACCATCGACCTGGATAGGAGGACCTGCACCTTACACCCATCTCACCTTCCCGGTGAGTTTGTCTTCCATGACGGCGTTACGCCGACCACCTCCATGTCATCACCTGGGTTTGTTCCAGTGAGTTACGAGGCTAAACAGGAGTTGATTGAGGAGTACCTAACTGAGGTTGAGGAGTTAGGGAGTGATCCCCTCCACATCATAGAGGACTCCGTTTCCACTCCCGAGAGAGAGGCTTCACCCTTAGACCCTCATATAGAGACATTCTTACCTTCCGAGGGTGAGCTGATCATTGGTGAGTCTTTAGCTAGCTGGCTAAGGGAGGGTCCACTTCTAGATGTCTCCATTCCTTGCTATACACCCATGGGACCAGCCCTCCCAATAATACCCCTTAACTCCTTTCACACCACTTTTCGGTCCTTCTGCTTTCTTGAAAATGTGAAGGACTTCCTTAGGAGTTTAGATTATCAATGGGAGTTGACTTATATGTTGACCTTAGGGTCTGACCAACCCTATAGTCATAGCTTTACACTCCCTGCTTTGGGGTCTATTACCTCGGTCTACACCATAGGACATATCACATCCGAGGTCCTTTTATTATTTCCCATACCCGTGGAGGTTGATTTTGTCCCCGCTTATGGTTTCACGGTCCCGAGGGAGGAACCTAGCCTTCCTTGCCTTCCTCATGAGCCTCTTGCCCCATACATGAGAGTGCCTGAAGGTGATTATCTGCACCTGGGCGAATGTCGCACATGGGCAAGTATAGTGAAGGGACCTGTCGGGAGGGGTCATCATTTCTTTGACCCTTTCGATCCCCTCCCTAGTGAGCCTCTCGACCCATATTCTTTTCCCCACCTTGTCGAGGAGGTCCACTATCATACACCACCTAGGCCTTCTAGTCAACACCTCACCTTACCGGCATCCAGATGCCCGAGCTTAGGAGGCCAGGGACACATGTCTCTTCCCCATGTTTCTTCATGTCCACCATCATATAGGGGTTTGTCTCATATAGGGAATGTCATGAGTGAGTTTGGGCAATTTAGTCCCCATGAGTCTACCACATTACGTAGGACACCCATGCATGATAGATACAACTTTGGTTGTCCTGGTCCTCCCCGTGTTGTCCAGTCATGTAGGCGTCATAGACATGCTGGGTCTATGTTTGGATGCCCTGGGCCACCCATGCATTCATATCGGTATGAGTCCACGCCACTAGTTTGGAGTCTACATCATCATCACCCCCTCGAGGCCAGCAACGCACGTTATAAGGATCTAGCTGATGCGCATCGACGCACCCGTGAGTTCCAAGTGGGAGAGTACGTCATGATCAGGGTTAGACCTGAACGGTTCCCTTCGGGGGCCGTGAAGAAACTCCAGGACCGCGGTGCCGGACCCTTTCGAGTCTTGAAGCGAATTGGGTCGAATGCGTATGAGATTGAGCTGCCAGACGACTATGGGATCTGTTCGACGTTCAATGTTTCAGATCTGGTGGCATATCGGGATCCCGCGGTGATTCCCAGCGAGCTTTTTGGGCCTACCCCTCCTGTTGAGAGCATCACACCTTCGGAGCGTCCACCTCCTCCAGCCCCATTACAGACACGCGAGCATGTAGATTACATACTGGATGAGCAGGTGACCACGACCAGGAGCGGAGCCTACCAACGCTTTCTAGTGCGTTGGAGAGGGCGCCCTGCGACAGACGACACCTGGATCACACGTGGAGAGCTGGAGCGGATCGACCCGGACCTGCTGGAGCGTTACTTGAGCGACCGTGACCCTTACTCGACAGGGTCGAGCTCTTCCCACCCGGGGAGAATTGGTGAGGACACACGCCGCATCACTCGACGGAGCACACGGAGCATGCCGGCATCCCTTTGGCTCGGTGATCATCTAGCAGATTAGCAGAGTTATCCCTATTTATTTTTTCATGCTTTAGGCCATGTTGGGCCTTGGATTAGTCCCTGCGTGGACACTGCTTTCTAGTTGTGGGCCCTTGTAGGCCAATTGGACATTTTTTTATGCTTTGTAGGCTTATTTAGAGGGCAAAGGGTTAGTGGGCCATTTTGTGCTCCACTCCTCCTTGGCCCATGTGGGGATTTGCGCACCCACCCCTAGGGTTAGGGTTTTGGGCGCATCCCACCTCCTCCAGGTGGAGGAGGTAGCAGCCGCCTTCCTTTTTGGGCGCCCCCCCCTTTCCCCTTTCCACTCTCCCCCCCCTTGCCTCACTTGAGCTCACCCTCCTTGATTGGAGGGAGGGCTGGTCGCAACCCCCCTTGAATGGAGGGAGTTGGGGCCCACCCCTCCTCCCATTTGCGCCCCCACCCCCCATGTGGCTAGGTTGAAACCCTAGTTTCCCCCCCCGGGTATATAACCCTTGTATTTTCCTCTTTTTCAAATTAATGAACAATCAAACAATTTCTTGAGGAGCCTTTTTGCGCATCCACCTCTTGGAGAGGGCGACCCTCTCCTCCTCCACAGCTCCTGCGACGGGAGCAACCCCGGGGTGCGACGCCCCATCCCCTCGGTGCGACGCCGAGGTTCCCTCCCTCTTCTACGTCGTCTCCGGTTCAATTCCGACGCATGGGCCTTGGTTTCGCCTCGATCCGAGGTCGGCATCACCCGTGGCGGATTTCCTCGTGAGCTAGCGCAGGAGCCTCCATCTCTGCGCGCCCAGATCCTACCTCCTCCTTGCGAAAATCCCACAGGATGCACAACGCCGAGTTTGGAGCTGATTTCTTCAGGGTTGGTACCTCTCGTCGTCCTCTTTCCAACACCGCCAACCTCGTCTCCTTCCGACGCCCGAGCTGTTCGTGGCGTCCGTTCCCGTGAGGTCGCGCGGATCTGTCCAGTCCACCCGGCGCCAGAAGACCCGGCGACTTCCCGAGTTCACGGCGTCCAACCTCGACCAGATCTGGTCGAGCCTTTTGGTCCGGACCTGCTGCTCTGCGTCCCCAGCGTCCTCCCTCAAGCGGAGCCTCGTTCGCCTTCCAGAACAGCGAGTTACCATTTTCCCCGCTCGACAGTGCGGTTCTGGAGGCAGCTTTCTTGTCCCCACTTGCAGGTGCGGCCACGGCTTCCACGATCGGAATCTGAGGGCACCCTTTGGCCGAGGCTTCCTCCTGCGACCTAACTGCACGTCGTCGCTGACGGCACCCCAATCGGACCCCGGAGCGGACCGTGAGAGCCCTTTTCACCGAGTCGCGCGTTGCTGCGATTCTGCCGGTCGGCGTCCGGGCCTTCCTCGCGATCAACCCCTCCACCGAGTGCCGCCCGTCAGCCCGTGTATCGGCCACCCCGAATGGACTTGTTGTAGCCTATTATCTCCCTGCGAGGAGTGGGCACCATTGCTGGCTTGTACTTTTCTTTCATTGTGTGTATCGGGGTTGTCGGTCTCGGCCGGGGTTCCTTCCCCACGCCTAGGCGTGGAGGTACGTGCGACGCTCCCCCTTCGGCATTCTGCTTTACTAGTATGTGATTATTGCATGCCGCGTGAGAGAGTAGGGATCCTAGCTAGCATTAAACACCGCGAGATCGTGAGCGAGAGTATTCCCATTCCGTGGCCCCAGTCGAGCACCGAGCTCGGACTGGACTCCTATAGTTGCGCGTCGGCTCCTTTGCCGCTTTGATCCACTCGCTTCCCTCATAGGGACGGCCGTGGACTTGGGTTTCTTGTTGAGAGACGCCTCTCCCCGGAGGAATAGTACGGAAGTTGTTCACTCGGCTTGCCTTGTCACGTATGAGTGCTGGCCGCACTTGGTCTTCATAGTAGGTCCAGTCCTTTTTTTAGTCCCGTTCCGCGTCAGCGGTGTTAGCTGCCTCTGCCCAAAACCTTCTGAGAAGTTGACTCTCAACCAGCATAGTTCTTGCCATTTCAATGATTGTACAGTTTCTTCTGTCCACAATGCCATTCTGCTCCAAAGTCTTAGGAGAAGAAAATCTGTGAGTTAGTTCTTCATTATTACAAAATTCAGAAAACATGGAATTCTCAAATTCTCCTCCATGATCAGATTGAATCATGGAAATATTGTGAGTTCCTTCTTGTTTGACTTTATTAAAAAGATGTTCAAACTTTTGAAAAGCTTCACTTTTATTTGCTAAGAAGAATAACCATGAATATCTAGTAAAATCATCCACAATCACAAACTCAAATCTCTTCCCATTTAGACTCTGAGTCCTGGTTGGGCCAAAGAGATCCATATGCAAGAGCTCCATTGGCTTGGAGGACAGGGGCTCAGATCTGAGCTTAAATGATTTTCGGGTTTGTTTGCCTAGAGCACAAGCATCACAGACTTTTGAAATGGAACTGAATTTGATCTTAGGCATGCCTCTAACTAAATCATGCTTGATCAATTTATTCAATGTAGAGAAACTAGCATGACCTAAACGTCTATGCCAATTAAATGCATTATTTTTAAAATCAGCAGCCAAACAAAGATTTGATTCATATTTTTCATTTAAATCAACAATGTAAACATTATTGACTCTATGTGCTTCAAACTTGACCTTGTCAGAATTTATTTCAAGTATTTTGTATGAATTATCATCGAACACAACTCTGTGACCCTTGTCACATAACTGACTAATACTTAGCAAATTGTGTTGAAGACCCTCTACAAGTAAAACTTTTTCAATGGAGTTTGTGGGGGACTTACTAACTATTCCTATTCCAACAATCTTACCTCGATTCTTTCATCCAAATTGGACCAGACCCCCTACCTTCATTTCCAGTTTTCTGAATTTGGATAGATCGCCTGTCATGTGCCTGGATCAGCCGCTATCTAGGTACCACCTGTTGTGCTCGGCTGCAAGGCTAACCTATAGAGGACAGATCAAGCAGAATAGTTTGGAACCCAAGACAGGTTGGGTCCAAAGACATTGTTCAAATCTCTAAGCAGACATTTTGGAATCCAAAACTATTTCACATTATTTTTCTCTTCCATGTTGTTGATAGTTTTGTTGAAATTATATCTTGTGTTCTATCCATTTGGTCTAAAGGTGTGGAATCTGTTCATGGTTCTGTTATTAGAATGTTCATTCTTCGGGTATCTTTTGTACCCATTCTGTCTAGGATAGACATACTCATTAAAGAATTTATGTGGAACATGATTTCCCCAGTTTTTCTTATACTGACCCATATTTTTATAGAAGAAAGGATTTCTGTTCTGGGTCATGTGTCTTGACTTGTGAAAGTTCTTGTTCTAGGGGGTATAGGCAGGGGCTTGCCTAGTTATGCTCCTTCCAGTTTTAGATTGTTGTTCAGCAGGGATTGATGAATTAATTCTTGGTGGCTGGACATTCTGAGCATTGTTGGAGTTAGATGGTGTGTCTAGCTTTTACTTCCCCTTTTCTGGGTAAAATGTTACAGTTTTGAACTCAAAAGGTTTCTTGTGTGAAGGGTCATAGCCTAAACCCTCCTTGTTAAAATTGATCCTAGTACCTAGAATGTTATTCAAGTTTGTTTTTCTTTGAACAAATTTTTCTAGGGTTCTTTGTTTGTCTTCCAGATCTTTTTGCAATGTTTCACTATTTCCCTGAAGTTCAGAGTTCATCACCTTCCTAACATCATCATATTTTTCAGTGATTAGACTATTTTCACTTTGGCTTTCTTGAAGTTTTATCTTGAGTTCTTCAAGTTGTTTTTGAGCTTCCTGGTTTTCAGACTTAAGGTTTTCATTTTCTTTTCTGAGAGAGTTCATCTCTTCTAATTCTTCCTTAACCTTCTGACTTTCTTTGTCAGTTTGAATTTGTTCTTCATTAGCAGCACTCAGTTTTCTCTTTAACACCCTATGATCTTTACTCAAAGCATTAAACTTAGCTAGCAGTTCAGCATAGGCATCTTCCCAGTCATCAATAGAGAAATTTTCAAAAATAGTGGTTACCTCTTCGTCACTGTTAGCCATGAGGCATATTCCTTGGTTGTCTTCTTTTGCAGAGTTGGCCTCATGGTCTTCCTCCTCGTCACTCCACGTGCAGACCATAGCCTGGGGTTTCTTCTTTTGCACCTTGGAGCTTTTCTTCTAAAGATCGGGGCAGTCCCCCTTCATGTGTCCAGGCCTCTTGCAATGAAAGCATGTAACCTTCTTAGCATTCCTATGTTTATCATTGTTAGAATCAAAATGCTTACCAGAAGGATACGACCTTTTTCTTCTAAATGTTTTTCCCTTGGTTCTCAGGAACTTACGAAATTATCGGGTCAGCATAGCTTGCTCCTCTTGATCAAGATCTGAGAGCCCGTCAGACTCCCCACTACTGCTGCTACTGCTACTGCCACTCCCACTGCTGCTACTACTACTGCGGGAGACCTTGAGAGCAATTAATGCTCTTGCCCTTCTTGTCACTTCCTTCACCATTTCTCTTGAAATTCATTTTGTAAGTCATTAGAGATCCTATCAGCTCAGTGACTGTCAGTTTTGACAGATCCCTAGACTCCTCTATCATAATGGCCTTGGTGTGCCATGCGGGGGTTAACGACCTAAAGATTTTCCTGACTAGATCCCCTTCTAAAACTTGTTTCCCCAGCCCTCTAAGGTTGTTAGTGATCAGCGATAACCTAGCATACATTTCCGTAATATTCTTCTCAGTTTTCATCTTAAATAATTCATATTCAGAGGTGAGCATATTTACCTTGGTGGCCTTGACTTGGGATGTACCTTCGTAGATGAGCTCTAGTTCATCTCACATCTTCTTGGCTGTCTGGCAGGCTGAGATCCTGGCGTACTCTTCTGGATGCACTGTGCATTGGATTATGTTCAGAGCCGACCAGTTAACTATTGAGAGCCTGATGTGATCCTTTGTCCATGCTTCTTCATTTAGTGGGAGATCGTATGGTCATGTGGTGATCACCCTCTAGAGTTCGTGGCTCTGCGTTCTCATGAATACCTCCATCCTATTTTTCCAATAAAAATAGTTATTACCATCGAAAAACGGATGGCGACTAATGGATTGTCCCTCAGCCATGAAACTGCGAGGATTACTAGATCCAGATTTACCCTGGTCGTTGGACCACATGTTGGGTAACCTGCTCTGATACCAATTGATAGTTCACACAAAGGGTGAGCTAGAAGGGGGGGATGAATAGGTCACCCCCAATTCAAAATAATTCGAGGATCGACTTGAATAGATTAGAAACGCATTAGAGAAGCTTCTTTAGACTAGCCACGTAGCTGTTGACACCTGAAATATACCAGAAGAGACCGAAGCAGACTCAGGGCTCTGAATGTCGATCAAAGATGCGGCTCCTGTACCATCCTTAGAAGTCTTGAGAATTAGAATAGAAGAGATCCACTACCCCTAACGCTCTGTCCGGCTAAAGCCATCTCTGGTTAGGCCGCTGCCCAGTACTGCTATCATTCAGATAGTCAGGCTGATAAAAAAACTATAACAAAATTCAGGCAACCATCTACCTGCTGGAAAGGATCTTCAGACAATTCTGATGCTCACAGAAAGGGATTCGAGTAGCTTCGCACTCGGTCGTGAATACAAGGTGTTAAGCAACCTCGGGTAGAGCATCTATTCTAAGAAGCCCACCACGCCGACGAAGGAAGCCCATTAGGTGAATCTGGCGCCGAACGATGGAAAAATGGGCCAAGCCCAACACCAGGTGAGACGCGCCGAGGGGTTGTATACCCGGCGCGCCGAAACGTTATGTGATGTTGCGCCGGGGAGCTCGTGCCGAGAGGTTGAGGGCCATCCCTTTATAAAAAGCAACCTGCTGCCTTTCGAAAGAGGAGACGAACAGAAGATAGAAGAGAAGAAGAGGCAATAGAGAGAATAGAGAGCAGTAGCCACTGAAAGAAAGGGAAGCTCGAGAGCCCTCTACAGAAGCTGAAGAGAGGAAAGAGTTGTGGAGATTCGGAGGGAGAATCAAGGTGGGATCGGTTTCAAGATACCCTGAGGGGGTACATTTTTTTCATTTTCCCATGTCATCTTTTGAATATGCCTTTTCTTCTTTGGGTCTGCTTTCGAGCATCTTTGCTCCAGTAGCATCGAATGCTAATGTAACCCTGTTATCAGGGATTTAGTACGCGTATGATTTTTCTCAGTTGGATTTTCTTCTGAGCTAGATGCATGTATGCTATTCGGATGAAATGGTTAATAAAAAAGGGGGCTGGAGTTCACCCTTTCCTTCCTTTTTCTTTCTTCCTCTGCATCCGAGGTTCGCAGCATTTGACAGTTACTGCAAACGAGGTATAATCTTCTAGATCTACTGAAGGCGCTTCCACTACGTTTCTTCTTCAACCTCACATCCACATCGAGAGCCTGAGACAGCCTATCTCATGGCTTCTCGATTGTGAAACGGGGAGGGATAGACTCAAACTGAAACTCATCAGGTTCGATCTGTGATCAGGCTCCCAGTGAGGCCCCTGAGGGAAGGCCATCTTCTCCCTGGATTACCTTCTCCAGGACCACCTCCAGTGTTCGCCCTAAATTCTTGAATAAACCCCCTGTGAAACTCCCAGAGCCCCCCTGAATTCCTCACCTAATAAACCCCTTCGAACCTCACTAAAACCCTTGATTTCAAAATCCTCTCAGCCTCCCGACGCGACCCTCCCTCGGTGCGAGTCTCGCGCCGAGTGCGATCCACGCCGGTTGGACTCCTATTGTTGTGCTGAAGCCCATTTCTCCTTGTCGCGCCAAGACTTTCACACCTCTGTTCTCCTTGTCGCGCCAAGACTTCCACACCTCTGTTCTCCTTGTCGCGCCGAGAGCTCCACACCTCTCATGCTGCAGCCGGCCACGTCGATAGGTTCGTGCCGATACCCTCAGTACTCCTGAGCCATGCCAGCCTTGGCCATAAGACCCTGACATTCTGAGGAGAAACATTACCCTTCCCTCGACCCTCATGGGAGCTATATCAAAGGGGTTAATCCCCCCTTACACTCTGCCACCCTGTAAGTCATGGAGTTCTGCCACTGTATGTTCTCCATTGGCTATACATGGGGATATCAATAAATCCCACAATACGTGGATAACGTCCCATAAGATTGAGATCCTTTTTGGATCCAGGGCTACGCCCGCCTCTCTTTTGGCTTCCACCCCGGCATTCCGTGGGTGGATGACCTATACTCCCCTTTTGGCATAGTCCAAAATAAGGGGAGATGTTACCAAAATTCATCCGTGAGCTTTACTTTGTCGTGTAGTGCGACGCTTTCACTGAAATTATGAATCTAACCCCAGCTGTGTGGCAGAGATCTGAGTTACACCATCTCATGATCCTCTGCTCACCACCGCCAGAGGGGAACATAACCATCATAGTCACATGGTCTCCTTAGAATTTCTATGGATGAGCCTACCCTCACTCTATATCCTACTCAAATACCACCATGAACAAACTTATAAAACCCCCATTGAACGCAAAGGACCCCCTTTGAATTCGTAAAGCCCTCACAATACTCGAAAACTTAAAAGAACATATTGTTATCGACGCCACATCTCCCCCGGCGCAGCCACCTCTCGGCGCCAATTTCGCACCGGGTGATGGGCATGCCGAGTGCCCAGCCGCGCCGGTCTGCCCTTCGTGCCGAAACCCCAGCGGTGTCGGTTTGCCTTTGTGCCGAAACCCCAACCGTGCCGGTTCGCCTTCGTGCTGAAACCCCAGCCGTGTCGGTTCACTCTAATATCAACCATCACTCAAACATCTAACTTCTCAGCAACTTTACTGAGCCCAAAACCAATCTAGACTTGGTGCCCTAACCTCCATGGACCATCATGCCAGTTCCCACCATATCATGGGGGGGGGTTCATGGTTCTTCATCCATGTCTAACGGAGCTATATTGACGGGGTCTTACCCCCACATTATATGCCATCTGACTGCCGATTTGTCTTCTAACCCTGCCGGCCCTTGGAGTTCTACCACTGTATGTCCTCCAATGGTCTCTGAAGGGAATATCAACAAGCACCATGGCAATGGATATTGTCCCGTCACACTCGGATCCTTCTAAATCTCGGGCTACGCTCGGCTCCCCTTTCGGCTTCCACCCCGGCATTCCGTGGGTGGATGACCTATACTACCCTTTTGGCATAGTCCAAAATAAGGGGATATGCTGTCGGATTTATGCTATAACGTTATTATCATGTCCCGCGTCGTATGGTTTTCTATGCATATTTTACATCATGCTAGCAAAGTTAGCGTCATAGTCTTATCTTGTTTTGCCCTCGAGGCATCTTCTCTTGGCAACTAATCAAGGGTGATCCTCTTTCTTAGAGGACGTAATTAACGTCATAACCTTTATGGTATGGCGGACTCCGGGTCGTGACACGAATATCACAATCGACTGACTGAGTCAGATCGAGCGCACAATAAACTGTCTCGCCAATGACTGGCACGCCTAATTAATAAACCAAATAAATAACAGAATAAAACAAAAAAAATAAGGATAGATAAAAATACATCCCCACAGTAGCAGACAGATAGACTGGTGTTGAACGAAAGCGAGAGTTACAAGGAATAATGATCAAATAGTTGGCGAGCTGAAAATAGTATGATGGACAAATATGCAAACCACACCAATAGGAAAGAGAATTTTTAAGGTGGTTCGATTGTAATCTACAATCTACGTCCACCCCTTACTCCTCCGGAGTAAGGCTTCCTTGCACTAAGCAAAAAGAACCGCAGACTCAGTCTGCAACATCTGCTGCCTTACAGCTTGCCCTGAGGAACACTCTCCTCGATCTTCTGATAACAAGAAGAACCACTGGAGGACCAACCTTCCTTCCTTTGCACACCGCAAAGGGGAACCCCGTGAATTGCTCACAGCAACTCATGAACCAGAGGATCAATCCTCTCTTCCTCCAAATAGGAGGGAACCACTAGTGACAGCCCGTCACTAGCAACCGGAGATAGTCTCCCTTCCTCCAACTGAACTTGGAGGGTAACAGACTGGAATTCAGAAATGCAAAACAAAAAGCTCGAGAAGATAAAAAAAATCAGAAAAATAATCGCTCAAAGACATGAACAATGTAGCTTCCGAAGAAGCAACTTTCAACTCTAATCCTTGAGATCACACGTACTCTTCTATTTCTGAACTGGCTCTCATCTCGAATGGGGAAGTTTCAGCACACTCGGGCTTCAGATGCTCTCACTTTTTCTATCTTCAGCTACCTTCTCTCTCAGCCTTCGACCCCTTTTTATAGGCAGACGATGGGCGTGTGGGTGTCACGATTCCTGCCCTATCTCTCATGCACATCTGATCTTTTCAGGCTCCACGTGTCAGAATTGTGGTTCTGTAGCTGTCCACGTGGCAGGATCAACTGTTCCAGTCCCTGCCTTGGATCACGAGCCATCGACCTGGTACTTTACATGACACGTGCAGTTTGCTCAGTAGATGCTTGATCATTGGCTATCCTGGCAAGATAACAGACAGAGTGTTAGTTATTGATAATATGCACAGACCTATCAAGCATTCAATGAAAACATGCACGGACTATATATGGAGACTTGACGCACTAGCACGGGCCTTGTCTTGCTCAAGACAGCAACCGCACAGACCATAGTATGCAACTCTGCAAACTAGCACCGGCCTTACATGCAATGCTATGGGTACTAACACTGACCTTAGTCAAGCGCAAAAGCAACCTTGCACCGACTTTAGTTGTGCGCAGGGCAGATCTGCACTGACCGTGGTATGTGCAAAAGCAGAACCTGCACTGACCTTGTGTATGGTCAAGACAAGGATATGCACAGACCTTATGCGCAATGAAAAAGATGCACAGACTTATGCGTGTCTAAAGCAGACCTTGCACAGACGTGATATGCATAATGCAAAAATCTGCACAGACCCATGCATGCACTATGAAAAGATGCACAGACTTTAAATATGCACACACACCTCAAACACGCACAGACTTTGTACAAGACTTGCACAGACGTAATATGCATAGAAACTACAATATGCACCGATGTTGTGTGCATCTGGCTAAAGTGTGCACCGACTATATGTATGCGTGATGAAACAATGCACCGACGTTCTAAACTTAACAACGAAAAGTGCACAGACTCTTGAGTATGTATCTAAAGAAACATGTGTAGACCTTATTGTGCGAAGTATAAAACATGCACGGACTTTGTTCACGCATGTACAAACACATGCACAGACCTTGTGTATGTTTCCAATGAAAACATGCACAAACCTTTTTATGCCTTAAGACCAAACGTGCACAGACGTTAGATTCACTGATAGTGAATGTGCACAGACTTTGGTGTGTAATATGTTAACAACTGCACGGACTATATTATGCATATTTAAAAACATGCACATACTTATGATGCGTTGTATGCAACTAGCGCAGACCTGAAGTTCATGCTAACATAGACTCTGTGCCAACTAACGTAGACTCTGATGCATGAGACAATGCCAACTAGCATGGACTACATGCGAAGGACACAGCAACTAGCACAGACAATGTGCATTGACTTTATATAGGCCCAAGTTAAAACGTGCACCGACCTATATGCACAATGCAAAAAGGAATGCACTAACCTTGTGTCGCACAAGTTAAAACGTGCACAGACCTTTGTGAGGGTATGAACAGTGGTAGCATTGACCTTATATGCAGTCCAACAGAATGTGCTTAGACTTAATGTGTAGGTGTTTGACTTTTTATGATGTCTGACATTTGACTTATGGTGTTTGTCATCATCAAAACCTCAGGGACACAACACTTACTGTAACGACCTGAGAATCCGATTACCGGGAAGGCCCGATAACCCGAGACTCGCACCGCCACCCACGAGTTCGAAGACTCGGAAGGGTTAGAAGGATGGTGTGGAAACTACACAAGTATCACAAATAATTGTAGAATTAAACAGTTATACAAATAAGCAGGAAATGAATTAACATTTTACATGGTCCACAATATAACAATAAAATAACAACAGTAGTCCACAACTAGTACAGAGACAAGAAAAGAAAGTACAGCTACACGGGGCATACCCCGGCTCTGACCTCTGGCACTAACGCTGGGCACCTAAACCGTGCTGAGCCTCAGACGAACTCCCCTGAAGCCTCGCCTCGCCTGAAACACGGTGAAAACACGCAGGGAATGAGTCTCGGAACAAAACTCAGTAGGGATCACTCGAACCATACCTCGCAAACGGAGAAACCGCTACGCTAGCAGTAAGCGAGTACCTCAAAAAGGGAAACCCTGCCATCTACAAAGCACCGGTCTCACGGCACGAAAACCGATGCACGTGCCACGGTGAAACAACCGGAACACAACGGCCAACACGGCAGAAACCCGAAGGTCGAAGTCGTAACGACTGACAGCCTGACACTCCCGACTCGACAGGAGTACCTCCCACTAGAAGCACAGCCGGTAGCATCCCCTGATGACTTACACCGCACCGCAGGTGAACTGCCTGACATGGTAGTGCCTACCCGAGGCACAGACACCGAACAAGTACCACAAACAAGTGACTAGTTGGGGTCACGCTCGTCAGTGTGTGTCCAACTGCCCCCAACCACTTGTGCACACACAGACCGCGCGTCCCTGGTCTGGCCCTCTGACTGGTTTTCCCCTTAGCCGGACTCTGGCTACAGACGTGGGGCCCGACGGAAACCAGTCTAAAAATTGTCTCTAAGGGTCGGCCCGTACACCACTCCCTGGTGAGACCAGCACCGCGTACTGGTGGGCTACGACTAGTGGAGGGTCACTGAAGGAGTAGACTCTCAAGTCAACGAAAAACCACGTCCGCATCCGACGACGTACGGGGACCACCCCACGTACCGGCACCGTCGCACGGCGACCACGGTCGGAACAGAAACGGGGTTGCAAACCACCCGGGGAAACCCAGTGCCTGACGGTCTACCCTAGACGCGTCACAGGACTCTGACGGTCTAGGCGGGACCGTCACAGACGCCTGACGGTCTAGGCTGGACCGTCACAGGACCCTGACAGTCCAACGCAGGCAGTCACACTTTCAGGGTAAAACTGAACGTAACACGGAGTGTAACACACCTGCCCTGGTGCGTTACAGACTGTGACGCGCCTATGCAGGTGCGTCACAGCGGAAAACAAGGGCAAGCCGTGACGCGTGCCACTCGGTGCGTCACAGCATGTGACGGTCCATTCCTGGAGTGTCACACGCATGTAACGGTCCAGCCCTGGAGCGTCACATGGCCTGGGGGTAAAACAACTTCTGATGCACCCACGTTGGGCCGTCACAAGGCTGTGACGCGCCAGTGCTGGTGCGTCACACGCCTTGACCCCCACAGTCAAACCAACAGTCGGATGCCAACGGTCGGGACGCTCTGACGGCCCACCCCAGGCACGTCACATGCCTGTGGCAGTCTATCGTGGTACCGTCACACTCCCAGACCCTAGTTGGCTAAACAAGGGCTGTGACGCACCCGCCCAGGCGCGTCACACGGTGTGACGGTCACTGGAAGGACCGCCACACCCGCCCGACGGTGAAACGGTGGGGAAAGCCCAAAAAACCCAACCACGCCCCCATGCCTCCACCGGAGAGGGGGAAATCGAAGGGGAAGACCCCTGGGGACCCCTAGCATGATACTAGGCCATCAAAACGTGAAATCGCAGGCTAAAACCATAGATCGGGCGAGCTCTCCCCAAATCATGGAAAACCCCAAACCCGCTTAATCAAGCCCCTCTCGGCCTCCCCTCGGCCTATAAACCACGGAAATGAACGGCATGGAGCTAGGGAACATCACCCTACCTCAATGGAGCGAATGCTCCGCCGAATCGTTACCGAGATCACGAAGAACGCTTTGAAAACCCTTGTCCCTTCACGGTTCCCCACAAGCTTTACGCCGCCATGATCACCTCGCCGTCGCCCACGTCGTCACGCCGTCGCCCCGCACCGTCTGCAGCCGGAAGGGGACGTCACCGCGGCCGAACGAGAGAGAGAGAGAGGGAGGGGCGGTGGTCACGGTGGGGAGAAGAGAAGGAAGAAGAAGAAGAAGAAGAAGAGGGTGAGGGGAGAGAGAGAAAAGAGAGATATTTATAGAAAATCCAGAAATTTTGGAAAATATCAAAAAATATAAAATTACATTTTCGGGATCCTCGGAACGCACCGATCGCAACGGTACCACTCGTGCCCAGGTGAACGACCCGGTTCACCCGCAGTGAGGTTCCAAAGGAATTACCGAAACACACACTTCTAATTGGAAAACACGCGCGGAAAAGCCGCGGAACGCTTCCAGGCCTCCAAAATAACTCCGGATCGCGCCGATCCGAACACGAAAGATGTCTGAAACGAAATTTCGGACATAACGGAGCCGGACGCTCCGAAAACCAGATCCGGGACCCACGAAGAAGGATCCGAAAGGTCCGGGATATTACAGCCCTCCCCCCTTAAGGAATTTCGTCCTCGAAATTGAGAACAACCAAAGGGGAAAGAAGAGGAAGACTCACTCGAACAGGTAAGGGAACTGCTGACGCATCTCGTCCTCACGTTCCTAAGAAGCCTCACCACCAGAGTGCCGCTGCCACACCACCTTTACCAAGGGGATGACCTTCCTCCGCAGGCGCTGCTCTCGCCTATCCACAACGCGGACGGGAAACTCTGGAAGAGAAAGATCTGGAGTCACCTCGGGCCACACAGAATCTTCAAGCACATGAGAGTCATCGGGCATATACTTCCGCAACATCGAGACGTGGAACACGTCATGCACCGACGCCAACTCAGGGGGTAACTGCAACCGATAAGCTACCTCACCGATGCGCTCCACAATCACAAAGGGACCAATATAGCGGGGACTCAGCTTCCCACGCCGTCTAAAATGCATCACCCCCTTCATCGGAGAAACTCTCAAGAATACCCGATCGCCCACGGCGAACGCGAGGGGCTGCCTCCTCCGGTCAGCATAGCTCTTCTGCCGACTCTGGGCCGCCAACATGTTCTGACGAACCACGTGCACAACATCCACACACTGCTGCACCAACTCTGGTCCCATCAAAACACGCTCACCAACCTCAAACCAGTCAAGTGGAGTTCGACACGGACGCCCATACAACGCCTCATAAGGAGCCATGCCGATGCTCGAATGATAGCTGTTGTTGTAGGCAAACTCCACCAACAGTAGGTGGTGAATCCAACTCCCATGCCACTCCAGGCAGCAGGATCTCAGCATATCCTCCAAAGTCTGGATGGTCCTCTCAGACTGACCATCTGACTGAGGATGGTACGCTGAACTAAACGCCAACTCCGTGCCAAGAGCTCGCTGGAAACTCCTCCAGAATCCAGATGTGAAGCGCGGATCCCGATCCGACACGATGGAGATGGGAATCCCATGCAACGAAACGATCCGCTCCACATAAAGACGAGCTAACTTGGGCACACTCCAGCTGACCTTGACTGGTAACAACCGAGTCACCTTCGTCAGCCAATCTACCAGCAACCAAATACTATCCTGCCCACTCGGAGTCCTCGGCAAACCCGCCACATAATCCGTGGTCACGTGGTCCCACTTCCACGCGGGAACATCCAAGGGCTTGAGAGTACAACCTGGTCATTGATGCTCCGCCTTCACCTGCTGACAGGTCAGGCACCTGGCCACGAACTTGGCCACATCTCTCTTCATGGCAGGCCACCAGAACTGCCTCCGCAAATTCCGATACATCTTCGTCGCACCCGGGTGTATGACGTACCTGCTCCCATGAGCCTCGCGCAACACCGCACGCCGAACCCGCTTCTCAGCTGGGACGTACAGCCTGCCACGAAACCTCGCAGCACCGTCCTCGCCGAGTTCCACATCAGCCATAGCCAGAATCCGGGGTAACTCAGGGTCCGCATGCTGAGCCTCTGTCACCTAACGGCGGATAGCTGGCGTGACAGTCAGACTCGCAAGCACTGCTAACCCTGGCTCTTGGGGAATCTTGAGCCTGAAAGATACTTCGGACACTTGTTCCCAGAGCCTCCACTTCCTCAACATCAAGGCACTGACCGCGACCTTCCGACTCAAAGCATCGGCGATGACATTCATCCTGCCCGGCTGGTAAGACAGGGTGAAGTCATAATCCTTCATAAACTCCATCCAACGCCTCTGCGTGAGGTTAAGGTCCCTCTGCGTGAACACATACCTCAAACTCTGATGGTCAGTGAACACCTAGAACTTCTCACCATACAGATAATACCTCCAGATCTTCAATGTGAAGATCACAGCCGCCAACTCAAGGTCATGGATAGGGTAGTTCTCCTCGTGAGGCTTCAGCTGCCGAGATGCATAAGCCACCACTCTACCATGCTGCATCAACACAGCACCCAGTCCGACCCCGGAAGCATCTGTACACACCATAAAACCTCCCGACCCAGAAGGTAAAACCAACACCGGAGCCGAGGTGAGCAATCTCTTCAGCTCCCTGAAACTCTACTCACACTCCTTAGACCAGACGAAAGGCACATCCTTCCGTGTGAGTCTAGTCATCGGGGTCGCAATGTGAGAAAAATCTTGGATAAACCGGCGATAATAAGCCGCAAGCCCCAAGAAGCTCCGGATCTCCGTCACCGACCTTGGCCTCGGCCACTGCATTACTGCCTCGACCTTGACGGAGTCCACGAAAATACCATCACCATAAATCACATGCCCCAAAAAGTGCACCTCACAAAGCCAGAACTCGCACTTACTGAGCTTCGCATACAACTGGTGATCTCGCAATGTCTGCAGTACCACACCCAAATGGTACGCATGCTCCTCGGTACACCGCGAATAGACAAGGATGTCGTCCACAAATATGACCACGAACTGGTCCAAATACGGACGAAACACCCTCTGCATCAAGTCCATGAAGGCTGCGGGGGCATTGGTGAGCCCGAACGGCATCACCAGAAACTCATAACGCCCGTACCTCATACTAAACACAGTCTTCTCCACATCGGACTCGTGAATCCTCAGCTGATAGTAACCGGACCGCAAATCAATCTACGAGAACACTCGTGCAGACTGAAGCTGGTCGAACAAGTCATCAATCCGTGGCAACGGATATTTGTTCTTAATGGTCGCCTCATTCAGCTGCCGGTAGTCAATGCACAACCGAAAGCTACCGTCCTTCTTCTTCACGAACAACACTAGCGCACTCCAAGGAGAAAAGCTAGGACGAATGTACCCCCTAGCTAGCAACTCCTGCAACTGTGCCCTCAACTCTCTCAACTCAGCGGGGGCCATACGGTAGGGAGCCTTCACCAAAGGTTCCGTACCATGCACAATCTCGATCACGAAATCGATCTCCCGCTGGGGAGGCAATCCAGGTAAGTCCTCCATAAAAATATCGGGAAACTCGCACACCACCAGAATGTCCTAGACATCTGGCTCCATCCGATCTGCCACGACCACAGAAGCGAGAAAACCCTGACAACCCGCATCAAGCAAACGACGAGCTCGAATCGCAGAAATAAGAAAGCGGGAAGAAGAAGACCTGATACCTTGAAAATAGAAGGTGGGTCCACGAAGTCGCCGAAAATAAACCCTCTTCGAGCCACAATCCACCAAAGCATTATGTGTCTCGAGCCAATCCATGCCCAAAATCATATCAAAGTCCTGAAGCGGCAACGCATAGAGCCTAGCGGGCAAACTTTGCCCTTCAACCCACACCGGAACCTCATCAAAACAATACGGAGTGATCATAAAATCACCCGAGGGTAACTCCACTGTCAAATCACAGGACAACTAGGTCACCGGCTCTTCAATACTCAGCGCGAAATCCTCCGAAATAAACGAATGAGATGCACCAGAATCGAACAAAACCCAAGCCGCACAACTCAAAATCTGAACGGTACCTTCCACGAGCTGCGACGCCACTGCCTCTGCCCTGGTCATCTGTGTGATCTGGCCTCGAGCTCTCTGCCTGCCTCCCACTCTAGCTGACCTGGATAGCGGCGGATATTGTCTCTGCTGCTGCTGCTGCTGCTGTGGCCTCTGCTGTTGAGGAACCTGCTGCTGCTGAGGAAATTGCTGCTGATGCTGTCTCTGAGGATAGTCATGTGCCATATACCTTGGCTGGTCACACCGGAAATAAACTCATAATGCCCGTACCTCGAACTGAACGCAGTCTTCTCCACATCGGACTCACGAATTCTCAGCTGATAGTAACCAGACCGCAAATCAATCCGCGAGAACACTCGAGCAGACTGAAGTTGGTCGAACAAATCATCAATCTGCGACAACGGATACTTGTTCTTAATGGTCACCTCATTCAGCTGCCGGTAGTCAATGCATAGCCGCAAACTACCGTCCTTCTTCTTCACAAACAACACTGGCGCACCCCAAGGGGAAAAGCTGGGACGAATATACCCCTTGGCCAGCAACTCTTGCAACTGCGCCCGCAACTCCCTCAACTCAGCGGGGGCCATACGGTAGGGAGCCTTCGCCAACGGTCCCATACCCGGCACAACCTCGATCACAAAATTGATCTCCCGCTGGGGAGGCAATCCATGTAAGTCCTCTGGGAAAACATCGAGAAACTCGCACACCACTGGAATGTCCTCGACATCCAGACGCGGCTGGTCCACTAAGACCACAGAAGCGAGAAAACCCTGACAACCCGCATCAAGCAAACGACGAGCTCGAATCGCCGAAATAAGGAATCGGGAAGAGGAAGACCTGATACCTTGGAAATAGAAGGTGGGTCCACGAAGTCGCCGAAAAAAAACTCTCTTCAAGCCACAATCCACCAACGCATGATGTGCCTCGAGCCAATCCATGCCCAAAATCACATCAAAGTCCTGAAGCGGCAACGCATAGAGCCTAGCCGGCAAACTCCGCCCTTCCACCCACATGGGAACCTCATCGAAGCAATACGGAGTGATCATAAAATCACCCGAAGGCAACTCCACTGCCAAATCGCAGGACAACTGGGTCACCGGCTCCTCGATGCTCAGCGCGAAATCCTCCGAAATAAATGAATGAGACGCGCCAGAATCAAACAAAACCCGAGCCGCACAACCTAAAATTTGAACGGTACCTTCCACGAGCTGCGACGCCACTGCCTCTGCCCCGGTCATGTGTGTGATCTAGCCTCGAGCTCTCTACCTGCCTCCCACACTAGCTGACCTGGGTAGCGGTGGATACTGTCCCTGCTACTGTTGAGGAAACTGCTGCTGCTGCCTCTGAGGAGAGTCACGCGCCATATGCCCTCGCTGGTCACACCGAAAATAGATAATCGACGCCGTGCACTGCCTGCCCGGATGGAACTCGCTACACCATGGACACGGTCCTCGCGATCCACCCACTGATCCCTGACGCTGAAACGGAACTGACTGATGTACACTGTCCGATGAAGCCTGCCCCTGACCCTTGGACTTCTTCTTAGAGAAACCCTTCTTGAGAAACTTCTTGACCTTCGAGTCGAAAGACACTGATCCTGTCACTGACGCTGCCGGTGCTGGCGCTCCTAGACCACCCGACGCATGCTGGAAGGAACCCTACTGCTGGGTAGCCGACTGTTGGCTGCGACCTGACAAAGACTGTCCCTAGCTAATTGGTCCTCGAGTCCTCTGCATATCCATCTCCAAAGAGGCCGCAACGCGAGACGCTATCTCCAAATCGGTGGCAGCATTCGCGATCAAATGGTGCCTCAGCTCCTTCCTCAAGCCCTGAACGAACTGTGTGATCTTCACCCTCTCATTCTCCATGATATGAGGTGCATACCGACCCAGCTCGACAAACCGGGCCCTGTACTGTAACACGGACATGTCGCCCTGAACCAGCTCCAAAAACTGACGCATCCACTGCGTAGCAATAAACTCTAGACGGTAGGTACGCTCGAAAGCACTGACAAAGTCACCCCACACAATCTGCTCAAGTGGACGAAGCTGGAAAGACGTCTTCCACTCGGAAGACCACCACTCTCGAGCCGTACCCTGCAACTGGTTGGAGGCCAACATCACTCTATCCTCCGCAGTACTCCGCGCGGAACTGAACACCCGCTCCATCTCGTCGAGCCAATTCCGAGCCAAATCAGGGTCTGGCTGACCGCCGTAGTAAGGTGGATGAAACTGCATGAAATCCCTCACTACTCGGCCTGGCCCACCCCTGGTCGACGAGCCCTCACCAGCCTCTCCGCCGAACTGCTGAGACATAAGCTGGTACATGCCACGGAAGAAATCCTCGCCCCCCGAAAATCTCGCAGTATCCACTACCTCGGTGGCCGCAGGTGGCACTCTATTCTGCTCCTCCTGCTCCTGCTGAACCTCCTACTGGATCTCCTGACCTCCAGCCGACTGCCCCTGCTGAGAGCGAGTCGCCCGCCTCGGCGCCATACCCGCACCTGGAGCAAATACAGAAAGCACGGAACAGCAAGGTTAAGAGAAACACACAATGCCCAATGCCAGTGTCAACTGTACTTCATCGATGTGGACTAGTGGACCACTACAATCACTTATGATTCTCGTATAATTCCACAACCGCGCTCTGATACCAGCTGATACCAGCTGTAACGACCCGAGAATCTGATTACGGGGAAGGCCCGATAACCCGAGACTCGCACCGCCACCCACGAGTCCGAAGACTCAGAAGGGTTAGAAGGATGGTGTGGAAACTACACAAGTATCACAAATAATTATAGAATTAAACAGTTATACAAATAAGTAGGAAATGAGTTAACGTTTTACAATGTCCACAATATAACAGTAAAATAACAACAGTAGTCCACAACTAGTACAGAGACAAGAAAAGAAAGTATAGCTACACGGGACATACCCCGGCTCTGACCTCTGGCACTAACGCTGGGCACCTGAACCACGCTGAGCCTCAGACGAACTCCCCTGAAGCCTCGCCTCGCCTGAAACATGGTGAAAACACGCAGGGAATGAGTCTCGGAGCAAGACTCAGTAGGGATCACTCGAACCCTACCTCGCAAACGGAGAAACCGCTACGCTAGTAGTAAGCGAGTACCTCAAAAAGAGAAACCCTGCCATCTACAAAGTACCGGTCTCACGGCACGAAAATCGACACACGTGCCACGGCGAAACAACCGGAACACAACGACCAACACGGCAGAAACCCGAAGGTCGAAGTCGTAACGACTGACAGCCTGACACTCCCGACTCGACAGGAGTACCTCCCACTAGAAGCACAGCCAGTAGCGTCCCCTGACGACTTACACCGCACCGCAGGTGAACTGCCTGACATGGTAGTGCCTACCCGAGGCACGGACACCGAACAAGTACCACAAACAAGTGACTAGCTGGGGTCACGCTCGTCAGTGTGTGTCCAACTGCCCCCAACCACGTGTGCACACACAAACCGCGCGTCCCTGGTCTGGCCCTCTGACCGGTTTTCCCCTTAGCCAGACTCTGGCTACAGACGTGGGGCCCGACGGAAACCAGTCTAAAAACCGTCTCTAAGGGTCGGCCCGTACACCACTCCCTGGTGAGACCAGCACCGTGTACTGGTGGGCTACGACTAGTGGAGGGTCACTGAAGGAGTAGACTCTCAAGTCAACGGAAAACCACGTCCGCATCCGACGACGTACGGGGACCACCCCACGTACCGGCACCGTCGCACGGCGACCACGGTCGGAACAGAAACGGGGTTGCAAACCACCCGGGGAAACCCAGTGCCTGACGATCTACCCTAGACGCATCACAGGACTCTGACGGTCTAGGCGGGACCGTCACAGACGCCGGATGGTCTAGGCTGGACCGTCACAGGACCCTGACGGTCCAACGTAGGCCGTCACACTTTCAGGGTAAAACTGAACATAACACGGAGTGTAACGCACCTGCCCTGGTGCGTTACAGACTGTGACGCGCCTATGCAGGTGCGTCACAGTGGAAAACAAGGGCAAGTCATGACGCGTGCCACTCGGTGCATCACAACATGTGACAGTCCATTCCTGGAGCGTCATACGCATGTAACGGTCCAGCCCTAGAGCGTCACATGGCTTGGGGGTAAAACAACTTCTGACGCACCCACGCTGTGCCGTCACAAGGCTGTGACGGGCCAATGCTGGTGAGTCACACGCCTTGACCCCCACGGTCAAACCAACGGTCGGATGCCAACGGTCGGGACGCTCTGACGGCCCACCCCAGGCTTGTCACACGCCTGTGGCGGTCTATCGTGGGACCGTCACACTCCCAGACCCCAGTTGGCTAAACAAGGGCTGTGACGCACCCGCCCAGGCGCGTCACACGGTGTGACGGTCACTGGAAGGACCGCCACACCCGCCCGACGGCGAAATGGCAGGGAAAGCCCAAAAAACCCAACCACGCCCCCATGACTCCACCGGAGAGGAGGAAATCAAAGGGGAAGACCCATGGGGACCCCTAGCATGATACTAGGCCATCAAAACGTGAAATCGCGGGCTAAATCCATAGATCGGGCGAGCTCTCCCCAAATCATGGAAAACCCCAAACCCGCTTAATCAAGCCCCTCTCGGCCTCCCCTCGGCCTATAAACCACGGAAATGAACGGCATGGAGTTAGGGAACGTCACCCTACCTCAATGGAGCGAATGCTCCGCCGAATCGTTACTGAGATCACGAAGAACGCTTTGAAAACCCTCGTCCCTTCACGGTTCCCCACAAGCTTTACACCGCCACGATCACCTCGCCGTCGCCCACGTCGTCACGCCGTCGCCCCGCACCGTCTGCAGCCGGAAGGGGACGTCACCGCGGCCGAACGAGAGAGAGAGAGAGGGAGGGGCGGTGGTCACGGTGGGAAGAAGAAGAAGAAGAAGAAGAAGAAGAAGAAGAAGAGGGTGAGGGGAGAGAGAGAAAAGAAAGATATTTATAGAAAATCCAAAAATTCTGGAAAATATCAAAAAATATAAAATTATATTTCTGGGATCCTCGGAACGCACCGATCGCAACGGTACCACTCGTGCCCAGGTGAACGACCCGGTTCACCCGCAGCGAGGTTCCAAAGGAATTACCGAAACACACACCGGTAATCGGAGAACATGCGCGGAAAAGCCGCGGAAGGCTTCCGGGTCTCCGAAACAACTCCAGATCGCGCCGATCCGAACACGAAAGATGCCCAAAACAAAATTTTGAACACAACGGAGCCGGACACTCCGAGAAACCAGATTCGGGACCCACGAAGAAGGAACCGAAAGGTCCAGGATATTACACTTGCAAACGATGTGGTAACCTAAGGGTTTTCCTAGAGGCGAGCACCGCTCCCCTTGAAAACGAGAAGGTAACCTAGGGGTTTCCTCGAGGCGAGCACCGCTCCCGTTGAAAATGAGAAGGTAATCTAAGGGTTTTTCTAGAGGCGAGCACTGCTCCCCTTGCAAACGAAGATGTAACCTAAGGGTTTTCCTAGAGGCGAGCACCTCTCCCCTTGAAAACGAGAAGATAACCTAAGGGTTTTCCTAGAGGCGAGCACTGCTCCCCTTGCAAACGAAGAGGTAACCTAAGGGTTTTCCTAGAGGCGAGCACCGCTCTCCTCGAAAACGATGGCAGCAAACGAACGGAGGACACAAGCACTGCGGAGTGTGAGCATGAAGAGCCGCCCAGAAATACACAGAAGTCTTCCAACAAAAGGTACACAACAGCATCGACTCAAAATAAAGAATTTATATTTCTTTAGTCAAAATACAAGCTGCCATAAATCGGCAAGTAACCCTCACACGGGCCAAATACAAAGTACGTGGAGAGACCAAACGTGCTCGATCATGGTGAGATACCACTCCAACAGTTCACTTCCCGGGCACTGCCCTCCGCCAACGATCATGCTGAGTCTCTGAGCAGACACCTAGCACCCATTTTTGTTATGTGGAAGGGTGCCAACAGTGAGGCCGCCTATGCCATAGAAGAGGGACAAAACCCCCTAGACCAACAAAGGGCTTCACTGGTAGAAAACTTGCACTAGAAAATTTAGGCCGGTTACTCCAGCCACCCCTGGTCGAATAGGGGCCAGTGGAGCAGCGAGGCCCACCTGTTACAGGGAACCAGCAGGCCTACACAAGCCAATGAGGGGTAGCAGTACTACGAGGCCAACACATTATGAAGGCCACTCCGGCGTACTGGCCATGTCTCCAAACTGACGAACAAGACCGCGCTGCCCCAGCTGCCACCGACACCCAACTTGGATGGAGAGGTTGTCTCGCCACGGCCAGTTCACCACGAGTCCACCGCCGTCATCCAGCCGCATGACCTTGTCTGCAAAGTGGAAGAAGGGAAAACAGTTCCCTACCCTTCCTTACGCTCCTTCCCACCGGAAGATAGGAAGATGTTCCAGCAACGATGAGCATCTCACCAAGTACCTGCAGAAAGCAAACAACGGGTACATACCGTAAAGACAAGCGACAGGAACTAGTTGAGAGACAAAAAGTCGCAATACCCAGAGACTTCTCCTCCCTTCCAGGATGGAACTTATCCGGCTCAAGAAGCAGGATCCCCCTGTCGGCGTATAAGCGGTTAACCTTCTCCAAGGCCTCCCGCCAGCCGTCTAGGTACCCGAGCCTGTACTGCTCAGAAGCCGGGCCACCCTCTCCAGGCGCAGGCCACGGCCGCCATGGTGCCGGTGCTGGGTTTCTCCGGAGGACCAAAGGTTGACGACGAGCCTATAGAAGTTCATCATCCGACGAAGTACCGGACTCTCCCGATGACATCATCTGAGAAGGCTACCCCCAAGGTTTCACTAGTGCAAAGCTGGTTGCCTGGACACCGCGGAGACCACCATTTATAGGGGGAGCAGAGTCCCCAGAAGCATGAGGACTCCTACCGCCTCAATCAAATTCATGGAAATCGAAGCGACGGATCCCGAAAGTCGCGCCCTATCGCGGTTACCTCGAGGATGTCGCTTCGTATCCCCGGAAGGTCTCATAACAGCCCAGAAGGGAGAAAGTACAGGGGAGAAACTTCGAGACTTGCAAAATAAAGGAAGTTTTTTCTATTCCAAAATGCAAGAGTTTACAAAAAAGAGGACTGCCACCTAGGCAGAAACAGATGAAAGCTAAAAATAAACGAGCAGGGGCACCCTTCTAAAGGTGTACCCCGGATACATCGTCACGTGCCCCTGTCTCATCGGGCTCACGTGCGTCCACAATTCCAGCGAGAGGCGACTCCTCGTCCAAGTCTACCACTTGGTCCCCGGCCACCGAAACATCGGCAGGTGCTCGCCCACCCGCACTCGGCATCAGCCTCTCGGCACCCGCCTCTGTAGTGTCGGGTCCCTCCCCTCCGTCATCGGTGTCCGAGCCGTAAGGAGTTGAAGGAGGGGGAAGGACCGGGGCCACGAGGCCAAGATTCTCAGTTGTGGCCTTCACAGTGAGACTCCAGCCCTCCCGAAAGCCACAGTCATGGGCTGGCCCGTAGAACTCCAAGGCCGCCCCCGTCAGCTCGTCCCGGTAAGCCGAGGAGGAGCGGAAGTTCTCCAAGGCTTCCTCGCCAGCCGAGGACAGGGACATACGCAGCCTGGCAAGCTCTGCCTCGACTTCCTAGGCACGGGACTTCATGGCTTGGACCTCCACCTCCGACTTGGCTGCTCGCTCCCTGGCCGGATCAGCCAGCGACCGAAAGGAGTCCCGATCGCACTCCATGCCAGTGAGGGCCAACCCTAGTTGGGCCAGCTGCTCTTGGAGCCCGGCGTTTTCAGCTTTGGACTCCTTCAAATGCCCTTCGACTTCTGCCTAAAGGGCCCGGCTGGCCTCCAACTCACGGGCGAGGTCGATGAAGTGGTGCCTCCATAACCCGAGGGCACTGATGACCAGACACGCGCTCCTCGCGGCGACGGCCATCAACTCCTTCGTGGTCTCGGGACCGAGCTCCCCAACGTGCTCGTGCTAGCGAGCACTTTGCACCATGAGGTCGACGACAGTCGCAACCCCGGGCAGCCCCGCTGTCAAGTCCTCGGGCTGCGAGGACTGGCCACGCAAAGGAACCCTCGGTGAGGGCAAAGAACCGACTTCAACAGTAGCAGGAGCTTTGCCCCTTTCGTGCCCCCGCCCTCCGGAGGCAGGTACTGGAGCAGCAGCTGCCGACGCTTCAGATGATGGCGGCGAAGGAACACTGGGGAGAGGCGCCTCAGAAGGAGGCGGGACACGACTCCTTACCGGGGTAGAACCCCTCGCTCTCTTCCTCGGCCGGCGACGACTGTCCATCTCCGCCAACTCGTCATCAGTCAGAGGGATTCGACTACCGCCAGCCATGGCGAGCTCTTGACCAGCCACACTAGAAATGGCTACAGGAGAACTCCGCCGGAGACTAGGCCCTCCACTGACTACGGATGCTTCAGGCGAGCGCGTGAGAGGAATGCCGACCGGAACAGGATACGGCAGCCTTCCCGGGGCGAACACAACTTTGGCCCGGGGGCAGTGACCGACACCTGGCCTGCTACCGGGGCAACGTGGTCCACAGGGCGAGGAGCAAGCTGCGGCAACCGGATAGTCTCGTAGGTCCAACCCTGCGCTTCAGCCGCCCCTAAAAATAGAACAAGGCTAGTCAAGCACCAGTCACTACCGACGCGACCCTATGAAAAGATAAAGCCAGTACCCTACGGTAACGGGGGACACAACCCGAGCTCCCGAAGCAGCGCCGGGGTCAGAACAAAGTCTACGTCAACAAGGGGATACCGAAGAACAGCCTTCAACTTCTGGCGGTCCTCGACCCTGAGAGAGGGCTTCATATCACGCCAGGTGCGACGACAGCCGCTGCGCATCCAACTATCGGAGGCCTCCGCCCAGTCTTTCGACTTGACAAGATATACGTACCGCTCCGCCCAGCCCTTGCGGTTGGATGAGGTACGAAAAACTGTGATGAAATGTTGGTGGGTACGAGCCTTGAAATAGGTAAAATAGGTATCGGACGGGCAACTCTGGAGGAGGAAGAAGTGCCGAAACAGATGGACACTCTGTCACACCCCGAGCGCGGAAGGAACCCAGAGTGCGTGACGAATTTATATCGATCATGTCAATCAGAGCATTAGTATATTCGACACAACGACAGAGTGCGCAAAGGTAAAGATAACCCAATCCTTTATTCAATCACAACCTCAAAGTACTTCTATTACCAATGAAAATGCTAAGACTCAATAAAAGGAAAAGTATAATGATTGACTCGAGAAAATGGAAAGACAAGACTAGTGACGCTTGGATGGATGGAGTAGCTCTAATCTCTTCACTCTTGACCTTCCCCATCTGATTGAGTCTCGTCATCAGACTTATCTGAAAAATAGGGAAAAATACTGGGTGAGCGAACGCTCAGTAGGGATTATATCTCAAGTGCTAGCTAGCTTTAAGTAGATTACAAGTTACATGAATGCAGTATAGCTATGCATGTTCGCGTGAAACGATAAGAGATAGGATGTATACGACGATAGAGAATGTATATCCAAGAGATATTTGAATGAACTAACATGTCTTTCAAGAATTCATGTCAATAATGATCAAGGCATTCAAGCAAGTACGTTTATCAAGTCATGTCAAGGATTGGCTATTATATTTCAAGCAAGTAACAATAAATGCCCTTTTCGGGTCACGCAAGTCATGTCATGTCAAGTCAAGTACGAGATTGTGGAATGTCTATCAAGCTAGTCATGCACTTCGGTGCAATGCCACACCGTGATCATTACAACTCCCATGGGCACTAATACTTTTGGGTGCTCCTCCCAGGACCAGATCGGGCCCTAAATGCGCTGGCATTGGTCATGTGTTTCGACATCCACTTTAGTTATAGCCAACAAAAGAATTCCAAAGGAACTAAACTTGTAGGAACTTTAAGGTAGATCATAAGGAAAAGAATTTCAAGGATTGAACATGATGTGTAAGGACGTACTACTAAAGTAACGGTATAACCACGATCCGCATTAAAACTAGGTGGAATAGGCTCCCTAACCGGGTGCCACGATATTAAGAATAAGCGCTCATATAGAGATGGTCGCTCGTTCTTGGACATGATAAGCTAGATAGAATTGAGGTCCATAAGTATGGCACCTAATTCATAAGGACACTAATGGCATGGTTTCCCACTCCATTAATTTTAGGGATATTCTCATGACATCAAAATAGCATATCATGAGGGCCGATACGATGTTTCTTTAGAGTGACATGGAAATCAAGTAGTGTCATGGGTTTTGATGGTACAACCTGCTCAGCTGCCTTGAGGGAATCCAAGGCTAGCGGAGTCTTACGGAGGTCTCTATGATAAAGTTATCAATCTGGAGGAACGGAATGTCCCGCGGAGGGTTCATCTATTACCGAGAAATAGTGGGTATTCGATAAAACAATGTGAAACGTGGGACTATATTCACGGAATGGAATATAGTGCCTATACACATAACCCATTGTCAAGGGTTACAGAAAAACCACGAAACCACGAAATCAGTCAATTGGCGTCTGGGTTTAAGTCTTCATTTTATGAATTGGCGCCCTTATCAGGGTCGTCAGTTCAGTAAATGACGACTGTTCACGCAGTCGTTATATCCAGGTCTTATTAATATTAAAATCTATAAACATTCTAAAATTTCAGGTATTATATAAATGACGTCTTACATTAAGGCTTCAATTTCGTAAACAGCGCCCTAGTCAAGGGCGTCATATATCAAAAAGATGGTAGGATGCATGTCATTATTTCAATATCTGGGAAATTATAAACATTTTCAAGAATTCTTGATTTATCACTAATTGACGCCTGCGTACAGGGGTGTTTGTTCAATTGACGACCTAGACATGGTCGTCATTTACTTGTCATATGATCAGGTACAATCACAGACATGGCTTTTGGGGTATTTCCAATCAAGAAACTAGAGACATGGGTAGATAGAGAAAAATCGCAGGAATTCACTAACATGATCATGCATTAGTTAACACATCAGGGTTTATAGTTATTAAATTTTGAACATTCGTCATTATTAATTAATTAGACAATTGACGCATGTCTTCACGGGCGTTAAAATAAAAACAACGCCTTGATCTAGGGCGTCATTTTCAGTAGAACGATGAAATCATGAAAATTCATATGGCAGTCAGTCGCAGCACTAATAACCTATATGCATGCAATTGGCCTAATATCCATAAAATTTTGCTTAACACTTGAGAAAACCTACCTTTTCAGAGTTGTAGACGATAGAAACGTGAAGAGGATGAAGAATTAAGAACGATACTCTGTTTCAAACAGAGTTACTGAAATATAACAAGAGCAGCAGCTCTTATTAAATGCAACAACAGCAACCCTTGTATGAAGTTGCAGAAGGGTGAAGAGCAACAACGCAACAGCCGCGGCCCCTTCTTGGCGCAGGTAATCCGCAGGAAGAAGAGGAAGAAGTCGATGAAGAACACCCACGTTCCTCTCGTATCCACGGCAGGTGCCGTCTGCCCTTCGAACGCAGCAGTATGAAAAAAGGAAGAAGTTGAAGAACCTTCTTGTGTTCTTCACGCACGGAGTAACAGCAGTTTGTTGAAGAAAAGAGCTTAGCAGGTTGGCTCGATGGGAAGGGGTATTTATAGGGAAGGAATACTACTGGATTCTAGAAGTTTGATTAGAATTGAAACTTCCTACGCATACTCCTGATTAAACTTAGACATGCACGTGTTCAACCTTTCCCTAATCAACACTTACCCAGATAACATCCTTGTTCGAACCAAACATCAACGGGTTCTGTTTGGAAATGACGCCTAAGGTTGGGGCGTTATTTAAAAATGACGCCTTTGTCACAGTCTTCAATTCTTCATATGACGCCTGTCAAAGGGGCGTCAATTATTGAATTAGCGCCTGTTTGAACAGTCTTCAATTAAATAGCGATTTGATTGGAGGCGTTAATCACTTTTGGCTTATATGTTTTAAGTGTATAAGAGTTAGGCCTTTAAGTGTATACGAGTTGGGCCTTTATCTTTAGTTTAATCTTTTAATCTATTTGAGATTTTATTCTTTGATTTACCAGGGTTGCTACACCCTCCCTCTCTTAGAAGAATTTGGTCCCCAAATTCAATTGCACAAATTTACGGAGGGTGCAAGACATATACCTTTTTAGAATAAATCTGAGAATCGCTTCCTTATGGACTCCTCAGTCTCCCATGTGGCTTCGTGCTCTGAGCATTTACTCCATTGCACTTTTAGCAGGGGAATTGTTTTATTCCTTAGAGTACGAATCTCACGATCGAGGATCTTCATGGGCTTTTGTTCATATGTGAGATCCTTTTGAATCACCAGGTCTCCATGATCAATGATATGTGACGGATCGTGCACATACTTCTTCAACATAGATATGTGGAATACATTATGAACTTCGGACAATTAAGGAGGTAAGGTGACACGGTAAACAACCTCACCAACTCTTTCTAGTATCTCGAAAGGTCCAATAAACCTTGGTGTAAACTTACCCTTAACACCAAATCTCATTATTCCACGTCCAGGTGATATCTTGAGAAATACGTGATCTCCGACTTAGAATTCGAGATCTCTTCTTCTTGTGTCAGCATAAGCCTTCTGTCTAGACTGAGCAACTTGTAGTCTTTCTCTAATCAACTGAATCTTTTCGGTGGTATCCCTTACCATGTCTGGACCTAATAGTTGTTTCTCGCCAACTTCGTCCCAGCACAAAGCCGATCGGCAACTCCTTCCGTATAAAGCTTCGAAATGTGTCATTTGTATACTTGCCTGGTAGCTGTTATTGTATACAAATTCAACTAAAGGCAAGTGATCATGCCAGCTTCCACCAAAATCAATGATGCAAGCTCTGAGCATATCTTCAACTACCTGATTGGTTCTCTCGGTCTGACCATCCGTTTGAGGATGAAAAGCAGTACTAAAGTTAAGCCTCGTCCCCAACGAATGTTGCAGACCCTTCCAAAAGTGAGAAGTAAAATGAGGGTCTCTGTCAGACACGATTGAGACAGGTACTCCATGTAACCTGACTATCTCCTTAATGTATAATGCAGCAAGAACATCAACTGACCATCGGCTCTTGATTGGCAAGAAGTGTGCCGATTTGGTCAATCGGTCGATGATAACCCATATTCCATCATGTCCTCCTTTTGATTTAGACAGACCCATAATGAAGTCCATACCGATATCCTCCCATTTCCACTTGGGAATATCAAGAGGATGTAGCTTACCGACAGGCTTTTGGTGTTCCGCCTTGACTTGTTGGCATGTGAGACAGCGAGACACAAAGTTTGCTATTTCTCTCTTCATGTTGGGCCACCAGAAGGTCCTTTTCAAATCTTGGTACATCTTAGTTGACCCTGGATGAATGGTGTACCTTGATCTGTGAGCTTCATCTAAGATTTTCTTCTTCAGCTCTGGACAATCCGGTATACAAGTTCTATTTTTGAACATTAATCTTCCATCTAATGCTAATTTGAACTCCGATTGTTCATCAATTTTGTCCTTGATTTCCACTAATAATGGATCCTTATCTTGTAGTCCTTGTATTTCTGAGAGTAGATCTGACAGTATGCTTATATGGGATAGTGTAACACACTTGTTCTCCTTGTCCAGGCTTATATCAAGCTTAGAGAATTGTTCTAGCAACTTCCACTCCTGAATCATACACTTGGCTAGTATAGCTCTTGGCTTTCGACTGAGGGCATCAGCTACGGGATTATCCTTTCCAGGATGACATTGTATAGTGAAGTCAAAGTCCTTGAGATACTCTAGCCAACGTCTTTGCCTCATGTTCAATTCCTTCTGTGAGAAGGGATACTTGAGACTCTTATGGTCAGAATATACTGTGAACTGTACTCCGTATAGGTAGTGCCTCCATATTTTCAATGCAAATATTACCGCGGCCAACTCCAAGTCATGAACTGGGTAGTTCTCTTCATGCTTCTTCAATTGGCGAGAAGAGTAAGCTACAACTCTTCCTTGTTGCATTAAGACACATCCGAGGCCAATGCCAGATGCATCAGTGTATACCTCGAACTTCTCTCCTTCAACTGGTAAAGCTAAGACCGGGGCAGTAGTTAGGTGATCCTTGAGAGCTTGGAAGCTTCTTTCACATTCCTCACTCTATTCATAACGTATCTCCTTGCGTGTTAGTCTAGTGAGCGGTACGGCAATCTTGGAGAAATCCTTGATGAATCGTCGGTAATAACCCGCAAGACCCAAGAAACTACGGATCTCGCTAGCATTGGTCGGTCTTTCCCAATTCTTCACAGCTTCAACCTTCGATGGATCTACGGATAAACCGTCTTTTGATCTAACATGCCCCAAGAAAGTTACTTCTTCCAGCCAAAACTCACATTTACTGAGCTTTGCATATAACTGATTTGTCCTCAATATCTGTAATGAAATCCTCAAATGCTCCTCGTGTTCTTCCTTGGTCTTTGAATAGATCAATATATTATCAATGAAAACTACCACGAATTGATCTAGATGAGGCCTGAATATACTATTCATCAACTGTATAAAGGCTGCAGGGCATTTGTTAGTCCAAAAGGCATAACAACAAACTCACAGTGCCCATACTTGCTTCTGAACGCGGTTTTATAAATGTCCTCATATTTGATCCTTAGTTGGTGATATCCCGACCTTAGATCGATCTTCGAGAAATACCTGGATCCAGATATTTGATCAAATAACTCATCGATTCTCGGCAGTGGATACTTGTTCTTGATAGTGAGATGATTCAACTGTCGATAGTCGATGCATAACCTCATGGATCCATCCTTCTTCTTTACAAATAGCACATGTGCTCCCCACGGGGAAGTGCTTGGTCTAATAAAACCCTTCTTGAGAAGTTCCATCAATTGCTCCTTCAGCTCCTTGAGTTCGGCAGGGGACATCCTATAAGGTGCCTTAGAAACTTGACCAGTACCAGGGACCAAATCGATGGTGAAGGCCACTTCTCTTTGTGGAGGTAATCCATGCAAATCTTCCGGAAACACGTCCAGAAATTCTTGCACAACTGGAATGTCTTCTAGCTTAGTCTCCTTAGTCTCCTTTATGGTGACAAAAGCAAGGAAAGATACACATACTTTCCTTATTAGCTTGCTAGCTTGGAGAGCCGAAATAAGAGGTGACTTGCTCTGATTCTTAGGGCTAGTATAAATCAATTCCGGGAATTCCTTGAAAGTAACTTTGCTGTTACGGCAATCAACAGTTGCCTGGTATTTGGATAACCAATCGGCTCCTAATATGACATCATATTCCTTTAGGTCTAAACATATGAGGTCGATAGGAAGATTTCTTCCCTTTACCAATACTTCACAGTTTTGATAATGGTGAGTAAGGTCAACTTCGCTTCCGAGAGGAGTTGAAAGAACTATTTTCATCCATTCCGATTCCATGGGTAATGGATTAGCAAACTTCTTAGAAATAAAAGAATGCGAGACACCAGTATCAAATAAGACATATGCAGACTTGGAACAAACTTTCAATGTACCTTCCACTAGTCCGCCTTCATCTTGTTCTGTCTCCTTAATAGCTTGGAGACGTGCATTCTTTGTCACCGGGCGCTTTCCATCGCCGACTTGATCATTGAGTAGGGGACAGTCGGGAATCCGATGATCACGGCTCCCACAACGGAGACACGCTCCAAGTTTCCTCCAACATTCTTCGGCCTTATGTCCGGCCTTGTCACCGTGTTTACACACCACTTTAGAAGGTGTAGTGGTGATGGAGAAAGGTTTGGTCTTCTTGAACTTTTGCTCTTGGGAGGGAGTACCTCCATTACTCGGCCTCTTCTTGAAATTGGGTTTGAAGGAACCCGAACTAGTGACCTGTTCCTTCTTATCCTTCCCACGGATCCCATCAGATAGCTCAGTGGCATCTTCTAGTAACTGAGCTCGTCGTACCATCTCCGAATAGACCTGTATGTCCATCGGCGCCAGCTGTGTGATATATTGGGGTCTGAGCCCATTTAGGAATCTCCTAGCTTTCATCTTCTCGGTACTAATTAGATGTTTAGCATATCGAGATAACCTGGAAAATTGTGCCTCATACTCAGCCACCGACAAAGATCATTGTTTAAGTGCGGCGAACTCGGTGGCCTTCTTCTCCTGGACTCGGTCTGAAAAATATTTATTATTGAAATGTTCAACAAACTCCTCCCAAGTAACTTGTCCTAGATCTAATGTGGCTTCTACCGACTCCCACCAGCAGCGGGCTTCCCTTTCCAATTGAAACGTTGCTAACAAGACCTTCTCTTAGTCCGTGCATTGCATAACCCGAAAGATACGCTTGGTCTCCCGGATCCAGTGCTCGGCGTCATCCGGATCAGTGGATCCCATGAACTTGGAAGGGTTCATGTTCTTGAAGCTTTTGTAACGAGCCGAGAATCCGATTACCGGGAAGGCCCGATAACCCGAGACTCGTACCGCCACCCACGAGCCCGAAGACTCGGAAGGGTTAAAAGGATGGTGTGGAAACTACATAAGCATCACAGATAATTGCAGAAATTAAACAGATATAAAGCTAAGCAGGAAATAAATTAACAATTTACATGGTCCACAATGAAGAATAACAACAGCAAGAGCAGTCCACGACTAGTACAGTGACAAGAAAGGAAAGTACAGCTACACGGGGCATACCCCGGCTCTGACCTCTGGCACTACCTCTGGGCACCCGCACCACGCTGCGCTCCTGACGCGCTCCCCGAAGGTGGCGCCTCACCTGAAACACAGTGAAAACACGCAGGGAATGAGTCTCAGAACAAGACTCAGTAGGGATCACTCGAACCCTACCTCGTAAAACGAGAAATCACTACTCTAGCGGTAGGAAAGTACCTCGGAAAGGAAAACCCTGCACTCTACCGAACTAGACCCTACGGCACGCAAACCGACACACGTGCCACGGTACGAGAAGACCGAAACCAACGGTCGAATCGTAAAACCCGAAGGTCGGAAACACACGACTGACAGTCTGACACTCCGTACTCGACAGGAGTACCACCCACTAGAAGCACAGCCGGCGGCGTCCCCTGACGTCTTACACCGCACCGCAGGTGAACCGCCTGACGTGGTAGGTCCTACCCGAGGCGCAAACACCGTACAAGTAACCACAAACAAGTAACTAGCTGGGGTCACGCCCGTCGACGTGGGTCCAACCGCCCCCAACCACGTGTGCACACACAGACCTTGCGTCACTAGGTCTGGTCCTCTGACCGGTTTTCCCCCGTAGCCGGACTCTGGCTACCGACGAGGGGCCTACGGGAACCGGTCCACAAACCGTCTCAAAAGGTGGGTGCCCGTACACCACTCCCAGGTGAGACCAGCACCTCGTACTGGTGGGCTACGACTAGTGGAGGGTCACTGAAGGAGTAGACTCTCAAGTCAACGGAAAACGACGTCCGAAACCGACAACGTGTGGGAATCACCCCACGCACCAGCCCCGTCGCACGGTGGCCACGGTCGGAGAAAAACGGACTCACCGCCCACGGCCAAACTCATGACCAAGGCAAACGGAACCTTCGGACACCAAAGACACGGTCACGGAACTCCACGGGGTGCCCGGGACGCACACACGGCCCAAGGGGAACACCCAACAACAGCCAAATCGCTCTAGGGATACCTAGCGCGACACGGAAGAACGCGCTAGGGAACCCTAGCGCAACAGGGTAGATCGCGCTAGGTCACCCTAGCGCGACAGGGACCATCGCGCTAGGTCCTCCTAGCGCGACAAGGATGATCGCGCTAGGACCCCGTAGCGCGACACGAACCGCCCTACTGTTCATCTTCTCCGATGAACGCGCTCGATCGGGGCAGCGCGACCTCCAAGAACGCGCTACTGGAGTATAGCGCGTTCTCAGTCCGCGGCCGAAAACGGTAGAAACGCCCAAAAATTATAACCACGCCCCCATGCCTCCATAGGAGAGGAGGAAAACAAAGGGGAAGACCCCTGGGGACCCCTAGCATGATTCTAGGCCATCAAAACACGAAATCATGCATCAAATCCATAGATCGGGCGAGCTCTCCCCAAATCATGGAAAAACCCAAAAACGCTCAAACGATCCCCTCTCGGCCTCCCCGCGGCCTATAAATCGCGGAAAAGATCGGCATGAGGCTAAGGAACGTCACCCTATCTCAATGGAGCGAATGCTCCGCCGGATCGATCACGAATCACGAAGAATGCTCGAAGCTTCACGAACTCCCCACGCTTCCCACGCTCGCCGCACGCCCACGAGATCGCCTCACCGTCGCCCACGCGTCCGCGCCGTCGCCCCGCCGCCGTCCGTAGCCGGAGAGGGGTTCGTTGCGCCCGAATGGGAGAGAGGGAGAGAGGAGGGTGTCACGGTGGGAAGAAACGGAGGAAGAGGAAGAAGAAGAAAGAGAAAGGAGAAAAAGAAAAAGAAAAGAATTAGGGCTATATAGAAAATCTGAATTTTCGAAAAAATACCAAAAAATAGAAAAATACATTTCTGGAATCCTCGGAACGCACCGATCGCAACGGTACCACTCGTGCCTGGGGGAACCGCCCGGTTCGCCCGCAGCGAGCTTCCGAAGGAAAAGCCAAAACACACACCGGGAATCGGAAAACACACGCGGAAAAGCCGCGGAACACCTCCGGGCCTCCGAAACAACTCCGGATCGCGCCGATCCGAACACGAAAGATGTCTGAAACGAAATTTCGGACATAACGGAGCCGGACGCTCTGAAAACCAGATCCGGGACCCACGAAGAAGGATCCAAAAGGTCCGGGATATTACAGCCCTCCCCCCTTAAGGAATTTCATCCTCGAAATTAAGAACAACCAAAGGGGAAAGAAGAGGAAGACTCACTCAAACAGGTACGGGAACTGCTGACGCATCTCGTCCTCACGTTCCCAAGAAGTCTCCCCACCAGAGTGTCGTTGCCACACGACCTTTACCAAGGGAATGACCTTGTTCCGCAGGCGCTGCTCTCGCCTATCCTCCACACGGATCGGAAACTCTGGGAGAGAAAGATCTGGAGTCACCTCAGGCCAAACAGAAAACTCGAGCACATGAGAGTCATCGGGCATATACTTCCGTAACATCGAGACGTGGAACACGTCATGCACCGACGCCAACTCAGGAGGTAACTGCAACCGGTAAGCAACCTCACCGATGCGTTCCACAATCGCGAAAGGACCAATATAGCGGGGACTCAGCTTCCCACGCCGTCCAAAACGCACCACCCCCTTCATCGGAGAAACTCTCAAGAACACATGATCGCCCACGGCGAACTCGAGGGGTTGCCTCCTACGGTCAGCATAGCTCTTCTGCCGACTCTGGGCCGCCAACATGTTCTGACGAACCAGGTACACAACATCCACACATTGCTGCACCAATTTCGGTCCCGTCAAAACACGTTCACCCACCTCAAACCAATCAAGCGGAGTCCGACAAGGACGCCCGTACAATGCCTCATAAGGAGCCATGCCGATGCTCGAATGATAGCTGTTGTTATAGGCAAACTCCACCAACGGTAGGTGATGAATCCAACTCCCCTGCCACTCCAGGCAGCAGGATCTCAGCATGTCCTCCAAAGTCTGAATGGTCCTCTCAGACTGACCATCTGACTGAGGATGATACGCCGAGCTAAATGCCAACTCCGTGCCAAGAGCTCACTGGAAACTCCTCCAGAATCCAGAAGTGAAGCGCGGATCCCGATCCGACACGATCGAAATGGGAATCCCATGCAACGGCACGATCCGCTCCACATAAAGATGAGCCAACTTAGGCACGCTCCAGCTGACCTTGACCGGTAGCAACCGCGTCACCTTCGTCAGCCGATCCACCAGTAACCAAATACTGTCCTGCCCACTCGGGGTCCTTGGCAACCCCGCCACAAAATCCGTCGTCAGGTGACAGAGGCTCAGCATGCGGACCCTGAGTTGCCCCGGATTCTTGCGATGGCTGACGTGGAGCTCGGCGAGGACGGTGCTGCGAGGTTTCGTGGCAGGCTGTACGTCCCAGCGGAGAAGCAGGTTCGTCGTGCGGTGTTACGCGAGGCTCATGGGAGCAGGTACACTGTGCACCCGGGTGCGACGAAGATGTATCGGAACTTGCGGAGGCAGTTCTGGTGGCCTGGCATGAAGAGAGATGTCGCGGAGTTTGTGGCCAGGTAACGGCTGCTGTACACTGCCCGATGAAGCTTGCCCCTGATCCTTGTGCTTCTTCCGGAGACTCTGCTTCAAGAACTTCTTGATCTTTGAGCCGAAGGACGCAGATCCTGCCACTGACGCTGCCGGTGCCGGTACTCCTGAACCACCCGACGCATGCTGGAAGAAACCCTGCTGCTGGGTAGCCGACTGTTGGCTACGACCTGACAAGGACTGCCCCTGGTTGACCGGTCCTCGAGTCCTCTGCATATCCATCTCCAAGGAAATCGCAACACGAGACGCCGTATCTAGATCAGTGGCCCCATTCGCGATCAAATGGAGGTTGTACCTGGTACGGGACCTTTGGCGAAGGCTCCCTGCCGCATGGCCCCCGCTGAGTTGAGGGAGTTGAGGGCGCAGTTGCAGGAACTGTTGGCCAAGGGGTACATTCGTCCGAGCTTTTCCCCTTGGGGTGCGCCCGTGTTGTTCGTGAAGAAGAAGGACGGTAGTCTGCGGCTATGCATTGACTATCGGCAGCTGAATGAAGTGACCATTAAGAACAAGTATCCGTTGCCGCGGATTGATGATTTGTTCGACCAGCTTCAGTCTGCGCGAGTGTTCTCACGGATTGATTTGCGGTCCGGTTACTATCAGCTGAGAATTCGCGAGTCCGATGTGGAGAAGACTGCATTCAGTACGAGGTACGGGCATTATGAGTTTCTGGTGATGCCGTTCGGGCTCACCAATGCCCCAGCAGCTTTCATGGACTTGATGCAGAGGGTGTTACATCCGTATTTGGACCAGTTCGTGGTCATCTTTGTGGATGACATCCTTGTTTATTCGCGGTCTGCTGAGGAGCATGCGTACCATTTGGGTGTGGTGCTGCAGACGTTGCGAGATCACCAGTTGTATGCGAAGCTCAGCAAGTGCGAGTTTTGGCTCAACGAGGTGCACTTTCTGGGGCACGTGATTTCTGGTGATGGCATTTCTGTGGATCCCGCCAAGGTCGAGGCTGTGATGCAGTGGCCGAGGCCGAGGTCGGTGACGGAGATCCGGAGTTTCTTGGGGCTTGCGGGTTATTATCGTCGATTTATCCAGGATTTTTCCCGCATTGTGACCCCGATGACGAGGCTCACGCGGAAGGATGTGCCTTTCGTTTGGTCCGAGGAGTGTGAGCAGAGCTTCATGGAACTGAAGAGATTGCTCACCTCGGCTCCGGTGTTGGTTTTACCTTCTGGATCGGGAGGTTTTGTGGTGTGTACAGATGCTTCCGGCGTTGGATTGGGTGCTGTTCTGATGCAGCATGATAGAGTGGTGGCTTATGCATCTCGGCAGCTAAAGCCCCATGAGGAGAACTACCCTACCCATGACCTTGAGTTGGCGGCTGTGATCTTCGCGCTGAAGATCTGGAGGCATTATCTGTACGGTGAGAAGTTCGAGGTGTTCACTGACCATCAGAGTTTGAGGTATGTGTTCTCGCAGAGAGATCTGAACCTCAGACAAAGGCGTTGGATGGAGTTCATGAAGGACTATGACTTCACCCTGTCTTATCAGCCGGGCAGGATGAATGTCGTCGCCGATGCCTTGAGTCGGAAGGTTGCGGTCAGTACCTTGATGCTGAGGAAGTGGAGGCTCTGGGAACAGGTGCCCGAAGTATCCTTCAGGCTCAAGATTCCCCAGGAGCGAGGGTTGGCAGTGCTTGCGAGTCTGACTGTCACTCCTGCTATCCGTCGTCAGGTGACAGAGGCTCAGCATGCGGACCCTGAGTTGCCCCGGATTCTTGCGATGGCTGACGTGGAGCTCGGCGAGGACGGTGCTGCGAGGTTTCGTGGCAGGCTGTACGTCCCAGCGGAGGAGCAGGTTCGTCGTGCGGTGTTACGCGAGGCTCATGGGAGCAGGTACACTGTGCACCCGGGTGCGACGAAGATGTATCGGAACTTGCGGAGGCAGTTCTGGTGGCCTGGCATGAAGAGAGATGTCGCGGAGTTTGTGGCCAGGTGCCTGATCTGTCAGTAGGTGAAGGCGGAGCATCAGCGACCAGGAGGTACTCTCCAGCCCTTGGATATTCCTGCTTGGAAGTGGGACCATGTGACCACGGATTTTGTGGTGGGGTTGCCAAGGACCCCGAGTGGGCAGGACAGCATTTGGTTACTGGTGGATCGACTGACGAAGGTGACGCGGTTGCTACCGGTCAAGGTCAGCTGGAGCGTGCCTAAGTTGGCTCGTCTTTATGTGGAGCGGATCGTGCCATTGCATGGGATTCCCATTTCGATCGTGTCAGATCGGGATCCGCGCTTCACTTCTGGATTCTGGAGGAGTTTCCAGCGAGCTCTTGGCACGAAGTTGGCATTTAGCTCGGCGTATCATCCTCAGTCAGATGGTCAGTCTGAGAGGACCATTCAGACTTTGGAGGACATGCTGAGATCCTGCTGCCTGGAGTGGCAGGGGAGTTGGATTCATCACCTACCGTTGGTGGAGTTTGCCTATAACAACAGCTATCATTCGAGCATCGGCATTGCTCCTTATGAGGCATTGTACGGGCGTCCTTGTCGGACTCCGCTTGATTGGTTTGAGGTGGGTGAACGTGTTTTGACGGGACCGGAATTGGTGCAGCAATGTGTGGATGTTGTGCACCTGGTTCGTCAGAACATGTTGGCGGCCCAGAGTCGGCAGAAGAGCTATGCTGACCGTAGGAGGCAACCCCTCGAGTTCGCCGTGGGCGATCATGTGTTCTTGAGAGTTTCTCCGATGAAGGGGGTGGTGCGTTTTGGACGGCGTGGGAAGCTGAGTCCCCGCTATATTGGTCCTTTCGCGATTGTGGAACGCATCGGTGAGGTTGCTTACCGGTTGCAATTACCTCCTGAGTTGGCGTCGGTGCATGACGTGTTCCACGTCTCGATGTTGCGGAAGTATATGCCCGATGACTCTCATGTGCTCGAGTTTTCTGTTTGGCCTGAGGTGACTCCAGATCTTTCTCTCCCAGAGTTTCCGATCCGTGTGGAGGATAGGCGAGAGCAGCGCCTGCGGAACAAGGTCATTCCCTTGGTAAAGGTCGTGTGGCAACGACACTCTGGTGGGGAGGCTTCTTGGGAACGTGAGGACGAGATGCGTCAGCAGTTCCCGTACCTGTTTGAGTGAGTCTTCCTCTTCTTTCCCCTTTGGTTGTTCTCAATTTCGAGGACGAAATTCCTTAAGGGGGGAGGGCTGTAATATCCCGGACCTTTCGGATCCTTCTTCGTGGGTCCCGGATCTGGTTTTCGGAGCGTCCGGCTCCGTTGTGTCTGAAATTTCGTTTCGGACATCTTTCGTGTTCGGATCGGCGCGATCCGGAGTTGTTTCGGAGGCCCGGAGGCGTTCCGCGGCTTTTTCGCATGTGTTTTCCGATTCCCGGTGTGTGTTTTGGCTTTTCCTTCGGAAGCTCGCTGCGGGTGAACCGGGCGGTTCCCCCAGGCACGAGTGGTACCATTGCGATCGGTGCGTTCCGAGGATTCCAGAAATGTATTTTTCTATTTTTCGGTATTTTTCCGAAAATTCGGATTTTCTATATAGCCCTAATTCTTTTCTTTTTCTTTTTTTCCTTTCTCTTTCTTCTTCTTCCTCTTCCTCCGTTTCTTCCCACCGTGACACCCTCCTCTCTCCCTCTCTCCCATTCGGGCGCAACGAACCCCTCTCCGGCTACGGACGGCGGCGGGGCGACGGCGCGGACGCGTGGGCGACGGTGAGGCGATCTCGTGGGCGTGCGGCGAGCGTGGGAAGCGTGGGGAGTTCGTGAAGCTTCGAGCATTCTTCGTGATTCGTGATCGATCCGACGGAGCATTCGCTCCATTGAGGTAGGGTGACGTTCCTTAGCCTCATGCCGATCTTTTCCGCGATTTATAGGCCGCGGGGAGGCCGAGAGGGGATCGTTTGAGCGTTTTTGGGTTTTTCCATGATTTGGGGAGAGCTCGCCCGATCTATGGATTTGATGCATGATTTCGTGTTTTGATGGCCTAGAATCATGCTAGGGGTCCCCAGGGGTCTTCCCCTTTGTTTTCCCCCTCTCCTATGGAGGCATGGGGGAGTGGTTATAATTTTTGGGCGTTTCTACCGTTTTCGGCCGCGGACTGAGAAAGCGCTATACTCCAGTAGCGCGTTCTTGGAGGTCGCGCTGCCCCGACCGAGCGCGTTCATCGGAGAAGATGAACAGTAGGGCGGTTCGTGTCGCGCTACGGGGTCCTAGCGCGATCATCCTTGTCGCGCTAGGAGGACCTAGCGCGATGGTCCCTGTCGCGCTAGGGAGACCTAGCGCGATCTACCCTGTTGCGCTAGGGTTCCCTAGCGCGTTCTTCCGTGTCACGCTAGGTATCCCTAGAGCGATTTGGCTGTTGTTGGGTGTTCCCCTTGGGCCGTGTGTGCGTCCCGGGCACCCCGTGGAGTTCCGTGACCGTGTCTTTGGTGTCCGAAGGTTCCGTTTGCCTTGGTCATGAGTTTGGCCGTGGGCGGTGAGTCCGTTTTTCTCCGACCGTGGCCACCGTGCGACGGGGCTGGTGCGTGGGGTGATTCCCACACGTTGTCGGTTTCGGACGTCGTTTTCCGTTGACTTGAGAGTCTACTCCTTCAGTGACCCTCCACTAGTCGTAGCCCACCAGTACGAGGTGCTGGTCTCACCTGGGAGTGGTGTACGGGTACCCACCTTTCGAGACAGTTTGTGGACCGGTTCCCGTAGGCCCCTCGTCGGTAGCCAGAGTCCGGCTACGGGGGAAAACCGGTCAGAGGACCAGACCTAGTGACGCAAGGTCTGTGTGTGCACACGTGGTTGGGGGCGGTTGGACCCACGTCGACGGGCGTGACCCCAGCTAGTTACTTGTTTGTGGTTACTTGTACGGTGTTTGCGCCTCGGGTAGGACCTACCACGTCAGGCGGTTCACCTGCGGTGCGGTGTAAGACGTCAGGGGACGCCGCCGGCTGTGCTTCTAGTGGGTGGTACTCCTGTCGAGTACGGAGTGTCAGACTGTCAGTCGTGTGTTTCCGACCTTCGGGTTTTACGATTCGACCGTTGGTTTCGATCTTCTCGTACCGTGGCATGTGTGTCGGTTTGCGTGCCGTAGGGTCTAGTTCGGTAGAGTGCAGGGCTTTCCTTTCCGAGGTACTTTCCTACCGCTAGAGTAGTGGTTTCTCGTTTTACGAGGTAGGGTTCGAGTGATCCCTACTGAGTCTTGTTCTGAGACTCATTCCCTGCGTGTTTTCACCGTGTTTCAGGTGAGGCGCCACCTTCGGGGAGCGCGTCAGGAGCGCAGCGTGGTGCGGGTGCCCAGAGGTAGTGCCAGAGGTCAGAGCCGGGGTATGCCCCGTGTAGCTGTACTTTCCTTTCTTGTCACTGTACTAGTCGTGGACTGCTCTTGCTGTTGTTATTCTTCATTGTGGACCATGTAAATTGTTAATTTATTTCCTGCTTAGCTTTATAACTGTTTAATTTCTGCAATTATCTGTGATGCTTATGTAGTTTCCACACCATCCTTTTAACCCTTCCGAGTCTTCGGGCTCGTGGGTGGCGGTACGAGTCTCGGGTTATCGGGCCTTCCCGGTAATCGGATTCTCGGGTCGTTACAGCTGGTGGAGATTTCCTGCTCCATGATGTGCACCTCCTTGTGCCACCTGTTGAAGTGCTTGGGTCATGCCTTGCAGAGTGCGTTGCATGTTATGCCACTGAGCACGTTCGGCAGCCATTATCCTACAAGGATTTAAATAACTAATTAATATGAGACTTGACCAAGAGTTTGAATACCTTAGTTACTTTAACCCATGGTTCTACCCAATTCTCACCGGGTAAAGGTCTAAACCTATCCTTGGACTTGGGTTTCCTAGGAATTGAATATCCTAGGCTCTGATACCACAAAAACTGTCACGCCCCGAGCGCGGAAGGAACCCGGAGTGCGTGACGAGTTTATATCGATCATGTCAATCAGAGCGTTAGTGTATTCGATACAACGACAGAGTGGGCAAAGGTAAAGATAACCCAATCCTTTATTCAATCACAACCTCAAAGTACTTATATTACCAATGAAAATGCTAAGACTCAATAAAAGGAAAAGTACAATGATTGACTCGAGAAAATGGAAAGACAAGACTAGTGACGCTTGGATGGATGGAGTAGCTCTAATCTCTTCACTCTTGACCTTCCCCATCCTATTGAGTCTCGTCATCGGACTTACCTGAAAAATAGGAAAAAACACTGGGTGAGCGAACGCTCAGTAGAGATTATATCTCAAGTGCTAGCTAGCTTTAAGTAGATTACAAGTTACATGAATGTAGTATAGCTATGCATGTTCGCATGAAACGATAAGAGATAGGATGTATACCACGATAGAGAATGTATATCCAAGAGATATTTGAATGAACTAACATGTCTTTCAAGAATTCATGTCAATAATGATCAAGGCATTCAAGCAAGTACGTTTATCAAGTCATGTCAAGGATTGGCTATTATGTTTCAAGCAAGTAATAATAAATACCCTTTCCGGGTCACGCAAGTCATGTCATGTCAAGTCAAGTACGAGATTGTCGAATGTCTATCAAGCTAATCATGCACTTCGGTGCAATGGCACACCGTGATCATTACAACTCCCATGGGCACTAGTACTTTTGGGTGCCCCTCCCAGGACCAGATCGGGCCCTAAATGCGCAGGCATTGGTCATGTGTTTCGACATCCACTTTAGTTATAGCCAACAAAAGAATTCCAAAGGAACTAAACTTGTAGGAACTTTAAGGTAGATCATAAGGAAAAGAATTTCAAGGATTGAATCATGATGTGTAAGGACGTACTACTAAAGTAACGGTATAACCACGATTCGTATTAAAACTAGGTGGAATAGGCTCCCTAACCAGGTGCCACGATATTAAGAATAAGCGCTCATATAGAGATGGTCGCTCGTTCTTGGACATGATAAGCTAGATAGAATTGAGGTCCATAAGTATGGCACCTAATTCATAAGGACACTAATGGCATGGTTTCCCACTCCATTAATTTTAGGGATATTCTCATGACATCAAAATAGCATATCATGAGGGCCGGTACTATGTTTCTTTAGAGTGACATGGAAATCAAGTAGTGTCATGGGTTTTGATGGTACAACCTGCTCAGCTGCCTTGAGAGAATCCAAGGCTAGCGGAGTCTTACAGAGGTCTCTATGATAAAGTTATCAATCCGGAGGAACGGAATGTCCCGCGGAGGGTTCATCTATCACCGAGAACTAGTGGGTATTCGATAAAACAACGTGAAACGTGGGACTATATTCACGGAATGGAATATAGTGCCTATACACATAACCCATTGTCAAGGGTTACAGAAAAACCATGAAATCAGGAAATCAGTCAATTGGCGTCTGGGCTTAAGTCTTCATTTTATGAATCGGCGCCCTTGTCAGGGTCGTCAGTTCAGTAAATGACGACTGTTCACGCAGTCGTTATATCAAGGTCTTGTTAATATTAAAATCTATAAACATTCTAAAATTTCAGATATTATATAAATGACGTCTTACATTAAGGCTTCAATTTCGTAAACAGCGCCCTAGTCAAGGGCGTCATATATCAAAAAGATGGTAGGATGCATGTCATTATTTAAATATCTGGGAAATTATAAACATTTTCAGGAATTCTTGATTTATCACTAATTGACGCCTGCATACATGGGCGTTTGTTCAATTGACGACCTAGACATGGTCGTCTTTTATTTGTCATATGATCAGGTACAATCACAGACATGGCTTTTGGGGTATTTCCAATCAAGAAACTAGAGACATGGGTAGATAGAGAAAAATAGCAGGAATTCACTAACATGATCATGCATTAGTTAACGCATCAGGGTTTATAGTTATTAAATTTTGAACATTCGTCATTATTAATTAACTAGACAATTGACGCATGTATTCACGGGCGTTAAAATAAAAACAACGCCTTGATCTAGGGCGTCATTTTCAGTAGAACGATGAAATCATGAAAATTCATATGGCAGTCAGTCGCAGCACTAATAACCTATATGCATGCAATTGGCCTAATATCCATAAAATTTTGCTTAACACTTGAGAAAACCTACCTTTTCGGAGTTGTAGACGATAGAAACGTGAAGAGGATGAAGAATCAAGAACGATACTCTGTTTCAAACAGAGTTACTGGAATATAACAAGAGCAGCAGCTCTTATTAAATGCAACAACAGCAACCCTTGTATGAAGTTGCAGAAGGGTGAAGAGCAACAACGCAGCAGCCGCGGCCCCTTCTTGGCATAGGTAATCCGCAGGAAGAAGAGGAAGAAGTCGATGAAGAACACCCACGTTCCTCTCGTATCCACGGCAGGTGCCGTCTGCCCTTCGAACGCAGCAGTATGAAAAAAGGAAGAAGTTGAAGAACCTTCTTGTGTTCTTCACGCACGGAGTAACAGCAGTTTGTTGAAGAAAAGAGCTTAGCAGGTTGGCTCGATGGGAAGGGGTATTTATAGGGAAGGAATACTACTAGATTCTAGAAGTTTGATTAGAATTGAAACTTCCTACGCATACTTCTGATTAAACTTAGACATCCACGTGTTCAACCTTTCCCTAATCAACACTTACCCAGATAACATCCTTGTTCGAACCAAACACTAACGGGTTCTGTTTGGAAATGACGCCTAAGGTCGGGGCGTTATTTAAAAATGATGCCTCCGTCACAGTCTTCAATTCTTCATATGACGCCTGTCAAAGGGGCGTCAATTATTGAATTAGCGCATGTTTGAACAGTCTTCAATTAAATAGCGACTTGATCGGAGGCGTTAATCACTTTTGGCTTATATGTTTTAAGTGTATAAGAGTTGGGCCTTTAAGTGTATATGAGTTGGGCCTTTATCTTTAGTTTAATCTTTTAATCTATTTAAGATTTTATTCTTTGATTACCAGGGTTGCTACACTCGGCCCCACCGACGCCTTATGGCACGCATAGATGAACCCGCAAAGAATGCGATAAGAATTGGGGGTTATTTCCCCAGAATGTCACCCATAGTAATGGAGGACAGATGCAATGAAGGGATGAACTGGAACACGGAAGCCCGCCTGAAAGGAGGCCACCGGGACCTTGACCCCGTCGGAAGGGTGACTCATTATGTCATCTCTCACGGAAGGAAAGACGATGTCGTACTCGGGGGGAATCTGGAAGGCTTCCCGCAACCCATGGATCACCCTATAGGCCACTAATGGTGGTGAACTGGGTCGACTAGCGCCCGCACCTGAAGTGCTCGGTGCGCCACCACGGCTAGGAGATGCCTCTTCCGAGGAAGAAGAATCGACGCTAAGGTTTCTTCTGCGCGGGGGGCATGACTACAGAAGATGAAAAATACAGGGAGAGAAGGATCCTCACCAGGCATGGAGAGGAAGATGCCTACAACGAAGTGCGACAACAGGCAAGATGTGGGTACAGCTTGCGAGAGACCTCGCAGCGGTTCTTATAACCGTCCACTTCGGATCGACGTTATCCCCTGAACGGCAGGTGAAAGGACGCCGGCCGCTACGGCGGTATGACTATCGATGCCAGATGACCGCTCTGAGCCCACGCCCCCAGAATGAGACAAGACTCGGGATCATCATTGCCAGCGTGGCCTCTGCCACCGCCAGAGGCACCTTGCGCGCCGAGCAGGCTCTCGAAGCTACCAACTCCCGTTGTACGAGGAAATCATCTTCGGATCTTACACTCCGGAAAACCCTCTCTTGTACTACTCTCAGCCCCCTACAGAGTGCTCGGCGACTGAGAGTATGGGGGAAGTGAGGAGGGTAAATATAGTTTGGACCATATTCGGCCCAGTAACGACCATCCCACGCCCATAAGCTTTCGATAAGCGCGCAAACCGACAGATGCGGCCCAATCCGACCCAACCTTGGATTCTACGATAAGGGGAAGCGCGGTTCTCACCGGAGAACACTCCGACGATCGACCGTTGCCCCCACGACGTCGGCCTTGACCCCGTAACGGGCGAGCACGCCCCATGAGCGCCGTAAGACTCGCCCAGGGACTGGCCGGTGCCGAGGCTATCTCCACCCAACGGGAAACTCCCGCCGATATAGCGGGGGAACGTTACTCTACTAAGCGGACCCTTCCTTCTCAAGGGATGAGGCCCCTTGCTCCAGGACAACCCATATAAAAGGGACATCGACAGAAGAGAAGGGCACGGTGGATACTTTTGCCAGAAGAGCTTCCTACTGAGAATAGAGCAATCAAATCTACCACGACGATGGAGAGGCTACCCGCAATGCCCAGAGAGAATCCTCCTCCTGCACGGTCTTACCACCCAGCGAGTACTCTCCGAGTACCCACTGGGAGCGGTGAGCATGCGTGGAGAGGACCTACACGCCTCTCGGATCGTCTACTATGAACCCGACTTCTCTCTTACTTCGCTCTTCTCTATTGCTCATTGATCCCTTGCTGACTTAAGCATCGGAGGATTGTCCCTTGGTGTAACATACGGGACTCCTTCTGATGCCTCTTTGGTTTCTTGGTGTTTGCAGGCCTCCACGGGGGCGAGACGATGTCAGGATGGATTTTATTTAAAAGGATATTTTCTTATTTAATTTATTTGGGTTTATTAGGTTAGGCGTGCCATGTCACCGGGGTGACAGTTTATTATGCGCTCGACCTGACTTGGTCAGTCAATTGTAGAATTCGGGTCGGGACCGGAAGTCCGCCATACCGTAAAGGCTATGGCGTTAATTAGGCCCTTCCTAAGAAGGACAACCCTTGATTAAACGCCAAAGACAGGAGGCCTCGGAGGGCGATCAGAAATATTGATGTGCGTAATAAAGTTTTTATGTTAAAAAAAAAGGATGAACGAGCAAGTGGCCGACTTATTGAGTTTAATGAATTAAATCGGGCAGCATATCCCCACTATCTTGGACTATGCCGAGTGGGAATAGGAGACCCTCCATGCAGCGGCAGGATGGAATCCATAAAAGATCGGGTATATCTGACCCGGGATCCGAAAGGATTAAGACATCGCGGTATGCTGTGTGACAGTACGATACTTTTTTTTTTGATATTCCCCTTGCGGGACCGTCGGAGAACATGCGGTGGCAGGACTCCATGGACCATTGGGGTTTTAGGAGAAGACATCATAGGACTAGGTGCAATGCGGGAGAGTTCCGACAGCACCTCCCCTTAATCTTGGATTATGCCAAGAAGAGATAGGACATCCATCCACGGGGTGCCGGGATGGAAGCCGAAGAAAGGAGTTGGGCATGTAACCCGAGCTCCATTGTGATCGGGTCATGGCATCTCATTGATATTCCCTTTCTCTAAAGAGTCAACGGAGCACATGCAGTGGCAGAGCCCCGTGGACAAAGGGGTCAAGGAATGTAGGGACAAAGTCCCGTTAATTTAGCTCTGAGAACTAGTGGGTATGAGACTCATACTCCTCTGGCGAGCCAATGGGGCCTGGGCTATAGAATGGGTTTAACTGAGTGGGTTTTACATGCTCTGGAGTGTGTGAGGCTAGGTCTCGGCACGGTGGGGAGTTGGGTTGGAGATCCCGGCGCGGTGGGAGGTTGGCTTGGAGATCCCGGCGCGGTGGGAAGTCGGCGCGCCTCGGCCTGGGGATCTCGGCGCGGCTTGGACCTGTCTCGGCACGGGAAGACTGGCGCCGAGATGTTTTGGGGCGCCGAGAGGATTTGGCGCCGAGAAGCTCTTCTTTGGGGTTTTCGAAAGGGTTTAATTCTGGGAATTTCACGGGGTTCGGACATGGGATTACAAAGGGGTTCTTGGGAACCCTGGATTTTCATCTGGGCTTTAGAAGGTGAAGGCTGGGGAATCAAGGGTGGTTAAAGGGATATTTGGCAGTCTGATTATAGGCTGTTTATCCATGGAAATTAAACTCGACCAGAGGTGTTCTTCGGGGCAGAGTGACAATCAGTGTCACCTGGATATTGTTGCTCACAGATGCGCTAGCTGAGACCATGAGATAGGTTGTCTCAGGTCCAACTAGTGACAGAGAGACCCAAGGAAAAATGCAGACGATGATATTGGGGGAAATCAGCGGTGAGGGGATTTGGGAATCAGCTCTGGGACTCGGTGACCCATGAGATTGAGGGAGGAACTCCGGAGCCAAATTCAACAGAGAAGAAGGACGCTTAGATTATATTCACCTGCAGTGCACGAATACGATAGTCATTGGCTTCGGACTTGCAGCGCATGTAGAGAGTTACCGTCGAGAAAACATTCGGAGATAAAAGGCCGTAAAACCCACGAAACTGGGACTCCTCGAAAACCCTGGGTCCCAACCATCCATGGGTTCGGATGAGGGACCCTGCTACCTTCTCTACCAGAGCAGAAACGAGGGAGAGTGGAGAATCAAGGCCAATAAATACGCCGGACTCCCACTTCCAAACGCCCAGACGTCTGCCTTCACTCTCCACCAGTGCAAAGCAACAACATACATCGAAGAGGTATTCGGAGAGCGAGAACTAGATGCATTCAATGTTGAAATCAAGGGAAAAGACCTTGCTCATTCGTCCATATATATCGTCGATTACATCATCTGACTATGCCAGCTTATAGAAAATGGGGAGGGGAGATAACAGCATTCTTCGGAGGAAGTAAAAACATATGCAGGGGATATACATCGGAGGAATAAAAAAATGAAGAAACAAAGGATGGGGAGGGCGGAGCATTGACTCCTCTCCCTCCCCCTGTCGACAGACCTTCTCCTCCTTCTTCAGCCTCCGCAGCAGTCGCTCTTCTTCCCTTCTTTCTTCTGTTTCTCTCTTCTTCTCTTTTCTCTCCTTTTTTTTCTGTTCGATCTTTTTTTCGTAAGTGGAGGAAATGGGGTCTTTATAGGCAAAGTACCCCCCCTTCCCAGCTTGGTCTGGTCTCGACGCCCTTCTTTGCAGTAAGGCTACTCGACGCTCCTGACTGTGGGAGATTTGGGCTTCACTTATGGTCGCCCGGCGCCAAGGACTGTGGCCCATTTAGGGACTTTAGTCATTTGGGCTCCCTTTTGTTTGTGGCACGAGCTGTCATAGTTACTGCACCTGCCTTGGCATTCATTTGATCCTTTGTATCCATAGTGGGGGATAAGCAGCGTAGATCCCATTCTGTAATCATCAGAATATCCCGAAGCTATTCTTCATCAGTCATGTGACATGTGACTGTATGGGGGTTGACATGGTTCTAATCAACACCACCGTCTGAACGACGGCAATGCCGGACATCAGCTTGGCCGTAGAAGGCTTCAGCCGGGTGAGGTATTAGTAGTGACGGCTCTTCTTCAATTCTGACTTTACAGGAATCCCTGGAATCTTCGTCTCTGATTTGATCTTCTCTTCGGCCCCATCTTTGGTCTTGATTATATTTCATGTGTCAACAGACGACTTCTCCAACAAATAAATAGAGAAGGTGGTACCTGACTCAAGAACCATTTTCCTACCGCTACAGAATGTAAAGAGAGTACAAATGGATCAGATAGCATCCTGATAACATCTTTTTTAACAATCCTACCCACGAGAGAGAGCAAGTCGCAAGACATGGAAGAAGTGCCATGTCCCCTAATTAAAGTCGCATGAGATGAACCCAATTAGAAAGAGCTGGTAATGGTATTTTCTACACTTTAAAGCACACATTTTTTTAAGGTACTTCTTCGCGTCACATTTTTTTGGAATGGTACTCTTATCTCATTAATTAACACTCATTGAATAATCCAACTTAGTGGCTATGAGATGGTAATAACTTAACTTGATTTATTAACGGCAACAATGAACAATTAATCAACTTGATTTCTAGCTTGTCGAGGGCTAGAGGAGGGGTAATCCATGCGTCGACAAACCGATCTTGTTGCCGCCCGTCAATACATGCACAGGGCCTGCATGCCGTCGACTCCATTCCATTGGAAGCTTTTAAGTCGGGGTTCCAAATCGGTGGGCTCTCAGTGTGAACGATCTCGCAGGTGGAGAGCTAACCTATGATATACGCATTTTAGTGATGTACATAGGATATGAAAATAAAGTTTTCAGTTTTTCGATTCTACAAAAATGTTGCAAGGGACATGAGAAGCTAAAATTTCTTTTTTTTTATTTGTTTACAATCACGAGTATTTCTCCCGAAATAAAAAAACTTCACATATCTTTGCGATATTTTCTTTATCTATAAAATTATTTTGAGTCTAAAAAATCCACTTCCTGACACTTACCAGGGAGGATTTGCATATAGGCATACCCAAAGCTGTGGATTAAATCTACGCTCTCTTGTAATTAATTATAGGAAGTGGGATTTGAATGCATGGCCATCTTAGTAAGAACGAGTCCCTCGATCACAAGCCACGGGGGGGAGGATTCATTACCAACGAAGTGGTGGGACAATTGGCTGTCGCACGATTTTATGTCCACCAAGGCCAGGTGAGAGCCCCTTAAACAGGCAAGCTGATGCAAATAGGCTAGAAGGTATCACATACGTTTTCCCTTCATGAACATGGGCCTTTTGACGTTGAGGTGATGAGTAACTTTCATATCACCAATCTTGTGTAAGTCTTCTACGTTGTTATGCGATGAGGTCATTGCTTACCGATGCAAAATCGGAGATTTGTGATTGATGCAAGTTCCTCACCCAATCCAATCCAAATCGGTTGGTGTGATTGGCGATTTTAAATGAACGGTACCCCCTTCGGAAATTTCGAAATATTATTCATCCAAAGAGAAATGTTGAAAAAAAATACTAGAAAGAAAGGTCATTTAATGTTCACCCCCACGGCCCAACCCACACATCCGAAGCAACCGGAACCTTCCTAAATAGTACATACGATTGGGATGTTTTTTTTAAAAAAAAAATCGTGGCAATACGGAGGTTGGGATTTATGGAAAATCCTTGTACGCGGTCGCATTTCCAAGCGCAGCAGCCTTAGAGCTGCCTCCAACATGATGCATAAGAGGATCCAGACCCAAATCCAACGCTTTACAATATTATTATTTGCTGGCACATGCATGGGTCCACATCTCATAATATGTGATCAAGTAGACGAGACTTCATCTATCATCAATAACCTCTTGTTCTTTGGCACTAACCCTAATAAGTTCTCTTTGGCCGAACCAGTAGGTCAGCTAAACCCAACAAGAAGTTTTAGACTAAACGAGGGGCCAGGTGGGATCCACTATAATATTGGGCATCAACAGGGGGGCTTTCTAACAAATCGTACGCAGAGGTTTCAGACTCCTTGCTTTCAGGCGGTGCAATGATCACTTTTCAAAGTTTTCAAGAAGGCTACATGACGACGACTACTGTGCTATTAATCTTATAATTATAAATACAGGTCTATCTCGTCAAGTAAGCGGAAGAGGATTTTCCACCTTAAATAAGTATTATGGGTAAGAACATATATATATATATATATAGGGTAACTTAATCAGGTGCTTTAATTAATTTATGTTGGGCATCTACACAGTAAGACACAAAGCGCATCAAACTTCCGTTCCTTCTGCTTGATTTTTATCATTTTTAGCTCTAATAAAGAACTTGTTTGAGAAGATTGATCGATGCATATATAAGAAGAATATCTTTGATAATTTACGTAGATTTGTTTTTGGGAGGTGCTTATATTAAAAAGCATCACTTTCTCTTATTTCTTAATTTACAAGTTGATACTTAACAAAAGCATTTATCTTTTCTCCACCTTAATTTTCCTCCTCAAACTCACGACACTCACAATCATCATCTGTTACCTCCTCCTTGGTTCTCCTGGCCTCGGAAGTGGCGATGGCGGTTGTCGCAGGAAGAAAAAGAAGTTTCCTTTTATCAAAAAAAAAACGTTTTTATTCCACGTCTCAAATCTGATCGCTAGAATCTAAAGTGGTATCCGACGTTTTATATGTGCCCATCTGATCATGCTAAAACTTGATAAAAGGAAAGATGGGGATACAACTTATTTCAAGTTTCTAACACAGAGTTAAGGAAACTATATATATTGAAGATGTATAATTTGAACAAGAATAGGAATACACCTCTTTTAAAGACCATTTATCTTTTTTTTGTTTTTTTTTCTGATGTCATCTCACGATTCTCGTAATCTCATCTATTGATTAATTTGTAAATAAAATCTCAACCAGGTATACGTCTTTTTACTAGGGTTCGTCGTTCTCGATTGATTCGTTCGTCTCGGTCACGGCCTGAGATAGGTCGGGTTGGTCCTGTCTCACTCCATTTCGATTCATCTCGTAAAATATTAAAACAAAAAAAATTCTTTATATATATAATGATATAATAAAATAAAAAAATTCTTTATATATATAATATATATAAAATAAAATATTAAATTAATAAAACGTCTCGATCACGACTTATAACTTTAGCGTCTCGTCCATCATTTGAGTCGAATCTGGACGTACGAGTCGAGACGTCCAAGATCAGAATGTCAAATCCTACTTTTAACATGTCTTGCTAATTGCTATGCACACCGCTCTCGGAAAGCCCGCATTATACACGTCACATATTTGTTCAGTAAAAATCCTACGAATTACTTTCAAAGGGCTTGTACATACTACATAGTTACCGTTACGCAAGTAAACTTTTATTTTTTTATTTTTTCTTGGAGAAAACATAATAAAAAGCTTTGTGTTCAATTATAATATTGTATAATATTTGATTATGGTTTTTTAATTTTTGATCCCTAAATTCTTTTGATATTGGAAAAAAAATCCCTAAATCCACGTATTTTGTCAAAAGCCCTCCAAATCATCTATGTTACGTGAAAAAGACATTGCCGTCGGTTTCATATGCAGTATTTAATATAACTATAGTTAATGTTAAACTATTACGATGAAATGACAAAGAAAATTTTGAATAACTGTCGTCCAGAGAGAGAGAAGGGGAGGACACATGAGGGGGTCTCTCCCTATGACATTGACACCCTCACTTAGTGGGGTGAGGTGGCCAGAGAGAGAGAGAGAGGAGGATAAGGTGTTGGAGGGGGTCCCACTCTCTACCACCGACACCCCCACCCAGGGGGAGAGAGAGAGAGAGAGATAGTAACTCCCTCCTCTGCGGCCCCTGCAACGTCAACCCCATCATGACCGTCTCTTGCGTCGCCTCTAGCTTTGTAGTTGACTCCCCCTTCAGCTCCAACTCCACCACCATGGGGAAGAGAGAGAGACATAGAGGTGGGGAGTGTAAATTGAGAAATAAAAAGATAATGAAGGTGAGGGGAAGAAATATTCTTCAAAATTAGATGACATATTCTATTTTTTATATGGTCGTTGAGGGTTAAAAATTTTAGAGGATTTCTACCCAAATAGGTGGATTAGGGGGTTTGTTCCTAATATAAAAAGAATTTAAGGGTCTACAAATTTTAAAAATTAATTATATATATTTGATAATTTTAAAAAAGAATACATACGAGGAACAAAGAAAAAACAGAGCTCTATTTAATTGATGCAAACAAGGATAGAATTAATATCAAATCTCATAATCATCCTCTTCCCTTATTGTCGACTAAGGTTTGTCAAATCGTATCGGATCACGACCTATCAATAGTGCCAAGCCGTGCCAGTAGGGAACCAATACGTCGGTATGTCGACACACTGTCAATCTGGTATCCAACGATAGTGGTGACAGTGGAGGTTGCCCGAGACAGAGATGGTGAGGTGGATGGTGGCGGCATTGTCGCTAGGATCCTCGTAGGAGCTCTTGCACTTTCGGTGGTTCTACTAGGACGTTGATAGTTGCGTGGGATTCGTCAGGGAGTGACTGATTCTTACGGTGCGATCGACGATTCGGTGGGTGTTTGCACAGTTCTTAATGCCGGGCACGAAAGCATTTTTAATGCCCGAAGGAGAAGCGAACAATGACAATGACAATGAGCGATGAAGCGGAGAGCGGGAGCGATGAACAGGTAGGGTTAAGGTGGGAAAAGGTGGATACAGTGAGAAAGATATGATATTTTATAAGATAATCCCTATAAAACCAGTTCTTTATCATTTGGGACTCAAAAAATATTCTCCACACGGTATTATATCATACCTTGTCAGATCATACTACCGAGGAAAAATCAAGGTTTGACGGCCTGATCGTATTGGCCGTATCGGTTTCGTACAGTACGACACTGTATCATATTGTACCGTAATATACTAAAAATAAAAAAATATTAGGCTGTTGTTTGTTCAACTGTGAGCAGGGTTTGCCGGCTCGGTCATACCGGCCGTCTCGATTTTCTACTGAGACGATACGGTATGATATTGAACCGCTCCGTCCCAATCTGTCTCGTAAGCTATATATATATAATATATGTAAAATATTATGAAAAAATTTATAGCTTAGTTGGGTAAGTGGTTTTATGCGTGAACGAGAAGGTGAGGGTTTGATTTTTGTTACCAACCAACGAAGTTTTAATGTTTTTTTGCATTAAATAGTTTTTAAAGGAAAGTGAAAAAAATTGAAATTTTGATACATCTTCAAAGATTCGAACACAGGACGTCTGGATTAGGGTGAAACGACTTAAATCAACTGACCTACCAATTAGATTTAATTATAAAATATAATATATTATATATATCGTCTCGATAGCGTCTCACAACCCGTCTGCTCCGTAATCTGGGACGGTTCCCGAAATGATTTAGAAAACCATGAGTGAGATGATCTGTTCAAATCTCACGTTTATCGCTTGAATTTTAATTATTTCCCCTTAAAATAGTGAAACTTTTAAAAAAGAGACGAAAAAATATGACTCTTCCAAATTTTGAACTTGAAACTCACTGTGAGTCCGACAAAGAATCATCCTTGATCAATTTATCTATCAAGAAATATTAAATATAAAATAAAATATATAATATACGAGTATGTATCGATATTATATCATAGATTAGTTGTACCGATGTATTGGTGACACGATTCGATACGTGTGATTCATCCTGTGTCTGATCAGTTTGTAAAATGTTGCGACTAACTGACGAATAACATTTAATAAGATGGTACAGACAAACCTTACCATGGATAAGAAATTTATTCAATATCCTCAATGGATACTTAAGCTATTTCGCAATACATATGGCTATTGTCAAAATTTTACACTTTCATTGTCCTTATCAATCATTTTCTCACATTTCTAGAGTTGAAGAGGGCTGGCCGGCTACCCGGGAAAGCGCTCCCCCTCTTTTCTTCCAACCCCACAGTCATGCTGCTTCGCCTCGCTGCCGTGCCAGCAGCGTCCTCCCCACTTCCTTCTCCGGCCGCGTCCCCTCCCCTCCGCCTCCCCCAAACCCTAACCCTACCCCCTCTTCCTCTCCTCCTCCCCAAATCTGCCGGCTCCATCGCCAGATCCTCCCCATTCCTCGCCCTCTCCGCCCGCAGCCACTCCTCCAATGGCGCCGTGCCGGAATCCCGGCGAGATGCCCTGGCCTCTGCCGCTGGTTCCGTCTCACCGCCGCCGCCACCGCCTTTACCATCGCCGTCGCCACTGCAGCTGATCGCCCCCTACCTGCGCGCCGAGTGGCAGCTTATCGCAAAGGGATGGCTCTGCAGCGCCGTTGCAGTCTACTGCCTCGCCAGGCTCGTGCCGAAGGTGGGGCACCTGCCGTCAGTCATCTGCCGGTTGGCTCCCGAGAAGGTGGTGGAGGAGGGCGGGAAGGTGGCAGGGCTGGCCGTGGCCCGCTCCGCGGCGTGCTACCTGCAGCAGGCGTTCCTGTGGGAGGCGGCGCTGAGGGCGGCGTATAATATCAGGGTCGACGTGTTCGGCAGGGTTCTTCACAGGGACCTGGGGTTCTTCGAGGGGAGGGGGGGCGTTCCCACGGGTGACGTGGCGCACCGGATCACGGCCGAGGCTGATGACGTGGCGGATACTGTCTTTGCCCTCCTGAATGTGAGCGTTTCCTCCCGAATTCTGCGGACGATCGCTTGTTGGTGATCTTTGTTCATAGGTTTCATGTTCTTTGATCGTCGATAGTAGGATTCGTCTATACTTGCAGATCCTAGACTGAACACTTAGGGGCATCTATTCACTTCGTTGGCTAGTCGGGCACGCCCAAATGAATTCATTTAGAGTTTTTCTCTCTGATTTTTTTCCCCAAAAACTAAATGCAGACGAGTGTACCAAATGCACTGCAGCTGGCAGCAATGGCGACCCAAATGGTTGTGGTCAGCCCAGTTCTCTCCTTCATTTCGGCCTTGGTAAATTGAGACATACATAATTCTTGCAGAATTTTGCTTCATCCCTTTTTCGGTTTGACCTAATATCTGGCAATAACATGTTTAATGTTGGAATCAGGGCATACCACTAATGTCTCTTGTCGTTGCCCGTCTTGGTGAAAAGCTCCGGAAGGTAGCGCAGGAGGCACAACTCAGTGTTGCGAGGCTCTCTGCTCACCTAAACGAGGTTTGCATAACACCTCCACCCCAACCCCTCAAAAGAGGAGATTTGCATGCTTTCTTTGCGGAGCATGAGGGGGGAATTAGTGTTTGTTAGTCTGCCGATTTTGTTCTTTACATTATTGAGATACTTGTCAGCAAAATGTCCAAAACCGAATAGTAACCAGATAGTCAATGTTCCAGGTCCTCCAGTCAATGCTTGTCGTAAAAGCTAACAATGCAGAGTTGAGTGAAGGTTCTCGTTTTCAGAAACTTGCGTATGACGACCTTGTAAACCTTTTGAGGAGGAGGAAAGCTAAGGTTCTTATTCCAGAGATCGTAAAAGTCATTCACATTGGAGGAACACTGCTGCTTTGTGCTGCTTCTGTGGTGGCTTCAAGGGGGTTTTTCGATTCCTCCAACATGGTGTCTTTCCTAATGTCACTGGCTCTACTGGTTGACCCCATTGAGGTACATTATTTTCAGACAAACATGCAACTTCTTTCATTAGGACAAAAAACAGTATCTTGATATGATAAACCTTTTAATTTTCATTTCTTTTTTGAAAACTGGTATGGTGAACTAGTTAAAATATGTATCTCGGTGTAATAAGCTATTTTTCTTGCATAATTGCATTTTTACCTTTTTCTTCCCTTGCAAGACATTTCCACGATAGAGAGTTCCTCTCTTGACATAGGCTTCACTTCAAACAAGTCTCCTGCCCATTTCCACAATCATTATCTGATGTTGTAATTTTGCAGTGGGTGTTGTAGTTTTTTCAGAGTGGATTCAACAATGCACTTTATTCTAAAGGCCTAATATTTATAGAAAATGCAGAGTAAAGAAACCCAAAACCTTTTAGGAATCATTTTTAGATGTGATTTTATTTCTTAAAACTTTAAGGGCTAAGTTGAGTCTCACCTGCCTCCAATCTAGCATTATGGATGTGGGAAAACCCCATGACCGTTCGAAGGTCAAAAAATATGTAAATGGATCATGCCAATGAACTCTCAGTGTGTATAAAAACTACGAACTGTCTATAACTTTCCAAGAAGCTATATTGCAATAAATACTATCAATACCATAAATGTTTGAACTTCTCTTAATTTTACATTACTTAACCAATAGTTAAAAAGGTGAGCCTCCTTTCCCATGAAGAAGAGTAAATGGAGGATGGAGGACATCTCTCAATCTAGCATTTTAAGATATGCCAAGCATCACAATTTGGAAGCATTATTACTATTCTGGTAGAAGACCATGCTTGCCAGTGACCATAACTTGGTTTATTATGCATCTTCTTTGCAAATGAATTTTGTCCTACTTTTCTAGGAAAAGATGTAGACATACCTGTCAATATTGAATTGGGTTGTGCACCTGTTTTTTTGGCAAGCTTTGTAGCTTGATGTCAACCCAACTTCAATATTTAAAACCGTGTACTATCCAAAGCAAACATGACAATGTGAAAAACTCAACTAGGTTTTTATACAATACATTACTTCTGCACCCGTCAAGAAGAGCTCCTAATGCATCAAACTGCACCATATGTTTCACCAAGGTGATGCAGTCTTACCTGTCATGAGCTTTGAACCGTGGGATACAACAGTGGATGGTCAGCAAATCCTTGATATGCATGCTGACCAGGTAGGGGAAACTCTAGGCATGGCCTGTGGCTCCATAATACACTAGACAGTGCCAGATACAAATCAAAGGCATGAACTTGCTTCCTGACAGCAGTTTTCTATGCACGTTGGTCTTCATTGCACTAGACTGCCTGCTAGACACATTGCACTCATATTGTCTCATTCAGAAGGTGTGTGTGTCTATTGTTTTTGCCAATGAGGAAGGCATATTTCTCAATTGCTGGTAATAAAACTATTCTTCATTATGTTGCATTCATTACATCTCTGTTTCTGGAGCCACTTATTTTTTTGCTACAAACTTGTAAATGTCCACAGGGTGTAGGAAAAGCATTCAATGAGTTAAAGCAAGGGGAGCCAGCTATAGAGCGGTTGTTCAGTTTAATGAATTTCAAACCTCAGGTATCACTTTCATCAGCACTTAAATTCTATCTTTTCTACGGATTATCCTTGAGCCTTGGACACTTAAAATTTCGTGAGCACAATTCTGTACATGCTTGTTGAAATGGGCTGAGAATTTATGTTCATTTGGTGACAGTTAATATGATATTTTACTTTCCGTTTTCATGCATGTTTTGTGCATGGTCAGCAGAGGGAAACGATAGTTGCCTTTTTTGGAATTGTAGTCTATTTTCAATGTATAAGCAATGCAGGTTTCTCCTCTAGCTTTTGCATGACTTAACAAGTTTTTTTTGGAAGGTGAAGCATGACTTACATTACAAGTTACCACTCAAACCTTACAGAGCAATTTTTGGAAGATGCTTTTCCATAGATGAACATTATCTAAAGAATAAATGAATAAATGAAAGACAAAAGCATTAGAGGCCAGTTATTGTTCAGGAAAAAGTGCTAAAGGAATAAATGCCTGTAGATTCTGAAAGTCAGTATGTTTTCATTGTCGGGGAGCATCAGCTTTTGATTCCACCAATTTGTGTTACCATCATTTATGCATGATGACATCTATTTATCCTGCAACTTCTCATTATTCAGGTCATTTCCAGATGATAAAACCCAGACCGTTTATTCCTACATTTTATTCTATGAAGCACACTTTTAGTTTTACCCAAAACTGCAGTCTATTGAGCCTCATGGGCATGGATTCCTAAGGACTGGGAACCAGTTGACTTATTGCACAATACCCCTTGGGTAGATCCTAAAATAGTTGGATCGTATTTGCAGATTTAAGAATTTCTATGTGCATGATAAGAACTTCAGATAAGTGGTTTGTACTACATTATGAGTCATTGATATTTTTGCAATTTTCTTTTGTTGACTAAATTACCATTCATCTGACTGGTTCCAAAGTTAAGGAAACATGATCATGTCCAGTTATTTCTCATTTTTCATTTCAGTAAGAGGATTTCATAGTTTTTTGCAGTTAGCATTGGTTGCATTCTGTACTTGCTGGGTATGGAAAACTATGCAGGAGTTTGTTGTTTTTTCATAAAAACTATATGTGTGACCCCCTTTTACATCTGTAACACTATAGAGTACAACTAAGTGCACTAATTAGGTGTTGGACATTGCCAGACTTGAATATATTGGAACACTGGTATTCTTGTTTCTGCACACGTCTTTCTTGAATTGAGCAGTTCTGTATTTATATCATGATTGCACCTTCTCCATTCTCCATGATGTGGCAAAGTTAAAAATGAAACCCACGATCAGCTAGTGTGAAGCAGTAGTCAATAATTTGAGTTCCTCAAAATTATCTATAAGCATATAAAGTGCAATCCTATGTGGAGAGGGGGATTCCTGTAGCCCACTCAAAGAGCAGACCCAACTAGGCCCAACAGGGCCCGACGAGGCAAGCTCGTCCAAGTGACAGCCCACAGGGCCCACTTGGAAAAGCCCAATAAAACAATGCTCGAGGAAATAACTCTCCTAGGCGGCCCCAAGGCTCGGAGAGCCCGAGCATCGGTCAGGTCACAGGAAGACCCGCGCACGAGCTATCCTTCCGCACGAAGGAGGGAAGCGCTAGCCGGTCTGTCCGACCCATCTCCTCACCGAGCTAGGCCTATTGCCCAAGTAGGACCGGCCCCTCTAAGCTCGGTACGACCGATAAAATGTTTATCATTGCAGCCGTTAGAGTCCACAGCGGGCCGGACGCCAAGAAGTCCAGGAGCTCCGGCTTCCCCGCGAGGATAACGCCCCCACGATGATGTCATAAAAGCCCACGACGAGGACGTAACCTCCACCGGAGACCCCTCGGCTTGCAGGACTCCAGAGGGCGGCGCGCTATTTAAACCTGGGATACCCTCCGGCGAAAGGTAAGTCCAAAAGGGCATTGATCCACCCCCAATTCCTGAGCACGGATCACTTCACCCCATTGGTGGAGAGGGATCTCGCGCCTTCACCTTCTCCTCCCTATCGCTGCTCCCACCATTGCTCTACTGACTTGAGCGTCGGAGGGTTTCGCCCCAGGGAATCCCCTTGGGCCCTCTGACCCGTTTCCCTGTCTTGCAGTTCACAAACTTGGTGATTACCAGCCCGCTCAGGAACCAGCGCGAGATTTCGCCTCTTCATCTGGCGTCGTCTGTGGGAAACGCACGAAGAGCCAACATGGTGAGAAGGAGCTCAGGGAGGAGGTCCGCCGGCGAAATGGGTAAGGCCATGGTAGCAGTAGGGGATGGCCCTTCCAGGGCCTCACAGAACCCTCCCTCCAACGCCAGCATCCCCGCCGACGGACCACCACCCCCCCTGCGGCGGTGGGGCTCCCCCCCTACGGTGGCGCCGAAGCCTTCCAGGCCCTCAACGCCAAACTGGATGTCCTCGTGGAACTCATGAAGACCCAGGCGGCCAGGGATGCAAGGTCCAGTGCCCCGTCAGGGAGCCCCCCCCGCAGGAGTACGTCCCAGCACACAGCTGGGGGCCGCTTCACCCTCCGCGGCCAGCAGCTCATTCGTAACAGGGTCGGAGGACCCTCGCAAGCTCCTCCTCCGGAGCAAGAGGCCTCCTCCGCGCCGAGGAAAGGAAGGCGGGGGACGCAACGGCCAGATCCGGAAGCCGACGTTCCCGGGGACCGCCAAGATGCTCCCCCCGGCCTCGCGGCACGACCGCAACCGAAGTTATCCCTCCGGCTGCGAGATTTCGAAAGGCGCTTCGCTGAGCAGGAGCGCGCCCTTCGCGCCCTATAGAAGGCCTCTTCCCCGGAAGACGAGGAGAAATCCCCGTTCTCCGAGTATATCTTGAACGCAGAGGTATCTCCCAGAGCCCCCATACCAACCTTCAAGCTTTACGACGGCCAGGGCGACCCGGCCGACCATTATGATAGCTTCGACGCCCTGATGACTCTACACGGAGCGTCGGACCCCATCAAGTGCCGAGCCTTCGTGACCACTCTGGTCCAGGGCGCTCAAGCGTGGTTCCGGGCCCTCGCCCCCGGATCCATCCGAGACTTCAAGCAATTCGGGCGAGTCTTCAAGGAGAGCTTCGCCGGAAGTGCCCCCCCAAGGTCGGTAGCGGGGCTCTTGGCCCTTAAACAGGCGCAAGGGGAAAGGCTCCGGGCTTACGTCCACCGATTTAAATCGGAAGCCCTCCGAATCCCCCGCCTGGACGTGGCCTCGGCCACAACCGCACTGACCGGGGGTACCCGGGACGAGAACCTCCGCCGTGAACTTGTCCTCCTCCCTCCCTCGACCCTTGCCGAGCTAGTGACCCTGGCTTTGCGCCACGCCGAGTGCGAAGAAGTACTCAGCGCTTGCCGAGACGCAACCGGCTCGGGTCGGGAGGGGGACAAGAAGCGGGGCCCCGAGCCAAATCCTAGCTCGGGAAAGAAGCGAGACCGAGATGGAGAACGCAAGCGGAAGTACGAGCGGTACACCCCGTTAACCGCACCGGTCTATGAAATCTATGAAGACGTCAAAGACTCGGGACTCCTCCGTCGGCCCGAGCCGATGAGGTCGAAAAACCGTAAGCGAGACAAACATTGTCTATTCCACGGCGATCATGGGCATCACACCGGTGACTGCCACCAGCTCCAAGACGAAATCGAGCGCCTCATCCGCCTGGGGCACCTGGCTCGGTTCACTACCGAGCGCAGAGAAGATCAAGGCGCCGCAGAAGAGATCGACAACGCCCCCCGAGGGGTTCACATCAACGTCATCTCTGGAGGAATAGCATCAGGAGGCGACAGCAGCCGTGGAAGGAAGCGTCATGCCAAGCGGGCGAGCCGAGCCCCAGAGCCACCCAAGGCCTCGCCCTAGGTCATAGTCTTCTCCGATCAAGACCTGGAGGGGCTGAGCACCCCGCATGATGATGCCCTCGTAATCTCGGCCACTATAAACCATTGTAACGTAGATAGGATTCTTGTGGACAATGGAAGTGCCCCTGATGTATTGTCTTATGACTGTTTCCTCAAAATGGGAGAGGATCCATCCAAACTCCGCCCAGTCCGAACGCCCCTCTGTGGGTTCAACGGCCTGGCCACTCTCCCCGAAGGAGCCCTAAGCCTGCCGGTTACCCTCGGCACCCCACCCAAAACCGTTACGGTCATGGTAGACTTCATGGTGATCAAAGGGATGATAGCGTACAACGCCATCTTCGGCCGGGGAATCCTCAGCCGGATCAAGGCAGTACCATCTACCTATCGCCAAAAAATGAAGTTCCCCACCAAAAACGGGGTGGGGGAAATCCGAGGTAACCAGGCCACGGCCCGAAGGTGCTATAATATCTCGGTGGAGGCCACGAGGCCGGGCGGGAACGATAAGGGCCCCCGGGAAGTCGAGGAAAAATCCGCAACCACTGAGCCGGGTGACGAGTTGCTAACAATTTTTCTAAAAGATGACCCGACCCTAGGAGTAAGGATCGGAGCCGACCTACCACCCGAGGAACAGCAGCAATATAAGAAATTTATTTCTGAGTACATCCGAGTCTTCGCTTGGTCCGACGATCAGCTCCCTGGGATACCAGAGGAGACCGTGATGCACAGACTCAACCTCAACCCCACCATGAAGCCCGTGCAGCAGCGCCGAAGGAAGCACGCACCCGAGAAACAGACGATTATCAAGGCGCAGGTCACCAAGGGGCAAGAGGCTGGTCTTTTTAAACCGGTCCTGTACCCGACGTGGCTAGCCAATATCGTCCTGGTACCAAAGGCTTCCGGCAAGTGGCGGATGTGCGTGGACTTCACCGACTTGAATAAGGCGACCCCTAAGGACTGCTATCCCTTGCCCAGCATCGACCAACTGGTCGACTCGACATCGGGCAACGAGATGCTCAGCTTCCTGGACGCCTATTCGGGTTACCATCAGATCAGAATGAATTCTGAAGACGTCGAAAAGACCGCCTTCATCACCGACTACGGTGTGTACTGCTATACCCGGATGCCTTTCGGGTTGAAGAACGCCGGAGCCACATATCAAAGATTGGTCAATCACATGTTCGAGGAGCAGCTAGGTCGGAACGTCGAGGCCTACATTGACGACATGCTCGTCAAGACCTCCAAGGCCCAGGACCACTTCACCGACCTCGCTGAAACCTTCGGCGTCCTCCTGAAGTACAACATGAAGCTCAATCCTGCCAAGTGCGCCTTCGGAGTAAGATCCGGGAAGTTCCTGGGTTTCCTGGTCACTCAGTGTGGGATCGAAGCCAACCCCGACAAGGTCCAGGCCATCCTGGACATGCGCCCGCCCGCCTGCATTAAGGACGTTCAGCGTCTGACGGGGCGTGTCGCCACTCTCAGCCGTTTCTTGTCCCGTGCGGCCGAACGATGCCTGCCCTTTTTTAAACTGCTGAGGTGGCCCAAGTTGGCATCTGCTACGTTCGCATGGGATGAGGAATGCCATAAAGCGTTCGCCGAGCTCAAGGAGTTCCTGGCTTCACCCCCGGTGCTCTCCAAGCCCGTGCCGGGCGAAGTCTTGCTGCTCTATCTCTCGGCGACGTCATCAATGGTCAGCTCGGTCTTAGTCAGAAATGACTCGGGAATCGAAAGACCAGTCTACTACACCAACAAGGTGTTCAACGAGGCCGAGAGGAGGTACCCCGCAACCGAGAAGCTCGTGCTAGCGTTGGTTACCTCCGCGAAATGCCTCCGACCCTACTTCCAGGGGCATCCCATCACCGTGCTAACCGGCGAGCCATTGAAGAAGATTTTGGCCCACCCCGAGGCCTCGGGGCGACTCGTCAAATGGGCCATTTTGCTTGGGGCCTACGACATCTCATATCGCCCGCGCTCAGCTATAAAAGGTCAAGCGCTTGCCGACTTCATCGCCGAAAGCACCATCCCGACCGAAGGTAGACTATCGACCATGCCCGGGCCAACCTGGGAACTGTATGTCGACGGATCTTCCAACTCGGTCGGTAGTGGTGCTGGGATCCTCCTAAGATCCCCCGAAGGAGTGGAGCTGCAGTACGCCTTGAAATTCAACTTTCAGGCGTCCAACAACGCTTCCGAGTACGAGGCCCTTATATCGGGAGCGCGCATGGCCCGGCGGTTGGGGGCTGAGCGAGTCAGGATCCACACCGACTCTCAGCTGGTCGCAAGCCAGGTCAACGGCGAGTACGAAGCTCGAGAGGCACCCATGATCAAATACCTCCAGCTGGTCAGGAGCCTGGCCCAACAATTCGAGGGGTTCGAGGTAGTCCGAATAGCCCGGGAAGAAAACTCCCGAGCGGACGCCCTCTCTCGGTTGGCCTCCTCCCTAGACCCAGAAGGTACCCGATCGGTCCTCCTCGAAGAGCTAGAACGCCCGAGCATTAACTTGGAGCTCCTCGCTGTTGACTCGGCCGTCTCGAGCGACTGGCGCACCCTACCTGTCTTGGCTCCGAGACTCCCAAGAGCCCTCCGACCCTCGAGAAGCACGCCGAATGAAGTACCAAGCCCGGTGCTTCGTCGTCCTGGATGGCACACTCTACCGAAGGTCTTTCGCCGGCCCTCTCCTGAAGTGCCTCGGCCCCGACGAAGCCAGCCGAGCCATCCAAGAGGTTCATGAAGGCCTGTGCGGAGCGCACTCAGGGGCAAGGTAACTGGCCAGGATCCTGTTACGACAGGGGTACTGGTGGCCCACCCTGCAGCGCGACTGCTCCGCCTACGCTCAACAGTGCGACCGATACCAGCGGTTCGACCACTTGGTCCATCAGCCGGCTACAGAACTTGTCACCCTCACCGAGCCTTATCCCTTCGCTCGGTGGGGGATCGACATTCTCGGGCCATTCCCTACGGCTCAGTCCCAGAAAAAGTTCATTATCGTCGCCATCGACTACTTCACTAAATGGATCGAGGCCGAAGCCACTGCAAGGATCACCGAGACAGTCGTCTGGAGTTTCGTCTGGAAGTCGATCATTTGTCGCTTCGGCATCCCCCGAGTGATAGTGAGCGATAACGGTCGGCAATTCGATTCTCGATATTTCCGAGACAGATGCGCCGACCTAAACATCCGCAACCACTTCACTTCGGTTGCCCACCCTCAGGCCAACGGGATGGTCGAAAATGCCAATAAGACTATCTTGAAAGGCATAAAGACCAGACTCGGCAAAGCCAAGGGTAGTTGGCTCGAGGAATTGCCTAGCGTACTGTGGTCGCACCGAACGACTCCCAGGACGGCAACCGGTGAAAGTCCTTTTCAGTTGGTGTACGGCACTGAGGCCGTCATTCCATTAGAGATCGCCAACCCGTCTCTCCGAGTCATCCGCTACTCGCTCGAGGAAAACAACCAAAAGTTACTCGAGAACCTCGACCTAGCCGATGAACTCCGGGATATTGTCAGCATCCGAGCGACGGAATACCAGCGACGCCTCACTCGATACTACAACGCCAAAGTCCGAAGCAGACACTTCCAACCGGGAGACTTCGTCCTCAGAAAAATCGAAGCCTCTCGACCACTAGAGGCGGCGGGCAAGTTGTCCCCTAACTGGGAAGGCCCCTACCGAGTGGTCGAGACGCTCGGGAAAGGTGCGTACAGGCTAGCAACATTGGAAGGGGAACCCATTCCTCGGACATGGAACGCAGCCGCACTACGCAAATTCTATTTTTGAAATTGTACAACAAGATGGACGAAATAAATTCCTTTTCTTTTTCATTCAAAACTATTGATACATCAGAAAGGCGAAGGCCAAAGTACATTGCATGACAAAAAGCAAGAAAATCCGTCTAACACCGCTGCAAGGGGTCATCGCTCGGTAGACTCAATCTCGATCTCCTCGCGTCCAGCCACTGACTCTGCCTCGCGTAGAAACTGGCTCGGACAAGAGGGGGCCGATCCAGTTGGCTCAGATGACCCCTGACAAAGGTGACAGAGGGACTGCAGAGAAGGTAACCACCTTCTAAAGTTGGAGAAGACTACCTTCCAAGTTGATAGAGGCCAGGGAGAAGGAGCGCCGTGAAGACCTCCTCTTTCCCAACCTACCAACTCCTTGGAAGGGAACAGAGAGCAAGCAGCTTCCGAAGAGTAAAAGAAATGAAGAGCAGAAGAGGGAGAAAGAGGCTGCAGACGGAGGAAGGCTTCGGTGAGGAGGGAACTTGGTGCGCCTGCCCCCCCATGCAGAGGGGGAGTGGCGGCAGGCATCCCTAATACCCCCATCCGTCCTCCGCCTCGGTGCCCGCCCAGAAGCCACGCCAGAACTGAGAAAGGGCAAGAGCCGTGCCCTCACACGTCGAAGTCCTCTCCAGATCCGCGCGGCGACCGTCGGACCCGTCTCAAACCCGCGAGGCGACCGTGGGACCCGTCCAACAAGCCAGGACAGCAAGAGCTCTCTGCTCCCCGTTGTCGGCGGCGTCACCCTCCGAAGGATCCTCCATGCTCCGAATGCAACGGCACAACGCAGAGTGAAGAAGAAGGAGTGAGGAAAGACTGTTAGAGAAAATCCCAAGCGGTAAAGAGGAAAGGGCGCCCTTCGGTCCTTCTTATAGGCCAAAGGAGGCTACACGCCTTAAATGACTCCCCCCTCGAAAACACGCCAAAGGATTTCTCCCCTGAACAGTCACCTCCAACTCCTCGTTTCCCGCCCTAGCGGGATTCACGAAGCGGCCTGGCATTCAAAGCGTGAGGGAACGGAAGGACGCCCCGTCAGAAGCCTACCAAATCAGCATGCGAAAATCACGCAGGACATATCGGCACTCTCCAACTACTTCAGATACGCCAACCAAATCACGGCAAGGATGGCGATCAAACAAGTAAGTCATTCATTATCCCATAAAGAGGAAACTCTCTAAAGGAGGAAAGAGAGACAACAAGAGACAAGGGCAAAATAAGGCAAAATACATCAGGCCTCGGGCCCACTTTGAAGCTCGGGAGCGACGGAAATGGGCGCGTCACCCCCAGCACCCTCGGTGACGGCCGACCCGGGCACTGACCTCGCCTGTGCGAGAACTGTCTCGGTCGCGAGCCCTCCCGAGACGTCCGGAGTTGGTGACCCCGCCGGAGGAGACCCCCCTGGATCTTCCCCGCTCGACGTAGAGGAGCTAGAAGCCGACTCATCCGAGTCATGGCTCTGGCCCAGAGGGAACTCGATCCCGGAGTCTTGATCGTCGGCGTAGTCCACCGCCCGACGATAACCCTGCTTAAACCCCTTTCGGGCGCCCCGGCGAAGCGCTACCTCGTAATATGGTAGGGCGGCTCTCTCCAGGTCGGCTGAGTAGGCGTCCGAGCTCCTATACCGCTTGATCGCCTCCGCCTCGATCTGCTCCGTCCTTCCAACGAGCTCGACCCAAGCCCGCTCCGCCTCGGCCGCACGCTCCTCTGTCCCCGCCAGGCGTTCCTCCGCCTCGACCCTCCCTCGCTCGGCTTCGCTCGACCGCCTCTCCGCCCGGGCTCGATCTGCCTCGGCCACGGAACGAAGGCGCTCCGCTACCTCCGCCCGGTCCAGTAGCTCGGCACGTTCGAGCTCCCAGCGACCATCCAGCTCGAGGTGAAGCAGACGCTCCTCTTCCAAGAGTTTGCCTTTCCTCTCGAGCGACTCTCGGGCCTTAGCCAACTGCTCAGTCAGCGCCTCGGTTTCTAGCCGGCTCGCCCGTGCCAAATCCCTGATCACGGAGAACTCCCGTCGAAGCCCCTCATGCTCCTCGCTGAGGCGGGCCAGTTTCCTCTCGCACCCCCCGAGGGCCCAGGCGAGACTCGACCGCTCCGCCTCCGTCCGGGCGTACGTCTCCGCCATCAAGGCCGCCGACCGAGCCATGACTAGGCCGCCCTCCATGAGGACGTCGAGGACTTCGGAGGGGGAGTGGCGCTTGTCTCCCCCCCTCGTCTTTGCGGCAACCTCTCGGCAAACCCGATACAGGTCGCCCGAAACACCGAGCCTTTCCAAGGCCTCCGGCATGGAGATCCGCTCCCCACCGGACGCCCCGCCAGAAGGTTCGGCTCGAGCAACGGGGCCGACCACCCCCCGCGCCGCGGTCGGTTGGGGTTGCAACGCCTCCCCGGGCGAACCCCCAACCTCGACTGACGCCACGGGATCGACCGCACCGGGAACTTCGAGCACTTGGGGCTGCGACGCCCTCGCAGGCGAACCCCCAAACCTATTTGTATCGGCCCGCGCCTCGCCGCCCGAGACATCGCCGACCTCGACCGGTCTCTTGGTCTCGACGTCGGCTACTTCAGCACCGGTCCCCTCCATCCCCGGGGAGGGGAGAACCGACCCATCTCCGCCCTCTGAGGGGCCCCTGGTCTCCTCGGCCCCCTCTCGCCTGGTAGGTGGGGGAGCTGGCCCGGAAGGGTCGGTCCCATCTTGCCCCCGAGAGGGGAGCGCCGCCGAGCCAGAATCGCCCCCGGCAGCGGTAGGAAGGCCAGCCTTCTTGGCCCGTTTCTTGGCCTTCGCGGCTTCCCGCAATTTTCCTTCCATGGGATCCTTGCGCTTCGTCCCGCTTGGCCGCGAAGATCCCTCGGAGGCCACCCCCTTGCCCTTATCCCGGGCTTGGGAACGACCCGCGGGAACGACAGACTCATCAGCCGCTTAGTCATCCCCAAGATCGATGACCTCGGTGACCTCTTCCAAAGGTTCCCGCCGGATGTCTGCAATGAAGAAGAATATTCGGTTAAGAAGCGAAAAGGCGACCCTCCGACCCCGCCGAAGGATCCAAAGGATGATACCTGATGGCTTGAGCTGTGTAAGCAGATACTGCTCTACGTTCTCCAGCGTCACCAGCTCCTCAGTCGACCGGTGATTTGTCAACAAGCGAGCGGCGTATCCCTCCACATCGGCGGGGAACTCCTCCTGCCGCGGGGGAAGATTCGGATGGAAGTTGGGCATAACCTGGCACCTCCAGGATTCATCCACTGCTTCCGCCTTCACCCAGAAAAACTACCTCTTCCACCCCTTGTGCGAAGAATCCTTCGCCGCCAGCGGAATACAACTCCGATTCCTGCGCGCCTGAATAAAATAGAAGCCTTTCCCCGCCGACGGATGTGCCTTCAGCTCGAAGAAATAATGAAAAAGATCCAGGGACGGGGGAACCCCCTGCAGGCGGCAGAGGATCCGAAAGGCAGACAGCATGAGATACGAGTTGGCCACCTGCTGAACAGGCGCCAACACGAAAAAATTGAGAAGCTTCAGAACGAAGGGCTCGAAGGGGAGGCAGAATCCGCTCTTCCACGCCAGGAGAAAAGTACAAATGTGGCTCGTGTGGCTATCCAAGCTCGTCTCGTATGGGGCAGCAGCTACAAAGCTATATCGGTGAGGCAGGCGAAACCGATGCTCCAGTTTCTTCACATCAGCCTTTCCCAACTCGCTGCGATTGGGGACGGGCTCCCGCCTCACCTGCTCGATTTTCGAGCGCAGATCCGCCATAGAGCTAGAAGAAGAACCTTCACGAGAGCCCGAAGACTCCGGGGGAGAAGGAAGCTGCCGGATCGCCTCCGCGGTTATACGTGCCAGCTCCTCAAACGCCGTCGCAAGAGCTTGCTCCCCCGCTGTATCTTCACGGCGCATCAAGGAGCCCCAGAAGCAAAGAAGTGGAGGAAAGGCCAAAAACCCTAGAAAGGCCGGGAGGACGAGCAGCGCCCTACGCCTATAAACCCTCGCGGGAGGCGGCGCGCCGTTTCAACCTCCGAGAAAAAGGGGGCCCCTTCATTTCCAACCCGTCAGGATCATTATTACTACGGGCCCAGGCGACCACTACACGTGGCTTCATAACGCCGACAGGATTCCACCCACCCGAGCCACGCCGGTCCAAAGCCTCGAAAAACTACTCAACCGAGCCCCCTTGGCTCGGGAGTAGGAGGGTGACAAGTGGAGAGGGGGATTCCTGTAGCCCACTCAAAGAGCAGACCCAACTAGGCCCAACAGGGCCCGACGAGGCAAGCTCGTCCAAGTGACAGCCCACAGGGTCCACTTGGAAAAGCCCAATAAAACAATGCTCGAGGAAATAACTCTCCTAGGCGGCCCCAAGGCTCGGAGAGCCCGAGCATCGGTCTGGTCACAGGAAGACCCGCGCACGAGCTATCCTTCCGCACGAAGGAGGGAAGCGCTAGCCGGTCTGTCCGACCCATCTCCTCACCGAGCTAGGCCTATTGCCCAAGTAGGGCCGGCCCCTCTAAGCTCGGTACGACTGATAAAATGTTTATCATTGCAGCCGTTAGAGTCCACAGCGGGCCGGACGCCAAGAAGTCCAGGAGCTCCGGCTTCCCCGCGAGGATAACGCCCCCACGATGAGGTCATAAAAGCCCACGACGAGGACGTAACCTCCACCGGAGACCCCTCGGCTTGCAGGACTCCAGAGGGCGGCGCGCTATTTAAACCTGGGATACCCTCCGGCGAAAGGTAAGTCCAAAAGGGCATTGATCCACCCCCAATTCCTGAGCACGGATCACTTCACCCCATTGGTGGAGAGGGATCTCGCGCCTTCACCTTCTCCTCCCTATCGCTGCTCCCACCATTGCTCTACTGACTTGAGCGTCGGAGGGTTTCGCCCCAGGGAATCCCCCTGGGCCCTCTGACCCGTTTCCCTGTCTTACAGTTCACAAACTTGGTGATTACCAGCCCGCTCAGGAACCAGCGCGAGATTTCGTCTCTTCACTATGGTCTAGTGGCACCTTAAGGGGAGAAAAACTGAATTCTACTTATTGTCATGGTTTGCCATCTCTTACGAGATGTCCAAGATCTCTCCGAGATCTCTGTCTCTCCAAAGCTCGCAAGAAACGAAGCTCCCGAGACCGAGATCTTCGCTCCCCCACCCCCCCGGTTTCCTCCTTCCTCTCTCCCTGTCTCTCTCTACCTCGGCCCCCTTGAGCTCTCTCTCTCTGTCTCTCCCTCTCCCCCCGGACTCTCTCTCTCTCTCTTTCTCTAAGAGAGAGGGAGACAGAGAGGGGGGAAGACACAGATACATGTACCATTTTTTATGTATTCTTCAGTTTGTGTTTCATGTACCATTTTATGTATATCTTTTTGGTGTAACTTTTGATGTATACTAACATTGGTGCATGTGAATGAATTTGTTATTATTATCATTACTCTTTATTTTGTAAAATTGAGTTGTTAATTAAAAAAACATGTTTGTGAAATTGAGTGGTTAGTAGAAAAAATTAGCATTTTCTTAGAAATAGGCTATATATATGACAAAATTCCGAAATCACCGAACCCAATCTCCCGATATTTTTCCGAAATCTCTCCGAGATCTCTTCTCTTCCGCCTTTTCGACACAGAACCGATATTCGAGATGGAAAACCTTGCTTATTGTCTGAGCTTTTTGATCTGGTGCAGTACAGTTGAGGTGGACATATGCAGCATGAATGATGCCTATGGCATTGTCCAATATGAACATGCACATGGTGAGTCATGCACCTCATGTCGTAGAAAGGATTTGCTTATTTTGAAATGAGTTAATGAAGCCCAATTTGCATATCACATTTGCGAGGATACGTGCAGAGTTAGCTCACATCTAGGTTTGTCTCAGACCTCCTTGTCTGGTTTGGTTGGTAATGCCGAGTTTGTCTCAGACCATCTTTGGTCTGTCACCTTGCAGATTATGCCAGTTCGATTACTTGAGACGCCATCTAATATCTACTGACGAGTATCACCCTGGTCACTTCAGTGTGTATTGGTTAAACAACAATTTCATGTACAAAATTTCACCTTGGTCAAATTCCTTGGATATTTTCTTGGGTGGCATCATTTTCGCAAAAAATAGAGATTAGAGATAATTATACTGAACTTTTAGCTGTTCTTCTTTTTCTCCTGTGAGTTGAAACTTCACTGTGCTCACATCTCTTGTGGACACAAGCCTTGGGCAATTAGATGTCTTTGTAGTGTTGGACATTGAAGTCGGCATGCCTTCGTTTGTCTGATTGTTTAACAGTATCTAGCAAAGCTATAAGAAGTGTTAGAATCAAAAGAAATTTCTTCCTAGAGGTCTATGTTATTGTAGATTTTGGATGATTCATTTTCTCTACATGTTTGGATTATGAATTACAAATCTATGTTTTATTTTACTTATTTGATTCTTCCCATATAGGTGATCGAGAAGCCGGATGCAATTGATGTAGACTTCATCACAGGGGACATAAAATTTTGTGATGTTACTTTCAGATATGGTGAAAACATGCGTCCCGTCCTTGATAGATTGAATCTACACATTAAAGCAGGAGAGACGGTTGCTCTTATTGGGCCTTCAGGTGGGGGAAAAACAACACTTACAAAGTTGTTGCTTCGATTGTATGATCCTCAATCTGGTAAGAACTGTGTGCATCATCATTGTTATATCATCATTGTTGTTGTTGTCATCATACCAACAACAACAACTCTTGCCCTACAAGTCTGAATTAAATGAGGACCAGGAGTCACAAAATCTCAAAGGTTTTAAATATTGTTTTCCCATTAGCTGCTAGTCTGATGCCAACCTCTTATGCCTTATGCTGATACCTAGGTAAGGCTAGTTGGCAGGCAAGTGAGGGCTTCCCTTTTAATGCAAGGTGCCTAAGGTTGCTAGCTGATATCTTCCCCCTTTACTATTGTAATATGATACCCTTGTTCTTTTGAAGTGTATACCCAGGGATATTCATTTCAACTTGCATGAACCTTAGGTTTTCTAGTTGCCAGTAATCACATGATTGGATTTAAGTTTCATTTCATGCATAATTCTGCAACCCTAAGAACACTATTGGAACCTCATGTGCTCTCTGTTTTACAGGTCAGATACTCCTGGACAATCATGACACTCGGAATATCAGATTGAGAAGTCTTAGGAAACATATTGGCTTAGTTTCACAAGACATCGTAAGTTCTCATTCATTGGCTAAGCTGTGAGCTCTTTCATGTGTTCATGGAGTGAATTATTATATTCCTTGAGTGTCATAAATGCACAAAGCGTATATAATCTTTTAGAAGTTTCAAAAGCTTAAGTGATTTACCATCATCTATTTTTCATGAAGATAGGATTGAACAGCAATTGCCCGAGGTACCAGTCTATTGTTTTTTAGGGATCATGAACTGCCACTGGTTTTTGCCTAGCTCCCTGCACCCACTAGACATTTACAATAAAAAAGGGAAAACAAAGTAAAAGAAGGCCGGCTCTTTGGGCAAAATTGCACACTGAAAGTATTACCTACCACGGTCCTCTGGGATCCCAGGTGGTTCATGACCAGCGAGCAAATGGCAACTGGAAAACCCATCAGTTTATTATATTAGGGCTTATCATTGAGATGTATTTTTCTCCCTTCTAATTCAGTGATTGTGTAAAGTTTTTTAATCAAGTTAGAAATATGTTGTAGTTTGACGAACTCGCTTGTTTTAACAAAGTTGGTAAATTAAATTAGTCTATGTTATTTAGGCATTGTTTTCAGGTACTGTTACTGAAAACATTGGCTACAAGGACTTGATGGGTGAAATTAACATGGAACAAGTTGTGAATGCGGCAAGGATTGCAAATGCTGATGAATTTATTAGGAAACTTCCTGATGGCTATGCAACCAATATTGGGCAGAAGGGTTCAGTTCTAAGTGGAGGCCAAAGGCAGAGGTACAGTTCAAACTTCTGGCTGACGCTCTTCTTTCCCTTAAGGGATCCCATGTCTTGCCCCTCATTCTCAATGTCTTATTGATTATTTGATTGAAAAATTAGAAAGCCTTTTCAATGATCAGATTGTTGATTGCTCATTTCACTAAAGTCCATTGACATGGTATTCCTTTTCCTTTTCTTCCAACACACAGGCTAGCTATTGCAAGAGCACTGTATCAGGAATCCTCCATTTTGATTTTGGATGAAGCAACCTCAGCATTGGATAGCAGGTCTGAGATGTTAGTAAGACAAGCTTTGGAGTGTTTGACAGCTAAGCATACTGTAAGTTTAGTAGCTCTTATTTGTGCTTGCTTATGCAAATTATTTGATTATTCACCCCTCTGAGCCTATTTAATTTATCTAGGTTTTGTAGTTTACTGTTTCATGTAATTGATGTTTTAGTGGCATGACATATGACAAATTGAAGCTATCTTGCTAGTCTTCATGAAAGATCATCTCAAGAAATAGTTCAACGTGGTCATGTTGGGAACCCCCCCCCACCCCCCAAAAAAAAAAAAAAAAAAACAAGGGAAAGAATAATCTTGTGGCCATAATGCCCATCTGTCCATTTGCGGCATTTGTTTTTCTGAATGAAGGTAGATGTTTCACACGTGGAATTTCCCTACGCGGCTCCGGTTTTTTACATATTGGTTTAAATATGTGTGCTTGAGCATATTTGTTAATTCCGCATTTTTTTATTTATCAGACAGTGTGCATTGGACTTTTCCCCGCCGACCGGAGTTGGCGTTAATTTGCATCGGATAAGTCCGAACACCTTTGATTAACTGCTAAAGACTTCCTTTTTACCTTTACGGGCCATGCCCTAAGGGGGGGGATTTTTATGATTTTTCTTTTTTTGAGCGAGAGTTTTGCTTATAATTTTTCCTCTTATGCAGGTTTAATCACAATTTTCCTTTTAGTAAAGGGCTCATTTGGAGTTTCTAACGTGACTAAGGCACCATGTGTGACCCTTTTAATTTTCTGAATTTTCTATATTTTCTCAATTTTTTTGCGTATATATATTCAATTTTGAAGAAATCCAAGGTAAAAATGCAATTTGTGAGCTTTAGCCTTGAGCGGGGACATTTCCATAATTTGAGGAGCATTCTTTTGAATGGAAATATCTCTCTCTTGAATATCAACATTTTTTAATTTTTCTTGAAATAGGTGGACTTTTATGCAATTCCGAAGGAATTTAGGGTAAACATGTAACTCTCGGACCACGCGGGGACTTTTGCATAATTTTTCATAATGAAGTTGATATATTCCAGCATTCATTGAATTTTCATATTTTTATACAATGTGTCTCAATAATACAATATTTTTTCGTACACTCGGGGGGGCATTTTTGTCAATACATACCATAGGAGGGCTTTCTTGTAAATTGCAGGGACTTAAATCCAAGAAGACTGGGTAGGAAAGAAGGGGGCGCAACCTTCTTCACCTCTCTTGCACTTGGGCCTCCTTGAAGCTCACCAAGTTTTCCTCTCTTCTTCTTCTTCTCTCCCAGTCTCTTCTTCTTTTTTAGTCTTTAGAGGCCTCTCTTTTATAGGCGCGGGAAGGAGAGGTGGAGGGGGTTCTATCCGGTTGGAAACACCCTCCGGTGGAAGTGCAAGGGACATGTATGACTCTTCCCCTTCTCCCTTCAGTTTTTTTGTTTTCTTTTTCTTTTTTTTCTTTTGTCTGCACGGACAAAAGGGACGGGAGGGGGCGGTTGCGCAGTGATTGGAGGGGGTCCCCTCCAGTCAAATAGGTACCGGACCATGGGGACCGGAAGGGTCCCTTCGGTCAAAGAGCACCGGAGGGGGAGTTCCCCCTCCGGTTTGAAAGCCCCCCCCCCCCCCCCCCCCCCGGTGCGCAGGCCACTGGAGGGGGTCCCCCCTCTGATCTAAAGGCACCGGAGGGGGGTCCCTCGGCTGCGTAGGCCACCGGAGGGGTCCCTCCTGTGCTCAGTCCACCGGAGGGGGGTCCCCCTCCGGCCTTCGCGTCGCCCGGGAGAGGAGAGAGGGGCGGAGGGGGGTCTTGCTCCTTGGCTATAAAAAGGTACCTCCCATCCCTTTCAAACATTTTTTATTGCTGGAACTCGGGTTGCAGCACGTGGAGAACCCCTCCTTTGTCTGCTTTTGGCCACTTTGTCTGGGGAGTATTCTCGTTGACTACCGGGACGACCTGGAAGACAAATAATACTTATTGTAACGGATTTCCCTTGTGGGTGAGTGAATTTACACCTCCCCACGAACTACTTGATAAAATTTCTCGTGCATAAAAGCACATATAAAATTACGTATAGTTCTTATTTTAACGGAACTCTTATGGGGGTTCATGACGGCGACGAACTTGTCGTTTCAGAGCCATTCATGATACATTCGGTTTTGTTCTTTCTTTCTTTCTAGAAATTTTCTGAAAATATCAAAAGTTAATAGAAAACTTTTCGGGGTTCAAACAAATGCTCCCTAAAGTCCGCCGGAGCCGTAGGAGACGGCGGGCGGCCTGTGTCCCTTCAAAATTTCCCGAGTTTCCGTTAATGTTTCCATATCTTATAAGTTTAGCATTCTTGCTGCTTGTGATGTTTAACTAACATTCTGCAATGTTTTTGGTCTTCTTTTCCTTGTAGGCCGCTCATTATGTCTCGTGTTAGGAGGAGCCACACTTGCAGATCACGGGGGCAGGATGGACATGCTACTCCTATTGCTTCTCAGAGACTGATGCCGCCCTTGGGACTGTCGCAGATCACCACAGAAAATTTGTTTTCTTCTGACAGAGGATTGAGCATAGTTGCTTCTAGCCTGCTTCTTGAAGGGGACTCTGGCGATGGAGTAGTTGACTTGTCTTTGATTGCCAGGCGTGACGGTTGCTATCAGTATGAGCGCCCGAAGTGTTATCCAAGGCATTATCCTTTGGATGAATATTTATTTCTCTTCATTCAGAATTTCATTCCCGAGGGGATGGATGAGGACGACACTTATTTGCACGCGGAGCGTGTTCAGCTTGAGAGGGCCATTTTAGTCGAATGGGATAGTATGCTTGCCTGCTGTGGCATCTCTTTCCCCAATTTTCCTATGGGCATGGTGCGGTAGATTCAATTTCCTATTGTCACCCAGTTGGGCTTCTTTAGTTCTGAGACTAGCTGCCTCACTCGGGCTTGGACATTTGTAGCGGCTGCTTGGGACTTGGGCGGAAAGCACATGGCAATTTTTGATTCTATCTCTGGATGTTTCTTGGCTCCCTCCGGCACACAATTTGCTTCAGAAGGATATGACAAACTATGTCTTCTAGACAAGATTATGTGTGGTTCCGTGCTCAGCTGGTATGGCAAATGGGCGGTTGTTTCTTCTCATAGATTCCATTTGGGGGCCATAGAATGGCTCATGAGAGTTCTTCATCACTATGGCAGACTACTTGAGTTTCTCGGCATTCGCCACGTCATTACTGCTGCTTTATATCGCTATCCTTGCTATAGTGGGTTGCTGCAGACCTTGCCTGAGCAATTCCACCGCAAGTTCAACACTTTTGCAACGGCCGAAGGAGAGACAGCTCTTGATTTATGGAGTTTCCACAGGATCCCTGGCCTTCCATTTATGGACGCCCCTACGAGGAGGTAGGTATCTCTTGACGATATTCACGAGAACTATTCCACAGGGACGGGAGAGTATGGGCTTCCTTTGAGTTTCCGATATTTGATGAAAGGTTGGCGAGATCTGGCTCGCTTTGGCAAGAAGAAAGCTCCCTCTGCATCTGTTGGCGCCGTGAGGGTTAGTTTAAATGTTTGGATTCAATACTTCTATAATGGGCCGTTCTGTTTCCATGAAAGATTTGCTGAGGATGATAGGCCTCTAAGCCAGTACCATCAGCTGATTTTTCCTTCACAAGAGAACATGCGATATTTATCTGCTCTAGAAAATGAGAGGTGGAACCCTCGAAGATTGCCAGATCAGACTTATGTTGTAGCAAATCTCGTGTATTGGCTGGCCTCCTTTGTTGTGCCGTATGGAGAGGAGGGTCTAGTACGACCAGAGGTTATCTATCTTGCTCGTCTTCTTGCTGACGTGCACAGACTAGCGATTGCTCCTATTGCGTTGGCAAATATCTATCATGGCTTGGGTAATTTGACATCTCACAGCTCTCCTAGGGATAGGAGCGTATATATGGCGATCCACTACTTGAGTGCGTGGACTGGTCTATTGTTGCCAGCATTGTGTCAGAATGTACCAGTTGAAAATCCGGCGGCACCATTAATCTTCTTGTTTCGAAACCGCCCCGATCAGAGCCCGCATGAGCATTTATTAGGGGCGCGGAGATTGCTCTCATTTGTCCCTACTCAAGAGGAGGGCCTACACTTTGTCCACAACTCTTATGACTTCAGGTCGTTTACTGTTGAAGGCCCAAATGGGTTATCTTATGGCCTTCCTCATCCCCAGACCACTAGCTTTGTTTTCTACGAAAATTGGCTATGCTGTATCAGGCCTAGCATTCTTGTATTCAGGAAGGGCAGCACCACCATTCTTGAGCCATATTATCTTTACCGCTTTTCGTGGAATTTTGGCTACAATCAGTCAATTTCCCCTGATGCTGACTTCGCCATAGACTATAGACTTTGCAGGAGTCCTGATACCCACCTAGTTGTAGGTAGTTGGTGGGATTACTTTTTCAGGAGTACACCAGAGCAGGTATGTATTCTGCGAGAGAGGAGGCGGGTTGGCCAGATCGACATATACTACGCCCGATGGTGGTTCAAGCACATCAATGTTTTTAGACAACCTCCATAGAAGCTGAGAGAGACCGAGGAGGCCCGGCTGGGGAGGACTGATTTGCCACCTCTTATTACTGAGAATTCATTCCTTTATGCCCAGTTTTCAAGAATCGCTAGGGCGGTCAAAGATTTCCGTTCGTAGTGGGAGGCCAAGAATGGGGCAATCACCATAGATCGACCGCCATGTGCAGGGGCAATTAAGCCTTTGAAGCGCCCAACTGAGACCTCTTCGGGGCAGAGCAAGACCCTAGCAGATTAGAAAGTATATTCGTGGTGGGGGCATTTTTTATTATTAGATTGTGGGTACCCCCAAGATGCTTCTATGACCACTGCGCTTCACCCTGAGGGGTTTACAAATGACTTGTGGCCGAAGTGGGAGAGGCATTTGATCGGATCTATCATCCGTATTTTGCTTTTTGAATACGCATCCCTTGTTGAGAATAGCACCACATTGCAGGATCTTTGGGATGGTGTGGTCAAGGCGGGAGTTGTTGGTCTACATCCAGAATAGGTGGTGTTGCAGCCCACCTTTTCGCCAGCTCCGGACGGTATGCCGTTCAATCTTCTTTTTAAACTATCCTATTGCTTATTTTGCCTTGGCTAATCCTTAATTTTATCATATTCCTTGTGTTCTTTTCAGTAAGCTTTATTGCCGCAAAAAGCACCCCAGGCAGGGGAAAGAAAACCTCTGCCTCCCAGAAACGGACGCGGTCTGCTGAGAATGAGGGTCCCAGTACCCGGGCTTGTCGTCCTCGCACTAGAGGGAATGTCTCGCAGAGGCAGTCAGGTAATTTTTACACATGCTTGTATGGCCTTCAAAACAACATGTTAAATCACCTTAGTACTTTTCTTGACTTTCAGGCCCTTCAACTGTTGAAAAGGTGAGCAGTCTCCCTCCCGTGGATGAAACCCTTTCACCGGGATTGGAAGACACTGTAGAAGAGGGAGAGTTACAAGATGGTGATTACAACCCAGTGTCGGGTGCCTCGCCACCTTTCCCTGATGGAGAGCCTAATGACAATGCCCCTCTTGGTATGGTTACTTTGATGAACATGGTCATGTAGACTTATTTTTGATTCACTTTTGAAGATGTGCTTTCCTCTCTCTCTCTTTTTTAAGAGGAAACTTTTGAAGAGAGAGGTACAACCACATTTCTTGGACAGGAGCCAGGACCGAACACCGATCTTGCTTCCTCGAGTGAGCTTCCACATAATTCTTTTCCTTTATCTCTTCTTTTTTTTTTCTCTTTTTTGTGTATTTAAGAGATTACTCTGACTCTGCTCGCCTTCAGGTTACTTGGCAGCAAACATGGCGATTTCTGTGTGGGAGTTCACTACACTCCTAGATTCTGGACTAAATACAGATTTACCTGACTTTTTTGCCAACCTTTTTGCTGATGGGGCAATGGTGGCCCAATATTCCAAAGCCCTTCTTGTTGAAATTTGCGGGGAGGAAGATCCAGTGTCGGAGGCACAGATGAACAACCTCTCAGACCTTGGCGGTAGGTTAGATTTCTCATACCATCGGTGAGTGCATTTGGTCCCGAGCCTTTAGCTATTCTTTGCCTCGCCCAGGTATTTATGTAAATTTTATTGGTTTCTTGTCTTATGCAACAGGTGGTCCTCTTATCCCAGATCCCCTAGGTACCTTGGAAGAAACTGGTGGAGGTACTCCACCAATGGAGCCAGATGTTGGTGCTTCAGGGGTTGGCGCCGAGGACAATGAGGCTTTAGGAATTGAAGGCGAGAGTGCTATTTTTTTAAAAGAGAATCCAGCCTTGATCCCAGCAGAGGGGGAATTCGAAAGTCATGTGGAAGCCTCTCCTTCTGCCTCGGGGTCTACAATTCCACTCTCCGACGGGGCCGATGCCATTGGTTTGCAAGGTATTGTACCTTTGATTTCCTTTCATTGTTTCTCAGCTCTTGGGCACAGCTAATTTCATGCTCTGGGCTGACCCTTACTATTTCATCCTTTAGAGCACATTGAGGATGTCAATATGCCACAGGGTGGCCCGAGTACAGAGGGGACTCATCCTCGTCCTTCTAGCACAGATGGGGCGACCCCCATTTCATCAGGAGATGCGGACCTCGTGCCATTAAGTAATTGACTTCTTTGAAATATCATCCCTTACTACATTCATGTGCTTCTAACCATCATATTTTTGAACCATTCCTAGGCGCAATGGAGTCTATTAGGGGAAGATCAACACCCTCTTTGCATGTTGGTCCCGTTGTCACGAGGGAGGAGGTGCCTAGGCCCACCCGGAGGGGCGAAACCTTAGAGGAGCCGACTTTGTCAGGTAAGAATACAACCCAGCTCCTAAAAAGGCATTTCGACTCTGGTTTCGTTCTTCTAGCTCTGAAGATAATCATAACGTTCTTCTCTTTTCTGATTCATTTTTTTCTTCCTCCTTTGCAGATTCGCAGAGGAAGGCCCTTCTAAGCACGGGCAATGAAGGCAGAGACGCGGCATTGGGGTTTTACTTCCCTACCCATGGAGTTGACTGGCCAGACGGTCCCCAGCCTGTGCCTTTTGTGGGGGCCGAGGTGATGCTCTGCACTCTTATTAGCGGTGCCCGGGCCATGCTCCAGCGGGAGGTCCTCCCGTCAGTGGAGGCCATGCGGGATGTTCTGCGAACTAGAACGCGAGGCTATCACATATTAGGGCTGCCAAAAGAGCCTTGGATAGCAGTAGTGGAGGATGTTTGGGAGGAATTTCGGCAGCTATACGAGTCCTCAGTCCGGGAGGCTTATCATTTGAAGATCCAGCAACTTGAAGAGGAAATACATGCTCTATCAGACGAGGCGAAGGAGTTGGACTCTCGAGTTGAGGAGGTTCGAGGTTGTCGGGAGTCCCTTGAAGTGGCGGAGGGTGAGAGTAAGAACCAAGCCACACTACTTAAACAGACTCCAAGCCATTTTTGCAAAAAATTGAAGGATTGTAAGCAACAACAGAGTCGAGTGCCAGGGCAGCACAGTAGGCACGGGTTGAGGAAAGTTCTCTTCTTGTACGACATTCGGAGGTGCAAGCGACTATTGCTGCCAAGTGGAGCCAGGTTGAAGCCCACCATTCATGAGCTTTCTCCTTGGGTACCATGCTATTCTCTCCTATTTTTTTTTATTCCTCTAGCGTTTGTGATCTTGTAGTTACCCCGAGGGGTTGTCTCGGGCTCTAATTTTGCAGGTGAATAATAGAAACAATTCATATGAACTCCTTTGTTTTGATTGTGGTTGCTCTTCATTGTAATACCTCAGCCATGTTTTTTTTTTTTTACTTTACTAGTCTTGGTGCTCTTTCGGGTTTTCACCAAAACTAGCCCTCTTTAATTTTTTCCAGCGTGCCCTTTCGGGTTTTCACACTGAGGGGTTGACCAAGAATGGTTTAGGAACTAGAACTTAGGTATTTGAGGCTGACCAAACGAATCTTGGAAAGTCAGAACTTACATTTGGGGCTGACCAAAGATGGTTTAGGAGCCGGAGTTTAGGTTTTTGGGGCTGACCAACTGGAGTTTGGAAAGCCAGAACTTACATTTGGGGCTGACCAAAGATGGTTGAAGAGTTGGAACTTAGGTATTTGGGACTGACCAACCGGAGTTTGAAGAGCCAGAACTTACATTTGGGGCTGACCGAAGATGGTTTAGGAGTCAGAACTTAGGTATTTGGGGCTGAACAAACGAAGTTTGGAAAGTCGAAACTTACATTTGGGGTTGGGGCTGACCAAAGGTGGTTTAGGAGCCGGAACTTAGGTATTTGGGGTTGACCAAACGAAGTTTGGAAAGTCGGAGCTTACATTTGGGGCTGACCAAAGATGGTTTTGGAGCCGAAATTTGAGTATTTGGGGCTAACCAAACGAAATTTGGAAAGCCAAAGCTTGTATTTGAGGCTGACCAAAGATGGCTTTGGAGCCAAAATTTGAGTATTTGGGGCTAACCAAACTAAACTTGGAAAGCCAGAGCTTGCATTTGGGGCTGACCAAAGATGGTTTTGGAGCCGAAATTTGAGTATTTGTAGTTGACGCGGTGGGACACGAACATAGGCTATTCGAAGTAACCGCTAGCTTTTCAGGTCTTATGGTGTGCTAGAGTAATCCCTTTCTTACTCTTTAAATTTCTTTGGGAAAGGGGACATCTAGCAATGATCGCTATTCGAACTCATGCTCGGGAGCATGATACAACTCTAAATGTTTTCCATTTAGAGGCGGGAATGACGTTTCTCCTTTAGGGTCGATGACCGTATACGCGCCTCTTTCATAGACCCTTGTGATGACATAGGGCCAACGCCAATTGGGTTGTAATTTACCACTGGATTTGCCTGCCATGACTTGCCTTTCTTTTACCATAACATGGTCACCTCTGTTGAACGCCCTTTGTTTCACGAGCTTATCATAAGCTTGCGTCATCTGGGCTTAATATGCCTGAAGATATTTGTAGGCTTCCAACCTTTTGCCTTCTAGGTTAGATAGTTCTTCGAGCCTTCTTTCTATTTCGTCTTGTTCTTGGGTCGGTAAGCCGACGTGCACCGCTATCTGGTAGGAGGACATCTCAATTTCAATTGGTACTGCGGCTTCCGCTCCATATACTAGAGAGAAGGGGGAACAACCAGTAGGAGTCTTGTAGACTGTCCTGTATGCCCAAAGAGCTTCATGTATCTTTTTGCTCTAATCTCTCTTACGGTTGTCGACTATCTTGGCTAGAAACTTGCAAAGGGTCTTGTTAAATGCTTCAGCCAATCCATTAGCTTGGGGGTTATATACTGTTGAAGTTCTCCAGTCGATGTGAAATTTTGTCGCCAACTGGTAGATGGTTCTATTTTTGAATGGAGTATCATTATCAGACATAATCTAGCTGAGAGTATCGAATCGGTATATAATGTGATGTTTGACAAATTGGGCGACTGCCTCTCCGGTGACCTCCCGTAAAGGGATAGCTTCGACCCATCTGGAGAAGTATGTTGCGGCTAGGATGAACTTGTAGCCTTTTGTGGATAGTGGGAAGGGTCCCACGATACCCATTCCCCATTTTGTGAAGGGTCACGTAGGGGCCGTGGGATGCAACGAACTTGGAGGTCTTCTTGGCACTGGGCCAAAAGCTTGGCACTGATGGCGCGTGCGGGCGTACTGATTGCAGTCCGCATACATGGTGGGCTAGTAGAAACCCTTAAGTTTTATGTTATTCTTCATCTTGTCTCCTGCTTGATGGGCACCGCAGAGTCCTGAGTGGACCTCGTGCATGATCATCTTAGCCTCCTTTGGTGAGAGACATCGCAGGAGAAGAGACTTATCTTTTTCATGGACAAATCTATACAATTGATCCCTATCAACTGGTATGACGTCGCCCTTTGCAGTAGCTGAACTCTTTGAGCCCGATCTGGGGGGAGGCAACCCTTCTTTATATCGATAATTGGTTGGTGTCAATCTTGCTCCTCTTTTTCAGCGGGATCACCTTCTTCAATGGTGTTAACCTCAAGAATTGTAGGGCCAGCCTCTTTGTCCAAGACACTTGGCATATGCTTTGCTTTCTATGTCTAACGATTATGTCTAATTCTCCTTCAGGTGGAAATTTATGGCCGAAGCGAACTTGGCCAAGGCATCTGCTTAAGAACTTCTGCTTATGGGGACATGACCTATTTCGAATAGGTAGAATTTCTTTTTAAGCCTCATCACAGTGGTATGGTAAGGAATTAATTCCTGTTTCCGAATATCGTAGTCACCTATGACTTGTCGTATAACGAGCTACGAGTCTCTATAGACTTTGATACATTTGATGTCCATTTCTAGAGCTAATTGGGGCCTGACAATTAATGCTTCATATTCTACCTCATTGTTCGTCAACGACTTCATAAGGGCACAAGAATTATGTAGAATTTCTCCTTAAGGAGTCGCGAAGACAATATCCGCCCCTGACGTGAGGCCTGTAGTGTTGTTAGATTTCTTAACCGTTCGGGAGGCACCATCAAAGTAGAGCTCCCAGCATGGAATGTCAATTGCGAGGGCATCTTCTTCTTTTTGTGATGGGTCATCCTTAACTTAGTCTTCTGCTTCTGGTTGAGGCAGGAGAGTTTCTTCATCAGGAAATCGAATGTTAAGTGGAGAGTCTGTCGGGATTGGGTGTGTCGCCAAAAACTCTGCCATTCCTTGTCCTTTGATTGCCTTTTGAGGGACAAAGATTATGTCAACTTCCATGAGTAACACCCATTGTCGTAATCTCCCTGACAGTACGGGCTGTTTGAGGAGGAACTTGAGTGGGTCATGCTTTGAGATTAACTCCACCTGATAGGACATGAAGTAATGTCTTAACTTCTTCACGGCAAGCACTATACTGTCGTAGTATAACTCCATTGGCGAATAGTGGTGTTCAGGGTCAATCAACTTCTTGCTGAGGTAGTATAGCGGTTGCTCCTTGCCCTCTTTGTTTATTTTCGCCAGTAGGGCTCCCAAGGAAGCATCCATGGCAGCTATATAGAGTATCAGAGGCTTTCCTTTGACTGGAGCTCCTAACACCAGGGGAGTGAGGAGGTAGTCTTTAATTTGTTCAAATGCATCCTGACACTCCTGGTCTCATATGACGCCTTTTTTCATCAACTTTCCAAAAGGTGCGCATCTTTCTGAGAGGTTAGATATAAAGCGCCTAATATAGGCTAGCCTCTCCTAGAGAGATCTCAATTCAATTATATTTCTGGAAGGTGGTAGTTTCTGAATTGCCTTGATTTTATCGGGGTCTATTTCAATTTCCCGATATCTGACAATGAAGCCGAGAAATTCGCCGCTTGAGACGCCAAAGGCGCACTTCATTGGGTTCATCTTAAGTTGAAATTGACGAAGTCTTTCAAAAACCCGACGCAAGTCGGCCAGGTGATCTTCCCGTTTTCGGGTTTTAACGACGAGGTCATCATAGCACTCGACCAAGTCGTGGAGCATTTCATCAAAAATTTTGATCATTGCCCTTTGGTATGTGGCACCGGCATTCTTCAAGCCGAAAGACATCCTTTTGTAATTAAAGATCCCTTTGGGAGATCGAAAGGCCGTGTGTTGCTCATCTTTAATGGCCATACGGATCTGGTTGTATTCTGACGATCCATCCATAAAGGATAAAGCTTCATGTCCTGTGGTCATATCAACCATGGTTTTAGTGATCGGGACAGGAAAGTCGTCCTTCGGACATGTTTTATTTAAGTTTTTGTAGTCAATGCAGACGCGCACTTGGCCATTTTTCTTTTTGACGGGGACTATGTTGGCGAGCCAAATTGGATAGATGCAGGGCTCTATAAAGTCCACTTCTAGGAGCTTGCCAACTTTGGTATTTACCTTGAGCTCGAGCTCGTGGCGCATACGCCTTTGAGCTTGCTTGACCGGTTTGGTCGTGGGGAGTATGGCCGATTCATGCTATGCCACGAAGGCCTCCAGCCCGAGCATTTCTTTATAGGTCTAGGCAAAGCAATCTTTGTATTCCAATAGGAGTTGTTTGTATGCTTGCCTTTCTTCCTCATTGAGGAGGGTGCTGATGAAGATTGGTCGGGGCTCGTCAGCATCTCCGAGGTTGAGCTCGACTAATTCATCTACAATCGCTTGCCCGCCATCCTCAAGTTCCTGCGGAGCTGGCTGTAGATCAATCAAGTCCTCGTCCTCGTTGGACTTGGCGGCGTGAACATCATGATAGTCCAAGTTGTTGACAATGGACGAACAAAGTTGTTCATCCTGGTCTTCGGGTGCCACTTGTTTTGTTGTTCATTCGTGGGGTGGCTAGGCTCCTCACCAGAGTATGGCTTACTGGAGAGGGGTAGCAACCCTAGAGTGTTTGCAGAATAATGGATTTTAAAGTTTGCTTCTCGGCCAGGGACGAGGCCTCTCGCTTCCTTTGCCACAAACTTAGGCAATGCAGACGCGACTAAGGCGAGGATTTGCTTGGCCGAGGACTTCGGCCGATCCCATGGATGAGGTTGCGGGGGAGACATTCGATGGTTTTGAATTTGAATAACTCCCGACTGTATCAGACCTTCGACCTTCTTTGAGGACATAACAATCTTCTGTGGCATGGCCCGACATTCGGTGATACCGACAGAAATTGGCTTCTTTGACCCTGCCCTCCTTGGCTAGCTTGCAAGGCTCTGGCAGTGTTATAAGCTCCCGTGCCATGCAAAATTCAAACAATGGCTCGGTATGCACCTTGATGAAGGAGTACGATATCTCCATCCGCTGAACTAGTGTCATAACAGGAGATTTTCTCTTGACATCTTCATGGATCCTACTCGGGCCAGTTCCTCCCTGGGGATGAATACCCATGGGGGAGAATCCCACGTCACTGGCTCTTTACTTGATGGCATAATGGACCTTAGTAAGTTTGGCTTCATCGGCCGGCGTTTCGGCCAAATTTGTTGATGGGTTGACATTTGCTGCAGACTCTAGGTTGCTTTGATAGTTTGGTGGACATGCGAGATGTCTCAGCAAGACATCCCGTTCTCGTAATAATTCTTGCACGAGAGATTTCAGTGCTTGATTCTCCCGCTTCAAACCTTCCAAAGTGGTGGTCGGGCTTTCTTGCTGTTCATTTATAGGGGCGTTGTGATGACTGGCGTGGGGTTGTCCAGCTCCCTGAGGTGAAGCCCAACCAATTGGCCTAGAGCTACTTGCCCAACATCTTCGAGTTCTCGCAGGGCAGGCTGTAATGTAATAAAATCTTCTTCATTACCAAAACCGGCGATGTGGACGTTCAAATTGCCAATGTCAAGAGATTGAACTTGACTATCGTGACTTCCGGGTGCCGACTCCTCTTGGTATTCACTTGTGTAGGTGCCGGTCTCCTGACCCGGGCTTGAATTGCTGGCGGAGGGTGAGAGCCCTACAGTGTTGATAGCATAATAGATTTTAAAGTCTACCCCTGGGTCGTACCCCAACCCTCTTCTGTCTTTCGTGGAGAAAGGGGGCTGTCCTCTAACTTGGGAGGGGTACCACAATTGCCGAAAGTAGTCACGCCGTAAAGTCTCTTGTACTTGCCGGATATTATGCTTCTGGCACATTTCTTTAATATATTTGGGCATATTGTCCATTTCTTGGACAAGTTCGGGGGCATTCTTGGGGATCTCACTCCCGCCGAAGTCATCATCGGGAGGACCTTGAGGTACCAAGTCTCCCTTGTAGAAGATGATGGGCTTAGCGGACTTATTGGTCTTCTTCTTCCCTTTCCTTTGGTATGTGACGATAAATGTCTTTAATTGCTCTACTTGATGCTCCTCCCTTTGAAACGACAGTTGCATGCATGCCAAGGGTAGAGAGATACTTTTATCAATTGCCTGACTGATGAAGTTAGCTTCAAAATTAATTTCCCACTTTTCTAGTCGAGGAGGCTTGGTTTTAGCGGTGGTAGCTTGTATGCTCAGTCGGTGCAACCTAGCTAGGTCCTCGTTTACAACAAAGAGCTCTTCTTCATCTTCTTCTTCTTCCACCTTGGCCTTTTGCTTCCCTTTATCCTTAATTTTAACTGGAGGTTCGACGGTGGGTTTCGTCGAAGTATAGTTGAGCATCCGTCAGATTACACTCATTTGGATGAAACAGGGCCCGGTCAGCAAAGACTGTGTGTTGCTCTCCACCCTTTGCATATTTGATGCATTGATGTAGAGTTGACAGGACGACCCAATTTTCATGCAACCATGGCCTCCCGAGAATGGCTTTGTACGACGTATTAGCGTCGATGATATAGAAGGTAGCTTTAGTGACGAAGTTATCCATGGTGACTCTCACTTCTACTTTACCCAGTGCATCTTCTGAATTCTGATTGAATCTTGAAATTTTAACGTCGTTGACCCTTTGCAGGTAGGGTACGAGAAATAAAGACTTAAAAAGTCTTAAGGGACATTATTTGACAGACGCCTTGGGGTCCACCAGGATCCGATTTAATTCATGACCATTTATCTTCCCTTGCATATATAGAGGATGATTATGGCAAGGGGATGAGAGCAGCATATCTTTATCTGTAAATGTAACGGTTGTTGCAAGAGCTTCATATGCCTGAGTCTGAAGTTCAACCACTTGAGCTTCATAAACTTCTGGCTCCTGGAGAATTTTTACGAGGGCCTCCCTTAATTCTTTACTCCAGACAATGGCTTCCCATATGGTGACATAAGTTGGCATCCACTTCATGTGTTGGATGATTTTCCAATCAGCCCGGGCATGGGCTTGATCCAACGGAGGGATCATCTCCAACAGAGGCTTAGACTGATAATTGAGCTTCTTACTTGGCTCTGCTTTTCCTTGACCATTTGGTTCTTCTTGGAATAGTGGAGCTAGAGATTCTTCTTCTTGAGGAAGCAGCTCATCATTATCCTTGCCATAGGGACCTACTTGAGCTGGATGAGCTGGCTTTTCTTGTGGGACCGGGTTTACTGGCTCATCTTGTTCGTCTGATGGGCCAAAGGAGAAGGTAGCCGCCCCACTTTGAATTTGAGTTGAAGTTGCGGGCTTTTTCTGCGGGGCTGGTTTCACTGGCTTCTCTTCCTCATCTGATGGGTTGAAGAAGAAGGTTGCAGCCCGAACTTGAACTTTGGGCACGGGACCCGGTTCTTCCCCTTTGAAGACAATGACCCTTTGGGGGTGTGCTGGATTAGCACTCTTGCCATTAGAGGATGCCGAGTGCCTCCCTCGTCCACGTCTACGGCCTCTGTCGCGACCGCGGTTTCGGAGTTTTGCATTACGACGACGGTATGTCGCCATTGTGATCCTACCACCAGCCGCAGGAGCAACAGTGTTTTCTCCGCTTGGTGTTTGCAAACTTTCAGGCGGAGGAATTGACACCATATTACATGAGAAGTTCTTGAGCATTTCTTCCAACCTTTCTATAGTGAGCTCTTCATCTTTGTAAAAGATAGACAGTTCCTCCGGAATGGGAAGTTTCTCGCCCCCTTGTGCGCGTTGGTACATTTGTCGGAGCCAGCTCTTGAGTCGGGTCTTTCGCTCCAACTCTTCCCATGGAATATACTTATCAAGGGGGATAGCTCCAGTTGGCGTAGAAAGAACATACTTCTTCAATTCATCAATTAACTTTTGCAAGGGAGTTAGCTCTTCGTGTGCTTCCATGGCCGCTGCCTGCTCGGCCTGTTTCTTCAATCTTCTCTTTAAATTCTTCTTTTTCTTCTTCTCCTGCTTGTTGACTCGCGCCAAGTCCATTTGAGACGGGGTGCGTCTTTGAAGGTAACTGGGCAATGCCCCCAACATTAGGGTTGTTGGGATGAGTCTTTCTCTTAGAGGGCTCAGAGTGGATGTTCTTCCTTGGAGTGATGTTGTTCCAATCAGCTTCTACTTCAGGAATTTGAAATGTAGCGTTAATTGTCTGCTCAACTTTTTTAGGCGGCAATTCTTGAAATTTGGCCATAAAAAGATCGGAGCCTTGAGGTGTTGCCGAGACTACATGCCTTTTGCTTACTTGCTATCGTGTTGACTCGAGGTTCACCCTGGGGAGCTCTGTCTTGGCTTTTCTGTTTCGTGTTTGCCAAGAGACTATTGTAGAACCTCTCTGCAGAGACTTGCCTTCCTGGCTTCGCTCAAGCTCTGGTTTGGCCTTTTGTTGTTGGGGCTTGCCTTTTTGACTTTGCTCAACATTTAATTTAGCAACTTCCTTCCGAGCCTTGCCTTTTTGGGTTTGTTGGGCCTTTGACTGGGAACTTCCTTGTTGAGTCTTGCCCTTCGAACTTTGGTTAACCTTTGATCCTGGACTTCGTTGCTGGAACTTGCCCTTCGGGCTAGGGTTGGCCCTTGATTTAGGATCTTCTAGGCGGGACTCCTGACCTGCATTGCTTGCACATGCGACAAGCAGCATTTGACCCGGGCTTCCAGAGCTTGGCTCAAGATGGTACCTGGGAGGATCACAGACTAATACCTCCTTTCCGCCCAAAAGAAGGTTAAGTAACCTCCTGGTGTCTTCTTCTGAGAAAGGTAAAGACTTTAGGTTCTCCCACGACTGCCAATTCGGGCACTGGGCCATGGATTGATCTTGACTGAGCATGACATTCTCTTTGTCCGGCTTAGGGGATGTCCGAGATGTCGATGCATGAATGGCATTCACTGAGAAAATTGATTGGCCCCGTAGGGGAGACCTTGAACGTCTCTGGAGATGACGGTCTATATTTATCACTCGTCGGGTGATCAAATCCTACGCGAGGTCTTTAAAGGCAGAGCAATCATAGATGACATGGCCCATGGCACGATGGTACATGCAATAACCATGCTGGTGCCTTATGCTGGTACTCGGACTACTGTTTGGCGTAGGGAGCTGTATCAACCCCTCTCTTCGGCAGATATGAAATATTTCCAAAGTTTTGTACCGAGGGAAGGAGTATAACCTCTGCGGAGGTTCATCGGCGGATGAGTCTGCCGAATCTTCAGACAACCAACCCCCAAATCTTGGCAGCCTTCGAGCTTCTACTGTAGCTTCTGATTTGCAGGTATGGGCTGGGGCAAACAACCCAGTGGAAGGTACTGGGGAGAGTGCTGACAATCGCTCGTCAACACGCTTCACAAGCTGTAGTAACTTTTGCTGATCGCGCTGCAGTCGTCTGACCTCTTTTTTAATTTTTCGGACAGTTCTCCGAATGGCTAGGCATTCAGACATTTGAAGGAGAGTGCCCCCTTGTAAAGCTTCTTGCCGCCCAAGAAGGGAAGCTACCTCAGGCTGATTAGCGACAACCCTCGCCCTTGCTCTAGAACTTTTATGAATGATGTTTACAGACAAGTTTGATTTTCGCCAAACATGGGGTTAAGGTAGGCTAACCAAATGTCCTCGCTTTGAGATGGCGCCACTGTGAATTATTTTATCTAACTCATTCTTGCAAGTGTAGCAATCCTCAATGACATGACCCAACATGTGATGGTAAATGCAATAATTGGGCTCATGTGTTTTGCTCATTTTTACAGGTCTCTTCGGCCTTGACAGGGATATGATTTTATTCTTCATGCAGAGTGTGAAGAGCTTCTCAATATATTCCCTTTTGAAAGAATAGGGAGTTTTCATACACACTGTCAATCCCACAGGCGATTTGCCTTTGGCCTTTTTGAAGGATTTGCTTGAGCCGCCTTTTCCGTGGAGATGGCTGCCCGAAAGAAGGGAGTCCGCCACATTTATCGATGTCTTAGTCATCATCGGTGAGGGCTCGACATTTATCGAAAGCCCATTATCACTTTGGTTGCTTGCCGAAGATGCGAGACACTGAAACAGAGCCTCGCGTTCTTGCAGCAGTTCTTTTAAAAGAGACCTCAATGCTTGGGTCTCGCGCCTCAAACCCTCCAAAGTAGTGGGCTGAACGTTATAAAGAATATTTTCGAGCCTTTTATTGACATTGCAAAGATTTCTCAACATCTCGATCAATCGAGGCCCCTCGTGTTGAAATGACGCTTCATGAGAATGGTTGCTTTGGGCCGGGGATCCCTCGGTACAGCCTTGATTTAAAATTTTCTCGACAACTTTTCTAAGACTTTTCCTTGTCATGCCGTCTCCTTGAATATCGATCTCCCCCTTTTGGATGAGGGTTTCAATACAATCTTGCACTTCCTCACGCTCCCCGGTAGAGTGAGATATTATGACGTGGTATTCACAATATTTAGGATGGGCTTTCTCCACCTCCGTGTAGGTTGGCGGCGGGTTGTGCACCATTATCCGACCCTCTTTAAAGAGGACATCGAATATCTTCTTAGTGTTCTCCTTTGGAAAGGAGCATTGGTGAGAGGGCCTCCAATCGGGATACCACAGAATGGGTTTAGTCCCACTGGGGCCGGCTTCGTCTGCCCCCGAGTTGGGGAGTGTAAAGGCCGTCGCCTGATAGCTCACAATAGCTGAATGATGATGGTGGATGACGTTAGCCGAGCGGGTCGACCTATCTCAAGTGTGGGGCTGAGGAGGGTCAACCAGACACCCTTCCATGTTAATGAATTGGTTTTGAATCATTTTCTCCAACTCACTTTTTGAAAACATAACAATTTTTGACGGTATGCCCTAATAAGCGGTGATCTACACAATAATTGGGATCATCCGACTTGTTGACCTCCTCTGGCTTTTTGGGCTCTGGCAAGGATATCAGCTTGCTTTTCATGTAGAGGTTAAAAAGCTTTCTGGTGTGCTCATTTTTGAAGGAGTAAGGGGTTTTCATGCGCTTGACCAATCTTGTGGCCGATGCCTTCTCTTTAGGCTTCTTGCCGGAGTCACTTGGGATCGTTCCTTTACCGTCTCCATTCGTAGGAGGGAAGTCGACATAATTTGCCTCTTTCCCAGTAGCATTACGCTCCTTGGGTGTCTTGAGGGTGGGTATGTTGGATTATCGGCGAAGAATATTTCGATCACCGCGATTACCGAATTCAGTTGATCAAATCCTTTAATACTTGCCCCCAAGAGCCTTTCACTGACTTCCGCGGCCAGGCCTCTTTGGCATATTGTGATGGCATCCTCTTGCGAAGGAGGGTTGTCGCATCTCATGCTAAAATCTCTCCAGTGTTTAATAAAGTCTAGCGCAGTCTCTCCTCTTTTTTGCTTAAGCGAGTAGAGCTTCGCATGGGACACTTTCCTTTCGGTCGACTGAAAACGGTCGATAAACTTCTCTTGTAAGTCTGTCCAATCGGCCACAGAATTTGGCTTGAGTCTTGAGTACCATTGAAAGGCAGTGCTTGTGAGAGAGGTTGCAAAATTGCGGAGGAGATAAGACTCTTTGAGTACCAAGTCACCCATGGCCGTTATATAGTAGGCCAGGTGTTCATGTGGAGATCCCTGCCCATGGAACTTTTGGACATTTGGCGCCTTTGGGTAGTCCGGCGGGAGCTTCTTAAATTGATGATGAAGTGGATATGGCACGCTATAGAGATCCACAGTGGCAATACCCTCGTCGCGTTGGGCGAACTTATCTTCAACTATTTTCTCTATCATACGTTGCTGGGCGATGACCTCTTCAACCGCTAGAGTTTGGGAAGGCTAGACATTGGGCGGGGCACGAAGTGACTCGGTCCCTGCTTTCATGGCTACATTATAGGGTGCCGTTATTTGTTGGTTGACAATGGTAGGGTTACCCAACTGTTGCTCGCATCGGAGGTTTTGGTTGTAGACCGGTGTTGGAGGTCTTTGGGCATTCACATTCATTTGCCGCTTCATCTTTAGTATGAGATTCGTCATCTTTATGTGCCACGCTGCATGGTCTCAAACTTGGCGTCGTCGGACATTGCTTGGAATGCGGCCCTCGTGGGGGGCTCAAACACTGGATTTATATATCCACCGATGGGCCGAACTCCCCCGTCCCCGTGGATGCTTATAACCTCATCGGGTCTATCTCCTCTTGGGGCACATTCTCGTCCTAGTTCTGAGTCGGCTCTTGGACGGGTCCCGGGTGTTAACCCTGGGGAGAAGTTCTTGCCTGGCCACTAAACTGGGCTTGGAGGTTTCTTCTGGCGGCATTCCTGGTGTTGAGATATACCGCATCCGTCGCCGAGTTTGGGCCATTTAACCCAGTAGGTTCATGTGGGTTGGGCGGGTTGCCAACAGCTTCCTTTGGTTCTCTACTAGAGGCAAAGCAAGTGTAGTTCTTCATATTGTCCCCGGTGTCGGACAGTTGAACCACCCTTCACTTCTTTGGTGGTTGGAGTGCGGGACGGGCCGGTTCCCCCAACTTGTCAAAAATTGACAGTCGTGTCGAAGGAGCTTGTGTCAGCCTGTCAAAGATCGAAATTCGCGCCGATGATGCCTGGGCACGACTGGCTCCTTTAACTTGGATTATCCATGGGGTTTGAGAGGTAGGATTGGGGTTACGATAAACCCCCTTTCTCTTTGCCCTTGCCGGCGCAGGGGTTTGACATCTTGGGATGCCGAAACATGTTGCTCTTGGGCTTGCTCGGGCTTGCTCGCCCTGGCCCTTTTGATTGTGCGAGCTTCTTGCTTGGTGACCCACACCTGCTTCATTTTTTGGGGGGCGCTCCACAGTTACGCTGTCCCTATTTTTGGTGTTGGACTTCTTCCTGAAGTCCGATTTGTCTTCCCGCATTCGGTGAAGAAGCGAGTAGCAGTTGGAGGTCGGAACTGTTGGGACATGTCTGACCCAAGGTACAATCGGTTCGCCGCCGTCAAGCCGAACGCAGAGATCCTCGACAAGCACTATCTTACCGGATCTTGATATTGTCGCCACGGGCTTCCTGCTTTGGCGATTTTGGTGTTGCCCCCATTTGGCAGGGACGGCGCCAAATGAGACGATGTTAACTGAGAAAACTCGGCCTTGAGAGGCGGGGCTTGGTGCTCCCAGCAGCGACAGACATGGCCGGCGCAGCAGGCGTTGGCTGGGTTACGAGGACCACCCTTAGGAAGAAGGGGACCCCACAACGGCAGGAGAATCCCCAAAGACAATTGGGGTAGCCAGATAGCCGAATCTGGCATGATTTGCGACGACGAGAGGGCTGTAGGTGACCGCCGTCATTGAAGTCAGTCGAACCTTGTTTTTGATCTTTTGAGGATGAAAGTTGAGTCCCTCCCTGCTCCCTCCTGTAAGGACAAAAAGAGCATCAGGACCTTCGCAAAGGCATTAAAATCTTTAGCAGTAATAAGAAAGGCGGCAAAAGTTCTACCGGACGTGTCAGTCTGTTTCACACGCGGAATTCCCCTACACGGGTCTGGTTAATATTGGTTTAAATTTGCGTGCTTGAGCATATTTGTTGATTCTGCATTTTTTTATTTATCAGACGATGTAGGATTCGTGTATTGGACTTTTCCCCGCCGATTGGAGTCAACGTTAATTTACATCGGACAAGTCCGAACACCTTTGATTAACTGCTAAAGACTCCCTTTTTACCTTTACGGCCCATGCCCTGAGACATGGGGACATTTTTATGATTTTTCTTTTTTTGAGCGAGAGTTTTTCCTATAAATTTTCCTCTTACGTAGGTTTAATCACAATTTTTCAAAGGACTCATTTGGAGTTTCTAGCGTGACTAAGACACCATGTGTGGTCCTTTTAATTTTCCTGAATTTTCTGTATTTTCTCAGATTTTTTGCGGATATATAAGCAATTTTGAAGAAATCCAAGGTAAAAACGCAATTTTTGAGCCTTAGCCTTGAGCGGGGACATTTCCATAATTTGAGGAGCATTCTTTTGAATGGAAATATCTCTCTCTTGAATTTTAACATTTTTTTATTTTTCTTGAAATATGTGGACTTTTACGCAATTCTGAAGGAATTTGGGGTAAAAATATAACTCTCAGATCATGTGGGGACATTTGCATAATTTTTTCATAATGAAATTGATATATTTCTATCGTTCATTGAATTTTCATATCTTTATATAATGCATCTCGTAATATAATGTCTTTTCGTACACCCGGGAGGGCATTTTTGTCAATACCTACCCTAGGAGGACTTTCTTATAAATTGTAGGGACTTAAACCCAAGAAGACTGGATAGGAAAGAAGGGGGCGCAGCCTTCTTCACCTCTCTTGCACTTGGGCCTCCTTGAAGCTCACCAAGTCTTCCTCTCTTCTTCTTCTTCTTCTTCTTCTTCTTTCCCAGCCTCTTCTTCTTCTTTAGTCCTTGGAGGCCTCTCCCTTTTATAGGCGCGGGAAGGAGAGGTGGAGGGGATTCTATCTGATTGGAAACACCCTCTGGAGGAAGTGCAAGGGACATGTACGACTCTTCCCCTTCTCACTTCAATTTTTGTTTTTTGTTTTATTTTTCTTTTTTTATCTGCGCGGACAGAGGGGACCGGAGGGGGTACCCCCTCCGGTTGCACAGTGATCGGAGGGGGTCCCCTCTGGTCAAATAGGTACCGGAGGGGACCTCGAGGGGGGTCCCCTCCAGTCAAATAAGTATCGGCTTCAAACCGGAGGGGGGGGGTCCTCCGGTACATGGGGACCGGAGGGGTCCCTCCAGTTAAAGAGCATCGGAGGGTCCTCCGGTGCGTAGGCCACCGGAGGGGGTCCCTCGTCTGGTCTAAAGGCCTCAAACCGGAGGCCCCCCCCCCCCCCCCCGGGGGGGGGGGGGGGTCCTCCGGTGCGTAGGCCACCGGAGGGGGTCCCCCGTCTGGTCTAAAGGCCTCAAACCGGAGGCCCCCCCTCCAGTCTAACACCACCGAAGGAGTCCCTCAGTTGCTCAGTCCACCGGAGGGGGGTCCTCCTCCGGCCTTCGCATTGCCCGAGAGAGAAGAGAGAGGGGGAGGGGGGTCTTGCTCCTTGGCTTGCTTGGTTATAAATAGGGACCTCTCATCCCTTTCAAGCATTTTTTATTGCTGGAACTCGAGCTGCAGCGCGTGGAGAACCACTTCTTTGTCTACTTTTGGTCCCTTTGTCCGGGGAGTATTCCCGTTGACTATTGGGATGACTCGAAAGACAAATAATACTTCTTGTAGCGGATTTTTCGCGTGGGTGAATGGATTTACACCCCCCGCCCCCCATGAACTACTTGATAAAATTTCTCGTGCATGAAAGCACATATAAAATTACAGATAGTTCTTATTTTAACGGAACTCTTATGGGGGTTCACGACCGCCATGAACTTGTCGTTTCAGGGCCATTCATGATTCATGATACATTTGGTTTTGTTCTTTCTTTCTTTCTAGAAATTTTCTGAAAATATCAGAAATTAATAGTAAACTTTTCGGGGTCTAACAGTAGATTAGAGCGTCTCTTTCAGTTACTGGTGGAGCCACTAAAACCATTGATTTCATGCTCTTTTCTTGGTTTAATATTAGCGCAGTACCCTGACCTTGCCTTCATAGTAGCAGAAAAATGGGTTATCTGCTATCTTCCGGTAATCAATTTGACCTGGAGTCAAAAGGTGTAACATCGTACAACTAAGAATTTCAATGTTTTCAAAATGCTTTCTGTTCCTGGATCCTCTAGCCATTCTACAACATTTGGTATGTTTATTGTTGTCGTATCAATTACCTTTATTCTCTAAATACTTTCTTAAACTAAACTACCATCTCTAATTGCCATCCAAAGGCGCCAGTTATACCACGTTGTTATCAAGCTTCTTACTTACCCATGTTATTTGTATCTTATCATATAGTCACCAGCTACACCCATATAATTCTCATCCTTGTTTTTTGCCCATAATACATGTATTTTTTGTCATATATTCCTTTCTTCTCCCGTGCCCACTGCTTATCTATTCCAATCTACTTGGCAATCTTGCATCCACCTTTTGGACGGTGACAATCTGGCATACACTATTCCCCAAAAGGTGAAGATTCTTGTGCACGTTCTCATTCTTCTGCTCAAAAATCTCCATTTTTCCCTGAAGTTAAGATATTGCCTCTATTGCAGATCAGAACATGTATAAACGTTCATTGCACTTTCAGAAAAATGTAAATAAAGTTTGTTAAAGGTTTGCACAAAGCTTGGGAGGGAGATGCCCTCCTTTTTCCCCTGGCTCTGACAATGGGCGTTTGCTAGATGGTAAAAATGGTAAGGGAAAGGTTGCAATGGAATTTATTATGAGGAAAAAGAGGATAAATCATATGGAGGAAGCTTATCTAAAACATACTGCAAATGGGTACTGAGAACCATATAATGAACATGTCTCCGTGACACATCTTCTATAGTCTATTATTGTGTATTACGAGGGGAAGAAAGTAAAATTTAAAAGTTTTTTGAACCTCTTTCCAACACTCCAGTGATATAGGAGCAATAACCACGCCTTAGACCAGATGGTATGCATATATCAATAGTTTTGGCAACTCCATTGGGGGGACACTTCTTCTGAATAATAATGCCACGGGCTGCTAAAACCCTGCTATCTAGGTATCTTTTGATTGTTATTTGGAGATCCATAGTTGTCTTTGTACGCGGCCAAATTCACTTTTAGATAATTTCATTTTGTATAGGTCCTTGTGATTGCCCATCGGGTAGAGACAGTACTAATGGCAGATCGTATCCTTGTCTTGGATGGTGGAAAGCTGAAGGAGGTGAGTCGGTCGTCTTTTCTTTCTCAAGACGTTCGATGTGGCTTACCTGTGGCCAATGGGGTGGTTGTTTGATCTCTGATGGCGGCGGCGGCGAGTAATATAATCCTCATGTAATTATTCCATACAAGATCAGTTCTGACACCATCCAGAAAAAAGCCCACCTCAGGTTTGTGCAAATGCCACTACCGTATGAAATCTCTCTCTCACGTTGGCAGCTGTGTATCGAATACAGGTCCGGTAGGATGGCTATTTACTTCAGCTACGGGGATTACAACGAGTGAAGGTGTTCACTCTGTTGTTTGATTTTGTTGATTGGGTTCCCTCGTAGTTTTTTTTTTCTTTCCTTGAACAATGTAAGATGTTTGTTGATTGGGTTCCCTCGTAGGTTTTTTTTTTCTTTCCTTGAACAATGTAAGATGTATTTATGTATTTATCATTTTTTTAATTTATAATTGTAAAGGGGAATACAGAGTTACAGACCGTTCTGTTTCTTGATGGCTCTGTAGCTCCAGACCTTTGTCTTTTGCGAAAAAAAACGATGAGTATTTGATGGTCTGAGACTTTTCTTTTTCTTTACTTTGTTTTCTTTCTGTGGAGCTTTTGCATCAATACTGCTGATCATCGTGTCCATAGAAGAAGTGATGTGGTTTCTGTGCCCGGAGACGCTCACGAGTGTTTTCGGGTTTTGGGTAACTGAACGTTGATCATGATGAAGCTTGTTTGAAAGGAATCTGAGTGTGCGCTAACACAAGTTGTAAGTTGTGACTTGTTTATTGCTATTCATTCATATCAGCAGACGAAATTCAGCAGGGAAGGGAGCAGATCGCAGGCAACTGATATTTCAATAACCGACCCGATTCTTAATTTTGTTGATTTGGCCAATTTATTAGAGTAAAAATAAGTAATAAAAAGTCATTGATGGCATATTTAAACTAAAAACAACACGATAGGAAATGAATAATTAATAATGTTATTAAAGCAAATAACTGTAGTGTTAAATACAACTCTGATATTTATGTTATGTTGGTAACGTACAACTCAATTACAAGTTTCTATAACTGACTTCAAGAAACGCTAATAAATTAAATATTCGTTGATATTCATAATATTATTATATCAGAATTTCATTTAGGATATGTAAGTATTGCTGTTACACAAGCTAGGACTCTCTAGATTGTATATTTGTTTAATGAATTTAGATAAAACTTCTGCCGGAGTAATGTTATTATGTCACTCTTTTCGTTACATTTTTTTTTGCCATATTTGTTCACATCGTTTGATTTAATAATCAGATGGTGAAAACAGATGACTGATGACTTAAAGTTCAATGCTGTCGACCGTGCAAGCACAGAGTAACAAAAATTGAGACAAAAAAAATGAGTGACACCATAACATTACTTCTTTTTCATATTCTTAAAAATAATAAAAATGACAAGATCATAATGATTTTCATTAAAAAATTATTAAAAAATAAGAGAGAATTAATTAGGGTCCTTTGGCCGGGCCTATATTTTATTCCTCTTCCTCAGAGTTCATCTTACTATAAAATCCCCTACTTTTTGCAGGTGCTCAAGCCGATTTCGCCTCTGTACGGTCCGATTTCGCCTCTTGCTAAAGTGTCCAGTCACAATTTAATATGACTATTATTGTGGTGATGGAGCGCGTATATTAAGGATATAAACATTAAAACATATCAACATTACTTAGTATTTAAACATGTTAACATTATATGCTATAATATTTTAACATTTATGATTTTGGTAAGTCCCGGTTAAGACTTACCCTAAATCGTCTAATCCCAAAATTTAAAGTAACATAAGCCTGGGTAAGATGAATAAATTACCTTACCCGAGTCTTATATATCAAAGTGACACTAAGGACGCTTTTGATTGTGATGAACAAAAGATTCTAATGATTAGAATCTCATGCACAATTTTAATTCTAAACAAATGTTAGATGTGCGTTTCGACTTATGTGTTCCATATATTTTATTTGAAGATGCGAGATCTCATAACGAATTACAGATCGTCCGATCCGGGGCAGAGTGACCCCCAGATCAATTGTTCAGAGTCACCTCAAGAAAGATTACTGCAAAAGACAAGATAAGTGATCAGGGGGCTTGGGATTACGATCTCAGGAAAAACCCTCCGATGCTTAAGTCGTGGAGATGGGTAGATTCGAGGCCCAAAAGATAGGTAACCAATATGGCCAAAAAGACTCGCATAGCCCAACGAGTGATAGCCCCCTTATTGGGCCCACTTATCAGGAGGCCCAACTCATTCGGGTTGACATAACCCATGTGGTTTCTTTACTCGGAGTCCTTATAACGGTACCCCTATTGCTCGGGAAAGCCCAAAAGGCGACTGAGCGTAACTGACCGATGGAAGTCCAAGGGATAAGAGAAGCGTAAAGAGTCCACACCTAGGTGGTAACGCCCCCTAAGCTCTCCCCCTTCCCCCTGCAGAGAACGAACCACTATATAAATCCAGGGAAGCCCTCAGGAAAGGTAAGCCAATTCTAGCCACTTCACTGGTGAGGAACAATCTCGTGCCCCACACCCCCTTGCCTCCTTCTCACTCTTAGAGCTCTTAACACTGCTGACTTAAGCATCAGAGGGTTTTCCCCGGGATCTCAACCCCGGCCCCTTGATTGCTTTCTTTCCCTTGTTCGCAGGAATCTTTCTCGAGGTGGCTACCCCTCGCGATCATCCCTGATCCGACGATACGCGGCTTAGCACGAGATCTCGCGTCTTCATCTGGCGCCGTCTGTGGGAAACGAGCTAAAAGTCAGTATGGTGCGAAGGAGTAGCAGCAGCCGGGTAGCCGACGACGGGGGGAAAGCACCGGCGGCAGCGACTTAAGGGCATGTGCCATCGAATTCTATGACTAGTCCCCTTCCTCCCAATCAAGCCAATGTTCCACCCCCTCTGCCCACGGAGGCCCCGCTCCCCGCGGTGGATCCTGCGGCGTTCTAGGCCCTCAACAATAAGTTGGATACCCTCGTCGACCTGATGCGAGCCCAAGTAGCCAGGGAAGAGCACTCACAGCACTCGCGGTCGAGCCCCCCCCACCCCCGCCGTCTGGAAGCTTCCCGACGAACAGCAGGAGGCCGCTTTATTCTCCAGGAAGGTCGCATCATCCGCAGCATGGCGGGCGAACCTTCCCATCCCCCGCCTCAGGCCATCGAGCAAGAAGCTTCCTCCAACCATCGTAGAAGGGAAGGTGAAGTGCGCCCACCGGTACAGGTGGCTGGCCTCGGTACACGCCGGCATGAAGGCGAGTGCGAGCACACCAGAAACGTCTCGGGATCTCCTCCCGCTCATCTGGAGCTCTCTCTACAACTCTAGGAGTTCGAGTGACGATTCGCTGAGCAAGAGTAGGCCCTCCAGGCCCTGCAATAGAACTCTTCCACTAAGGAGGAAGAAGAGCGATCTCCGTTCTCCTCCAACATTTTGGAGGTTGGACTATCCCCATGGATGTCCCTTCCGGCCTTCAAGTCTTACGATGGTCAGGGCGACCTGACCTACCACTTCGATAATTTTGACGCCCTGATGGCCCTACACGGGGTGTCCGACGCCGTCAAGTGCCGAGCATTCGTAACTACTTTGGTTCAAGGCGCTCAGGCCTGGTTCCGGGCACTCGCCCCCGGAAGTGTCACTGACTTCCGACAGTTTGGGTGATTATTTAAAGAAAGTTTCATCGGTAGCGGCCCCCTGAGGTCGATCATGGGGTTGCTGGCACTCAAGCAGGCCCAGGGGAAAAGCTGCGGGCCTACATCAACCGCTTCAAGGCGGAAGCCCTGTGCATCCCCCGCTTGGACATAGCTTCTGCCATTACCGCGCTGACCGGAGGCACCCGTGACGAAAGCCTCCGGAGGGAACTGGTGCTCCACCCTCCCTCCTCTCTCGCCGACCTAGTGTCCTTGGCTCTGCGCCATGCAGAGTGTGAGGAAGTCCTCAACGCCTGTCGGGACTCAACAAACTCGGGGCGAGAAGGAAAGAAAAAATGGCCATCTGAGCAGGCCTCTGGCCAAGGAAAGAAGAGGAACCGAGAAGGCGACCGTAGGGAGCCTCCGCGCAAATTTGAGCACTACACTCCTCTATCTACCCCCGTCTACGAAATATACCAAAAAATCAAGGACTCAAGCCTACTCCACTGACCCGAGCCGATGAAGGCCGACCCAAGATGCCGCAATCGTCGGAAGCACTGCCAATTCCACAACGATCACGGCCCCCATATTGGTGATTGTCAACAGGTCAAGGATGAGATCGAGAGTCTCGTCCACCGAGGACACCTCTCCCAGTACGTGATCGAGCAACGTGAGGACCGCGTGGTCCCCCAGAAGAAATCGACAATTGCCCCCGAGGGGTCCACATTAACGTCATCTCGGGGGGATCGACCTCTGGTGGGGTTAACAACCGAGGAAGGAAGCGTCACGCCGAGCGAGCCAATCGAGCCTTCGAGCCTCCCAGAGCTCCGCCTCCCACGAATGATCAACAGGCCCTGGTCTTCTCTGACCAATACCTAGAAGGGGTGGTCACCCCGCATGACGACGCTCTTGTAATCTCGGCTACCATAAACTACTGTAACGTAGATAAGATCTTAGTGGATACCCGGCGTTCTGTCGTACGAATGTTTCCTGAAGATGGGTGAAAACCCGTCGAGAATGCGTCCGATTCGAACTCCTCTCTGTGGGTTCAATGGCCAAGCAACTTATCCCGAGAGAGTCTTAAGCCTGCCCGTCACCCTCGGTACCCCTCCTAAAGCCATAACATTCATGGCAAACTTTGTTGTGGTTAGGGGGATGTCGGCCTATAACGCCATTTTCGGCCGAGGTATCATCCGCCGAATAAAGGCAGTGCCCTCCACTTACCACCAAAAATTGAAGTTTCTCACTAAATTTGGCACAGGGGAAGTCCGAGGTAACCAAGTAACGGCTAGAATGTGCTATGTAATCTCGGTAGAGGTCGTAGAGCCAGAAGACAAAAATAGGGAGCTTGGGGTGATCGAGGACAAGGCGGCGGAAGACAGACCCGGTGGAGACCTGCTGTCGATCTTCCTCAAGGATGACCTGGCCCTCGAGGTTAAGATCAGGGCGGATTTGCCGCCTGAAGTGCAAGATCAATAGAAGGAATTTCTTTCGGAGTATGTTCAAGTTTTCGCATGGTCTGATGAGAATCTTCCCGGGATTCTCGGGGAGACTGTAATGCATCACCTCAATCTTGACTCGGTAGTGAAATCAGTTCAACAGCGAAAAAGAAAGCACGCCCCAGAAAAATAAGCGATCATTAAAGAGAAAGTCAATAAGGGGAAGAAAATCAGGCTATTTAACCCGGTCCTTTACCCAACTTGGCTCGCTAATGTCGTCCTGGTTCCGAAAGCTTCAGGCAAATGGCGGGTGTGCGTTGACTTCACCGACCTTAACAAAGCTACTCCGAAGGACTACTATCTGTTATCGAGCATCGATCAACTGGTCGATTCAACCTCGGGTAACGAACTTCTCAGTTTTCTAGATGCCTATTCTAGGTATCACCAGATCAGGATGAACCCTGAAGATGCCGAGAAGACTACCTTCGTTACTAACTTCAACATGTACTGCTACACCCGAATGCCGTTCGGGTTAAAGAATGCAGGAGCGACTTATCAAAGGCTGGTCAATCAGATCTTCGAAAATCAGATCGGGCAGAACGTCGAGGCCTACATCGATGACATGCTTGTCAAATCACCTAAGGCCGAGGACCATTTCGCCGACCTGTCCGAGACCTTCAGCACCCTCCAGAGGTACAATATGAAGCTTAACCCTGTCAAATGTGCCTTTAGAGTCAAATCTGGGAAGTTCCTGGGTTTTCTGGTGACTTAGCGAGGGATCGAGACCAACCCAGAGAAGATCCAGGCCATCTTGGATATGCGGCCACCCGCGTGCATCAAGGATGTTCAACGCATGGCGGGGAGGATTGCTGCGCTCAACCGCTTCCTATCCCGAGCAGTAGAGCGATGCCTACCTTTCTTCAAATTGTTGAGAGGATCGAAATTAGCATCCCCTGCATTCGCTTGGGACAGTGAGTGCGAGAAGGCTTTTACCAAGCTAAAGGAATTCCTTGAATCACTCCCGATGTTGTCGAAGCCTGTGCCAGGAGAAACTCTGTATCTCTACCTCTCGGTGATTCCTTACACGGTAAGCTCGGTCTTAGTTCGAGACAACCAAGGAGTGCAGAGGCCGGTGTATTATGTCAACAAGGTGCTCCTTGAGGCCGAGAGGAGGTACCCCGCAATCGAGAAGTTCATGCTATCGTTGGTGACCTCAACTAAGCGCATTCGGCCTTACTTCCAAGGGCACACTATCGTAGTGCTGACCGGTGAACCCTTAAAGAAGATTTTGGCCCATCCCGAGGCTTCTGGCCGTCTCGTCAAATGTGCAATCTTGCCCAGAGCATATGACATTTCTTAACGACCCCGCACAGCCATCAAGGGACAGGCTCTCGCAGATTTCATTGCGGAGAATGCTGTCTCGCCTGGAGAGATACCCCAGTCGACGGTCAACTTGGCCTCGGAACTTTTTGTGGACGGATCTTCAAGCTCGACCGACAACGGTGCTGGTATCTTCCTCACGTCCCCAGAAGGAGTGTAGCTGCTATACGCTTTGAAGTTTAAATTTCCGGCGTCCAACAATGCCTCCGAATAGAGGCCTTGATTTCTGGGGCCAGGATGGCAAGACACCTGGGAGTAGAGCGGGTCAGAATCTACACCGACTCTCAGTTAGTTGCCAGCCAGATCAATGGGGACTACGAAGCTCGGGAGCCACAAATGATTAGATACCTTCAGCTGGTAAAAGAGATAGCCCGACTTTTCGAGAGTTTTCAGGTAATCCAGATAGCTCGGGAGGAGAACTCCCGAGCGGATGCCCTCTCTCACCTGGCCTCATCTATCAGCTCAGAAGCGACCTGATCGGTCCTCCTCGAAGAGTTAGAGCAACCTAGTGTGGAAACCGAGCTCGTGGCCGTCGTACAAACATCGCCCGACGACTGGAGAACCCCATACGTGGCCTGGCTGAACGACTCCCGAGAACCTACTGACCCTCGGGAAACGAGGAGGTTGAAATATCAAGCTCGGCGGTTCGTCCTACTTGATGGATCTCTTTACAGATGATCCTTTGCCGGGCCCCTCCTGAAATGCCTCGACGCCCCGGAAGCTCGCCGAGCGATCGAGGAAGTACACGAAGGAATTTGTGGTGCGCACCAGGGAGGGAGATCGATCGCAAGGATCCTATTGCACCAAAGCTACTGGTGGCCCACTCTCCAGTGTGACTGCTCGGCATACGCTCAAAAATGCGGCCATTTCTAGCGGTTCGACCACCTAATCCACCAGCCAACCTTGGAACTTGTGACCTTGACTGAGTCTTACCCTTTCGCTCAGTGGGGGATCGATATCCTAGGTCCGTTTTCGGTGGCTCAGGCTCAGAAAAAGTTTCTCATCGTCGCCATCGACTATTTCTCCAAGTGGATCGAGGCTGAAGCTTCTGCGAAAATAACAGAAGCGGTGATTTGGAGCTTCGTGTGAAGGTCGATCATTTGTCATTTTGGCATTCCCTGAGTGATTGTGAGCGACAACGGTCGGCAATTCAATTACACTTATTTTAAGAATAGGTGCGCCGACCTACATATTCACAACCACTTCATCTCGGTAGCTCACCTCCAGGCTAACGGGCTGGTCGAAAATGCCAACAAAACTATCCTCAAAGGCATCAAGACAAGGCTTGGGAAAGCTAAGGGTAATTGGCTTGAGGAATTGCCTAGTGTACTATGGTCATATTGAACCACTCTGAGGGCCTCCACAGGTGAAACTCCATTCCAACTAGTGTATGGCACCGAGGTAGTCATTCCACTGGAGATCGGTACCCCCTCTCTTCGGGTTATCAACTTCCTGCACGAGCCAAATGAGCAGAAATTATCGGAAAACTTGGACTTGGCCGATGAAGTATGAGAAGTCGCGAGAGTCCGAGCAACGGAATACCAGCGTCGCATGGCTCGCTACTACAGTGCCCGGGTCCGAGATAGACAGTTCCAATTGGGAGACCTCGTCCTGAGAAAGGCCGAAGCCTCTCGAGCACTAGAGACGTTGGGGAAGCTGGCCCCTAATTGGGAAGACCCCTACCGAGTGGTCGAAACACTCAGAAAAGGAGCTTACCGGTTGTCTACCATGGAAGGGAAACCAATTCCCCGGACTTGGAACGCTATGGCATTACGCAAATTTTATTTCTGAGCCTTTCCATACGTGTAAGAAATCAATCGAAATAGCCATCCTCATTTTTATTGAATCAACACTTTTTATACATCAGATAGGCCATAGCCAGTACAATAAAAAAAAGAGACAAATGGTACAACATGAACTGATAACTTAGTGCAGACATGTTTAGCTGCCTCAGACCGAGCCACTGACTCTATCGGGTGTGAAAACTGGCTCAAGTAGTAAGGCAACCGACCTAGTCTGCTTGGGTGGTCAGGAAGATATGGTACCAGTAAGGAGAGACAAGAAAAGGCCCCATCAAGAAGAGATGGTGCCGGCAAGAAGAAACAGAAAAAAAGAAGAAGAACAGAAGAGGGAGAAAGAAAAGGAACACTCCCTTGGGGAAGAGGGAGTGGGAGGGGAGACGGATAAGCGGAAGGCCTCTCTCGAACCATCATCTTTCGAACTGTCCCCTCTCCCTATGTGGGCGGTAGCACGGAAGTCAAGGAAGAACGCCTCGTTACGCGTCTTCCCTTCTCATACCTCGTCCACCCAGTTGTCTTCTATTCTCCTATGCCGAAGTAGCCCGAACGCCCCAGCAACCATAAAGACCTTCGTCTTCATCGTCGGCCTCCATGCTTCACCAGAAGAAAGCAAGGAAGAAGGAGATGATGGGGGAAACAGCGAAGACCCTTATGCAGCATGAAGAGAAGGAGGCACCCTTCAGAGCCTTTTATAGGCCGAAGGGGGGTACCTCGCCTTAATTAACCCTCCCCTCGAAAAGACGTGAAGGGACTTCAAAGAGAAAGTAGGCGTCCTCCCCTAGGAGCAGTTATGCCTCCTTCCCCCAAAATCCTTCAGAATCCTTCAATGGGAATATGCGAAAAAGCGGGTTCTTCAAGGCTCAGGAAGGCAGGAAGGCGCCAGATCAACAGCTGCGAATCGACCGATTGACGCGTGACCTGATTTTTTGGCAGAAAAATTGTACGAGATTTTGATTTGCTGACGTCCGCAGATACGGTGAATCACACTCGGTCAAAGACGGTAAAAAGCATTTAGGTACGCTCTGAATAATATTTCCATTATATATGGAAAGAAAAGAAATACATGAAAAGGTTTCAGATGGCCAAAAAAAGGGGGGGGGGGGGGAAGGCCAGCAAAGCAAGTACATATTAAACCTAGTCTATGGAGATAGGAGAAGGGTGGGAGGTCTGTGGTCCTCCTTGAAGCTCGATGGTCGGAAGGCCCTCGACACTCAGCACCGTTTCTACAGTCGAGGGTAGCGCACCCCCGACTCCCTCGGTGATGGCTAGCTCGGGCACTGACCTCACCTGTGTAGGAACTGCCTCGACTGCGTACTCTCTCGAAGTGGTCGGAGTGGGCGATTCTCTTTCCACGGGAGCAGAAGTGTCCTCACTTCCCTCTCCGCCATTCGACTCTGATGAGGAAGGAGAGGTCGAGCTCTCTTCATCTGAGTCATAGCGTTGTCCGGGGTTGAAAATGAGCTCATTGGTAACCTGCACCCGTGCCAGACTTGCTGCCCGCCTGAAGCCCTACGTGAAGCCTTTCCGCAGTCCATGCTTGTAACCCGGTTCGTAATAGGCGAAGGCAATTTTATTTAGGGCTTCGTGGTATTCTTCCGAGCCCAGATATCGCTCGATCGCCTTTGCCTTGGTTTCTGCTTCCTTCGCCTCGAGATCAGCCAACTTTGCCTTGGTCTCGTCCAGTTTTGCCTCGGCATCCCTCCTCGCCCGCTCTACCTCCAGGAGGCGACTCTCGAAGTCTTCCCGCTCGACCCTCCACTGCCTTGAGCTCGCCGCGTAGGCCTGAGGCTCCTCCTCTAGGAGTTTGCTCTTCAGATCGGCCATATACCGGGCCTTAGATAGCTGCCCAGACAGCGATCGTATCTCTTCCTGATTCGCCCGATCTTACGATCGGAGTAATGCCGCTTCCTATCAAAGAACCCCAAGCTCAGAGGATAGTTGTCTGACCCTCTGGTCGGACTCAGCGCGAGCCCTAGCCTAGGCCACCTCGCTGCTTTCCATCTATGCCAAGTAATCTGCGATCTCGACCCCTAGTTGGGCCACGAACAATCCTCCCTTCATAACCCTTTCGAGAAGCATCAGAGGGGAACAACGCCGGAATTCATCCCGAACGGATGGCGTTGCCAATGCTCTACAACGCTCGTAGATGGACGACTGGAGAGGAAATCACCCATGTTGATGGACGAGACTTCTCCTCGGATGGGTCGGTGTCGGGATGTCCCCCTCGAAAGTTCCCAAGCTCGGGACTGCGGGGCTTGGCTCGGTCGGGATCCCTGAACCGACCTCTTCCTCTCTGTGCGCTTTATCGGGCTCGGCAAGGGTCCCTTCAGCCAAAGCCGGCACCTCCGATAGAGGGATTGGTGATACCGAGCGATGGACGCCCTCGGTTGGAGGCTTCTCGTTCGTGTGAGGAACCTTCACCTTCTTCCGCCTGCTCCGCTCGGCGGTCAGGGCCTTCATCGAGGCCAGCAGTAACCGCCCCTCGAGGTCTTTATGCTTGTACCCCCGTTGTTATGGCTCCCCCTCAAGAAGGACTCACTTGCCTTTATCTCGGGCAGAGGAGGGGTCTTCGGGGACCAGAGGTGCGTCTGGGGCAACTGCCCTCACTTGTTCATCGACTTCCAGTTCCACAGGCGTCTGACGATCCCCGCCAGCACCGCGTACAGGCTCTGTCAACCAAAAGCAAACTATCAAGAGGAAGCTTGGCCAACAAGCAAAATGACGTATGTGGTTAAGCGTCCAGAATCTTTACCCTCGGGAAGCAACGCGAGGCGACCGTAGCGTTGAAAATTGGCCGAGGACATTAGCTCTGTGATTGATCGCCGGTGACTTTGAAGGATCTTAATCTCCTCCTTAATCTCCAAGGAGGTCACCGGATGCTTCGCAGGGAATACGGGCTGATAGTTCGGCAGAATGGAAAAATTACAACTGGAACCCTTGCTGGACCCTACCCAAAAATATTGGGTCTTCCACCCCTTGTGCGAGGAATCCCGGGGGGAGAGGGTAAAACAGCTCATCCCCTTCCTGGCCTAAAGGTAAAAGAAAGCCTTCCCGGCATGGGTATGCTCCTTCAGCTCATAGAAAGCATGAAAAAGGTCAAGGGATGCGGCGAGGCCGCACAAACGGCAGAGGACAATGAAAGAAAAGATAAAAGTATAAGAGTTAGAAACCAACTGAACATGAGCCAGTTGGTAAAATTCCAGCAGCTTGACAACGAAGGGGTGGAGAGGAAGACGAAAGCCACACTTCCAGGCTAGGAGATAGATACAGAAAAGGCCCGAGCGGGTACCCAGACTAGACTCATGGGGTTTAGCTGGAGAGAAGAAATACCGCCATGGAAGTTGGAAGCGAATCTCAAGGTCCTTCACCTCCAGTTCGGTCAGCTCATTGCGAAGGTGTTGCTCGGATGCTGGATTCGAGCTTCCCGCCCCTTGCTCAATTTCTTGGCCTCCGACTTCCTCGCTATGCTCTGCCATGGAAGATTGAAAAGAAGATGAAGAAGAGACGCTAGAGCCCGATGAGCTGATAGGAGGAGAAAGTTGACAAATCGCCTCTATGGTGATCTCTGCTAGCTCTGCGAAAGCTCTGGCTATCTCTTGCTCCCCGCGATCGTCCGCTTGACGCACGAATCTCACTAAGTGCTCACAGAAGCAAAAAGGGAAGAAGTCCCAATGGGGGAAGCATGAGGCGCAAGCATCGCAATGCTTCAAATCCCAAGGATGGCGCCCTCAAACTGGTGCATAATCTATCATCATTACACTCGAGCCCCTATATGCCAGGGTAGCCTCATTAAGGGCCCCTAAAAATCGAGGCAGGGATACCTTGTAACGGCCAATCCCCATCCGAGCCACAACCCCAGACTGTATATGCTCTACTCTCCGAGCCGGTCTGCTGGCTTGGGAGTAGGGGGGGAAAGTGGAGGGGTAGATTCGCGGCCCAAAAGATAGGTAGCCAATACGGCCCAACAAGACCCGCATAGCCCAACTAGTGATAGCCCCCTTATTGGGCCCACTCACCAAGAGGCCCAACTCATTCGAGTTGACATAACCCATGTGGTTTCTTTGCTTGGAGTCCTTATGTAATGCCCTGGGTTTTTTGGATATTTATCGGGTCAGGATCCGTGGGTTTCGGATCGCTTCCGTGGGTCCCGGAGTGTGTTTTATGCTTTACGCGTATTTTTTCCTGATGTTCCTTTGGAACTCTGTGCAGGATGAACCGCTACGTTCTCTGACTCCGGGATAGTACCGACGCGTTATGCTCTTCCCGAGGATCATGGAGGTAATTTTGTCATATTTTTCATATTTTTCTGAATTTCTGGAATTTTTGAGTTTTTCTATTAATAACCCCCCACCCCTTCTCTTTCTCTCATTCTCTCTTTCTCACTCTCTCTCTTCTCTTTCTCTCCCCCTCACCTCCGGAGGCCCGACGGGGGCGATGGTGGGTGAGGCAGGGATGGCGTGAGGGCAAGGAGCACGAGGATGGGGCGAGGATCTAGGCGGTGGAGGCGCGGCGAGCCCAGACGCTCGTTCGGGTGCCCGGCGAGGGTTTCACGGCGTTTTCTTCATGGATCGGCGTCCACGGCACGTGCAATCTTCGGTGGAGGTAGGGGACGGATCCTTAACCCTTGTACTTCCATTCCCGTGATTTTGATAGGCCGTGGTGAGCCGAGCGGGATTATTTGAGTGTTTTGGGGAAAAGAGCATGTTTTGGGGTGTGAGCCCGATCTAGTGTTTTGATCGCGTTTTTAAGATTCAAATGGGTCCTCTCGGTGCTAGAGAGGTTGGGGACTAGTTTCCCCTTGTTTTTCCGTGAACGGGGCGTGGAATGAGGTTTTCTATAGTGTTCGCTATTTTCGCACTCGGGACGACCTAGCGGTCCTTCCAGAGACCGCTAGGCTACCCGGCGGTCATGTGGAGACCGCTAGGGGTTCCTTATGTCGGTTCGAGTCTTGCGGTCCCGCGATAGACTGCCAGGTAGGGATTAGCGGTCAGGGTGTGACCGTTGTCATGCCCTAGTTGTTTGTGTGTTTTCTGGGTGTTGCGGTCCTAGTTGGACCGCTAGGCGAGGTTTTACGGTCCATTGTGGACTGCCAGGCGGCCTTGCGGTCTGGGGATGACCGCTTGAGGTCCAATGTTTCGGGGGCTTAGCGGTCCTGGTCAGACCGCTAGGCTGGGCTTAGCGGCCCAGGGGTAGACCGCTAGGCTGTCTCTTGCGGTCCAGGGTAGACCGCTAGGTGCGTGACGGTCTGGGGATGGCCGCCACCCTGTTTTTCGTGCTCGCGGTGTTCCGTTTGCGTCGTGTTGACCCCCGGTCGACCCGGTTGTGACCCAGTGGTCGACCTTCGGTCTCATGGATGTCTCGGACATCCCGTGGGTTCTATGTCCGTGTTTTGGTTTGTCTGTAGCTACCGTGTTACCTTGATTAGCGTGCCCGTATGTTTAGAGGCTCCGGGTGACCCTAGCTGAGTATATCCAAGTGATTTTGATGATAACAAACTCAGGGTTATTTGTTTTATCACGTGCCATGTTTCAACTATCAAGTTCGAATTCAACACCTTTCAAAGCCTACTGATGCATTCCCTTGTTGATGTTTAGTGTTTGGTTTTAATGATAACAAAACGATTGTGCTTGTGTGTGTTTCATTGAGCAACATGTTTATATCTTGACTGATGAGTTGAAAGATGGTTTTGTATTGAATGAGCTTGAATGAGATTTTCATGGAGTCTAAATGCATGGCTTATGAAGCTGTTTTGAATTGATGTCATTGGGTTGCATGTATATCTCATTAGATCTCAAAAGATATGGTCTTCATTTGGCTTGTTTGCAAATGAGTTACTTAGGTTGATATGGGCTATTTAATCTTGATGATGGAGTGTAAAATCAATAAGCTTGCATATTTTCATCTTGTATGTTCATGGATGTGTTCATAGGACCCTTGAGCTAGAGTCCTATTCTTTTCATGTGAATTTGGTTATCATGCTCATTCTAAGTGCAAAAAGTTCAAGATTATATGATCTTCTTATAAGGTTGTAGCTGCTATGTTTTTCAAAGTGCTTTTATGCACATTGACCATGGATTTTAATGTATGTGCTTTCTCCACCCTCTTCATGGTTACAAGTTACTCACACCTTGTTCACACTTATGCCTTATGATCATAATCCTATGTTGTGATTATTGAATGTTCAAAATGCATTGATGCAACTTGATCATGTGTTTTTCATATACACATCATATGATTTTAACTTCATTTATCTTGTTATGTAGGTTTGGAAAATAATGCCAATCCCATATGCAAAGGTATCAAAGATCATGGTGAGAACTTGGTACTTTGCATGTGTATATTTTTTTGAGGGAAATGGTAAGTTTCCTTTTGGAGTTTTTTGATCTTGATGGAAGTGGTTGGTATATATTTTTACATTGTTTAATACCAAGGAACACTTGGTTGTTAGTCATTTATCATCTAACCTTTTCAGTCTTTCATTGGGTTTTAAATATCAGGTTTTTATATATCAGACTGAACTTCTCAAAATCTGGAACACTGTTCATTACTGTTCATTCCGGTCGACCGACACTATTCATTCCGGTCGATCGAAATTCCTAGAACCAAAAGGGTCGGGGTCTGTGAATTTTCGGTCGACCGCCCCTAATTTCCGGTCGACCGCCAACGTCGAAAACTCAAAAACGTGTTTCCGAAACTCATCTAAACCAAGTCAAAAAGTGCCTAACCTTATGTCCCTTTGTCCCTGGGTTGGTGGTAGACTTATTAGGGGTCTTTTGGATGATTCTAGAAGGGTTATGTTGGTCTTTTGGTGTTCTCTATATTGGCTTAAGTGAGAGCTACGAATTTAACAACTCTTAACCCTAATGTGTTGATGTTTTCCTTCTTGCAGGTGGAGAAAGAGGAGATAGCAAGGAAGAGCTCAAGCCAAGGGGATTTGATCAACATCCAGGAGGATTTGGAGATCGTGCATGAAGAGAAAGTAAAGCGGATTGAAGAGAGGAACACATTGACGCTCAAATCGACGGCATCCGGCTTACCTCCGAATCGAGCATCAAAGAACATCATCATCCGGCCTGGAAATCGAAGGGGGAAAAACTTCCACATCTTACTCCTATCCATTTGTGATTGTTCTTAAGGGTTTCATTTGTGTCTGAGCATATCTTGAGTATGTGTTTTGATTTCCTCAACTCATAAAGATTTTCGTGTGTGTGTGACCGTCTATGTACGGTTGTGTGATTTCAGTGCTGCGGGTGTTGCAGCTCGTGTTTGTGTATGTCGTTTGCTGCATTTGTTGCGGCAAGTCTGTGTGCATTGTGATCCGGTGTTGGATCATGTTGGAGACTCCATCTCCGTGTTTGTGTGTGTGTTGGGGCGCGTCCCCGTGTGTATGTGCATGCGTATTCCTATGTGTGTGTGTGTGTGTGTGTTGGAGCGTTGCTCCGTCTTGGGGATTTATCCCCGTGTGTGTTGGAGCCTTGCTCCGTGTTGGGGAGTTTTCCCCGTGTTGGTCTATCCAGCGAGTGGAGCCTTACCAGCTGGTAAGGGGTGGACGTAGGGAGCCCGTCGTGGTCCTGAACCACCTTAAAAATCTCCGTGTCCTGTGGTTTGTCTTGTGTGGTTGCCTCCTTATCATCTACCTCATTCACAATAGATTGTGTTTCAAATCATACATTGTTCACACACATTGCTTGATTGTCTAAATTCCACTGTGTGTCATACTTGTTTGACAATTGTGTTTATGTGCCCAAGTGAGTCGGAAGAGATTGAGTGAACTTAGCTTACACTGTCACGCCCCGAACCGATAGCAACGGGAAGAGGTGTTCGGAACGTGGCAGCAAAACAATCATGATAATAGAGCAGAAAATAAATAAACACAATAAATAAATATTCGAACACACGGAGGCCATTAATTTGAGAAAAATAGAATTTTTTTTGATATTTGGAAATTTAAATACAATGTGGACTCAATAAAAGAAATAAAGAAGAGAAAAATAGCAAGACCACTATCCTATCTAGACTCAAGAAAATAAAAAGACAGACTCCGGTCTCAACTCTCTAACTCCAGGTTCACTCGATCATGCTGACCCGATCCCAATTGCAAGCGTTTCATCTACCGCGTTACCTGAAAAGAGTTGGAAGATAGGGGTGAGCAAGAAGCTCAATAGGAATTACACTCTATCATCAGGCATAGTTTAAGTAATTAACCATTTCATGAATGCAGGAAATAACAAGAGGAAACAATTAAGCATGATAACAAGATAACTAGCACGATAAGGATTTGCAAGTCACGATAGCAAGAGCAAGTAATCAGAACTTTAAGTGAATGGCCATATATCAAGTCAAGTCAAGTCGAGTCATGCACGCAAGTACTTCATGCTTTCAAGCACGAACAACAAGTTCACGAGAATGTGGAATGTCGTAGACCCAACACGCTAGATAGTACCAGTGCCAAATGCCACACCTAGTCATTCACATCCCCGGGGATCAATTACTTTTCGGGTGCGCCTCCCAGGACCAGACTGGGCCCTTTAATGTGTTTGCCTTGACATTGATTTTGATTGGATCATAGATCCCACGAATCTAGACATCCACGAGTATAAATGGCCAAGAGTTCCAAGATCAAGCTCACGAACTTACTTCAAGATCAAGAGAAATTCCAACAAGGTTGGAATGAACATTAGGTAGAAAGACTAGGAGTAAACAAGGATGTAAACAAGGATCACACACGATTCCACAGTTCAAGGTAACCTTGACGACTGCTTCATGATGATAAAACAAGAAAAAAAACCTTATTAATATCTTAACTGTAACGGTCTATAACATGGCCGTTACATGAACGTGACGGTCGTACACAGGGCCGTTACGATGATGTGACGGTCCAATCTTGGGCCGTTACAGGACACAGACCGGTTTAATTTGAGCTGGTCCAAAAACACGATTCAAACCACGTTCATGGGTTCAGGTCTTTGAGGTACAACCTGTCCGACGTCCTGGTGGGAATCCCAGGCTCACGGGGTCTTATGGAGGTCTCATAATAGTGGTCCTAGTCCGACGGAAGGAATATCCGGCGGAGAGTCCCATCTATTACAAGAATTGAGGCTAATAAATACAGAAACCAAGACGGTGCGGTCAGTCAATCCCACCGGAGTGGCATGACTGTCAAACAATAATGCTAAGATCAAATATATCTTACATAAATCAAAATTTGTACAAGTGTTAACTAAGGGTTTTTATCAAATTCTTCATAATCATTCAACTTAGGATTTTCTAAACATCTTTCATGTAGAATAATGAAAAATTAATGTTTATGATCATAATACAATATTAACATCACGTTCTGCCTTGTTTGTAGATCAAGATATCATACTAACATAGCAAGTTTCTGGTTTTAAAAATGCATAAACAATAGTTTAAAAACACTGTCAGGAGAATGTGACGGTCTAAAAAAGGGGCGTTACAAGCATGTAACGCTCTATAGTAGGTACGTTACGTACCATAAAATAATTAGATTAAAATTTCAAAATTTTAAAACACATGGGCATGTGACGGTCTGTCGTGGGACCGTCAGGCTCATGTGACGGTCTGTCGTGCGGCCGTTAGGCTGTAACGGCCTCTGAAAGATGCGTCACATGACTTGGAACCCGCTGACAAAGAACTTCGACATGTTACACTAAAACTTCGATTGCTCATGATAGAATGAACAATTTTTAGGGCAAATACTACCGTTGGAAAGAGCATAAAATTTCGTATAAAATAGCATGCTTTGATTTAGATCTAACACAACAAGATTCAATCTTTAACTAATAATCATGAAAGTTGTCCTTTTAATACACCTCGGAGTAAAACGTAAAATTCGAACAGCATGATGAACGAAAATTGGGCAATTAGGTATCAAAAGAAAGAGCTCATGGAGGCGCACAATATGATATTATTAGATTTCTGTTTGGCCTAAGAGACACCTACCTTTGCTTGAAGGAAAGAAGGATGAAGAAGAGGGGTCGCCGGAACCCTAGGTACCGCTCTTAGAACGCCCAAATTCGCCTAGGTTCGACCACGATCACCCACGTCACCTGTTGGAAAATCAAAGGAGGTCTAGGGCTGTGAAAGCCCTCAATTTATAGCGCCTATAGGTCATTCTAGGGATCGAATTGGACTCGAGAGTCCAAGGGTTTAAACTCGGTTCTTCTACATAATCCATGCCGCCGCCGCCAATAGAAGGCTCTAGAGGCTAGGGTTATAGAGGGGAAACGAACTCCTAGGGTTTATCTATCAAATGGGCCTGGTTTGGGCTCGAATGGTTGAGAAATGGGATCGAATTTGGTCGATTAATGTCGGGCTATCAAGAACAACGATTTTGGCTAAAAACTCTTTAATTCAGCCTAATTAAATTTTTATTAGGAGTCGACCCAGTTGACATTATTGTTAAACTCTTCGTCCTCTACAAGATATGATTTTTCCATATTTTTAGAAATTAGTCAAAACTTTAGCCTACGGGTGAAATTCAATTAATTTGATTTATTCTTATTAATTTTAATTCATCGTAGAAAATTCGATTGCGCCTTAGAATATGAAAGTCTTTTTATGATAATTGTATAAAATAATTATTGAGATAATGTTGGCAACAAAAAAATAGATAATATTCTTTAATTAAGAAAATCATTGAAGTCATTAAATAACAAGGAAATATATTTAATTCCAATACATATTTTAAAATTTTTCTTTTATATTTTATTATTTAACCGGGGTGTTACATCCTCCCTCACTTTAAGGAATTTGGTCCCCAAATTTTTCGGACGTCATTAACTATTCGAACATGTAAACTAAGATGATCTTATTTATCCAAAATAATATGTTAATCATACCACTAATGGAATGCAAAAGAATTTAACTATAGTTTAGAATGAGAACGATACCTTATATAAAATTCTTCATTTGGAAGAAATCAGTTGTAATTTACTTGTGGAAGTAGCTTAGGGCAATTAGCCATTACATGTTCTTTGTTTCCGCAACGAAGACACGCTCCACTCCTTCGCCAGCACTCCTTGATTAGATGACCAACTTTGCGACAGTGAAAACATTTCATTTGCGAAAGGTTATACGTTTTCTTCTTATTACTTCGAATCTTTTTACGATGGACTCGCCACCTTCTAGCGAAACCGAACCTTAGCTTACTCATGGACCCTCTTGCTTTCATTTCAAAAAGAGCTTAGATACCTGCAAAAATAATTATAAAGTTAGAAAGTTATTACCCTTACGCGTCGTACTACGCAGTCTTATACATATTTTATTACTTAACCCGAGACACTACCCAATCTCACTAGGTGACAAAAGGGATGACACGGGTCCTATAACTTAGGGTAACCTATACTTATAGACAAGAACCTAGAACACAAACAAACCGAGGCTCTGATACCACTTCTGTCACGTCCCGAACCGATAGCAGTGGGAAACGGTGTTCGGAACCTGGCAGCGAAACAGTCATGCTAATAGAGCAGAAAATAAATAAACACAATAAATAAATATTCGAACACACGGAGGCCATTAATTTGAGAAAAATAGAATTTTATTGATATTTAGAAATTTAAATACAATGTGGACTCAATAAAAGAAATAAAGAAGAGAAAAATAGCAAGACCACTATACTATCTAGACTCAAGAAAATAAAAAGACAGACTCCGGTCTCAACTCTCTAACTCCAGGTTCACTCGATCATGCTAACCCGATCCCAATTGCAAGCGTTCCATCTACCGCGTTACCTGAAAAGAGTTGGAAGATAGGGATGAGCAAGAAGCTCAGTAGGAATTACACTCTATCATCAGGCATAGTGTAAGTAATTAGCCATTTCATGAATGCAGGAAATAACAAGAGGAAACAATTAAGCATGATAACAAGATAACTAGCACGATAAAGATTTGCAAGTCACGATAGCAAGAGCAAGTAATCAGAACTTTAAGTGAATGGTCATATATCAAGTCAAGTCAAGTCGAGTCATGCACGCAAGTACTTCATGCTTTCAAGCACGAACAACAAGTTCACGAGAATGTGGAATGTCGTAGACCCAACACGCTAGATAGTACCGGTGCCAAATGCCACACCTAGTCATTCACCTCCCCGGAGATCAAGTACTTTTCGGGTGCGCCTCCCAGGACCAGACTGGGCCCTTTAATGTGTTTGCCTTGGCATTGATTTTGATTGGATCATAGATCCCACGAATCTAGACATCCACAAGTACAAATGGCCAAGAGTTCCAAGATCAAGCTCACGAACTTACTTCTAAGATCAAGAGAAATTCCAACAACGTTGGAATGAACATTAGGTAGAAAGACTAGAGGTAAACAAGGATGTAAACAAGGATCACACATGATTCCACAGTTCAAGGTAACCTTGACGACTGCTTCATGATGATAAAACAAGAAAAAAAACCTTATTAATATCTTAACTGTAACGGTCTATAACAGGGCCGTTACATGAACGTGACGGTCGTACACAGGGCCGTTACGATGATGTGACGGTCCAATCTTGGGCCGTTACAGGACACAGACCGGTTTAATTTGAGCTAGTCCAAAAACACGATTCAAACCACGTTCATGGGTTCAGGTCTTTGAGGTACAACCTGCTCGGCGTCCTAGTGAGAATCCCAGGCTCACGGGGTCTTATGGAGATATCATAATAGTGGTCCTAGTCCGACGGAAGGAATATCCGGCGGAGAGTCCAATCTATTACAAGAATTGAGGCTAATAAATACGGAAACCAAGACGGTGCGGTCAGTCAATCCCACCGGAGTGGCATGACTGACAAACAATAATGCTAAGATCAAATATATCTTACATAAATCAAAATTTGTACAAGTGTTAACTAAGGGTTTTTATCAAATTCTTCATAATCATTCAACTTAGGATTTTCTAAACATCTTTCATGTAGAACAATGAAAAATTAATGTTTATGATCATAATACAATATTAACATCACGTTCTGCCTTGTTTATAGATCAAGATATCATACTAACATAGCAAGTTTCTGGTTTTAAAAATGCATAAACAATAGTTTAAAAACATTGTCAGGAGAATGTGACGGTCTAAAGAAGGGGCGTTACAAGCATGTAACGCTCTATAGTAGGTGCGTTACGTACTAGAAAATAATTAGATTAAAATTTCAAAATTTTAAAACACATGGGCATGTGACGGTCTGTCGTGGGACCGTCAAGCTCATGTGACGGTCTGTCGTGCGGCCGTCAGGCTGTAACGGCCTCTGAAAGATGCGTCACATGACCTGGAACCCGCTGATGAAGAATTTCAACATGTTACACTAAAACTTCGATTGCTCATGATAGAATGAACAATTTTTAGAGAAAATACTACCGTTGGAAAGAACATAAAATTTCGTATAAAATAGCATGCTTTGATTTAGATCTAACACAACAAGATTCAATCTTTAACTAATAATCATGAAAGTTATCCTTTTGATACACCTCGGAGTAAAACGTAAAATTCGAACAGCATGATGAACGAAAATTGGGCAATTAGGTATCAAAAGAAAGAGCTCATGGAGGCGCACAATATGGTATTATTAGATTTTTGTTTGGCCTGAGGGACACCTACCTTTGCTTGAAGGAAAGAGGGACGAAGAAGAGGGGTCGCCGGAACCCTAGGTACCGCTCCTAGAACGCCCAAATTTGCCTAGGTTCGACCACGATCGCCCACGCCACCTGTTGGAAAATCAAAGGAGGTCTAGGGCTGCGGAAGTCCTCAATTTATAGCGCCTATAGGTCGTTCTAGGGATCGAATTGGACTCGAGAGTCCAATGGTTTAAACTCGGCGAAAAACTCGGTTCTTCTACCTAATCTATGCCGCCGCCGCCAATAGAAGGCTCTAGAGGCTAGGGTTATAGAGGGGAAATGAACTCCTAGGGTTTATCTATCAAATGGGCCTGGTTTGGGCTCGGATGGTTGAGAAATGGGCTCGAATTTGGTCGATTAATGTCGGGCTATCAAGAACAACGATTTTGGCTAAAAACTCCTTAATTCAGCCTAATTAAATTTTTATTAGGAGTCGACCCAGTTGACATTATTGTTAAACTCTTCGTCCTCTACAAGATATGATTTTTTCATATTTTTAAAAATTAGTCAAAACTTTAACCTACCGGTGAAATTCAATTAATTTGATTTATTCTTATTAATTTTAATTCATCGTAGAAAATTCGATTGCGTCTTAGAATATGAAAGTCTTTTTATGATAATTGTATAAAATAATTATTGATATAATTTTGGCCCCAAAAAATAGATAATATTCTTTAATTAAGAAAATCATTGAAGTCATTAAATAACAAGGAAATATCTTTAATTCCAATACATATTTCAAAAATTTTATTTTATATTTTATTATTTAACCGGGGTGTTACATACACTGTCTAGGTTAATCCCTTCAATCTTGTCAAAATTTTTAATTCCGCATAGTTAGTTTTTAATTTACTTTTTTTAGTGGGGGACAATTCAACCCCCCCTTCTTGTCCGCTCGCCTACTCGGGACCAACAATTGGTATCAGAGCACGACTCTAATTCCTTAGATCTAACGACCTTTAGAGTGATCTCTCGGCGAGTTTCATTGAGCATCATGTCCTATGCTTGTTTGTCTCCCCCTCCTCCTTGTTTTGATGGTCACGACTATATTTCTTGGAAAAACAAAATGTCTTTCTATCTTCGTATGAAAGAGCGTGAAATCTGGGAAGTTGTATGTAATGGTCCGCATAAACTTCTATCAAATGAAAGGGAATGGAGTGCAAAGCATGAAAAGAAAAATGAAATCAATCTTCGAGCTTTGAATTTTATAAGGAATTGTATAAAGTCTAATGTTCTTTCCCAAATCTCCTCTTGCAGGTCAGCCAGAGATCTATGGGATAAACTGGCTATATTTGAAGGAAACTCAGAAGATTCCCAAGTGAGTGCATGCTTGATGGCTAATGATGAGGAAAGCTCGAGTCAGGTAAATTCTGATTCTGAAGAACCCTCAATTGAAGAATGGCAATTAGCATGTGCCGATTTGCATGACTGATGCAAAAAATACAAATATGAAATCAAGAGATTGAAAAAGAGAAATGATGAGAATGGGCATGCTAATTCCTCTTGTGGGAACTCTAAAACCTTGGAGTCAAAAGTTGAACATCTGTAAAAATAAAATGAATCTCTTGAATCAAGAGTTGAAATATTTTCAGAAGAGATTTCCTGTTTGAATGAATATGTTGAAATGGCTAGAAAACATAACACATCTTTTTAAATTAAAAATGAGTGTGATGAGCTGCGTGAGCAAAATAAATTCATCATGTCTAAAAACTCCATGCTTGAGAAAAATGAAGAATATCTTAAGAACAAGTTAACTTCTTTGTCTGATGATGATAAAATATTTGAAAAGTTACTTGATACTGAAATTGATAGCAAGAGCATCATGGATGAAAATGAAGATCTTAAAAAGAAAAATGGTGCCATGTTAATTCAGAACTCCTTACTTGAGGGAAGATTGAAATGCTTTGATAAGCTTGAAAAAGAAAATTCCATGTAAAAATCTGAAAATGAACAATTGCTTGTTAAGATTTCAAAGTTTGTTGAAACTGAGTAAGTTCTTGAAAACTTAACTGAAAAACTCCATGCCATGAATGATGAAAACAAGGAAATCTTGAAAGAGAATGAAAATTTGGAATCTATGAATTGCTTGCTTTGTAGTGCCCCAGAATTTATATAAATAATTTTCTAGAATTTATAAAGGCCTAAATATATTAATAAATGGATTCTGAGACTAATAAGTCATTATAAGGCCCAATTAGGTTAAATAATTAACCAAGCCTATTTACACATCATCTAAAAGTTTAAGGACCAAGCCCATTAAGTTTGGCCCATATTCTAGAAGGTTATTTAGCTTATTTACGGATTTTAAGGATAAAGACTAATTATCTAAGATAATTATATGAATAAATGAATAAATGAGTTTTATTAATTTAGAACTCTGCATACGTTGACTGTAACGGTCTATCACGAGACCGTCACATTCACCTAACACGCCTGCGTTCGACCGTTACACTCTGCAGATTCCGTAAGAGGAAGAAGTTATAAAAGATGAAAACTTGATGATCTTATCCACTAGGGATCAACTTGGGAAGAGTTATAACATTACTAAGAACTCTTAGAGATCAGGTTTTAGCAGATTAAGGACTCTAGAATCGATCTAATCTTCAAACCCTAACCAAAAACCCTATAAATAGGACCTAGTTCTGAACTGCGCGACCCTTACTTTTGCTCGCGTGGAATCAAGGTAAGGAGTCATAATCTCAGGTAAGTTCTTTAGAAGTATTTGTTTATAAAACTTTAGATTAACTCCTCTCCAAATTTCACATCTTTAGGTCAAGAGGTCGTGGAGTTAGAGCCCAAGGAAGTTGTTGAAAAGTCACAGGAAAAGGAGAGCTAGGACATGTTTTTCAAATCATAAATTGGAAGTTTAAAGCCAAGCTAAGAGGTAGGTCATCTCATGAACGGCAAAAATATCTTGATAGGACTAAAAGCCCTCTGATTTGACTGAATTTCATGCATCATAGATCATCAATTTCATGTTTTCATAGTTCCATGCATGTCATACACCCCTTAGCCTTAAATAGAAATAAAAGAAGTTATCTTGTCTATTCACTAGAACCCATGCATATAGATAGCCTATACTTCGTTATCATGCCTAGAATAGACATGGTATTTGATTTAGACATGATGTGAGTTGATCTCTTAGGTTTTATATCATTTTCTGTCAGCAGATATAGTAACGTACCATAGTAGGACCGTCACACTCAAGTAACGGCCATACGATGGACCGTCACAGTCCCTGATTGCCTATTGATTTCTCTGTTGACTCTGACGCATCTATGCAGGAGCGTTACATTCTGTAACGGTTGCTCGATAGACCATCACACTCCCTGTGACGCGCCATGGCTAGACCGTCAGGTGCCTGTGTACTGTCAACTCAAGACAGATTGGAAACTTGCCAGATTTACTTATTATTATGGCAAGTTACCTAAGTGTTAACCTGATTACGTGACTTTGAGATTATTTAATCATTCATGATAGGTATTGCATGTTTCGGTATCTCACTATTACTTTAAGTTATGTTAATTTCATGAGCCCAAACTCTATAGTTTTGTAATTAGAAACATGATTTTTGAATGATGTATTGATAGAGTTTTTATCATGATTTCACATCGATATATATCTATATATATTCTTCCTCTATCAATAGAGTCATTTCTATAAGTACATGGCACATACTCCGGTATGTTGACCATTAGTTCACACTTTTCACTATAGGAACATATTCTTGGATATGAGGACCTCTCTATTGGATATTCCTTCCAATGGACTAGGAAATTTTATTCAAGGCCTCCGTAATTCTCCGCGAGCATGGGATTCCCACTAGGACGCCGAGTTGGTTGTACCATTAAAGCCCATTAACTAGAATACACTATCGTTGTTTTCTGGATCTAGTAATGTAACGGCCTTACATTGGATCGTCAGAATCACGTAACGGCCCATTGCATGACCGTCAAATTTCTCTGAGTCTATTTTGATAGTTCTGGACTCTGATCATTTTAACGGCCCTCTACTGGAGCGTTACATGATGTAACGGCCCAGAGAACGACCGTCACATTGCTTAAGTACTTAACCCAAGGTTTGACCCAAGGGTTGATATTCCCAAGGTTCTAGATGAATTGATGATAGTCTAGAACTTATAATATTAATCAAGAAACTTAATATAAGGATTGGAAAGAGAAAAGAATGTACCGTTATGCTGTCAATTTATTTTATGAGCATAACCTTGTTTAATGTCATTCTTGAATTCCTCATATTCAATTGAAGCATTCATACATTGATTTTCATTATTTGATATTGCTATATTCTTGGCCATACTTTATTATCATGCGTGGTAAGAGCTTGATTTATACTTGAAGATGCGATCGAGCACTGATTGTGTTCAAGAGCTTTATGCTAGTCCCCTCGGCTGATTGTCGGAAACATACTATTTTATAAACCATGGGGTATGATGCTACTGGCGTCGCATTACGCTGGGGGTACTTTCTTTATAAATAAGTGAATTATCCACGGCTCGTGAAGTGAACAATCACAACGCGATGTAGCATGATCAAGTTCTTGTACATGACTTTCTTGCTCGATATTCCACAGAAATTCACGAAGCACTTGCTCATAAGCATAAGATGCTGGAGTGTTGATTATGTTGCTTGATAGTGCATTCTCGTTACATTCTTGTTCATGAAAAGGCCAATATCATGTTCTTGTTATATTCGTGATAAGTTCATTCTTGCTCACTCTATCTTACATGATTATCTCGTTACTATGGTTTAATCGCGTGATCATCGCATTGCATGATTTTACCTTATTTCTTTAGAGCAAAAATATTAATCACTTTAATAGTGCTTTCATGTTGATGCGAAGATACCTACTGGACAAGTGTGCTCATTACCTATTTTCCAACATTTTTCAGGAGATGGAAGTAGTTCAGATTCGGATTCGGGCTATACTAGTGGCGGGTCCAGAAGTGAGTGAAAGTTTTGTAAAGCTACAAGCGAAGACTTAGGAAGTCTATAATGTTTAGATTGAGTCAATGTAATTTTCTTATTTCTTGAGTCTAGTAAAATGAAAGGTGATTATTGTAAAGGAATACTTTGATCATTTATGAAATAAAGTTGGAGTTTGATTAAATTCTGTGCAATTGCATTTATGTGTGTGATTGTCTCGCGCTCTGGTCGTTCTTGCTTGCAAAAGGCTTACCATGCCGGCTATTCACGTTTCTCAAGTGAGTCTTCCGCTGTAATAAAGGCTCGGGGCGTTACAGTTAAGTTGGTATCAGAGCCTAAGTCTCAGGACTTAGGGAAAGGAATCATGTCATAGGATAAATCCAAGTTTTAAGGACCCCTACCTATGAACTAAGGAAGAAATTCCATACCCATGTGAGGATTGGGTAGAGCCCGGGATAAGATAATTAATTAGCTTTAAGGTTGATTTTCATGAGAAATAACAAGTTGTTATTTTTCTCTCTCAGGTACCCTATTTTACAAATGGCTCATCCCGTAGATTGGGACGGTATGCAACAAACAGTTGCCGGCCTCACTCAGGCATTGCAAACTATAGCACAAGGTGGTGCAGGGGCAACGGCTGGTGACCTACATCGCAACTTCCGGAGTCTGAATCCTCCGCGATTCTATGGATCTTCAAATCCTGATGAGGCAGAAAATTGGATCGATGAGATGAATAGGATATTTGACGTTATTCAATGCACTGATCAGGAGAAGGTGCGTCTAGCAACATTTCAACTAAATATAGATGCCCGTACATGGTGGAAGTCGGTTCCGGCACCTCCGGCCAATGCACCTCATACATGGGATGGTTTTCTTACTTTATTCCGTACCAAGTATTTTTCCGAGCATGTAAAGGAAAGGAAAGCCATGGAGTTCGCCTCCCTTAGACAAGGGATGATGTCGGTGGCAGAGTATGAACTACAATTCTCAAGGTTAGCACCATACGCATCACATCTAATCAATACCGATTTATTGAAGGCAAATCGGTTTATGGACGGGTTACGACTCGGCTTCATTCAGCAGCTCGGGACCCAAAACATCCGTACTTATGCGGAGATGGTCCAGCGGGCATACTTGTGTGAAAGGACCTTACAAAAGGTCGAGAAGTTAAAAGGGAAAGGAGAAGAGTCAAGCCGACGTTCTGATCGGCGTCATAAGAAGGAGAAATTTAGTATCACGGAACCCTACCAAAGTCGTGATAATAAGAAAAGATCTAGGAGTGGGAACGGTGGAGGTTCCCACAAGCAAAAGAAAGTCAAGGAAGAGAAGGAACATGCCGTCACGGCTTGCACTTTCTGTGAGAAATTCGGCCATTCGGCTGAGGAGTGTTGGAAGCACCTCGGCGCTTGTTTACGTTGTGGGAGCAGGGATCATCGTATGCCGGATTGCCCCCTTATGAAGGACCAGTCATCTGGAGGATGCAGGAGGCAGGCTCGCCTCAATGCCGTTCTAGATGAAGAGGAAGCGCCCAGGGATGATGGGCTTATGGAAGGTACTCTTCAAATTTGTTCTCGTCCTGCATTTGTGCTATTTGATACTAGTGCCTCTCATTCTTTTATTTCCACTACCTTTGCAAAAACGTTGTCAATTGCACCAGTCCCCTTACCTTCAGACCTTGCTATTACTACACCTTTAGGATCTAGAACCAAGCTCACCGAGTATTATCCTAATAACGAAGTGATAGTAGAAGGTCACAATCTCCCCGCAAACCTCGTGTGCCTTGACATGAAAGGTTATGATGCCATTTTAGGGGTGGATTGGCTTGTAGACCATGATGCTTATATCAATTGCCGAAATAGGATTATATCTTTTCGAAAGCCCGGTCTTCCAAGATTTTCTTTTCTTGGCATCAAATATAAGAAGCATCCTACCATTATATCTTCTCTTCACGCTTGCAAGCTTATCTCGCAAGGATGTGAAGCTTTTCTTACTTCAGTCATTATCACCGAATCTAAGGAAATTATCCTAGCAAACATTCCTATTGCAAATGAGTTCCCAGACGTGTTCTCATCTGAACTACCAAGTTTACCGCCTGAGAGGAAAGTAAACTTTACCATTGAACTCATTCCAGGAGCAGCACCTGTTTCTATAGCCCCTTACAGGATGTCTCCCACAGAACTCAAGGAACTGAAAAGGCAGTTACAGGAACTACTAGACAATGGTTTCATCAGACATAGCACATCCCCTTGGGGTGCGCTGGTTTTATTTGTCAAGAAGAAGGATGGTTCTCTCAGGCTATGCATCGATTACCGACGACTGAATCAGCTGACAATTAAAAACAAGTATCCATTGCCGCGTATTGATGAGCTCTTCGATCAACTTTCGGGAGTAGAATATTTTTCTAAGATTGACCTCAGATCAGGTTATCATCAGCTTAGAATCAAAGAGGAAGATATTTATAAATCGGCTTTTCGAAGTCGTTATGGCCACTATGAATTCGTGATAATGCCGTTTAGGTTAACTAATACCCCAGCAGCATTTATGCAACTTATGAACAGTGTCTTCTAGCCATACCTGGATCAATTCATTGTCGTCTTCATCGATGATATCCTGATATACTCCAAGATAAAAGAAGAACATGAAGAACATTTGAAAATAGCTTTGCAAACACTTAGAGAACACAAGCTTTATGCCAAACTCAATAAGTGTGAATTCTGGCTCGAGAAAGTCTCATTCCTAGGCCACATTATTTCAAAAGAAGGTATTGCTGTGGATCCTTCTAAGGTAGAAGCTGTCAAGAATTGGAGTCGACCTACGACTGTGTCTGAAGTAAGGAGCTTTCTGGGTCTAGCTGGTTATTATAGAAGATTCATTAAGGACTTCTCGAAAATTACGGTTCCTTTAACTAGACTTACGAGAAAAGAAAATCCTTTTGTCTGGTCAAAGGAATGTGAGAAGAGTTTTCAAAACCTTAAGAATCACCTTACAACAGCTCCTATTCTAACACTACCGATGGAAGGTGGTGGATTTGAAGTATATACGGATGCGTCTGGTATTGGTTTAGGATGTGTCCTCATGCAAAATGGAAAGGTAATCTATTATTCTTCAAGACAATTGAAGCGGCACGAGGAAAACTATCCTGTACATGATTTAGAATTGGCAACAGTTATTTTCGCCTTGAAAATTTGGCGTCATTATCTGTATGGAGAAAAGTTTACGGTCTACTCAGACCACAAGAGCTTGAAATACTTATTCTCTCAAAAAGAGCTTAACATGAGGCAGAGGAGGTGGTTAGAATACCTCAAAGACTTCGATTTTGCTATTCAGTATCATTTTGGCAAGGCTAATGCTGTAGCCGATGCACTCAGCAGAAAACCAATGGGTATGCTATCAAGTCTTATGATAAGTGTAACTAACCTTGTTCCTCAATTTGCTTAGTTGAACTTAGATGTTGACATAAAGGAAGAAGACTGTTTCCTAGCTAATATCGAGCTCAACCTACATTGATAGAGGATTTGGTCAAGTTACAAGATGATGATCTGATTTCACTAGAAATTAAGGCCAATATAGAACAAAGGCCGGATTTTTCTATTTCCAATGACGGAAGATTGCTATTTAAGGGCCGAATATGTATACCAGATCATGAGGCTACGAAGAAACTAATCCTAGATGAAGCACATAAGTCCAAGTACTCCATTCATCCAGGAGGTACAAAGATGTATCAAGATCTGAAAAGAAGTTTCTGATGGCCCAATATGAAGAGAGAGATAGCTGATTTCGTGTCTCGTTGTCTAACCTGCCAACAAGTTAAAGCTGAACATTTTAGACCCGCAGGTAAATTATATCCCTTGGATATTCCCGGATGGAAATGGGAGAGTATAGGGATGGACTTCATTATGGGTTTACCTAAGACCAGAGGAGGACACGATGGCATATGGGTAAGCATAGATCGATTGACTAAATCTGCACACTTCATACCAATAAAGAGTCGATGGTCTGTGGATATTCTAGCAGCATTGTACATAAAGGAAATTGTTAAATTACATGGTGTCCCTGTCTCTATTGTATCTGATAGAGATCCGTGATTCACATCACAATTCTGGAAGAGCCTACAACATTCACTAGGGACTAGATTAAATTTCAGCACAGCCTTTCATCCACAAACTGATGGTCAGACGGAAAGAACAAATCAGGTGGTAGAAGATATGCTCAGAGCCTGTGCTATCGATTTTGGAGGTAGTTGGCATGATCACTTGCCGTTGGTAGAATTTGCATATAATAACAGTTATCAGGCTAGCATACAAATGGCACCTTTTGAAGCCCTATATGGTAAAAGTTGTCGATCACCAATATGTTGGAATGAAATAGGGGAAAAGCAATTTTTAGGCCCCGACCTTATCAGGGATTCTACGGAGAAAATCAAGCTCATTCAAGAGAGAATTAAAATGGCACAAGATAGGCAAAAGTCTTATGCCGACAATCGAAGACGTGACTTGGAGTTTCAGGTAGGAGATCATGCATATTTGAAGTTTCTCCAGGTCGTGGTATTCGAAGATTTGGCATTAAAGGAAAGTTAACTCCAAGGTTCATTGGCCCATTTGAAATTCTTGAAAGGGTCGGTGAAGTGGCTTATAGATTGGCTTTACCTCCACAATTAGTAAGAGTTCATGACGTATTTCACGTCTCCATGCTGAAGAAGTATGTATACGATCCTGACCATATTATCACTTATGACAATCTGGAGATTCAGAAGGATATGACATATGAGCAAATGCCAATAAAGATTCTGGATCGGGAAGTGCGTCAACTAAGAAATAAGGTTATCCCTATGGTCAAAATTCAATGGAAGAAAACATGACCATACGAAGCAACATGGGAAATCGAAGCAGCCATGAGAAAAAGATTTCCAGAATTATTTAACTGTAAGTACACTTTCCACAATCCATGTCTTGAATTTGGGGACCAAATTCTTCTAAGTGGGGGAGGGTGTAGTGCCCCAGAATTTATATAAATAATTTTCTAGAATTTATAAAGGCCTAAATATATTAATAAATGGATTCTGAGACTAATAAGTCATTATAAGGCCCAATTAGGTTAAATAATTAACCAAGCCTATTTACACATCATCTAAAAGGTTTAAGGACCAAGCCCATTAAGTTTGGCCCATGTTCTAGAAGGTTATTTAGCTTATTTACGGATTTTAAGGATAAAGACTAATTATCTAAGATAATTATATGGATAAATGAATAAATGAGTTTTATTAATTTAGAACTCTGCATACGTTGACTGTAACGGTCTATCGCGAGACCGTCACATTCACCTAACGCGCCTGCGTTCGACCATTACACTCTGCAGATTCCGTAAGAGGAAGAAGTTATAAAAGATGGAAACTTGATGATCTTATCCACTAGGGATCAACTTGGGAAGAGTTATAACATTACTAAGGACTCTTAGAGATCAGGTTTTAGCAGATTAAGGACTCTAGAATCGATCTAATCTTCAAACCCTAGCCAAAAACCCTATAAATAGGACCTATTTCTGAACTGCGCGACCAGTACTTTTGCTCACGTGGAATCAATGTAAGGAGTCATAATCTCGGGTAAGTTCTTTAGAACTATTTGTTTATAAAACTTTAGACTAACTCCTCTCCAAATTTCACATCTTTAGGTCAAGAGGTCGTGGAGTTAGAGCCCAAGGAAGTTGCTGAAAAGTCACAGGAAAAGGAGAGCTAGGACACGTTTTTCAAACCCTAAATTGGAAGTTTAAAGCCAAGTTAAGAGGTAGGTCATCTCATGAATGGCAAAAACATCTTGATAGGACTAAAAGCCCTCTGATTTGACTGAATTTCATGCATCATAGATCATCAATTTCATGTTTTCATAGTTCCATGCATGTCATACATCCCTTAGCCTTAAATAGAAATAAAAGAAGTTATCTTGTCTATTCACTGGAACCCATGCATATAGATAGCCTATACTTCGTTATCATGCCTAGAATAGACATGGTATTTGATTTAGACATGAAGTGAGTTGATCTCTTAGGTTTCATATCATTTTCTGTCAGCAGATACTGTAACGCACCATAGTAGGACCGTTACACTCAAGTAACGGCCATACGATGGACCGTCACAGTCCCTGATTGCATATTGATTTCTCTGTTGACTCTGACGCATCTATGCAGAAGCGTTACATTCTGTAACGGTTGCTCGATAGACCGTCACACTCCCTGTGACGCGCCTTGGCTAGACCGTCAGGTGCCTGTGTACTGTCAACTCAAGATAGATTGGAAACTTGCCAGATTTACTTATTATTATGGCAAGTTACCTAAGTGTTAACCTGATTACGTGACTTTGAGATTATTTAATCATTCATGATAGGTATTGTATGTTTTGGTATCTCACTATTACTTTAAGTTATGTTAATTTCATGAGCCCAAACTCTATAGTTTTGTAATTAGAAACATGATTTTTGAATGATGTATTGATAGCGTTTTTATCATGATTTCACATCGATATATATCTATATATATTCTTCCTCTATCAATAGAGTCATTTCTATAAGTACATGGCACATACTCCGGTATGTTGACCATTAGTTCACACTTTTCACTATATGAACATATTCTTGGACATGAGGACCTCTCTATTGGATATTCCTTCCAATGGACTAGGAAATCTTGTTCAAGGCCTCCGTAATTCTCCGCGAGCCTGGGATTCCCACTAGGATGCCGAGTTGGTTGTACCATTAAAGCCCATTAACTAGAATACACTATCGTTGTTTTTTGGATCTAGTAATGTAACGGCCTTACATTGGACCGTCAGAATCACGTAACGGCCCATTGCATGATCGTCAAATTTCTCTGAGTCTATTTTGATAGTTCTGGACTCTGATCATTTTAACGGCCCTCTACTGGAGCGTTACATGATGTAACGGCCCAGAGAACGACCGTCACATTGCTTAAGTACTTAACCCAAGGTTTGACCCAAGGGTTGATATTCCCAAGGTTCTAGATGAATTAATGATAGTCTAGAACTTATAATATTAATCAAGAAACTTAATATAAGGATTGGAAAGAGAAAAGAATGTACCGTTATGCTGTCAATTTATTTTATGAGCATAACCTTGTTTAATGTCATTCTTGAATTCCTCATATTCAATTGAAGCGTTCATACATTGATTTTCATTATTTGATATTGCTATATTCTTGGCCATACTTTATTATCATGCGTGGTAAGAGCTTGATTTATACTTGAAGATGCGATCGAGCACTGATTGTGTTCAAGGGCTCTATGCTAGTCCCCTCGGCTGATTGTCGGAAACATACTATTTTATAAACCATGGGGTATGATGCTACTGGCGTCGCATTGTGCTGGGGGTACTTTCTTTATAGATAAGTGAATTATCCACGGCTCGTGAAGTGAACAATCACAACGCGATGCAGCATGATCAAGTTCTTGTACATGACTTTCTTGCTCGATATTCCACAGAAATTCACGAAGCACTTGCTCATAAGCATAAGATGCTGGAGTGTTGATTATGTGGCTTGATAGTGCATTCTCGTTACATTCTTGTTCATGAAAAGGCCAATATCATGTTCTTGTTATATTCGTGATAAGTTCATTCTTGCTCACTCTATCTTACATGATTATCTCGTTACTATGGTTTAATCGCGTGATCATCGCATTGCATGATTTTACCTTATTTCTTTAGAGCAAAAATATTAATCACTTTAATAGTGCTTTCATGTTGATGCGAAGATACCTACTGGGCAAGTGTGCTCATTACCTATTTTCCAACATTTTTCAGGAGATGGAAGTAGTTCAGATTCGGATTCGGGCTATACTAGTGGCGGGTCCGGAAGTGAGTGAAAGTTTTGTAAAGCTACAAGCGAAGACTTAGGAAGTCTATAATGTTTAGATAGAGTCAATGTAATTTTCTTATTTCTTGAGTCTAGTAGAATGAAAGGTGATTATTGTAAAGGAATACTTTGATCATTTATGAAATAAAATTGGAGTTTGATTAAATTATGTGCAATTGCATTTATGTGTGTGATTGTCTCGCGCTCTGGTCGTTCTTGCTTGCAAGAGGCTTACCATGCCGGCTGTTCACGTTTCTCGAGCGAGTCTTCCGCTGTAATAAAGGCTCGGGGCGTGACATGCTTAGTGAGAAAATCCTTGCATGTGAAAAAGACATAAATGATTTGAAAAATGACTTGCTTAGATTTGTCAAAGGGAAGGAGAACTTAGACAAAATGCTAGGTGTCAAGGTGAATTTTCAAAAAGAGGGTCTTGGATACATCCTGGTCAATAAAAAATCTTTTGAACACAAAATGACAACATCTTTTATTCATTCATCCGACATTCCTAGCACCTCCAAAGCTCCCCCTCCCATTTTTCAAAAGAAAACATCTGAAAATGGTTTTGAGAAAAAGAAAAATCTCAACACAAAACCCACCATGCAAAAAGGGTTTCAAAAAGTTAAGAATGGGTAAAAAATGAACTTGAATGTTGAATGCTTTTATTGTGACATGCATGGCCACGAAATGAATGATGGTGTTATCATGAAAATGGATGATGAAAAAGCATGCAGAGATAACTCTGCTTTCAAAATAAAGAGAAATGATTCTCGCTTCTATTGTCATAAATTAGGCCATGTGATGGATAATTGCTTTGTGAAGTAAACAGATGATTTTCAAGTCATGAGTGTTAAGCGTGATTTTCAAAGAAAATTCAGAAATGAACATATCTTTCATGCTCAAAGGTCTGCATCCAATAAGAGAAACGTGTTCACAAAAACTCATGCAAACAATGGAAAATCATTCCGTAGACCCACAACTCCCTGTTGCTTTCATTGTGGGAAATACGATCATGTCATGAATGAATGTTGGTTTTTGAAAACTGAGAATTTCTATGTTTCTAGAATGAATGTTAGGTTTGATTTTGTTAGACCTAGAAATTTTAGAAACAGAAGAAGAAATATTTTTGAAAGCTCTCTTGATCATGTTAAAAGAAAATCTTTTGCCAAAGTTGCTAACCCTCAATGCTGTTATTGTGGCAACCATGGACATGTCATTGAGGATTGCAGGATCATGGAAAGCGATGACAAGGTGGTAATGAAAAAGTCAAAGAAATTTTTTGGAAGAAATGCTTCTAACATCCAAGGACCCAAGAAGGCTTGGGTGCCAAAATCTGATAAATGAGTCGATTGTGGTGAAGGTGTGTCTTGAGATAAATAAAGAATGAAAGGGGTTCCAGTAAAATGGAACAAGGCACACTCATATGGTAAAATCTCAACTTTGCTCCTTCATTGTCAAACTTGATGGTTTTGATGTTCTGGTATGAGTTTTTGGTGTGTTCTCATGTTGTTCTCTCAATTCTTCACAAGCCATACATGCTCTTACTGAATGAATATTTGGTATATCAAATGGTGATGTGTGAAATGATAGGTTAAGTCTGTTAGGAAGTCATCCCTATGCGTGAGTTAGATCTTCGGATCAAAGTTCTCCGCCTTGTACCAAATTCAGAAATTGAATTGCTTGGCTTATGAGGAATCATGTGCTTTGAATGAATTGAATTTACCTCTGAACTGAAATATCTTCTAAACTGAATCTGAAAAATTCTCTTGTTTCAAAAAGGCAAAACTTTTGAATTGTGGACTTGCTTGATCAAATGCATCAATATATCAACAATTGGTATTGAATGTTGACCTTGGCTTAGTTTAAAGCTCAATGACTTTGTGTGTTTTCCTTGAATAGGTGATAAGCTGTTTGACATGTTTAAAAATCTTCATCTTGATAATAGATGTTCAAACACTAATCCTGCTTGATTATCAAACTATGGTTGAAAGTTGTTGGAAACTTGATCATGCGCATCCAAATTGCATCTTGCATGCTCAAACACATAAGTCATATCATGTTCAAGCTGAAGCTCATACCCAATCCAAAGTTGCCTTGAATGAACATGGTTGAATGTTTGGGCTCTATGGAAAATGGTTCATCATGAAGAAATCTGAAATGAATTGCTCATGGTTCTGTGCTAAATTCATTGAAAACTCATCTCATGTATTTAGTAATTTCATACTTGCTTGAATATTCAAGAATGCACAAAAACTAAAAAACTGCATAAAAAAATGCATTGACATATTTACATATCATTCATAGATCATGCATTGTGAATTTGAGTCGCATGCATACTTTGACTTATTTATCCTTGAATGTCATGATTTATGAACTAGCAAAATCATAAAAAGATGCATATTGCATATTCATGCATATAGAGCATATGCATATATTTCATGATAATCGCATATCATGACTCATGAATGCCTGCATGAATGTTTCATGAATCCTTGCATGCGTGTATGTATTTAACTTATAAACCATTTGTTGACCTTTCTAAGGCCTTACCCCCTTGCTAAATAACAATGCAATGATTTGGTTCATATGTGATACATGTCATTTACTAAGGAGGAAGATTTATTTCTGACCGTGCATACATTTAGGGGGAGTGATAGCTATGTCTTGATAAATTCATTTTTTACATGCAAAATAAAAATTCACCCCCACACTCTTACACATAATGAATCTAATGACTTTCATTGATAAGGATTTAAGAAATTCCTTCAACACTTTAAAGGAAACTTGAATCTCTACATGGACATGAAAGAGTAATCGTGAGGAAAAAGCTACCTATCCCACAAAAATTCAATAAGTGGAACATAGATATGAGTAACCGGGAATCCCCCCTGAAACAAAGGAGGAAACTCGTGTCGAAAGGAGAAACAAATCCACACGTGTGATGAATCCTAGTAGCCGGGAAACCCCATTGAGACACATGAGGTGACTCGCACCGAAAGGTGAAGTCTATTACAAGAAACAAAATAGGGGTTGTGCGAAGCTACCGAAAGTCGAGAATCTAAAATGAAAGTGTAGAGATGAGATTACCTTCTAGTGTTCTTTAGAAAATCTGAAAATCAAATATTTTGAAGCTCATTATTCATTGAATCACATTTCACATGGGCATTTTTGTGATGTATGTATTCTATGAATTTGTTCATATTCATGATTTATGTAGTACTTCTAGTTGTGTATGCACAATTCTCTTAGTTATACTTCATGTCTTACATTCTTGAATTTGAATCACCTGCTCTTTTCTTAACCCATGCCTCATTTAGGGGGAGTTACTATATGTGATATTTGTGTGCATGATGATTGTGCTTGTATGCTTGCATGTTCATGCATTCTCCTTGGGCCTAATTCTGAGCATAAACCTTGCATTTGAAGGATAGAAGTCATCATGTGCATAGCTTCATATCTTGCATGATTATCATTCAAATAGGGCATATTCATTGCATTTGAAAGGTGAAGCTCATGGTGTGCATATTTGCATATATGGCATTTTAAGTATGCATATAGTTCATACATGATATCAAAAAAAAATCAAGAAACTCATGTCATGTGTCATCATTTGTATGCATTCAAAAGAAAAATCTAAAAATCTAAAAATCAAAAATCTGAAACTCCAAAAATAAAGGCATTTAACATCAAACATCTTGCCGTTGCCTTGCTCTTGCCTCTTGTGAAACTCTGCAATGAGCTTTGGATTTTGGGTGCTATCATCTTGTCATGGTATCTGAAATACTGCACAAATCTACCAACAATTGAGTGCTATCATCTTCCAACAATGGCATCCTATCTTTGGGGCCAAAAATCAGCAACCATTGGTATCAAAATTGGTATCACTTCTTCAGGCCTCACATGTTTAAGTTTATCATGCATAATTAAGTGGAAGTTGGTATGATAATGGTTCTATTACCTAGACACATGATGATTTCAACTTTATCTTGATTGTGGAGTTTGTGAGGAATAGTCACGTTCAAATGCGTGATTGAACCTAGTTCATGAGATTTCATACATGAACTTCATGCATTTACCATATGGATTTTTAAGCTGTTTGTGAGGAATGGTCATGATAAAATGAACATCAAGTTATCAACTCAATACTAACATGGCTCTATTGTGTTACTTGCAGGAAAAAATTGGTTGGTTCCCACTCACACATCACATGTATACATGGTAATATCGTCTCACTCTCTCTGTCCCATGGGGGTTGTGGAGATTGGTAGAAATTTGGCCTTTTGGTTCTCCCACCCTGTTCACATTCATGGAGGAATCTTAACTGATGTGCACATGCTCCAGGTTCTAAATCAAACAATGGTTGTGTTTTGGACATCACATCAAGCTTTTGGTTGATTGATACTACATTTTGGTTGCAAATATGAAGGGTTGAATGATATTCTACATGTTCATATACTCCTTGTCACTTGGGCTTTCAAATTAATATTCCAACAATTTGCATACTTTCATGTAGCAGGACACCCATGTTCATCTCATGTCCTATGACCCCCCAGTCTTTTTGTAGATGACAAAAAGGGGGAGAATGTTTGTGTGGCTTGCTATGTTTCATAAAGATGCTTGCAACTACTCTATCACACACATTGTTTTGTCATCATCAAAAAGAGGGAGATTGATGCATTCCATTGTTGATGTTTAGTGTTTAGTTTTAATGATAACAAAACGATTGTGCTTGTGTGTGTTTCATTGAGCAACATGTTTATATCTTGACTGATGAGTTGAAAGATGGTTTTGTATTGAATGAGCTTGAATGAGATTTTCATAGAGTCTAAATGCATGGCTCATGAAGCTGTTTTGAATTGATGTCATTGGGTTGCATCTATAGCTCATTAGATCTCAAAAGATATGGTCTTCATTTGGCTTGTTTGCAAATGGGTTACTTGGGTTGATATGGGCTATTTAATCTTGATGATGGAGTGTAAAATCAATAAGCTTGCATATTTTCATCTTGTATGTTCATGGATGTGTTCATAGGACCCTTGAGCTAGAGTCCTATTCTTTTCATGTGAATTTGGTTATCATGCTCATTCTAAGTGCAAAAAGTTCAAGACTATATGATCTTCTTATAAGGTTGTAGCTGCTATGTTTTTCAAAGTGCTTTTATGCACATTGACCATGTATTTTAATGTATGTGCTTTCTGCACCCTCTTCATGGTTACAAGTTACTCACACCTTGTTCACACTTATGCCTTATGATCATAATCCTATGTTGTGATTATTGAATGTTCAAAATGCTTTGATGCAACTTGATCATGTGTTTTTCATATACACATCATATGATTTTAACTTCATTTATCTTGTTATGTAGGTTTGGAAAATAATGCCAATCCCATATGCAAAGGTATCAAAGATCATGGTGAGAACTTGGTACTTTGCATGTGTATGTTTTTTTGGGAGAAAATAGTAAGTTTCCTTTTGGAGTTTTTTGATCTTGATGGAAGTGGTTGGTATATGTTTTTACATTGTTTAATACCAAGGAACACTTGGTTGTTAGTCATTTATCATCTAACCTTTTCAGTCTTTCATTGAGTTTTTAAATATCGAGTTTTTATATATCAGATTGAACTTCTCAAAATCTGGAACACTGTCCATTACTGTTCATTCCGGTCGACCGACACTATTCATTCCGGTCGACCGAAATTCCCAGAACCAATAGGTTCGGGGTCTGTGAATTTCCGGTCGACCGCCCCTAATTTCCGGTCGACCGCCAACGTCGAAAACTCAAAAACGTGTTTCCGAAACTCATCTAAACCAAGTCAAAAAGTGCCTAACCTTATGTCCCTTTGTCCCTGGGTTGGTGGTAGACTTATTAGGGGTCTTTTGGAGGATTCTAGAAGGGTTATGTTGGTCTTTTGGTGTTCTCTATATTGGCTTAAGTGAGAGCTACGAATTTAACAACTCTTAACCCTAATGTGTTGATGTTTTCCTTCTTGCAGGTGGAGAAAGAGGAGATAGCAAGGAAGAGCTCAAGCCAAGGGGATTTGATCAACATCCAGGAGGATTTAGAGATCGTGCATGAAGAGAAAGTGAAGCGGATTGAAGAGAGGAACGCATTGACGCTCAAATCGACGGCATCCGGCTTACCTCCGAATCGAGCATCAAAGAACATCATCATCCGGCCTGGAAATCGAAGGGGGAAAAACTTCCACATCTTACTCCTATTCATTTGTGATTGTTCTTAAGGGTTTCATTTGTGTCTGAGCATATCTTGAGTATGTGTTTTGATTTCCTCAACTCATAAGGATTTTCGTGTGTGTGTGACCGTCTGTGTACGGTTGTGTGATTTCGGTGTTGCGGGTGTTGCAGCTCGTGTTTGTGTACGTCGTTTGCTGCATTTGTTGCGGCAAGTCTGTGTGCATTGTGATCCGGTGTTGGATCATGTTGGAGACTCCGTCTCCGTATTTGTGTGTGTGTTGGGGCGCGTCCCCGTGTGTGTGTGCAGGCGTATTCTTACGTGTGTGTGTGTGTGTGTGTGTGTGTGTTGGAGCGTCGCTCCGTGTTGGGGATTTATCCCCGTGTGTGTTGGAGCCTTACTCCGTGTTGGGGAGTTTTCCCCATGCTAGTCTATCCAGCGAGTGGAGCCTTACCAGTTGGTAAGGGGTGGACGTAGGGAGCCCGTCGTGGTCCTGAACCACCTTAAAAATCTCCGTGTCCTGTGGTTTGTCTTGTGTGGTTGCCTCCTTATCATCTACCTCATTCACAGTAGATTGTGTTTCAAATCATACATTGTTCACACACATTGCTTGATTGTCTAAATTCCACTGTGTGTCATACTTGTTTGACAATTGTGTTTACGTGCCCGAGTGAGTCGGAAGAGATTGTGTGAACTTAGCTTACACTGTCTAGGTTAATCCCTTCAATCTTGTCAAAATTGTTAATTCCGCATAGTTAGTTTTTAATTTACCTTTTTTAGTGGGGGACAATTCAACCCCCCTTCTTGTCCACTCACCTACCCGGGACCAACACCTACTTCACCATGTAACAAGTAAGCTTAATTGTTTAAACCCGTCCAAATGCAAGAATCTGTGTTTTGGTTTCTAAACCACCCAGGCTAAGTTTAAACCCACTCAGCTTAATTGAAACAAAGCAGCCATAACATGATTCGTTCATGTATTATATTGCATTGGCTGACCTTTATTTTTTGTAGAAAATCAAGCCAGCGGTCGACCGCCAGCCTATAGCGATCGACCGATTTTCCCAGCAACGAATGGACATTTCCTGTAAAAATTTCGGTCGACCGCCCCTATTCATAGGTCGACCGCCAACCTTGAAAAGCCCCTATTGTTGACCTTTTGTTCTCAACGTGGGAAGTCTCTCTTCAAGGATTTGTTTAACCCCAAAGCCACCAAACTTCCCATGATTTGTGGATCTGGTTCCTGGCTTGTCTCTTGACCATTCAAGAGTTATAAAAACATCATATTGAGGCTTGTAACCCTAATCAATCAAAGGAGGCCAAGGGAGGCTATCAAGGGGAGATTCAAGATCTAGTACTATAGCCGTGAACAGTGCTCCGAGAAGAAAGAGCTTCATCCATCTGCATCCATCTTCTTCCATCTTCAAGCAACATCTGGAGCAGATCAACCCCAAGCTAAGAGGAGATCAAGCTGCATCCAAAACCATCTTCATCAACTAAGGGGGAGCTTGAATCTGAAGTTTTCTTTTGTGTTTTCCATTCCAATCTTCTGGGCTTTAATTTTTGTGTTCTTGTAATATTCAAACATCTGTGTGTGTGTGGATCTACGAAGATCCGTGTGTGTATGTGAGTGATTTTCTTGTTCTTCATCCTTTTTTATGTTTCAGTGCGTGTGCACCTTCGTGGGAGTTCTGAACTCACACGAGTGTGTGTGTGTGTGTGTGTGTGTGTGTGTGTATGTCTTGATCTTGTAACTTTCTACAAGATAGTGTGTGAATCCTCACGGTCGGTGAGGGGTGGACGTATGTTGCAGTTGTTGCATCCGAACCACCTAAAAATCGTGGTGTTCTGTATGTTTTGCTCCCTATCTCCTACCTCCAGTTCTTATCTAGCTTGTTTGCTTGTCGCATCGTTATCTAGTTTCATTGTTTAGATCGAGCTGTATTAACCCTTTTACGGGAGATCCTTGGTATATCAAAAGGTAGCTTCTGATCGACACAGTCAATCCTGTCGGGAGGAAAATACTTTGTGTGAGAGGATCTTCGGATTCCCAGACTCCGCCTAGTACCAAGGAACTGCTATAGGGGTTGTTTTAGCCAATTTCACCTTGTATTCCTTCTGATCTATTCCTGTCTGTTGTTTGTTCTTCATATATCTTTTAAATTTCTTAAAAATGACTTAAAATCTGTCATCACCCAATTCACCCCCCCGCTTGGGTGTCATTGATCACGAGACTTCAATTGGTATCAGAGCTAAGGCTCTATCTTTCAAAAATCTAACGATCTAGAGTGTGATCCGGATCAATGGCAAACAAGGGTATGATGCCTGAGGGTCACTCTATTAACCGTCCTCCTTTCTTTGACGGCTCAAACTACTCGTACTGGAAAAATAGAATGCATATTTTTCTGAGGGCTCAAGAGTACACGAAGTTTGGAGAGTTGTGGACAAAGGTCCTTACAAACTCGGGGATGGTGAAGAAAAATGGACACCTGAGAAAATTAAGAAATGCACTGTTAATTTCAATGCTATGAATATTATGCAATGTGCGATACACCATAACAAATTTTCTCATGTTTCTATGTGCAGCTCGATTAAAGAAATGTGGGACAAACTGCGGCTCATATATGAGGGGACGTCCGAGGTCAAGGAGACCAAGGCCAACCTTCTAGTCTGAGATTATGAGCTCTTCAAGATGAAGCCTGAAGCGAAAATTTCAGAAATATTCGCAAGGCTAACTGAGATCACGAATGGTCTCAAAAGTCTTGAGAAAGATTACACTAACTCTGAGCTCGTAAGAAAAGTGCTAAGATCTCTCCCTCCTGCGTGGCACACCAAGGCCACCATCATTGAAGACTCCAAAAATCTGTCCACACTTACTCTCGATGAACTCATAGGGTCACTCATGACCTATGAGATAAATGTGAAGAAGACAGCCGATGAAGATATCAAGAAGAAGAAGGTGATTGGATTGACAGCTCATCAATCCGATGACGACTCCCAAGAAGAAGAATTCTGTGACGGGAGCAACGAAGAAGAAGAACTGGCAATGATCACTCGCCAAGTGAAAAAATTTCTGAGGAATAAAAGAAACTTTCAAGGCAACTTCAGAAAGGGGCAAAGGAAGCCCACTCAAACCAAAAGTGAGTCGAGCAAGCCGAATAGCATCATATGCTACGAATGCAAGAAGCCCGTGCACATGAGGGGAGAGTGCCCAGATCTGAAGAAGAAATTCAAGAAAGATAACTTCAGAAAGCCCAAAGCCATGGTCGTCACGTGGAGCGATGAAGAGGGCGAACCGTTCGATGAGGAGATACAAGAGCTCGTGGAAAACTTGTGCCTCATGGCACATGAGGATGACTCAACCGAGGTAAATTCGGATCCTGATTTTATTTCTAATGAACAATGGGAGTCTAAATATGAAAAATTGTAAACTAAATACAAGAAAATTAGATCTGAAAATAAAACTCTCAAAAAAAAATTGATGATTTGTCACATGAAGATATCTTTGTCAAGTTTGAAAAATTGGAACAGGAATGGTTTGAGATAATGGAAGAAAAAGAAAGTCTGTTACAAACGATTTCAGATTGTGAAAAAGCCAAAGAAGAGCTATCTTGCAAAATGTCTGAAATGGAGAAAGTGTGTGAAAAAATGAAAACTGAAGAAAAAATTTTAAATCCGTAAATTTTAAACTTGAAAAGAAAAATGTGAGTTTGGATAAAGAATTGGCTGAACTTCAATCTACCTTGTCAAGATTTGTAAAGGGTAAACAAAATCTGGGAGTTAAAGTTAATTTTCAAAAGGAAGGACTGGGATACACTCCTCAAAATAAAAAATCTTTTGAGCATAAGATCACCACATGCTTTGTTCATGAAAAAGATAACAACCATGCTTCATGTTCCAATTATAAACTAAAACATGTCCAACCCAAATCATGATAATTTCAAAAAAAGTTTGCACATGTTAACTGTTATCATTGTGGAAGATTGGTCATGTTATAGCAAACTGCTGGTCCAAATAAAATCCACCAAGAAATCATGCTTTCTGGACTAAGAAAAGATATGCACAGAACTGGACTAACTTCTATGGACCCAAACTAACTTGAGTATCAAAATCATTTGCATGAGAATGTTGTTTCTTGCAGATATGTCTTGAAGCCAGGGGGAGCAAGTGGTACTTGGACAGCGGCTGCTCAAGACATATGACAGGGGACAGGAAAGCGTTCTCCATGCTGCAAGATAAGGATGGAGGCTCAGTTACTTTTGGTGGAAAAGACAAAGGTAAAATAATTAGAATCAGCAACATAGGTAAGAATTCTGAAACCTTGATTGAAAGTGTCCTTTTGGTGAAAGGTTTGAATCATAACTTGTTGAGCACAAGCCAACTATGTGACAAAGGTTTTAAGATTATTTTTGATGAAACCCATTGTCTTGTCTTAAATAAAACCTCCAATGAAATCAGATTCATCGGTAAGAGGAGCAACAATGTATACACTATTGATATTGATGATGTGTCTTGTGATGACATGTGTTTGGTAGCTAACAATCTTGGCAATGTATGGCTATGGCACCGAAGACTGGGTCATGCTAGTTTTAGAGTTATCTCCAAGTTGTCTAAACATGACTTGGTGAGTGGTTTGCCAAAACTAAAGTTTGAAAGTGATAAAATTTGCGAGGCCTACACAAAGGGCAAGCAAACACGCATATCTATCAAAAATAAGAACATTATTTCTACCTCCCGGCCTTTGGAATTGCTGCATCTTGATTTATTTGGCCCAACTAGGACATCCAGCCTAGGAGGGAAATCCTATGGTTTCATGATTGTTGATGATTATTTCAGATTCACTTGGGTGTTATTTCTATCCAATAAAAATGATGCATTGATGGAATTTTAAGTGTTTTACAGGAAAATCTAAAATGATAGAGGCTACCTTATCACCACTATCCAAAGTGATCATGGTGGTGAATTTTGAAATCATGAGTTCATCAATTTCTGTGAAGAGCACGGGTATACACACAACTTCTCATCACCAAAGACGTCCCAACAAAATGGAGTGGTGGAGAGAAAAAATAGAACATTGATAGACATGGCACGGACCATGTTAAGTGAAAACTCTCTACCAAAATATTTTTGGGCTGAGGCGATAAGTACAACATGCTACATCATCAACAGTGCCATGGTAAGGCCCATTTTGAACAAAACTCCATATGAGCTCTACAAGGGTAAGAAACCGAATATTTCCCATCTTAAACCCTCTGGTTGCTCATGTTTCATCCTGAACAATGGTAAGTCCAACCTAGGTAAGTTTGATGAGAAAAGTGATAAAGGAACCTTCCTAGGTTATGCACTTAATTCTAGAGCCTATCGAGTGTTCAATAAACGTACTTTAGTTGTTGAAGAAAGTCCTTATATAATTTTTGATGAATCTGAACTAAAACTAACTACTCAAATTGTGGATATAGGAGAAGCCCCCAAAGATTCAACCAATGCTGGAACATCTAAAGTCAAGGATGAACCAAAGGAAGGAATATCCAGTAAGAGTGAAGAAGATGAAGATCCTTCAATTGAGACACTGCAAGAGCAGCAAGTGCAGCACCCTGACTTGCCAAGCACCTCCACATTCTTAAAGGATCATCCAGCTGAAAACATAATCGGTAATCCTCAAGATGGGGTAAGAACCAGAGCTTCTCTAAAGCAAGTAGAAGAAGTAGATTTGATAGCCTTGATTTCACAAGAAGAGCCTAAAGATATCCATGAGGCTATTCAAAATGAATCTTGGATCCAGGCTATGCATGAAGAGTTGCACCAGTTCGAAAGAAACCAGGTGTGGACTCTGGTGCCACGACCTAAGAACCAATCCATTATCGGAACCCGATGGGTTTTCAGGAATAAGTTAAATGATATGGGATTGGTTGTTAGGAACAAGACCCGACTTGTGGCCAAGGGATATAGCCAGGAGATGAGTATTGATTTTGATGAGTCATTTGCACCGGTTGCTCGTCTAGAAGTAGTCCAGATTTTATTGTCTTATGCTTGCTCATATAACTTTAAATTATTTCAAATGGATGTTAAATCTACGTTTCTAAATGGGTATATCAAAGAGGATATTTTTGTAGAACAGCCTCCAGGTTTTGAAGACCCCAAACATTCACAACATGTGTACAAGCTCTAGAAGGCCTTGTACGGACTGAAGCAAGCACCAAGGGCATGGTATGAACGGCTCACATCATTTCTGATTGAAAATAAATTCAAGAGAGGTAAGGTTGATCAAACACTTTTCACAAAGAAATCAGGTAAAGACATATTGGTAGTTCAAGTGTATGTGGATGATATGATTTTTGGAGCTACGAATAATGTGCTATGTGATGAATTTGTAGAAATCATGCATGGTGAATTTGAGATGAGCCTAATGGGTGAACTAACATTCTTTCTTGGACTGCAGGTGAAGCAAACATCGGAGGGCATTTTCATAAGTCAAGCCAAGTACACAATGGAGCTTTTGAAGAGATATGGTGTAATATCCCAGACCTTTTAGATCCTTCTTCGTGGGTCCCGGATCTAGTTTCTCGGAGTGTCCGGCTCTATTGTGTCTGACATTCCATTTCGGACATCTTTCGTGTTCGGATCGGCGCGATCCGGAGTTGTTTCGGAGACCCGTAAGCGTTCCACGGCTTTTCTGCGCTTGTTTTCTGATTACCGGTGTGTGTTTCGGTAATTCCTTCGGAATCTCGTTGTAGGTGAACCGGGTCGTTCACCTAGGTGAGAGTGGTACCGTTACGATCGGTGTGTTCTGAGGATCGCGGAAACGTAATTTTTGATTTTTTAGTATTTTCCAAAATTTTTGAATTTTCTATAAATACCCCTCCTTTCCCCCTCTCTCGTGGACGCAGCGGCGACCCTCTCCCCGGCTGCAGACCGCGGCGAGGTGACAGTGCGGCGACGATGGTGGTGGTGTGGCGATCGTGGAGGCGTACGTGGACCGTGGGAGCTCATGGAAGAACGAGGGTTTTCAAGCGATTTCTTGCGATTGTGGACGATCCGGCGCGTCTCGGGGTGATCTTGAGGTAGGGTGACGTTCCTTAGCCTCTTGCATTCCATTCCCGCTTTTTGTAGGCCGAGGGGAGGCCGAGAGATGGGTATTCATGTAGTTTTGGGTTTTTCCATGATTTTGGGAGAGTTCGCCTGATCTATGGTTTTAGGCCATGATTTCACGTTTTGATGGCTTAGAAGCATGCTAGGGGTCCCCAGGGGTCTTCCCCTTTGATTTCCCCTCTCCTATGGAGGCATGGGGGCGTGGTTAGAATTCTTGGGCGTTTCACGCCGTTTCACCGTCGGACCGGTGTGACGGTCCTTCCAGTGACCGTCACACCATGTGACGCGCCCAGGTGGGTGCGTCACAGCCCTATTTTAGCCATTTGGGGTCTGGGGGCTGTGACGGTCCCACGATAGACTGCCACAGGTGCTATGACGCACCTGGGTTGGACCGTCAGGGACGTTCGACCGTTGGTTCTGACCGTTGGGGGTCAAGGCATGTGACGCACTAGGCTTGGCGCGTCACAGCCTTGTGACGCCCCTGTGTGGGTGCATTAGAGCGGACGCATTCCCGCCATGTAACGCACCAGACTTGGTCCGTTACAGTCTGTGACGCACCGAGTGGCACGCGTCACAGTTTGTTCCTTCGTGCCTTGTGACGCACCAGGCTGGGTGCGTCAGGGTCTGTGACGCACCAGGGTAGGCGCGTCACAGTCGTTTTGCACCGAGGGTCTGATGCCCCTATGTTGGGCTGTCAGATGGCTGTGACGGTCCAGCCTTAGACCGTTAGAGCCTGTGACGTGTCTAGGTTAGACCGTCAGGCTCAGGGTTACCCCGGGTGGTTTGCAACCCCATTTCTTTTTCGACCGTGGTCACTGTGCGACGGTGCTGGTACGTGGGACGGTCCTCGTACGTCGTCGGATGCAGACGTTGTTTTCTGTTGACTTGAGTGTCTACTCCGTAGTGACCCTCCACTAGTCGTAGCCTGCCTGCACGCGAGTGGACCCACCAGGGAGTGGTGGAGAGGCTACCCTGAGGATGGTTTTAGACTGGTTTCCGTCAGGCCCCTCGTTGGTAGCCAGAGTCCGGCTCCAGGGGAAAACCAGTTAGAGGCCAGACCTAGACCGTATGGTCTGTGTGTGCACACGTGGTTAGGGGCGGTTGGACCCACGTCGACGGGTGTGACCCCAGCTAGTCACTTGTTTGTGGTTACTTGTTCGGTGTCCGTGCCTCTGGTAGGAGCTACCACGTTAGGCAGTTCACCTACGGTGCGGTGTAAGACGTCAGGGGACGCTACCGACTATGCTTTTAGTGGGAGGTACTCCTGTCGAGTCGGGAGTGACAGACTATCAGTCGTGCGACTTCGACCTTTGGGTTTCGTCGTGTTGACCGTGGTGTTCCGGTCGTTCCACCGTGGCACGTGTGTCGATCTTCGTGCCGTGAGATCGATGTTTTATAGATTGCCGGGATTCCCTTTCCGAGGTACTCGCTCACTGCTAGCGTAGCGGTTTCCCCATTTGTGAGGTAAGGTTCGAGTGATCCCTACTGAGTCTTATTCCGAGACTCATTCCCTGCGTGTTTTCACAGTGTTTCAAGTGAGTCGCGGCCTCAGGGGAGCGCGTTTGAGGCTCAGCGTTGTTCAGGTGCCCAGCGTTAGTGCCAGATGTCAGAGCCGGGGTATGTCCCGTGTAGCTGTACTTTTTTTTCTTGTATCTGTACTAGTTGTGGATGACTGCTGTTGTTTATTTTATTATATCTTGTGGACCATGTATCATGTAAACTGTTAATTTATTTCCTGCGTAATTATATAACTGTTTAATTTCTGCAATTATTTGTGATACTTATGTAGTCTCTACACCATCCTTTTAACCCTTCAGAGTCTTCGGACTCGTGGGTGGCGGTGCGAGTCTCGGGTTATCGGGCCTTCCCGGTAATCGGATTCTCGGGTCGTTACAGCTGGTATCAGAGCGCAGTTGTGGGATTATATGAGAATCATAAGTAATTGTAGTGTTCCACTAGTCCGCAGCGATGATGTACAGGTGACTCTGGCATCGGGCATCACGTGTTTTGCTTAACCTCGCTGTTTCCATGTTTCCTATCTTTTGCTTCAGGAGTGAGCATGGCGTCGAGGGGGGCACTCGCTCTCGGCAGGGGTAGTCGGCTGGAGGTCAGGAGATCCAGCAGGAGATTCAGCAGGAGCAGGAGGAGCATTGTAGAGCGCCACCTGCGACCACCAAGGTAGCGGATGTTGCGAGGTTTCCGGGGGCTGAGGATTTCTTCCATGGCATGTACCAGCTTATGTCGCAGCAGTTCGGCGGAGAGGCTGGTGTGGGCTCGTCGCCCAAGGGTGGGCCAGGCCGAGCAGTGAGGGATTTCATGCAGTTCCATCCACCTTACTACGGCGGTCAGCCAGATCCTGATGTGGCCCGGAGTTGGCTCGTTGAGATGGAGCGGGTGTTCAGTTCCATGCGGTGTACTGCGTAGGACAGAGTGATGTTGGCCTACAACAAGTTGCAGGGTACGGCTCGGGAGTGGTGGTCTTTCGAGTGGAAGACGTCTTTCCAGCTTCGTCCACTTGAGCAGATTGCGTGGAGCGACTTTGTCAGTGCTTTCGAGCGTACCTACTTTCTAGAGTATATTGCTACGCAGCGGATGCGTGAGTTTCTGGAGCTGGTTCAGGGTGACATGTCCGTGTTGGAGTACATGGCCCGATTTGTTGAGCTGGGTCGGTATGCACCTCACATCAAGGAGCATGAGAAGGTGAAGACCGCACAGTTCATGCATGGCTTGAGGCAGGAGTTAAGGCACCATTTGATCGTGAATGCGGCCACTGATCTGGAGACATCGTCTCGTGTTGCGGCTTATTTGGAGATGGATATGCAGAGGACTCGAGGACTGATCAGCCAGGGGCAGTCTTTGTCGGGTCGCAGCCAGCAGTCGGCTACCCAGCAGTAGGGTTCCTTTCAGCATGCGTCAGGTGGTTCAGGAGCGCCGGCACCGGCAGCGTCAGCGACAGGATCCGTGTCTTTTGGCTCTAAGGTCAAGAAGTTATTCTGGAAGAGTTTCCGAAAGAAGAAGCACAAGGATCAGGGGCAGGGATCATCGGGTAGTGTACATCAGCCGATTCCTTTTCAGCGTCAGGGATCAGTGGGTGGATCGTGAGGACCGTGCCCACGGTGCAGCGAGTAGCATCCAGGCAGGCAGTGCACAGCACCGATAGTTTGTTTCCGGTGTGACCAGCTAGGGCATATGGCGCGTGACTGTCCTCAGAGGCAGTAGCAACATCAGTTTCCTCAGCAGTAGTAGGTTCCCCAGCAGTAGAGGCAGCAGCAACAGCAGCAGGGACAGTACCCACCGCTACCCAGGTCAGCTAGTGTGGGAGGCAGGCAGAGAGCTCGAGACCAGATCACACACATGACCAGGGCAGAGGCAATGGCGTCGCAGCTCGTGGAAGGTACCATTCAGATTTTGGGTTGTGCGGCTCAAGTTTTGTTCGATTCTGGCACGTCTCATTCGTTTGTTTCGGAGGATTTCGCACTGAGTATTGAGGAGCCGGTGACCCAGTTGCCCTTTGATTTGGCAGTGGAGTTACCTTCGGGTGATTTTATGATCACTCCGTATTGTTTCGATGAGGTTCCTGTGTGGGTGGAAGGGCGGAGTTTACCGGCTAGGCTCTGGAGAGGGGGATTTCTGTAGCCCATCTAAGAGCAGCCGAACTAGGCCCATCAGGACCAAACGAGGCTCGGCTCATCCAAGTGACAGCCCCATAGGGCCCACTTAGGCTAAAAAGCCCAATAAAGATTACTCGGGATCCCACCCTTCCTCGGCGGCCCTTAGGCTCGAAAGGCCCGAGCGTCAGAACGGAGGAAGATCTATGCCCGAGTTATCCCTTCATCGGGATAGAGGCAAGCGCTCTGCGCACACTCCGACCTGACTTCATCCGAGCTATGCCTATCGCCCGGACAGGGTTGGCACCTTTTATGCTCGGACCGACTGACGATTGCTTATCCAGGCTGCCGTTGAGAGCCCTTTATGAGCAGGAGTTTATGAGGATAAGGGACCCATGATCCCACGATGAGGACGTAAAGATCCCACGATGAGGACGTAACTCCCGCCTGAAACTCCTCAGCTTACGGGATTCATAAGGTGAGCACACTATATAAACCAGGGACTCCCTCCAGTGGAAGGTAAGGGCAATACACGCCTAAAATCCCTTGAGCAGGAACCACTTCACCTCCTTGGTGTTGGGGGATCTCGTGCACCTCTTTCTACCTCCCTCCATACCTTCCACCATTGCTCTACTGACTTAGGCATCGGAGGGTTTTCCCCAGGGAGCCATCCCTGGGCCTCCTGATGCATTTCCCTTTCTCTACAGTTCACTATTCGGTGATCATCCTCCCAGCTCAGGACAAGCGCGAGATCACGCCCCTTCATCTGACACCGTCTGTGGGAAACGACCAAAGAGCCAGTATGGTGCGAAGAAGTTCAGGGAGGAGGTCCACCGGAGACAGGGAAAAGGCCATGGTGGCGACGTGGGGAGGCCCCTCTCAAGCCTCCCCAAACCCCCCCTCCGGTGCCAGCACTCCCGCTGACAGACCGCCCCCTCCCCCCGCGGCAGGGCTGCCGCCCCCTCCCCCCGCGGCAGGGCTGCCGCTTAACGGTGGCGCTGACGCCTTCCAAGCCCTCAACGCGAAACTAGACATCCTCATGAAACTCATGAGGACCCAGACGGCCAGGGATGGAAGGTCACACGCCCCTCCGGAGAGCCCTCCCCGCGAGAACATGTCCCAGCACACCACCGGAGGCCGCTTCACCCTCCGAGGGTAGCAACTTATTCGCAACAAAGCAGGAGGACCCTCACAACCCCCCCTCCGGAGCAAGGGGCTTCCTCCACACCAAAACAGGGGTCAGCATGGGGCACGCCGTCCCCTCCCGGAGACCGAAGTCCCCAGGGAGCGCCAGGACAGCCTGCCATCATGCCCCCTCAGCCCTACGGCGCAGCGACATCCGGAGCTATCCCTCTGACTGCGAGAATTCGAGAGGCGTTTCGCAGAGCAGGAGCGCGCCCTACGAGCCCTGCAGAAGACCTCTCCACAAGAGGATGAGGAGAGATCCCCATTCTCTGACCATATCTTGAAGGCAGAGGTATCTCCCAGAGCCTCCATCCCGACCTTCAAGCCCTACGACGGCCAGGGTGACCCGGCAGACCACTTCGACAGCTTCGACGCCCTGATGACCCTTCATGGAGCGTCCGGCGCCATCAAGTGCTGAGCCTTTGTGACCACCTTGGTCCAAGGTGCCCAAGCATGGTTCCGGGCCCTCGCCCCCAGATCCATCTGGGACTTCAAGCAATTCAGATGAGTATTCAAGGAGAGTTTCTCCGGCAGCGGTCCCCCAAGGTCGGTAGCGGGGCTTTTGGCCCTCAAACAGGCGCAGGGGAAGAAGCTTCGGGCCTACATTATCCGATTCAAATCGGAAGCCCTGAGGATCCCCTGCCTAAACGTCACCTCGGCCATAACCGCACTGACCAGGGGCACCCGCGACGAGAACCTCCGCCGCGAACTTGTCCTCCACCCTCCCTCGACCCTTGCTGCGCTAGTGACTTTAGCATTGCGCCATGCCGAGTGTGAAGAAGTGCTCAGCGCATGCCAAGACGCAATCAGCTCGGGTCGGGAGGGGGACAAGAAGCGGGCACCCGAGCCAAGTTCGGGCCAAGGAAAGAGGCGGAACCGAGACGGGGAGCATAAATAACCGCCCAGGAAGTACGAGCGGTACACTCCCCTAACCGCTCCGGTATATGAAATATATGAAGACATCAAAGGCTCGGGCCTCCTCCGCCAACCCGAGCCAATGAGGTCGAAGAACCGCAGTCGCAGCAAGCATTGCCTGTTTCACAGCGACCACGGAGATCACACCGGCTACTGCCATCAACGGCAGGATGAGATCGAGCGTCTCGATCGTCAGGGGCACCTCTCCCGGTTCGTGGTCAGGCAAAAGGAAGACCGAGGCGCCCCAGAGGAAATCGACAACGCCCCCCGAGGGGTCCACATCAACGTCATCGCCGGAGGAGCTGCATCAAGAGGAGACAGTGGCCGAGGAAGGAAGCGTCATGCTGAGCGGGCGAGTCGAGCCATCGAGCCTCCCAGGGCCCGCCGAGTAAGCCCCAGGTCATAGTCTTCTCCGACCAAGACCTGGAATGGCTAAGCACCCCGCATGACGACGCCCTAGTCATATCGGCCACAATAAACCATTGTAACGTAGACAGGATTCTAGTTGACAATGGAAGTGCCCCTGATGTATTATCCTATTAATGTTTCCTTAAGATGGGGGAGGATCCGTCTAAACTCCGCCCGATCCGAACTCCCCTGTGCGGGTTCAATGGCCAGGCCACTTATCCCGAGGGAGCACTAAGCCTACCGGTTACTCTCGGCACCCCACCCAAAATCGTTACGGTCATGATGCACTTCATAGTGATCAAAGGTATGATAGCATACAACGCAATCTTCGGCCGGGGAATCCTCAGCTGAACGAAAGCAGTGCCTTCTACCTATCACCAAAAGATAAAGTTCCCCACTAAAAATGGGTTGGGGGAAGTCCGAGGCAACCAGGTCATGGCTAGAAGGTGCTATAATATCTCGGTTGAAGCCACAAGGCCGGACGGGAAGAACAAGGGCCCCCGGGAAGTCGAGGAAAAATCCGTAACCGCCGAGCATGGAGGTGAATTGCTAGCGGTTATCCTAAACGACGACCCGACCCTAGGAGTAAAGATCGGAGCCGACCTAACATCTGAGGTTCAACAGCAATATAAAGATTTTATTTCCACGTACATCCGGGTCTTCGCATGGTCTGATGATCAACTCCTTGAGATACCGGAGGAAACGGTGATGCATAAGCTCAACCTCGACCCAACCATGAAGCCCGTGCAACAACGCAGAAGGATGCACGCACCAGAAAAGCAGGCGATTATCAAGGGGCAAGTCACCAAGGGGCAAGAGACTGGTCTCTTTAGATCGGTCCTATACCCGACGTGACTGGCTAACGTCGTCCTGGTGCCAAAAGCTTCGAGAAAGTGGCGAATGTGCGTGGACTTCACTGACTTGAACAAGGCTACTCCAAAGGACTGCTATCCATTACCGAGCATCGACCAACTGGTTGACTCAACCTCGGGTAACGAGATACTCAGCTTCCTGGATGCCTATTCAGGTTACCATCAGATCAGAATGCACCCCGAAGACATCGAGAAGACCACCTTTATCACCGACTTCGGCGTACGCTGCTACACCCGGATGCCTTTCGGGTTGAAGAACGCTAGAGCCACGTACCAGAGGCTGGTCAATCATATGTTCGGGGGACAGCTCGGTCGGAACGTCGAGACCTATATTGACGACATGCTCGTGAAAACCCCCAAGGCCGAGGACCACTTCACCGACCTAGCGGAAACCTTCGACACCCTCCTGAAGTACAACATGAAGCTCAATCCTGCCAAGTGCGCCTTCGGGGTAAGGTCTGGGAAGTTCTTGGGCTTCTTAGTCACCCAGTGTGGATCAAGGCCAACCCCAACAAGGTCTAGGCCATCCTGGACATGCGCCCACCCACCTGCATCAAAGATGTTCAACGCCTTACCGGGCGCATTCCTGCGCTCAGCAGATTCCTGTCCCGCGCGGCTGAACGATGCCTACCCTTCTTCAAACTGTTGAGGGGACCTAAAATGTCATCTGCTACATTCGCGTGGGACGAGGAATGCCAAAAAGCGTTCGCCGAGCTTAAGGAGTTCCTGGTTTCGCCCCCGGTGCTTTCCAAGCCTGTCCCCAGTGAAGCCTTTCATCTCTATCTCTCGGTGACTCCATCTACAGTTAGCTCGGTCCTAGTCAGAAATGACTCGGGAGTCGAGAGACCGGTCTACTACACCAGCAAGGTGCTCAATGAGGCTGATAAAAGGTACCCCGCAACCGAGAAACTCGTGCTAGCATTGGTTACCTCGGCCAAGCGCCTCCGACCCAATTTCCAAGGGCACTCCATCACCGTGCTGACCGGCGAACCGTTGAAGAGGATCCCCGCTCACCCTGAAGCCTCAGGACGCCTCGTCAAGTGGGCCATCATGCTCGGGGCCTACGATATATCGTGTCGGCCTCACTCGGCTATCAAAGGCCATGCGCTCGCTGACTTCATCATCGAGAGCACCATCCCGACTGAAGCAAGATCTCCGTCCGCGCCCGGGCCGACCTGGGAACTATTCATCGACGGATCTTCCAACTCAACAGGGAGCGACGCCGGGATTCTCCTGAAGTCCCCCGAAAGAGCGGAGCTGCAGTACGCCATGAAGTTCAACTTCCAAGCATCTAACAATGCTTCCGAGTATGAGGCCCTCATATCGGGAGCCCGCATGGCCCGGCGGTTAGGGGCTGAGCGAGTCAGGATTCACACTGACTCCCAACTGGTCGCTAGCCAGGTCAACGGTGATTATGAAGCTCGAGAAGCACCGATGATCAAATACCTGCAGCTGGTCAAGACCGTGGCACAACAGTTTGAGAGTTTTGAGGTAGTCCGAATAGCTCAGGAGGAAAACTCCCGAGCGGACGCCCTCTCTCGGTTGGCCTCCCCTCTTGACCCCGAGGGTACTCGATCCTTCTCGAAGAGCTAGAGCGGCCGAGCATCGATTCGGAGCTCCTAGCTATTGACTCGGCCTCCCCAAGCGACTGGCGTACCCCCTATCTGTCGTGGCTTCAAGACTCTCAGGAGCCTCCCGACCCTCAGGAAGCCCGAAGATTGAAGTACCAACCTCGGCGATTCGTCACTCTGGATGGCACTCTCTACCGGAGATCCTTTTTCGGCCCTCTCTTGAAGTGCCTCAGCACCGACGAAGGCAACCGAGCGATTGAAGAAGTTCACGAAGGTCTGTGCGGAGCGCATTTAGGGGGAAGGTCACTCGCCAGGATCTATCTACGGCAAGGTTATCGGTGGCCCACCCTGCAGCGCGACTGCTCGGCCTACACACAACACTCTGACCGCTGCCAGCAATTTGACCACTTGGTCCATCAGCCAGCAACGGAGCTCGTCACCCTAGCCGAGCCTTATCCTTTCGCTCGCTCGGGAATCGACATCCTCGGGGCATTCCCCACGGCTCAGGCCCAGAAGAAGTTCATTATCGTCGCCATCGATTACTTCACTAAGTGGATCGAGGCCGAAGCCATAGCAAGGATCACCGAGACAGTCGTTTGGAATTTCATCTAGAAGTCGATCATCTGTCGTTACGGCATCCCCCGGGGGATAGTAAGTGATAATGGTCGGCAATTTGATTCTCATTATTTTCGAGACAGATGCGCCGACCTTAACATTCGCAATCACTTCACTTCGGTCGCCCACCCTCAGGCTAACGGGCTGGTCGAAAATGCCAATAAGACTATCTTAAAAGGCATCAAGACTAGGCTCGGCAAGGCCAAGGGCAGCTGGCTTGAGGAATTGCCGAACGTACTTTGGTCACATAGAACGACTCCCAGAACGGCAACCGGTGAAAGCCCCTTTCAGCTGGTATACGGTACCGAGGCCGTGATCCCGTTGGAGATTGGCAACCCCTCCCTCCGAGTCATCTGCTTCTCGTTCGAGGCAAACGACTAGAAACTGCTCGAAAACCTCGACCTAGCAGATGTAGTCGGAGAGATTGCCAGCATCAGAGCAACGGAATACCGCCGCCACCTTACTCGATACTACAATGCCAAAGTCTGAGATAGACACTTTCAACCGGGAGACTTCATCCTCAGGAAAGCCGAAGCCTCTCGACCACTTGAGGCGGCGGGCAAGTTATCCTCTAATTGGGAAGGCCCCTACCGAGTGGTCGAGACGCTTGAAAAGGAGCATACCATCTATCCACGATGTAAGGAGAGCTCATCCCTCGGACCTGGAACGCAACTACATTACGCAAGTTCTACTTTTGAATACTGAACATTGTGCAAACGACATGAGATAAGACAAAAGGCTCCTTTCTTTTATTCAAACAACCCGCTTGTACATCAAGAAGGCCAAAACCAAGAAAATATATGTCAAAAAAGTAAAAAATCCATTTGGCGCTGTCGTATGAGCCCATCGCTCGGCTGACTTGGATGACCTTCCTACGTCCAGCCACTGACTCTGCCTCGTGTAGAAACTGGCTCGGATAAAGGATAGTCGACCCTGTTAGCTCGGGCAGCTCAGGACAAAGGTAACAGAGGGATTAGGAAGGAGAAGGCTACCTTTCAAGTTGAACTTGGAAGAGAAGGGGGAGAGGGAAGGCATATGAAAGGATCCTCCCCGCCAAACTGCCAACTCTTTGTAAGAAAGAGAGTGCAGGCACCCTCCGAAGAGTGAAAGAAAGGAGGAGATACGAGTTGGCTACCAACTGAATGGGCGCCAACACGAAAAAATTGAGAAGCTGAAGAACAAAAGGTTCGAAAGGAAGGCGGAATCCACCCTTCCATGACAGAAGAAAGTACAGATGTGGCCTGTACGAGAGTCCAGGCTCGTCTCGTGTGGGGAAGCTGCGACAAAGTGGAACTTATGGGGCAGGCGATACTGGTACTCCAGCCTTCTCACATCCGCCTCCCCCAGTTCGCTGCAGTTTGGAACCTGCGCCTTCACCACCGGCTCGTCCTCCCACTCCTCAGCATCCGAGCGCTGGTCCGCCATGGAAACCGGAGAAGAGTTTAAGGAAAGGCGATCTCGAGACCCTAAAGATTTCGAGGGAGGAGGAAGCCACCGGACTGCCTCCGCGGTTATCTCCGCCAACTCCTCGAACGCCGCTGCAAGCCTCTGCTCTTCCGTCACGTCCTCACGGTGCATCGAAGAGCCCCAAAAGTAAGAATGGAGGAGAGCCAAAACCCTAAAGACTGAGGGAGTCTGGAATGACAACAAGCGCCCAACGCCTATATCCCCACGCGGGAGGCGGCGCGTCGTTCCGACCTCCGAGAAAAGGGGGCCCTTTCAGTTCAAATCCGTCAGGATCATCATTAACATGGGCCTAGGTGACCACGACACGTGGCTTCCTAACACCGCCAGATCTCCACCCACCTGAGCCACGCTGGTCCAAAACCCCAAACAGCTACTCTTCCAAGCTTACTAAAGCTCAGGAGTAGGAGGGGGACAAGTGGAGAGGGGGATTTCTGTAGCCCATCTAAGAGCAGTCGAACTAGGCCCATCAGGACCAAACGAGGCTCGGCTCATCCAAGTGACAGCCCCATAGGGCCCACTTAGGCTAAAAAGCCCAATAAAGATTACTCGGGATCCCACCCTTCCTCGGCGGCCCTTAGGCTCGGAAGGCCCGAGCGTCAGAACGGAGGAAGACCCATGCCCTAGTTATCCCTTCATCGGGATAGAGGCAAGTGCTCTGCGCCCACTCCGACCTGACTTCATCCGAGCTATGCCTATCGCCCGGACAGGGTTGACACCTTTTATGCTCGGACCGATTGATGATTGCTTATCCATGCTGCCGTTGAGAGCCCTTTATGAGCAGGAGTTTATGAGGATAAGGGACTCATGATCCCACGATGAGGACGTAAAGATCCCACGATGAGGACAAACTCCTCAGCTTACGGGATTTATAAGGTGAGCACACTATATAAACCAGGGACTCCCTCCAGTGGAAGGTAAGGGCAATACACGCCTAAAATCCCCTGAACAGGAACCACTTCACCACCTTGGTGTTGGGGGATCTCGTGCACCTCTTTCTACCTCCCTCCATACCTTCCACCATTGCTCTACTGACTTAAGCATCGGAGGGTTTTCCCCAGAAAGCCATCCCTGGGTCTCCCGATCTGTTTCCCTTTCTCTGCAGTTCACTATTTGGTGATCATCCTCCCAGCTCAGGACAAGCGCAAGATCACGCCCCTTCAGTCTCTATGCGTTACCGCTTCAGAACTTTGACGTGATTTTGGGCATGGATTGGCTCGAGGCACATCATGCTTTGGTGGATTGCGGCTCGAAGATGGTTTATTTCCGGCGACTTCACGGACCCACCTTCTATTTCCAAGGTATTAGGTCTTCCTCTTCCCGCTTTCTTATTTCTGCGATTCGAGCTCGTCGTTTGCTTGATGCGGGTTGTCAGGATTTTCTCGCCTCCATGGTTGTGGCAGACTAGATGGAGCCGGATGTCGAGGACATCCCGGTGGTGTGCGAGTTCCCCGATATTTTTTTGAAGGACTTACCTGGATTGCCTCCCCAGCGGGAGATCAATTTCGTTATGGAGGTTGTGCCTGGTACGGGACCTTTGGCAAAGGCTCCCTACCGTATGGCCCCCGCTGAGTTGAGGGAGTTGAGGGTGCAGTTGCAGGAGCTATTGGCCAAGGGGTACATTCATTCTAGCTTTTCCCCTTGGGGCGCGCCAGTGTTGTTCGTGAAGAAGAAGGACGGTAGCTTGCGGTTGTGCATTGACTGTCGGCAGCTGAATGAGGTGACCATTAAGAACAAGTATCCGTTGCCGCGGATTGATGATTTGTTTGACCAGCTTCAGTCTGCGTGAGTGTTCTCGCGGATTGATTTGCAGTCCGGTTACTATCAGCTGAGAATTCGCGAGTCCGATGTGAAGAAGACTGCGTTCAGTGCGAGATACAGGCATTATGAGTTTCTGGTGATGCCGTTCGGGCTCACCAATGCCCTCACAGCCTTCATAGACTTGATGCAGAGGGTGTTTCATCCGTATCTGGACAAGTTCATGGTCATATTTGTGGACGACATCCTTGTTTATTCACAGTCTGCCGAGGAGCACGTGTATCATTTGGGTGTGGTGCTGCAGATGTTGCGAGATCACCAGTTGTATGCGAAGCTCAGTAAGTGCGAGTTCTGACATCGTGAGGTGCACTTTTTAGGGCACGTGATTTCTGGTGATGGTATTTCCGTGGACCCCGCCAAGGTCGAGGCAGTAATACAGTGGCCGAGGCCGAGGTCTGTGACGGAGATCTGGAGTTTCTTGGGGCTTGCGGGCCATTATTGGTGGTTTATTCAAAAATTTTCTCGCATTGCGGCCCCGATGACTAGACTTACGCGGAAGGATGTGCCTTTTGTCTGGTCTGAGGAGTGTGAGTAGAGTTTCAGGGAACTGAAGAGATTGCTCACCTCAGCTCCGGTGTTGGTTTTGCCTTCTGGATCGGGAGGTTTTGTGGTGTGTACTGTAGCAACCCTGGAAATATATATATATATATATATAAAGATTTTTAAATAAATCAAATTAAAATAAATGATAAGTAAATAGATGACAAAGAGCATAAATGAGTAAATCATTAATCAAGAGGAAAGTAACGCCTTTGGTCAAGGCGCTACTTCATTAAGAAACGCCTCTAGATAAGGTGCTAATTAAAAAGGGACGCCCAAACAACAAGGCGTCAATTATCAAACGGCCAAAAAGGGCAAGTAAACGTAACGCCCTTTACATGGACGCGTTTTATACAAGAAACGACGCTTGACAAGGCGTCAATTTAAATTAACGCCCTCGCTTAAGACGTTAATTCAGATCGAGTTTCGTTCGACCCAGGAGTCTATCCAGGGCAAGTTCTGGATAACTACGTCGAAGGTGGAATATGGTAAGGACTCTATCATGGAAGTATTACTTCCAATACAACTCTAACCCTATTAGGATCCCCAAAATCCTATAAATATCCTCCTAAATCAACCCTTGATCGCTATTTGGCGATCTGCTGCTGCTGTCATCAACGTGAAAAACAGGTAATGTTCTTCCTCTTTATTTTTGGTTGTGTGTGTTGAAAGAACGTTGATGTTCTTTTCCTTCCTCATCTTCCTATACAGGTTGTCTGTGTTGAGAAGATGATCACCCCTTTTGACTGAAGATCGGGTATTCTTCGTCCATCTCCTACAAGTTATCTCTGTTCGAGAACAGAGCATCGTTTTCTTCTCCAAACCTTTATCCGTTCATCAGTTAAATCTTCATAAGGTAGGTTTTCTCAAGAACGTAGCCCAAACTAACTCCAGTTGCTAGTAATACCTTCTGTCATACATGCATATAGTTTTATTATGGTTTCAGATGTTTTCCATGTAATTTTAAAAAGAAACGCCCTTGACAAGGGCGCTAATTTAAAGAAGTGACCCACACTAGGGCGCTAATTATTGTTTTGACGCCCTGCCCAGAAGTCGTCAATTACATGTAATTAAGAAATACCCACGTTTAAAATTTAATATCTATGTAACCATGAATCTAATATATTGCATGAGTATACCTGTGAAATCCTGCTATTTTTCCTGTCATGATCATGTACCCTTTTTCCTGAAATTTTATCATCTGAAAATTGGTAAATTCTTGAATTAACGACTTGCACAAGGTCGTCTCTTATTGAACTGACGCCCCAGACCAGGGCGCTAATTGACAAGTAACGCCCCTGTCCAGGGCGTTTTTGTTAAAATTCAGAATATTGATTTTCTGCAGAATAGAAATATTGAAGGGACGACTAATGTATAAGTCGTCAAATTGTGAATAAACGGCCCTGAGTAAGGCGTTAATTGGATAATTAATGACTTAGCTTAAGTCGCTATTTTCTGTATTACTGTTTTACACTGATTACTGTCACCGAAGGGTTATATATATATATATATATATATATATATATATATATATATCGGCACTATATTCCAGTCCGTGAATATAGTCCCATGTTTCATGATGTTTTTTATCGCACTACCCTCAATTCTCATTGACATACAAGCTCTCCATTGGACATTTCATTCCTTTAGATTAGCAAGTTAGTCATAGAGACCTCCGTAAGACTCCTCGAGCCTTGGATTCCTCAAGGCCGACTGAGCTGGTTGTACCATAAAAACCCATTACATTATTTGATTGCCATGTCACTCTAAAGAAACATGGTATACCGGCCCTCATGTTATGCAAAGTGTGTATCATGAGAATTCTCTTAATGGGATGAGGTTATCATGCCATTTGATGCTGTTCTTGTAAACCCCAATTCTATATTCAACATGATGTTCTTGTGGACCTCAATTCTATATTAAGAATGAGGACGTCTTGCCATTGATGTGCTGTTCATGTGGACCTCAATTCTATATAAAGAGTGTCCATACTTGCTTGTCATGGTACCCAAGTTAGGGAACCAATTCCACCTAGTTTTATCGATAATCGCGATTGTACCGTTATTATCGCCATTCTATGTCAAGTGTCATATTTTTGGACTCTATTCTATCCAAGTTATCCTACGTATCTACAAGCTTTATTCTTGAAATTCCATATTGGCTATACACAAAAGTGGATGTTAAAATACATGATTAATGCCTGTGCATATAGGGCCCGATCTGGTCCTGGGAGGAGCACCCGAAAGTACTTGTGCCCATGGGAGTTGATTGATCACGGTATTGGCATTATACCGAAGTGCATGACTAGCTTGATTGAACATTCCACAAATCTTGTACTTGTACTTGACTTGATATTACATGACTTGCGTGGCCCGAAAAAGGGTAATTTCATACTTGCGTGCTTGAAACGTGATAGCCAAATTTCCACATGACATGATGAATACACTTGCTTGAATATCTTGATATCTTTTGAGATAAGTTCTTGAAAGTTCATGACTAGTTCTTCTTGCTATCGTATTGTTATACACTCTCTCTATCTTGTCGTTTTATGCGAGCATGCATAGCTATAGTGCATTCATGAAAGATGTAATCACTTAAACCCCTTACTAGTTCTTGAGATATAATTTCCTACTGAGCGTTCGCTCACTTAGTGTTTCCCTACTTTTCAGGTAAGTCCGACGATGAGGGAACTCAAACGGATGGGGAAAATCAAGAGTGAAAGGGATAGAGCTTCTTCCGTGTTATCTAGTCTTTTTCATATTTTCTTGAGTCAACCTTGTATTTTTCCTTTATTTTAGTTAGTACTTCAAGGTTTGTAATAGACATATTCTTATGAAGGAATAAAGGATTGGGTTATCTTTACTTTTACGCATCTCTGATTTTGGTGTCGAATACACTAATACTCTGATTGACATGATTGATATAAACTCGTCGCGCATCTCCGGGTATCTTCCGCGCTCGGGGCGTGACAGTTTTTGTGGTATCAGAGCCTAGGGTATTCAATTCCTAGGAAAACCCAAGTCCAAGGATATGTTCAAACCTTTAACCAGTGAGATTGGGTAGAACCAAGGGTTGAGTTAACATAAAAACTTAAAAGCCCTTAACGCGAGTATATACTAACATAGTTATGGTAATTGTAGGATAATGGCTGCCGAACGTGCTCAGTGGCGCGACATGCAGCGTACACTCCAAGGCATGACCCAAGTGCTGCAACAAGTAGCACAGGGAGGTGCACAACGAGCCGGAAGTCTCCACCAAGTCTTCAAGAACATGAACCCTCCCAAATTCATGGGTTCTACTGATCCGGACGACGCAGAGCACTGGATCAGGGAGACGGAGCGTATATTCCGTGTTATGCAGTGCACGGATCAAGATAAAGTCTTATTAGCTACCTTTCAGTTAGAAAGGGATGCCCGATGCTGGTGGGAATCAATAGAAGCTACTTTAAATCAAGACCAAGTTACTTGGGAAGAATTCGTTGAACATTTCAACGCTAAATATTTTTTGGACCGAGTCCAAGAAAAGAAAGCTACCGAATTTGCCGCACTCAAGCAACGGTCATTATCGGTGGCGGAGTACGAGGCACAATTCTCTAGATTATCTCGGTATGCTAAGCACTTAGTTAGCACCGAGAAGATGAAAGCTAGGAGGTTCCTTAACGGGCTCAGGCCCCAATATATTACCCAGCTGGCGCCAATGGATATTCAGGTCTACTCAGAGATAGTACGCCGAGCTCAATTGTTAGAAGATGCCACGGAGCTATCAGATAGAATCCGTGGGAAGGATAAGAAGGAACAAGTTACAAGTTCGGGTTCCTTTAAACCCAACTTCAAGAAGAGGCCTAGCACTGGAGGTACTTCTTCTCAAGACCAGAAGTTTAAGAAGACCAAGCCCTTCTCCATCACCACTACTACACCTTCGAATATAATATGCAAGCATTGTGACAAGGCTGGTCATAAAGCCGAAGAGTGCTGGAGGAAACTTGGAGCATGTCTCCGTTACGGGAGCCGTGAGCATCGGATTCCCGATTGCCCATTACTTAATGATCAAACCGGTGACGGAAAGCGCCCGGTAACCAAGAACACTCGTCTTCACGCAATTAAGGAGACCGAACAAGAAGAAGAAGGCGGACTAGTAGAAGGTACACTGAAAGTTTGTTCCAAGTCTGCACATGTCTTATTTGATACTGGTGCTTCACATTCAACTGTTTCCAAGAAGTTCGTTGATCCGTTACCCCTAGAACCGGAATGGATAAAATTAGTCTTGTCTACTCCTCTAGGAAACGAGACTGATATTACACGTCATTACCAGAACTGTGAAGTATTGGTTCATGGTAAGAATCTCCCTATTGATCTTATATGTTTAGATCTAAAGGAGCATGATGTCATACTAGGAGCGGATTGGTTATCTAAATACCAGGCAACAGTCGATTGCCATAACAGCAAAGTTACCTTCAGAGACTTTCCAGAACTAGTCTATTCTAGCCCTAAGAGTCGGAGCGAGTCACCTTTTATTTCGGCTCTCCGAGCAAGCAAGCTAATCAGGAAAGGATGTGTATCTTTCCTTGCATTTGTCACGATTAAGGAGGCTAAGGAAACTAAGATAGAAGATATCCCAGTTGTGCAAGAATTTCCGGATGTGTTTCCGGAAGATTTGCCTGGATTACCCCCACAAAGAGAAGTGGCCTTCACCATCGATTTAGTTCCTGGTGCGGGTCCAGTTTCTAAGGCACCGTATAGAATGTCACCTGCTGAACTCAAGGAGTTAAAGGAGCAATTGATGGAGCTCATTAAGAAAGGATTCATTAGACCGAGTACTTCCCCGTGGGGAGCGCCTGTGCTATTTGTAAAGAAGAAGGATGGATCCATGAGACTATGCATCGACTATCGACAGTTGAATCATCTCACTATCAAGAACAAGTATCCACTGTCGAGAATCGATGAGTTGTTTGATCAAATATCAGGATCCAAGTACTTTTCCAAAATTGATCTTAGGTCGGGATATCATCAGTTAAGAATCAAGGATGAGGACATTCATAAGACTGCATTCAGAAGCAGGTACGGCCATTATGAATTTGTTGTTATGCCTTTCGGACTAACGAATGCCCCTGCTGCCTTTATGCAGTTAATGAATAGTATATTCAGGCCTTATTTAGATCAATTCGTGGTGGTTTTTATTGATGATATATTAATATATTCCAAGACTAAGGAAGAGCATGATGAGCATTTAAGGATTGCATTACAAATATTGAGGACAAACCAATTATATGCAAAACTCAGCAAGTGTGAATTCTGGCTTGAGGAAGTGACTTTTCTCGGACATGTTATATCAAAGGATGGCTTATCAGTAGATCCATCAAAAGTTGAAGCTGTAGGAAATTGGGAAAGACCGACCAATGCTAGCGAGATCCGAAGTTTCTTAGGTCTTGCCGGCTATTACAGGCGATTCATCAAAGATTTCTCTAAGATCGCCGTACCACTTACGAGGTTAACTCGCAAGGAGATCCGTTATGAATGGAGTGAGGAATGTGAAAGAAGCTTCCAAACTCTCAAGGATCATCTTACTACAGCTCCTGTCTTAGCTTTACCAATGGAAGGAGAGAAATTCGAGGTATACACTGATGCTTCTGGCATTGGCCTCGGATATGTTCTAATGCAACAAGGAAAGGTTATAGCTTATTCTTCTCGTCAATTGAAGAAGCATGAAGAGAACTACCCTGTCCATGACTTAGAATTAGCCGCGGTAGTATTTGCACTGAAAATCTGGAGACATTATCTATATGGAGTACAATTTACTGTATACTCCGATCACAAGAGTCTCAAGTATCTCTTTTCACAAAAGGAACTAAATATGAGGTAAAGACGTTGGCTAGAATATCTCAAGGACTTCGACTTCAATATACAATATCATCCCGGTAAGGGTAATCATGTAGCAGATGCCCTTAGTCGAAAGCCGAGAGCACTGTTAGCCAATTGTATGATTCAAGAATGGAAGTTGCTGGAGCAATTCTCTAAACTCAATATAAGCATGGACACGAACTTCAAATGTGTCACATTGTCTCATATAAGCATTCATCCAGACCTATTATCTGAAATACGAGCGCTTCAAGATAATGACCCAATATTAGTAGAGATCAAAGGCAAACTGGAAGGACAATCTGATTTCCAAATAACTTGTGAAGGAAGATTAATGTTCAGGATTAGAACTTGCATACCGGATTGTCCCGAGTTAAAGAAGAAGATCTTAGATGAAGTTCATAGATCAAGGTACACGATTCATCCTGGATCTACCAAAATGTACCAAGATGTGAAAAGAAATTTTTGGTGGCCCAACATGAAAAGGAAATAGCGGACTACGTGTCGCGCTGTCTCACATGCCAACAGGTCAAGGCGGAACACCAAAAGCCTGCTGGAAAACTACATCCTCTAGATATCCCTAAATGGAAGTGGGAGGATATTGGTATGGATTTCATCATGGGTTTATCTAAATCAAAAGGAGGACATGATGGAATATGGGTTATTATTGACCGATTGACTAAATCGGCACATTTCTTGCCAATAAAGAGCCGATGGTCAGTTGATGTTTTGGCTGCATTATACATCAAGGAAATAGTCAGATTACATGGTATTCCTGTTTCAATCGTGTCTGACAGAGATCCCCGTTTTACTTCTCATTTTTGGAAGGGACTACAACATTCGTTGGGAACAAGGCTTAACTTTAGTACAGCTTTTCATCCTCAAACGGATGGTCAGACCGAGAGAACTAATCAGGTGGTTGAAGATATGCTCAGAGCTTGCATCATTGATTTCGATGGAAGCTGGCATGATCATTTGCCGTTGGTGGAATTTGCATACAATAATAGCTACCAAGCAAGTATACAAATGGCACCTTTCGAAGCCTTATACGGAAGGAGTTGCCGATCACCCTTATGCTGGGACGAAGTTGGAGAAAAACAACTATTAGGACCAGACATGGTAAGGGATACCACTGAGAAGATACAATTGATTAGAGAAAGACTGCAAGTTGCTCAGTCTAGGCAAAAGGCTTATGCTGATACAAGAAGGAGAGATCTTGAATTCCAAGTTGGAGATCATGTATTTCTAAAGATATCGCCTGGACGTGGCATACGGAGATTTGGTGTTAAAGGCAAGCTTACGCCAAGATTCATTGGACCCTTCGAGATACTGGAAAGAGTTGGCGAGGTTGCTTATCGCATCGCATTGCCTCCTCAATTGTCCGATGTTCATAATGTGTTCCACATATCTATGTTGAAGAAGTATGTACACGATCCATCACATATTATTGAACATGGAGACTTAGTTATCCAGAAGGATCTCACATATGAACAGAAGCCCATAAAAATACTAGATCGTGAAGTACGTACTCTAAGGAATAAGGTTATTCCCATGCTAAAAGTACAATGGAAGAAGAGTTCCGATCATGAAGCCACGTGGGAGACCGAGGAATCCATGAGGAAGCGATTTCCAGAATTATTTTAAGGTATATACCCTACACTCTCCACATATATATATATATATATATATATATATATATATATACTATGGAATTTGGGGACCAAATTCTTTTAAGTGGGGGAGGGTGTAGCAACCCTGGAAAAAAAAATATATATATAACGATTTTTAAATAAATCAAATTAAAATAAAAGATAAGTAAATAGATGACAAAGAGCCTAAATGAGTAAATCATTAATCAAGAGGAAAATAACGCCTTTGGTCAAGGCACTACTTCATTAAGAAACGCCTCTAGATAAGGCGCTAATTAAAAAGGGACGCCCAAACAACAAGGCGTCAATTATCAAACGGCCAAAAAGGGCAAGTAAACGTAACGCCCTTTACATGGACGCGTTTTATACAAGAAACGACGCTTGACAAGGCGTCAATTTAAATTAACGCCCTCGCTTAAGACGTTAATTCAGATCGAGTTTCGTTCGACCCAGGAGTCTATCCAGGGCAAGTTCTGGATAACTACGTCGAAGGTGGAATATGGTAAGGACTCTATCATGGAAGTATTACTTCCAATACAACTCTAACCCTATTAGGATCCCCAAAATCCTATAAATATCCTCCTAAATCAACCCTTGATCGCTATTTGGCGATCTGCTGCTGCTGTCATCAACGTGAAGAACAGGTAATGTTCTTCCTCTTTATTTTTGGTTGTGTGTGTTGAAAGAACGTTGATGTTCTTTTCCTTCCTCATCTTCCTATACAGGTTGTCTGTGTTGAGAAGACGATCACCCCTTTTGACTGAAGATCGGGTATTCTTCGTCCATCTCCTGCAAGTTATCTCTGTTCGAGAACAGAGCATCGTTTTCTTCTCCAAACCTTCATCCGTTCATCAGTTAAATCTTCATAAGGTAGGTTTTCTCAAGAACGTAGCCCAAACTAACTCCAGTTGCTAGTAATACCTTCTGTCATACATGCATATAGTTTTATTATGGTTTCAGATGTTTTCCATGTAATTTTAAAAAGAAACGCCCTTGACAAGGGCGCTAATTTAAAGAAGCGACCCACACTAGGGCGCTAATTATTGTTTTGACGCCCTGCCCAGAAGTCGTCAATTACATGTAATTAATAAATACCCACGTTTAAAATTTAATATCTATGTAACCATGAATCTAATATATTGCATGAGTATACCTGTGAAATCCTGCTATTTTTCCTGTCATGATCATGTACCCTTTTTCCTGAAATTTTATCATCTGAAAATTGGTAAATTCTTGAATTAACGACTTGCACAAGGTCGTCTCTTATTGAACTGACGCCCCAGACCAGGGCGCTAATTGACAAGTAACGCCCCTGTCCAGGGCGCGTTTTTGTTAAAATTCCAGAATATTGATTTTCTGCAGAATAGAAATATTGAAGGGACGACTAATGTATAAGTCGTCAAATTGTGAATAAACGCCCCTGAGTAAGGCGTTAATTGGATAATTAATGACTTAGCTTAAGTCGCTATTTTCTGTATTACTGTTTTACACTGATTACTGTCACCGAAGGGTTTTATATATATATATATATATATATCGGCACTATATTCCAGTCCGTGAATATAGTCCCATGTTTCATGATGTTTTTATCGCACTACCCTCAATTCTCATTGACATACAAGCTCTCCATTGGACATTCCGTTCCTTTGGACTAGCAAGTTAGTCATAGAGACCTCCGTAAGACTCCTCGAGCCTTGGATTCCCTCAAGGCCGACTGAGCTGGTTGTACCATAAAAACCCATTACATTATTTGATTGTCATGTCACTCTAAAGAAACATGGTATACCGGCCCTCATGTTATGCAAAGTGTGTATCATGAGAATTCTCTTAATGGGATGAGGTTATCATGCCATTTGATGCTGTTCTTGTAAACCCCAATTCTATATTCAACATGATGTTCTTGTGGACCTCAATTCTATATTAAGAATGAGGACGTCTTGCCATTGATGTGCTGTTCATGTGGACCTCAATTCTATATAAAGAGTGTCCATACTTGCTTGTCATGGTACCCAAGTTAGGGAACCAATTCCACCTAGTTTTATCGATAATCGTGATTGTACCGTTATTATCGCCATTCTATGTCAAGTGTCATATTTTTGGACTCTATTCTATCCAAGTTATCCTACGTATCTACAAGCTTTATTCTTGAAATTCCATATTGGCTATACACAAAAGTGGATGTTAAAATACATGATTAATGCCTGTGCATATAGGGCCCGATCTGGTCCTGGGAGGAGCACCCGAAAGTACTTGTGCCCATGGGAGTTGATTGATCACGGTATTGGCATTATACCGAAGTGCATGACTAGCTTGATTGAACATTCCACAAATCTTGTACTTGTACTTGACTTGATATTACATGACTTGCGTGGCCCGAAAAAGGGTAATTTCATACTTGCGTGCTTGAAACGTGATAGCCAAATTTCCACATGACATGATGAATACACTTGCTTGAATATCTTGATATCTTTTGAGATAAGTTCTTGAAAGTTCATGACTAGTTCTTCTTGCTATCGTATTATTATACACTCTCTCTATCTTGTCGTTTTATGCGAGCATGCATAGCTATAGTGCATTCATGAAAGATGTAATCACTTAAACCCCTTGCTAGTTCTTGAGATATAATTTCCTACTGAGCGTTCGCTCACTTAGTGTTTCCCTACTTTTCAGGTAAGTCCGACGATGAGGGAACTCAAACGGATGGGGAAAATCAAGAGTGAAAGGGATAGAGCTTCTTCCGTGTTATCTAGTCTTTTTCATATTTTCTTGAGTCAACCTTGTATTTTTCCTTTATTTTAGTTAGTACTTCAAGGTTTGTAATAGACATATTCTTATGAAGGAATAAAGGATTGGGTTATCTTTACTTTTGCGCATCTCTGATTTTGGTGTCGAATACACTAATACTCTGATTGACATGATTGATATAAACTCGTCGCGCATCTCCGGGTATCTTCCGCGCTCGGGGCGTGACATGTACAGATGCTTCTGGGGTCGGATTGGGTGCTATGTTGATGCAGCATGGTAGAGTGGTAGCCTATGCATCTCGGCAGCTGAAGTCCCACGAGGAGAACTACCCTACCCATGACCTGGAGTTGGCAGCTGTGATCTTCACGCTGAAGATCTGGAGGGATTATCTGTACGGTGAGAAGTTCGAGGTGTTCACTGACCATCAGAGTTTGGGGTATGTGTTCATGCAGAGGGACCTTAACCTCAGGCAGAGGCGTTGGATGGAGTTTATGAAGGATTATGACTTCACCCTGTTTTATCAGCTGGGCAGGATGAATGTCGTCGCCGATGCTTTGAGTCGGAAGGTCGCGGTCAGTGCCTTGATGTTGAGGAAGTGGAGGCTCTGGGAACAAGTGCCCAAAGTTTCGTTCAGGCTCAAGATTCCATAGGAGCCAGGGTTAGCAGTGCTTGCGAGTCTGACTGTCACGCCCGCTATCCATCGTCAGGTGACGAAGGCTTAGAATGCGGACCCTGAGTTGCCCCAGATTTTGGCCATGGCTGATGTGGAGCTCGGTGAGGACGGTGCTGCGAGGTTCCGTGGTAGGCTGTATGTCCCAGCCGAGGAGCAGGTTCGCTGTGCGGTGTTGCGCGAGACTCATGGGAGCAGGTACACCGTACACCCGAGTGTGACAAAGATGTATCAGAACTTGCGGGGGTAGTTCTGGTGGCCTGGCATGAAGAGAGATGTTGCCAAATTTGTGGCCAGGTGCCAGACCTGTCATCAGGTGAAGGCGGAACATCAGCGACCGGGAGGTACTCTCCAGCCCTTGAATGTTCCAGCGTGGAAGTGGGACCACGTGACCACGGATTTCGTGGTGAGATTGCCGAGGACTCCGAGTGGGTAGGATAATATTTGGTTGCTGGTGGATAGACCGACGAAGGTGACTCGGTTATTACCGGTCAAAGTCAGCTGGAGCGTGCCTAAGTTGGCTCGTCTTTATGTGGAGCGGATCATCCCGTTGCATGGGATTCCCATTTCCATCGTGTCGGATTGGGATACGCGCTTCACTTCTGGATTCTGGAGGAGTTTCCAGCGAGCTCTTGGCACGGATTTGGTATTTTACTCGGCGTATCATCCTCAATCAGATGGTCAGTCAGAGAGGACCATTCAAATTTTGGAGGACATGCTGAGATCCTGCTGCCTGGAGTGGCAGGGGGGTTGGATTCACCACCTACCGTTGGTGGAGTTTGCCTACAACAACAGCTATCATTCGAGCATCGGCATGGCTCCTTATGAGACATTGTATGGGCGTCCGTGTCGAACTCCACTCGATTGGTTTGAGGTTGGTGAGCGTATTTTGACGGGACCGGAGTTGGTGCAGCAGTGTGTGGATGTTGTGCACCTGGTTCGTCAGAACATGTTGGCGGCCCAAAGTCGGCAGAAGAGCTATGCTGACCGTAAGCGGCAGCCTCTCGCGTTCGCCACGGGTGATCACGTGTTCTTAAGAGTTTCTCCGATGAAGGGGGTGATGCGTTTTGGACGGCGTGGGAAGCTGAGTCCCCGCTATGTTGGTCCCTTTCTCATCGTGGAGCGCATCGGTGAGGTAGCTTATCGGTTATAGTTACCCCCTGAGTTGGCATCGGTGCATGACGTGTTCCACATCTCGATGTTGCGAAAATATATGCCCGATGACTCTCATGTGCTTGAGGATTCTGTTTGGCCAAAGGTGACTCTAGATCTTTCTCTCCCAGAGTTTTCAGTCCGCGTGGAGGATAGGCGAGAGCAGCGCCTGTGGAACAAGGTATCCCCTTGGTCAAGGTGGTGTGACAGCGGCACTCTGGTGGTGAGACTTCTTGGGAACGTGAGGACGAGATGCGTCAGTAGTTCCCTTACCTGTTTGAGTGAGTTTTCCTCTTTCTTCCCCTTGGGTTGTTCTCAATTTCGAGGATGAAATTCCTTAAGGGGTAGGGCTGTAATATCCTAGACCTTTCAGATCCTTCTTCGTGGGTCCCAGATCTGGTTTCTTGGAGTGTCTGACTTTGTTGTGTCCGAAATTCCATTTCGGACATCTTTCGTGTTCGGATCGGCGCGATCCGGAGTTGTTTCGGATGCCCGGAAGTGTTCCGCGGCTTTTTCGCGCGTGTTTTCCGATTACCGGTGTGTGTTTTGGTAATTTCTTTGAAACCTCGTTGTGGGTGAACCGGGTCGTTCACCTAGGCGAGAGTGATCCCGTTACGATCGGTGCGTTCCGAGGATCACGGAAACGTAATTTATGATTTTTTGGTATTTTTTGGAATTTCTGGATTGTCTATAAATACCCCTCATTTCCCCCTCTCCCGTGGACGCAGCGGCGACCCTCTCCCCAGCTGCAGATGGCGGCGAGGTGACGGCGCGGTGGCGAGGGTGGTGGTGTGGCGATCGTGGAGGCGTACGTGGACTGTGGGAGCTCAAGGAAGAACGAGGGTTTTCAAGCGATTTCTTGCGATTGTGGACGATCCGGCACGTCTCGGGGCGATCTTGAGGTAGGGTGACGTTCCTTAGCCTCTTGTGTTCCATTCCCGCGTTTTGTAGGCCGAGGGGAGGCCGAGAGATGGGTATTCATGCGATTTTAGGTTTTTCCATGATTTTGGGAGAGTTCGCCCGATCTATGGTTTTAGGCCATGATTTCACATTTTGATGGCTTAGAAGCATGCTAGGGGTCCCCAGGGGTCTTCCCCTTTGATTTCCCCCTCTCCTATGGAGGCATGGGGGCGTGGTTGGAATTTTTGGGTGTTTCACGTCGTTTTCGCCGTCGGACCAGTGTGACGGTCCTTCCAATGACCGTCACACAGCCCTGTTTTTGCCATTTGGGGTCTGGGGGCTGTGGCGGTCCCACGATAGACCACTACAGGTGCTGTGACGCACCTGGGTTGGACCGTCAGGGACGTTCGACCATTGGCTTTTGATCGTTGGTTCTGACCGTTGGGGTCAAGGCATGTGACGCACCAGGCTTGGCGCGTCACATCCTTGTGACGCCCCTGTGTAGGTGCGTTAGAGCGGACGCATTCCCACCTTGTAACGCACCAGACTTGGTCCGTTACAGTCTATGGCGCACCGAGTGGCACGCGTCACAGTTTGTTCCTTCGTGTCTTGTGACACACCAGGCTGGGTGCGTCAAGGTCTGTGACGCACCAGGGTAGGTGCGCCACAGTCATTTTGCACCGAGGGTCTGATGCCCCTGCGTGGGGCTGTCAGATGGCTGTGACGGTCCAGCCTTAGACTGTCAGAGCCTGTGACGCATCTAGGGTAGACCGTCAGGCTCAGGGTTGCCCCGGGTGGTTTGCAACCTCGTTTCTTTTCCAACCGTGGTCACCGTGCGACGATGCTGGTACGTGGGATGGTCCGCGTACATCGTCGGATGCGGACGTTATTTTTCGTTGACTTGAGAGTCTACTCCGTAGTGACCCTCCACTAGTCGTAGCCTGACTGCACGCGAGTGGACCCACCAGGGAGTGGTGGAGAGGCTACCCTGAGGACGGTTTTAGACTGGTTTTCGTCGGGCCCCTCGTCGGTAGCCAGAGTCTAGCTCCAGGGGAAAACCAGTTAGAGGCCAGACCTAGGACGTACGGTCTGTGTGTGCACACGTGGTTGAGGGCGGTTGTACCCACGCCGACGGGCGTGACCCTAGCTAGTCACTTGTTTGTGGTTACTTGTTCGGTGTCCGTGCCTCTGGTAGGAGCTACCACGTTAGGCAGTTCACCTGCGGTGTGGTGTAAGACGTCAGGGGACGCTACCGACTGTGCTTCTAGTGGGAGATACTCCTGTCGAGTCGGGAGTGACAGACTGTCAGTCGTGCGACTTCGACCTTCGGGTTTTGTCGTGTTGACCGTGGTGTTACGGTCATTCCACCGTGGCACGTGTGTCGGTCTTCGTGCCGTGAGATCGGTGTTTTGTAGATTACAGGGCTTCCCTTTCCGAGGTACTCGCTCACTGCTAGCGTAGCGGTTTCCCCATTTGCGAGGTAGGGTTCGAGTGATCCATATTGAGTCCTTTTCCAAGACTCATTCCCTGCGTGTTTTCACCGTGTTTCAGGTGAGTCGCGGCCTCAGGGGAGTGCATATGAGGCTTAGCGTGGTTCAGGTGTCCAGCGTTGGTGCGAGAGGTCAGAGCCGGGTATGTCCCGTGTAGCTATACTTTTTTTTCTTGTCTCTGTACTAGTTGTGGACTACTGCTGTTGTTTATTTTATTATATCTTGTGGACCATGTATCATGTAAACTGTTAATTTATTTCCTGCTTAATTATATAACTGTTTAATTTATGTAATTATTTGTGATACTTGTGTAGTCTCCACACCATCCTTTTAACCCTTCCGAGTCTTCGGACTCGTGGGTGGCGGTGCGAGTCTCGGGTTATCGGGCTTTCCCGGTAATCGGATTCTCGGGTCGTTACATATGGGATGGCTGAAGTAAAACCTTTGTCAACTCTATTGGCCACAACCTCAAAGTTAGACAAAGATGAAAATGGTAAAACAGTAGATCCTACACTATTTCGAGGTATGATCGGATCACTACTGTATCTTACTGCATGCCGCCCTGACATTCAATTCAGTGTATGTCTTTGTGCCCGCTTTCAGTCATGCCCTAAAGAATCTCACTTATCGGCCGTCAAACGCATTTTTAGATATTTACTTAGCACAATAGACTTTGGCTTGTGGTTTCCCATCGGTAGTTCTTTTGATTTGATTTCATACACCGATGCGGATTATGCCGGATGCATTGTAGATCATAAAAGTACTAGTGGGTACTGTCAGTTTTTTGGTGGATGCCTAGTTTCATGGGCCTCCAAGAAACAACATTCAATAGCTCTCTCAACGGCCGATGCTGAATATGTAGCCGTCGAAGTTGTGGAGCCCAAGTACTTTGGATCAAAAATCAACTGCTTGATTTAGATATTGTGATGAAATGTGTGCCAATTTTGTGTGATAATACCAGTGCAATCAGTTTGTCTAAAAACCCTGTTCAACATTCTAGAACCAAGCATATTGATATTTGTCATCACTTCCTGAGAGATCATGTAGGGAAAGGGGTCTTTGAATTGAACTTCATTGACACATACAATCAACTAGCTGACATTTTCACCAAACCCCTCAACCAGGATCAATTTAACAAGATAAGAAGAGAACTTGGGATGTGCAAGGGTGAGAGCATTCATGCATAGGCTTGCACTTAAGTTAAGCTCTGCATCTGTAGAAACTCATATGCATCAAGGGTAGAAAAACATGCATACTATCTTTACTTTTTGCTACCTTGTGTGTTTACATACACTCCTGCATGCTTGAATGTAATTATATGTATAGCCCTCCTTGAAAAACCTTTCTAAGGCCAGATATTCCTTAGATAAACATTTGTGGACTCAGTGTTAGCGGACCTTAGGTATCTTCTGAGGGGGAGTTAGAACCTTTCCTCAAACTTGCATCTATTCTATTCCCTCTACTTCATGACGTTGGCTCTTTTCAGAAAGTCGGTTGTTAGTCCCCCCCAATTTTTAAGAAACAAAAAAAAAGAAAAAAAAAGGAAAAAAGAAACAAAAAAATCAAAAATTGGGGATTCTAGGCTAGCGGTCGACTGCCAGCCCCGCAGCGGTCGACCGGTTGCGGCGACCGGCCCGACCGGGTTCCCAGCCGAGCCAACTTATAAGGGGGTTTAACACCCCATTCTTTCATTTTATCACCCCCATTCACCCTCCACAGCTTTCCCCTAACCCTAAAACCCATTTTCTCCACCTCCCAAGCTTCCAAACCACATTCTTTCTCCATCCGCACAAGATCCGACTTGTTTGTCACGTTTTCGAGACGAACTCCATTCGGCCGTTCGTGCGTTCGTGGAGTTCCCACCTTGGTCCCCGTCAGTGGAGAAGGCTTTTGCAAGCCTCTGGAGTGTCCGTAGATCTTTCTTCATCCCCCGGGACGAGAGTCTTTCCTTCAAGGGTTTTCTATCAGGTTCTAGTTCGGGATGCCGCCTAGACGACGCTCTCGGCGTTCTGCCCAAGGGGAAGGGAGTGGACATAGACGTAAGGCACCCGCTCCTCCACCACAGTAGGCGCCTGCACCGCGTCGAGCTCCTAGGTTACTTATTCGTCCCATCATAAACCCCCGATTGGTCAATTTCAATGAGGTGAATGAGCTTTTGCCCGATATATATGCAGTCTTTGCAATGCAGCTGGGTTGGACTGATTTTGTCACTAGGTATAACCGTTATTACCCCAACCTAGTACAGGAGTTCTATGGGAGCTTGGTTTCAAGGAATGATGAGCTATATACTGTTATTCGAGGGGTTGAGCTTCACATTAACCCCGATCTGTTTGAGAGGAGCTTAGGGGTTGCGGCTAGAGGAGCCAACATGGCTTATGGCCATGGGGAGGTTGAAGATACTTTTATTGCCATGACTAACTGTGATTACGTGCGTGGTGTCAGCAATTTGATTGAGTTAAATGCAAATTACTTCCTACCACTGCATGTCTTACACCATATGTTTACCTCCCTTATTTATCCCAAGGTTGGCAACAAAAATGAAGTCACAGAAGTTCATAGATTCCTATTCTACCATGTCATGAATGGTATACAACTCAACATGGGTCGCCTCATGACGACCCTCATTGAAGCTTGCAGAACAAACCGGCAGTGATCTTTGCCATATGCCTCACAGTTGACCGGGGTGTTCATTCATGCTGGGATTAATTTGGTAGAAGAACAGTTTATCTATGTTCGCCAGAATGATGTCTACAATAAGCATAAGATCTGCATAGACATGGGCTATTACTATGGTCCCGATGCTGAGCTGTTGCGGGATGTGCCTACATATGAAGACGAATATGACAATGAGGATGAACAGGAACCACAGTAGCAGTAGGTTCAAGGGGATGTGCCCCTTCCAGTTCAGGCAGAGGAGTAGCCTCCTACACCCCCACCTCATCCCATGGATGCCGACCTGCCTCCTCCATCTTCACCGTAACATATGGATCTGGAGATGCCACCTCCTTCTCAGTTTTATCATGGAGAGTCCTCCACTCAGGGAGCTCCTCAGCCTTCTTGGGTAGACTATGAGGTTTTTGACAGGTGGTTCACTGGATTAGAGACTCGTGTGAATACTTTTGGGGAGGGACTTTCTGCTCTCGGGGATCGCGTAGACACTATGGGACATGTGGTTGACACCATGTCAGGCCGCATGGATTCCTTCTCCACTGCTCTGGACACCCTTTCCACTCATATGGCTACACTCACCACTCATATGACCAGCCTCACCGACAGTGTCACCGACTCAAGCCAATCCTTTCACCTCATGAACCAAACTCTTCTTAGCATGTCTCGCCGTGATGCGGCTCGTGATCTCTCCATTGGCCGAATTTGAGACACTCTTCATGCTCAGGTTCATGCTCTTGCAGACATCTGCCATCTCCTTGGACACCAGCCCTCTCCTCCAGAGGATCAGCCACCTCCACCTGTAGATGCACCATGAGGATTTTTCCTTTCTTCTTTTCTCCCTCTAGCTTGCTATCCTTTGGTTTTGAGTCACTTGGGTCCCCCTTTGTCTATTCCACTCCCTTTTGATGATGCCAAAGGGGGAGAAGTAGTAGTGCATGGCTTTATATATTTATGTATGTCCGTGTGTGGTTGTGTGTTTGCATGTTTGGATGTTTGACATGTGAGGATCATGAGTCTTTTATGCATTTGTTTAGTCCTTTGAGTCTAGAGTCGTGCATTCACTTTTGCACCAATGTATCTTGTCATGAAACGATGAATTGAATGCAACTGGTGTTTGATCTCAAATGATTGGCTCGTATATCTCATTTCTCTTCTAATTGGCATATACATGTTGAATGGTTTGTGTTCGCTGGCGTAACGGGACGTAAGTGAAGTGCTTTGACTTCGAACCTTGATCTCAATCTTCAACGGGATGTGGTCATCCTCTTCCCCGCTCAGGAGCAGTGCGAGATAGCCCCTCTTCATCTGGCGCCGTCTGTGGGAAACGAACAAAGAGCCATCATGGTGCGAAGAAGTTCTGGCAAGAGGTCTACCGGTGACCTGGGGAAAGCCCTGGTGACGGAAGAAGGTGCACCTTCTCTCCCCACGGAGAATTCCCCGTCAGGCAACCACGCCAACGAGATACCTCCATCGGTGGGGGGGGAACAGCTTCCTAGCGGGAGCATCGACGCCCTCCAAACCCTGAACGCAAAATTGGATGTCCTCGTGGATCTCATGAGGGCCCAGGCGGCCAGGGAGGAGAAGTCGCAGCTCCCCCGGAAGATCCCCCCATGTGGAGATGCCTCCCAGCAAACCGCTGGAGGCCATTTTACCTTCTGGGGGCAGCGGCTCATTTGCAACATGTCAGGAGGACCATCGCATGCCCCTCCCCCGGAGCAGGAAGCCTCCTTAACCCCGAGGAGGGAGAAGACCGGAGCACGTCGACCGTTTCCAGAAGCCGAGGCCCCCGAGGAGCGTTGGGACAGCATGCAAGTGTGCCCCCCAGCCCCTCGGGCCAGCGACAACCGGAGCTGTCTCTCCGACTGCAAGACTTTGAGAGGCGTTTCGCGGAGCAAGAGCGCCATCTTCAAGCAACATCTGAAGAAGATCAACCCCAAGCCAAGAGGAGATCAAGCTGCATCCAAAACCATCTTCATCAACTAAGGGGGAGCTTGAATCTAAAGTTTTCTTTTGTGTTTTCCATTCCAATCTTGCTGGGCTTTAATTTTTGTGTTCTTTTAATATTCAAACATCTGTGTGTGTGAGGACGAAGATCCGTGTATGTGTGTGAGTGATTTTCTTGTTCTTCATCCTTCTTTGTGTTTCAGTGCGTCTGCACCTTCGTGGGAGTTCTGAATTCACACGAGTGTGTGTGTGTGTGTGCCTTGATCTTGTAACTTTCTACAATATAGTGTGTGAATCCTCACGGTCGGTGAGGGGTGGACGTAGGTTGCAGTTGTTGCATCCGAACCACCTAAAAATCATGGTGTTCTGTGTGTTTTGCTCCCTATCTCCTACCTCCAGTTCTGATCTAGCTTGTTTGTTTGTCGCATCATTATCTAGTTTTATTATTTAGATCGAGCTGTATTAACCCTTTTACGGGAGATCCTTGGTATATCAAAAGGTAGCTTCTGATCGACACAGTCAATCCTTTCGGGAGGAAAATACTTTGTGTGAGAGGATCTTCGGATTCCCGGACTCCGCCTAGTACCAAGGAACTGCTATAGGGGTTGTTTTAGCCAGTTTCACCTTGTATTCCTTCTGATCTATTCCTATCTGTTGTTTGTTCTTCATATATCTTTTAAATTTTTTAAAAAAGACTTAAAATCTGTCATCACCCAATTCACCCCTCCTCTTGGGTGTCATTGATCACGGGACTTCAACCTTGTGTGTGTTCCGGGCTTCCGAGTATTCGCTAGATCGAGTCACCGTGAGTCGGCATGAGTGCGGAGGGCTACTCCCGCACGTCATTAGCCTTTCGGAAAGTGTTTTCCGTATGGGCCGTGAGTTAGGCCCTCGGACTGTGAGTCCAGTTACCCAGCCTGGGGCTGGAGGTCTCTTGAGCTCCCTTTATGAAGGAATAGTCTTAGTAGTTGTAAACTACCTCGTGAGTCTTCGTGTCGAGGTTTTAGACCTAGGGATTAGGCTAGATTAACGGCGCTGTGTCATTGTGTACGACGATCTTGACCCGGGTCTTGTGACTCAAGGATTGTTGGATTTAGTAGGTCTAGTGGGCTGTCCAGAGTCTGGTGGCGTCGTGCCACCTGTGACTCCTCGTTACTGGCGATGGGTGTGTACCTGGCTTTCCGTGTTCACGTTTAGTGACCTCCCACTAGTCGTAACCTTCTTACGGCACGCGTGTGCTGACCCACCCGGGAGTGGTGGAGTGGCTTACCCGAGAGAGACGATTTTTAGGCTGGTTACCGTAGGGCCTCTATGCGCAGCCTGAGTCTGGGCTTCGGGGGAAGAACTAGCTAGAGGATCTGACCTAGGGCGCATGGTCTATGTGTGCACACTTAGTTGGGGGCTGTCAGACCCGCGCTGGCGAGCGCGACCCCTGCTATTCCTTGTTCGTGGTACAGGTTACTGTTGTGTCTTTATCTCCGCCTGGGGCAGCGCAGCGTGACACTTGAGGCGTGGACTAAGTCGTCAGTGGACGCATCCGGCTTTACTTCTGGTGGGCAGTGCTCCCGTCACGTGATGTGAGTTTCTTGTGACTTGAGTTTTCGCTTCCCGTCTGCCAGACATGGTTTTACGTGTAGTTTCGGGTGTGTTCCCGAGGTAGAGGTCTAGGGTCCCGATGAGCATCACCGAGGGTTCTCCCTAGACCGTGTTAGGTCCACGACAGTGTTGTCGTGATGTTTTTTTTCTGGCAGCATAGTCTGAGGTCTTTCCGTTAGACCGGTTGTCCCCCGATTGTGAGATCGGGCGTGTTTTCCGGTACAGTAGGAGTAGCTATAGTGTCGAGTTTTACAGGCCACCGAGTGTTGTTCCTTCCGTTGTTGCTGCTTTTCGCTACCGCCGTTGTTTACGGTTGGGGTTCCGTGAGATGCCTACTGAGCCATTGACCAGAGGCTCACCCCTACTTTTCAGGTGCGGCGATTTTTTCTCGAGGTTCGAGGGTGCTGCGTGAAGGTTCTTTGTTGTCAGCTCGTCGGGCCGAGTGTTCACTCGGTGTTGGGTACACTCTTCTGCCTTAAACTGTAATTTCTGTTGGACTGGACTCTGTTGTAGTTGATTATTTTTTTCCATTAATTGTTGAATTGTCATGCATTATTTCCTATTTCCTTGTACCTCCACACTCCTTTTAGCCCTTCCGAGCTCTCCGACTTGTGGGCGGTGGGCCAAGATTCAAATGGTATCGGGCTTTTCCCGATATCCGAATCTTGGGTCGTTACAGTTGGTATCATAGCGTGGTTGTGGACGTACATGGGAATTCAAGATATTACAGTGATCAGAGTCCGTAAGGTCCAATACAGTCGGCAGCTAGCAAGCGCCCAGATGCCTTTACCCTTTTATTTTTATTTTTATTTTTATTTTTATTTTTATTTTTTTTGTGTGTATTGTGTTGTTCATTATTGTTGACTCTCTTTTGAAGTCCCGCAATCAATGACAGCCAAGAGGGGGGTGAATTAGGTGTTATCAAAATTTTAAAAAAAGTTATACTCAATTTGAAGTTAATGTAAAAACACTATGGATCTAGTGCAAGACAACATAGATCTATCAAAATCAATCACTGCAATAACCCTCGGTACTAGGCAGAGTTGGCAGATCCGTAGATTTACTCAACGCAAGCTGTTATCTTTCCGGCAAGAGTAACCTTGTCAGTCCCAATCCAACTTTTGATATACCGAGGGTCTATTTGAAAGTACTTAGTTAATCTAGATCTAATAGGTGCAAAAGATATAAGACCACAAACAAGCGTAAAAGGGGGATAGGAGAAAAGGAACAAACCACAATGAGACAGCGATTTTAAGGTGGTTCGGATGTCACAATGGCAACCTACGTCCACCCCTCACTAACTGTGAGGAACCGCACACTATCTTGTAAAGAGATACAATATCAACCACACACACACACGTTGGGAGATGGAGGCTCCCAGACGGTGTAAGGACACCCAACTACACACATGAAACCAACAAGATTAACTAGACACACACACGGATCTTGGAAGATCCACACACACACACAAGATTGTTACAGGATTACAAGAACCACACTGAAGCTTAGAAAGATTAAGAATGAAAACACAAAAGAAAGGGCTTGATTGATGCTCCCCATTAGTTGATGAAGAGTTTCTTGGATGCAGCTTGAACTTCACTTGGCTTGGGATTGATCTCCTTCAGATATAGCTTGATCTTCACTTGAGGATGGAGGAAGAAGGATGAAGAACTCCTCTCGGAGCACTGTTCACGTCTACAATGCTAGCTCCCTTCTCTCCCCTTTGGTAGCCTCCTTAATCCCTCTTTGAGCATTAGGGTTTCTTACCCCAAAGAGATGATTTTATAACTCTTGAATGGTCAAGAGACAAGCCAGGAACCAGATCCAAAAAACCTGGAAGGTTTGGTGGCTTTGGGATTAAACAATATCAAAAGGAGGGGCTTCTTTCGAAGTGCACAAAAGTCAACATTTTTGGGCTTATCGGGGCTGGCGGTCGACCTGTAGAGACCAGCGATCGACCGCTCTGAGAATTCATGTAGCCATTTGGCTGCTGGAGAAATCGGTCGACCGCTATGGGTCTGGCTGTCGACCGCCAGTTTTACAGGATCCCTTCATTCAATTATGTGATTTTAGGTCGACCGCCAATGGTCCAGAGGTCGACGAAAAATCTCCAATCCTGCAAAATCCAAGTGTTAGCCTACTAAAAACTGTCCATGAGTTCGATGCTTGAAATGAGCTTGTGTTATGGTTGATTACAAGTTCACTTAGGCTCGTTTTAACACATGGGAGGATTTATGAACACTGAAATAGGATGAGATGGAATATGACCGTTTATAGCATAGAACTTCGTTCTAATACATGGCACGTAGGAGATAAATGTCCTGGGTTTTGTAATCATCAAAATCACTCGGATATACTCAACATCTTTTTTACTGATGTAATTCCTTTCCCTTTTGTTTTGTGGTGTGCAGGGTGTGATGAGGATCCGGATCAGCTGGTTCTTGGTGGTGGCGGTGTACCGAGGGCTGCCGGACTTCCAGAGGGCCCGAGTGGATGCCATGGGGTTCGGAGCGTTTCTGCAGATCGACCCCTTTTGGTTCGACTTGCCCCTCGTCCAGGCGCTGAGGGAGCGGTGGCACGCGTCGAGTCGAGCGTTTCTGATGCCCTGGGGCCATATGGTGCCGTCACTAGAGGATGCAGTCTGGATCACCGGGCAATGGGTGGACGGGGAGGCCGTCTGTGGGGTCACCTACCCCGACTACAGAGAGAGCGCCCTAGAGCTGTTAGGGCTGGAGACGAGCGCGACTGACAGGGATAGTAGGACAGTCGGCCGGGCAGACATCATGGAGGCACTCGGGTTCGTCGACTCGCGTCAGCACGTCGGCGAGAGCAGAGCGGAGTTCCTAGCACGGCTAGAGGGACCAGCTCGGGGAGCTTTTGGCCAGGACGCGGGGGACTGAGAGCGGGCGGACCTGGACCTCCGGAGGTTCCTCTTCTTCCTACTAGGCCGCCTTCTGCTGGGGACGAAGGGGGATGACATCCACTATCGTTTCCTTGGGATTCTGGTGGACCTAGATCGAGTGGGGCACTACGCATGGGGAGTAGCCCTGCCCGCCCACTTGATTGCTGATCTTTCTCTGGGGGCAGAGAAGGAGACGACAGTCGGCGGCTTCGCACCTTTCCTCTAGGTAAACATTTCATTTTTGTATTTTACAGTGAATCCTAGTTTATGGTCATGCGATTATTTGTACTAATGACATGTGATGGATGCAGGTATGGAGTTACTACTACTTCCCGATGGGGAGAGCCAGGCAGTGGGATCGGGCACTCGTACCCCTAGCACAGCGGTGGAGGCCGGTCATGACCGTGGCTTGATGTGACACCACCTTGGGGGTGATAGTCACAAGACCGATGCACCTTGGACCTTATCAAGCAAGCACAATTCGCAATTGAAATGGACCGATATCGGCGGCCACTTACCCGACACTCACCCAAGTCCCGGGGTTACTCGGTGATGTCGAGTGGAGGTTGTGAGGGCTGAGCCCTTGCTGGTAGAGGGCCAGCAAGGCCAAGGGTTTTCCAAAGGGTATGGAGGCCCAATGCAATGGAGCCGACGTTGTGCCGATGGCATGGGTTACACACTCTCTCCCACGGCGATCTCTTGAAGCAGAGGAACTTGCAGATCGAGCACTCACTCTCACAGGCCAGCGAAGCTATGAACTAATATTGAAAGAACACGCACTAGGGGAAGCAAGGGTTGGAACACTTACTCGTCCCGCTCGGAGACGTGGGCGAGCGGGGAAGCGTGGGTTCCCCACACGCCGCGCCGGTGTAGCTTGAACCTGTTTAAAGGATTACAACACTACTCCCCATGCAAGGGGGGGGGACAAGGGGAGGGGAAGTCACATATACATTCAAACACTACCTCCCACAGGGAGGGGATGTAAGCCGGCCGGGCGGGGAGGGGAGGATCGATCTAGGAGCTAATTGAAAGAAAGTCGCCGGATCTGTCCGCCCTCTGGAACAAGGGACATGCAGTCGAAGTCGGTGCCGCTGCGGCCTATCCCGGACTCCGTTGTCGATGAAACTAGTTGGAGAACCTTCATAGTTGACCTAGGAGGACGTCCAATTTTTGGAAAAAATTCTAGATGACGACGTTAGACGGGGCAGGGTCGTGAGCAGGGCCTCTATTTTCTGATTCTGACTGCTACTGTACCACTACAGCAGGAAGAAGAAGTCACCATGGGCGCTCCTGAGCTCTGATTCAGGGGGGGCTGGAGTCGCTGGATTTTTTGACAAGTCCTCTTCGAACGGAGATCCACAAGGACACCAGAGGAGGTCGGAGTAGACATAAACCGCCAGAACAGTGATCGGGGGTATATTCAGTCCCAGAGTGGACAGAACAGCGCAGCCGGGGGAGAAAAATGAGAACTCTTAGCTCCGGATGCCGAACGGGGTGCCGCTTCTTGATTCAGAAAGTAGACTCGTCGTAGAAGATCTCAGCCAAGCCTTGCTTCCAGATCTTCAAGATGATGGCCGTGGGAGCCTCTGCAAACCGCTTCAAGTTGGTAGTCTGGAGGAAGGCGCACAGTCTGGGGAGATCAGATCCTCTGGGCAGCCACGAGCTCAGAATGGAACGAGACCACTACCGTTGTGAAGAGGATGGAGAGACGCTTACAACGATACCACTTGGGCTTCCAGGGACGCCGAGATGATGTCGTGGCCAAATCTGCAATATGCTGGTACTCTGCTGCCTGCGAACTGAGAAGTGCAGGTTGGAGATGGGAGGTGGGAGATGAGGTAAATGATAAGTACAATATGAAGTGATCTAGAAGGGGAGGGGATGAATAGATCACTATTTTTCGTAGAATTAAAAAATACTGCAGAGTATATCGCTAAACGCAAATAACCTCGAGCTCCGACTATCGAAAATGATGCAATGCAGTTAATAGCTCAAGCAAATAGAAGGCATACCACAATATTACCACAATCGATCACACAAGGACTCAGAGGATTTTAAGGTGGTTCGGTCCTTCAGACCTACATCCACCCCACACTCAAACCGAGTGTGGCTTCACTAAAGGCTGGGCAACACAGCTTGCCAAACAACTGCTGATACACAGCTTCCCAGGAGAACAACCTCTCCTCTTCCTCCTACCAGGAGGGAACCTCTAGCGACCAGCAGTCACTATAACCCAGAGACTCTCGTCTCTCTTCCTCTTTACCAAGAGGGAACCCCACTAGTAGCAGCCCTGCTACTAGTGAACCAGAGGTCGAAGACCCCTCTTCCTCCCAACCCGGAGGGAACCTACAAGCAGCCCACCTGCTGCTTGCAGACTGGAGATTGACTCTCCCTTCTCCTGATCTCACAGGAGGACCCCGACCTCAGTCCAGAGGATCGGAAACACAAACAAGAACAGTTGAAGAAAGGTAAGAACAATAAACGAAAAATACGATCGAAGGAAATCAAATGCCAGAAAATGGAAACAATGTAGCTCAGTACAGAGCAATAGACTTCGGATTTGATCCGCAAGTCAGAACAATTCTTCTGATCACTCTTCTGCTCTCTCTCTCTTTTTCTCTCTGCTATTCTTTCTTCTTTCTTTTCTTTTCCTGGATCGAAGGGCTCTCTATTTTCTTGCTCTTTCTTCTATGCCACTCTTCTTCGATCACCTTCATCTGAGGACGAAGGATTCTATTTATAGCAGTAACAGCAGGTGGATAGGGCACAGAACGCGTGTGCCTCCCACTCTCTATCCAGAATATTCCTGCCACGTGCCTTTATCAGATTGGTTCCTCTTGTCTCGGATCACGTGCAGCCCAGGAGTGTGGAATGTTCTTCCTCGGACCTGTAATGAGATTAAATCCATTAATACGCTGCATGGCCACAAAGACCAAACCTGCATGAGGTATATAGTAACAACACGACGTGACTATTACTCGAAATGACACAAGAACGACACGAGATACTCTGTAACAGGTCAGACACACAGAAGGAAATGACACGAGGTGAGGTTATAAGCCAAAAGGGACACGAGGTCACGAAAGCAAAAACAACACGAGGACAACACGGGCTATCGACAGAAACCGACACGAAGTGGTTGCAAACATTCAAGACACGAGGTCTACGGAAGGCAACACGATGTGTGGTCAAGGCGAAAACGACACGAAGTCTAAAGCGAGAGACCAACACGAAGACAGAATATAAAGAGACGACTCGAAGTGAAAACAACACGAAGTGAAGTAAGAACAGCACGAGATGAAAACAACACGGGGTGACCACAACTCAAAGACAAAAAGTAGAAACCGACACGAAGACATGAAGACAAGAACAGAAACCAACACTAAGTATGGTTTCAACACAAGAGAGACACGAGGACTAGGAAGAGTAAAAACGACACGAAGAAGCAACAAGACAAATGATACGAAAGTGAAACAGGAAGCAACACGAGGTGCTGCGATGTCCTGTACGCACTAGAACAAACCCGACACGAAGAGACGAAAACAACACGAAGTGAAGTAAGAACAGCACGAGATGAAAACAACACGGGGTGACCACAACTCAAAGATGAAAAGTAGAAACCGACACGAAGACATGAAGACAAGAACAGAAACCAACACTAAGTATGGTTTCAACACAAGAGAGACACGAGGACTAGGAAGAGTAAAAATGACACGAAGAAGCAACAAGACAAATGATATGAAAGTGAAACAGGAAGCAACACGAGGTGCTGCGATGTCCTGTACGCACTAGAACAAACCCGACACGAAGAGACGAAAACAACACGAGGTGAAGACACAAGGAGACAACGACACGAGGTGTAGAAAACACGACACGAAGTTATGAGAGGAGAAGCGACACGGAGTGTGGTCAATGTGATAAAGACACAAAGTCTAAAAAATGAAAGATCAACACGAAGACAGAATACAAAGAAACAACACGAAGACAGAACAGTGATTTGACACGAAGTCAAAATGACAAGAAGTAAAAATGACACGAAGTTGAGAACAGAAATCAGCACGAGGTGTGGTGTGATTTCAACATAAGAGAGACACGGACTGATAACGACACGAAGTCGAAACAGTAATTGACACGGGGTAACACGACACGAGGTAAAAACGTGAAGTAAGAATGACATGAGGTTTAAGGAAAACAGCACGAAGACCGAACTTGTACGAACACACGAAGTGTTACCTCTTAGCAGCTTTTTCATATAAAACCATGGATAACTCAAGTGCAAGATATCTGATCAAAAATATCAACAACAATTAACATAGTGTTGCTCATCATCAAAACACTTAGGGAAGACACAAAATCCAACAATCTCCCCCTTTTTGATGATGGCAACACTATATTAAGTATAAGAGATAAGTTTAAAAGAGATCATTTCAAGAGATTTAATGCAGACAAATTAAAGCAGACTTTCAACGCACTAGCTTCCTTGCTTCCTCTGATGACACCAGAACACTCCCCCTGAACACAGCAACAGATTACCTCAGACTTGATAACTAACTCCCCCTCAACACAATGGCATGCAACAAAAACTCTGAAACCGAAACCACACAATTCTCTCCCCCTTTGACATCATCAAAAACTAGGGGCAAATCTGAAGATGCAGAGAAAGGAAAATTGCTGACTATAGAGAGAAAACAGGACAGAGTAAGGCAGATAAATGGAGGTTATTGAGATGTTTAGTCAATTAAGAAAGCCATTAATTTTATGTGAGGATTTTTGAAGATCAGTTAGTCAGACTGTGCAAAAACTGTGAATAAGGATTCGCTCCATACACAGAACCAGATTCTAAGCAAGTGAGTTACAAGATACCAGTTTGATCAAAGTAAGTCTTTACTGAGAGAGTATAAAGTAAGACAGTCTGAAGACAAAGACCTGTGGTATTGAGAACAAACAAATCAAGAGCTATACTTCAAGAGAGCAGGATCTTTAAAGATAGTCAAGATCAAAGGTAAGTCTGTCAAGTACACCTTTGACATTAGGGAGACACCTTGTTTAGAGGCATGAAACCCCAGTTACTCGGTGGCAGGACCACATTACCCCTTCTGACAAGAAGACAGAGATAGTATTCTAACTAGTGTTGACATTAAGGTGACACCTTTATCAGAGGCCAGACACCCCAGTTACTAACCAGATATGTACCATAGCTCTGTATGATCAAGACAATTAATAAGAAATCAGATAAGTACTGCCATCTCATGACATGGGATGTTTTTTCACTTCATTGATGAAAATCCCAGTTTCTCAATGAGCAGTTAACAAGGTTGACAACAATTTTTTGAAATTTTTTGTTTTTAGTAACCAGCTCTTAAAACCTTGTTAATTAAGCTTGAGTCCGTTTGAGAACAATACACCAGATCCAAGGTGATTCAGACTAGAGCACAAAATACCTTATTTCGGACTCAACATTGACTAAGTAGGTATGCTGTACTGGCTAGATCAGAAAATAGTTACCGTGTAGGAAGATAATCTTTGAATACAGATTTTGATCTCAGTGGGACTAACAGCTGAAATTCCAACAAGAAATTAGATGAACAGTCTTAAAGGATAAAGCATCCAACACTTTCTTTTATACACCTAATCAACCTGATTCTCTTTTGTTGTCAGCAAGATGTCATTCGGAGTATGTTCAAATTAGGCCAAAGACCAAAGCACATATTATAAATCTAGCTCCCCCTGAGACTTTGACCCCAACACAGACTTAACCAAGACAACCCTCAAAACACTTCAAAGAGAACACCATGAAGTTTGAACAGACTATTCAATCAAAACGGAGTGAGTCACCAAACACTCATAATGAAGTTATTTCTTCAACAACAGACAATGAATATGATAAGCACAATAACACATGACATGGTATTCAGAAATCAAATGTTCAATCATGAAATTCTGTAAATACCTAGTTCTCTGCGCAAAGTGCTAAATTTTTCAGTATCCAGTGGCTTAGTGAAGATATCTGCAATTTGTGAGTTAGTGCCAACATGGATCAACTCAAAAGTCCTCTTAGCTACTTCATCTCGAATAAAATGATGCCTGATTTCAATGTGTTTAGTTCAGGAATGAAGTACATGATTCTTTGCAATATTTATTGCACTAGTATTGTCACAAAAGATAGGAGTACAACCTAGCTCAACCGAGTAGTCCAGAAGCTGGTGTTTTATCCATATAACCTGTGTGCCACAGCTCCCCGCTGCTACATATTCAGTTTCAGCAGTAGAAAGAGCCACAGAGTGTTGCTTCTTGGATCCCCAAGAGACTAAGCATCCTCCTAGATATTCACAGTGACCACTAGTACTCTTCCTGTCCAATTTACATCCTGCATAATCTGCATCAGTGTATGCAATGAGATCTAACTTACATGATGCAGGATACCAGAGACCTAGATCATGGGTGGTAGATAAGTATCTAAAGATTCTCTTTACAGCTGCCAGATGCAATTCAGTAGGCCTAGCCTGGTATCTGGCACACATCCCTACACTAAATTGAATGTCGGGCCTGGATGCAGTTAAGTAGAGGAGTGAACCGATCATACCTCTATATAGTTTAGCATCCACCTCTTTACCTTTTTCGTCTGAATCCAGTGAGGAGCTGGTACCCATGGGTGTTGAGATTGTCTTGAGGTTGGTCATTCCAAACCTTTTCAGCATCTCCAGAGTATACTTGGTTTGATTTATGAAACAACCATCCTCCATTTGTTTGACCTGCAGTCCAAGAAAATATTTTAGTTCGCCAACTAGACTCATTTCAAATTCTTGGGACATAGACTCAGAAAAATCTTTACATAATTTTGAATTGTTAGATCCGAAAATGATATCATCAACATATACCTGGACCACAATTAACTCCTTTCTGAGACTTTTGGTGAATAGGGTTTGGTCAACCTTATCTCGAGTGTAGCCCTTGCTCACAAGGAACTCAGAAAGTCTCTCATACCAGGCTCGGGGAGCCTGCTTCAATCCATAGAGGGCTTTATTCAACCTAAAAATCATGTTAAGCTGAACAGAGAAATTAAACCCAGGAGGTTGTTCAACATATACTTCTTCCTTCAATAACCCATTTAAAAATGCGCTTTTGACATCCATTTGCTGTAGCCGAATGTTTCTAGAGCATGCAAATGCAAACAGAATTCTTATAGCTTCCATCCTAGCTACTGGTGCATAGGATTCATCAAAATCCACACCAAATTCCTGACTGTAGCCTTGAGCTACAAGTCTTGCTTTGTTTCTAGAGATAGCACCATTTTCATCAATCTTATTTTTGAAAACCCATTTAGTGCCAATGACATGAGTGTTTTCAGGTCTAGGAACTAGTTTCCATACATTATTTTTCTCAAATTGATTTAATTCCTCACCCATGGAGGATACCCAAGAATCATGCTTTAAAGCCTCTTCCACAGTCTTGGGTTCTACCTGAGATGTCAAAGCAGCTAAGTCCTGTTCTTGGACAGTTCTAAAATGAGACCTTGTCCTAGTGGGATCATGCAAATTACCTATGACATTTTCACTAGGATGATCTTTGTGAAATATTACCTCACCTGAGGGTTCACCTACCTCAGTTGCTCCTTCTTGTTGTAAGTTTTCTGGTTGAGCAGTTTGCTGCATCTCTTCTTCTTCAATTTTCTCCAAGAAATCTCCCTCATCAGGTGACTCCCTGTCATCATTTATCTTTTTGTCAGATAGAACATTCTCATCAAACACTACATGAGGTGTTTCTTCAACAGTTTGCTCATCTTTATTGAAGACTCTGTAAGCCCTAGAGATTTCTGAATATCCGAGAAAAATTCCAGGAGAGCTTCTTGCTTGAAACTTATCCAAACCATTCTTACCATTATTGTGGATGAAACATTTGGAACCAAAGATTTTAAAGTAAGAAATGTTTGGCAGCTTACCCTTGAGGAGTTCATAAGGAGTTTTCTTATGAGTAGGTCTTACCAAGGCTCGATTTAAAATGTAGCATGCTGTATTTGCAGCTTCTGCCCAAAATCTCCTTGGAAGTCCACTCTCAATCAGCATAGTCCTGGCCATTTCAATTATTGACCTGTTTCTTCTCTCAACAATTCCATTCTGCTCCAGTGTCCTGGGAGAAGAAAATCTGTGAGTCACTCCCTCTCTTGAGCAAAATTCAGAGAATGAAGAGTTTTCAAACTCTCCTCCATGGTCAGACTGAATTGTAATGATATTATGTTCACCTTGCAGTTTGATTTTATTAAAAAGTTCTTCAAAGTGAACAAAAGCATCATTTTTATTTGCTAAACAGAACAACCAAGAAAATCTAGTGAAGTCATCAACTATGACTAGACCATATCTCTTACCTGACAGGCTTTGTATTCGAGTAGGACCAAAGAGATCCATGTGCAAGTGCTGTAGTGGTTTAGATGAGAGACCTTCAGTTCTCAACTTAAAAACTGCACGAGTCTGTTTACCTTGAGCACAAGCATCACAGAGCTTGGACCCTAACTGGAATTTTATTTTGGGCAAACCTCTGACTAGGTTATAATTAGACAGTTTATTCAAAGTAGACACACTAGCGTGGCCTAGACGCCTATGCCAGTCAAAAGCAACCTGTTCAGAATTAGCAGATAGACACAAGTTTGTTTCAGAATTATCATCTAGATCAACGATGTACACATTATTTACTCTATGACCTTTGAACATGATGTTATCAGAGTTCAGCTCAAAAACAGTGCACGAGTTGTGGTCAAAGAGTACCTTGTGTCCTTTGTCACAAAGTTGACTTATACTTACCAAGTTGTGCTGAAGTCCTTCTACAAGATACACATCTTCAATGGAGTTAGTGGAGGACTTACCAATCGTACCAATTCCAATTATTCTACCTCTGTTATTTCCTCCGAATTTGACCAAGCCCCCAGACTTCATTTTTAGTTTGCTGAATTTGGACCGGTCTCCTGTCATGTGCCTGCTACAGCCGCTGTCAAGATACCACTTGTTATGCTCAGCTGCCAGGCTGACCTGCAAAAAAAAATTCAGACAGAGTAATGTGGGACCCAATTCAAATTGGGTCCAGAACCAGTTTTCAGATTATGCAAAAAACACTTGGGAATCCACATTTGTTTTATAGTTCTCTTCAGTGGTTTTATGTGGGTTGATTCTTCCCTTTTGTCGTTTCTTGGTGGGTGTTGAATAAGCTTATTCCTATTTGAACTATGCTGTTTCTGAACAAAGACATTGTTGGTTGGCCTCTTAGAGGATACGCGTGTGTGTTGAGCATAATTCATGTAAGCATTTTTACTCCAATAAAATTTGTGCTGAACCTGGTGAACGTTGCCATGTTCTACTTGATAATTAGCATGATGAGCTTTCTTAACAAAAATTTTCACCCTTTTTGTGACATCAATAGGACTGGTTCTGTGAGAACCTTTGTTCCCCACCTGTTGCACATGAGCAGTTCTTGTTTCAGGATTTCCCGACTTAGGTTGCTGACCAGTGGATTGAATGAATTTGCCGGTCGAAAACTTCATTGTAGAGACAGATTTGGAACTGGATGGTGTTTCCAGTTTCTCTTTGCCTTTGGCGGGGCAGAACGTGGTAGTCTTAAATTCAAAGGGTTTTTTACTAGTAGGATTGTATCCTAATCCCTCCCTATTGAAGTTTACCCTCGACCCCAGAAGGACATTCATGTTGTTTCTCCCCTCTGTAAAATTCTCAAGCACTTTTTCTTTGTCCTCAATCTCCTTCTGAAATTCATTGCATTTGTCCTGGAGTTCCTGATTAACTTTTCTAACTGCCTCATATTTTTCAGTCATCAGTCTAATCTCTCCTTTACACTCTTCAGCTTTACACTTCAGCTCATCCATTCTAGCTAGACTCTCCTCTCTTTCCATTCTCAACCTCTCAATCTCACCTTTAACCTGGTCTAGCTCAATGGCCATCTCCTTGGTTTTCATGCTATCAGTGACAATAGAAGAGTGTTCTTCAGACAGAGAATGAAACTTACGTCTAAGCATTTTGTGCTCCTTGTTTAAACAATTATATTTACTTAACAGGTCGCCATAGGCGTCCTCCCAATCATCCAAGGTAAAATTCTCAAATAAGTTTGTTACCTCTTTCTCATGGTCGGCCATGAGGCAGATCTTTTCTTCATTTTCACTGGACGAAGTGGCTTCTGGGTCCTCCTCCTCATCGCTCCATGTGCACAGCATGGCCTTCTTCTTCTTGTGCACCATCTTCTTCTGGTGTCCTGGAGCCTTAGCTTGTAGCTCTGGACATTCACTTTTCATGTGACCGGGTTTCTGACAATGATAGCAAGTGATCTTCTTAGCAGACCGGTTCTTCTCAAATCCTCGCTCAGGAGACTTCATTGTAGCATTAAATTTCTTCCTCCTGTAGAATTTTCCTTTAGTTCTCAGGAACTTTCTGAATTGCCTGGTGAGCATAGCTCGCTCGTCCTTGTCCAGGTCTGAGAATCCATCAGAGCCTTCGCTGCTATCATCACTGCTGCTGCTGTTGTTCTTCTTAGCATGTCGTGAGACCTTCAGAGCAACATTCTTTCCCTTTCTGTCATGCCCATCGTTTCCATGTTTGAAATTCATTTCATGGGTCATGAGGAATCCAATCAGCTGGGTTACTGTCATGATGGATAAATTTCTTGATTCCTCTATTACAGTCACCTTGGTTTCCCAGACGGGAGTTAGAGACCTAAGGATCTTCCTGACTATGTCTTCTTGTTGAATATCCTTTCCAAGGCCCTTCAGACTGTTGATGATCACAGATAATCTGGCATACATTTCTGTGATCAGCTCCTCTGGCTTCATCTTAAATAACTCATATTGAGTTGTAAGTATGTTGATCTTGGTAGCCTTCACCTGAGATGTGCCCTCATGAATTAACTGCAAACCATCCCACATGTTCTTTGCAGTCTTGCACGCTGAGATCCTCGAATACTCTTCCGGGTGGACGGCGCACTGTATGATGTTAAGAGCTGTCCAATTCAGTGCGGAGAGTTTGACCTGATCTTCTGTCCACATATCTTCATTCGGTGGAAGGGTGTATGGACCATCTGTAATAACTTTCCATAGCTTGTGGCTTTGGGCCCTGATAAAGACTTCCATCCTGTTCTTCCAGAAGAAGTAATTATTACCATCAAAGAAGGGGGGACGGGTGATAGACTGCCCATCAGCTATGAAACTGCGAGGACCAGTGGATCCGTTTCCCTGGCCGTTGGACCACATTCTGGGAAAAACCTGCTCTGATACCAACTGATAAGTACAATATGAAGTGATCTAGAAGGGGAGGGGATGAATAGATCACTGTTTTTCGTAGAATTAAAAAATACTGCAGAGTATATCGCTAAACGCAAATAACCTCGAGCTCCGACTATAGAAAATGATGCAATGCAGTTAATAGCTCAAGCAAATAGAAGGCATACCACAATATTACCACAATCGATCATACAAGGACTCAGAGGATTTTAAGGTGGTTCGGTCCTTCAGACCTACATCCACCCCACACTCAAACCGAGTGTGGCTTCACTAAAGGCTGGGCAACACAGCTTGCCAAACAACTGCTGATACACAGCTTCCCAGGAGAACAACCTCTCCTCTTCCTCCTACCAGGAGGGAACCTCTAGCGACCAGCAGTCGCTAGAACCCAGAGACTCTCGTCTTTCTTCCTCTTTACCAAGAGGGAACCCCACTAGTAGCAGCCCTGCTACTAGTGAACCAGAGGTCGAAGACCCCTCTTCCTCCCAACCCGGAGGGAACCTACAAGCAGCCCACCTGCTGCTTGCAGACTGGAGATTGACTCTCCCTTCTCCTGATCTCACAGGAGGACCCCGACCTCAGTCCAGAGGATCGGAAACACAAACAAGAACAGTTGAAGAAAGGTAAGAACAATAAATGAAAAATACGATCGAAAGAAATCAAATGCCAGAAAATGGAAACAATGTAGCTCAGTACAGAGCAATAGACTTCGGATTTGATCCGCAAGTCAGAACAATTCTTCTGATCACTCTTCTGCTCTCTCTCTTTTTTTCTCTCTGCTATTCTTTCTTCTTTCTTTTCTTTTCCTGGATCGAAGGGCTCTCTATTTTCTTGCTCTTTCTTCTATGCCACTCTTCTTCGATCACCTTCATCTGAGGACGAAGGATTCTATTTATAGCAGTAACAGCAGGTGGATAGGGCACAGAACGCGTGTGCCTCCCACTCTCTATCCAGAATATTCCTGCCACGTGCCTTTATCAGATTGGTTCCTCTTGTCTCGGATCACGTGCAGCCCAGGAGTGTGGAATGTTCTTCCTCGGACCTGTAATGAGATTAAATCCATTAATACGCTGCATGGCCACAAAGACCAAACCTGCATGAGGTATATAGTAACAACACGACGTGACTATTACTCGAAATGACACAAGAACGACACGAGATACTCTGTAACAGGTCAGACACACAGAAGGAAATGACACGAGGTGAGGTTATAAGCCAAAAGGGACACGAGGTCACGAAAGCAAAAACAACACGAGGACAACACGGGCTATCGACAGAAACCGACACGAAGTGGTTGCAAATATTCAAGACACGAGGTCTACGGAAGGCAACACGATGTGTGGTCAAGGCGAAAATGACACGAAGTCTAAAGCGAGAGACCAACACGAAGACAGAATATAAAGAGATGACTCGAAGTGAAAACAACACGAAGTGAAGTAAGAACAACACGAGATGAAAACAATACGGGGTGACCACAACTCAAAGATGAAAAGTAGAAACCGACACGAAGACATGAAGACAAGAACAGAAACCAACACTAAGTATGGTTTCAACACAAGAGAGACACGAGGACTAGGAAGAGTAAAAACGACACAAAGAAGCAACAAGACAAATGATACGAAAGTGAAACATGAAGCAACACGAGGTGCTGCGATGTCCTGTACGCACTAGAACAAACCCGACACGAAGAGACGAAAACAACACGAAGTGAAGTAAGAACAGCACGAGATGAAAACAACACGGGGTGACCACAACTCAAAGACGAAAAGTAGAAACCGACACGAAGACATGAAGACAAGAACAGAAACCAACACTAAGTATGGTTTCAACACAAGAGAGACACGAGGACTAGGAAGAGTAAAAACGACACGAAGAAGCAACAAGACAAATGATACGAAAGTGAAACAGGAAGCAACACGAGGTGCTGCGATGTCCTGTACGCACTAGAACAAACCCGACACGAAGAGACGAAAACAACACGAGGTGAAGACACAAGGAGACAACGACACGAGGTGTAGAAAACACGACACGAAGTTATGAGAGGAGAAGCGACACGGAGTGTGGTCAATGTGATAAAGACACGAAGTCTAAAAAATGAAAGATCAACACGAAGATAGAATACAAAGAAACAACACGAAGATAGAACAGTGATTTGACACGAAGTCAAAATGACAAGAAGTAAAAACGACACGAAGTTGAGAACAGAAATCAGCACGAGGTGTGATTTCAACATAAGAGAGACACAGACTGATAACGACACGAAGTTGAAACAGTAATTGACACGGGGTAACACGACACGAGGTAAAAACGCAAAGTAAGAATGACATGAGGTTTAAGGAAAACAGCACGAAGACCGAACTTGTACGAACACACGAAGTGTTACCTCTTAGCAACTTTTTCATATAAAACTATGGATAACTCAAGTGCAAGATATCTGATCAAAAATATCAACAACAATTAACATAGTGTTGCTCATCATCAAAACACTTAGGGAAGACACAAATCCAACAGTAAATGGGAGGGGAAAGGGGGTGGATGGGTGTGGAGGCAACCCTTGGGTGTTAGGGGGTATGGAAGGGGGCAAAGCAAGGTGAGGGAGGGGGAGAATGGGGGCAGGGATGTGGTCTAGTAGGTGGTGAGAGAATGAGCTACGGATTTAGGACTAGGAGGGAGGGGAAGAGGGAGGGGAAAATATTGAAACTTCTCTTGGGAGATGGAAGATTGTTGGGGAGAGTGGGATTGTGTTGGGAAGAACAATATTCTCCTAGGGAGGGGAGATATTTGGTGGGATTTGGTGGGAGGGGAATGATGGCACCTAGGGGAGTGGAAAAGTAGTGGAGGTGGAAGCTTGGGTGGAGGATGAGGTGGAGGAGAGAGGTGGGATTTGAATTTGGGGAAGGGGGAAAGAGAAAGAGAGGGGTGGGTGGGATTCTCTCCCTAGGAATTCTTACCCCACTAATGGATTCTCTCCACAAGAAATTTTAATTTTGAACTCACAAAATGGCAACTTTCATCAACATAAAATGGGGGAGAATGGGGTCCTATATATAGGCAACCCACATTTTATAATAAGTCCCCGACTCTTGATACAATGACAAATAACCAAGGGGGGTAGGGGGGCGCCCTTGGGCCTAGCCCAATGAATTGGGCCCTTTAACCAACTAACCAACCTAATAACACTCAAACTTAGGTAAATAAATCAAAGACCTAGGGAAATGACTCAAATAAAAGAGAAAATACATCAAATGACTCAAATAGAAAGCTAAAAATGGATAATTGGGCCCACATAGAGTGATGCCCTTGGGCCTAGCCCAATGAATTGGGCCCTTTAACCAACTAACCAACCTAATAACACTCAAACATAGGTAAATAAATCAAAGACCTAGGGAAATGACTAAAATAAAAGCAAAAATACATCAAATGACTCAAATAAAAAGCTAAAAATGGATAATTGGGCCCACATAGAGTGATGCCCGAGCTTACACAACTCCAGAGTGTGACGATGACCCGAGCCAGAGAGAGTCGTAGGTGATGCCTCCATCATGGCTCCACACACTTACCAGCTGACGTCGCTCCGACGGGAGCTGACCAAGTACCCCGAGGCCATGGTACGATATATATATATATATATATATATATATATATATATATATATATATTATGCATTTATTTTGTTTACTAAGGTGGGAACTGACATGATGCATGTATGGTGATGCAGGTGGTATGGAGGCCCTACCTGGGCATGGCCGATGCTGGCCAGCCTTGGGTCATGGCGGGCCGACCTCGTTTCGGGCGAGACCTGTGGGTCCACTGCCTGAACGAGATCGAGCCACTGCGACTCAGACTGGCTATGAGGACCCTGGGGCTTGCCCAGGAGTGGTTGGAGGTGGACGAGCCGAGCCGCCTCGGGCGGAAGACTCGGGGAAAGGCGAAGCTCGTGGACTGGTGGATGCGCTTTCCTGCACAGTATCAAGACTGGCAGCAGGGTGGCATTCCAGTGGTGTCCCATGTGTAGGACAGCACCAACTACTTGCGACAGTATCGAGATACGTACCCAGGATGCCTCTACCTAGGGAGGCCAGCAGGGGTAAGTATGAAATGAAGATATTTTTTCTCCTTTTTTTATTTTTATGTGTGCATATGCATGTGACATTAATCTATATGCTCATGAATGCAGGATGCTCGTGCGCCATCATCACTGACCTGCGGGCCCAGCTGGCAGACGCCAGGCAGCAATTGGCTGTCACTCGCTAGGAGCTAGACATCCTGGTGAGTCTATGCAATGCATTTTTTTATCATATCTTATTATATCTTTTTTTTATTTGGATTCTTGATGCTTAGCCACTGACTGTCATTTTTTTTCTTTTTAGCGTGCCCATTAGGCAGCGGCAACGAGGATGGCTGGCGGAGCGTCCTCTAGCTGCCAGGCTCCTCCACCGAAGGTCTCTTCACTCCAAGAGTAGTTGGCGGGCGCTGTGGCCCGCGCTGACGAGGCCGAGCGCGACCTCACGACTCGGGTGAGTGTTTTCTTGCGTTGAACCTTCGTTACAAGTTTCTGCTCTTTTGCTAACTTGAAGAGATGATCGGTCCTTGACAGGTAGTGGAGGTTCAGGACGCACTGGCTCGTGCAGTCCGGGTGGAGGAGGAGCGCGACGCCTGGGTGGCAAAGCGTGACGCCCAGATAGCGGAGCTAGAGGAGGATCGATGATGACGAGAGGCTGAGGAGCTGCCTCGCGATGTGCTAGAGCTGAAGATCACCCTTGAGGTGTCGAGGAGGGAGGTAGATCGCGTGAGAGAGGAGAGAGAGAGAGAGAGAGCAGAGCAGAGCAGAGCGTCAGAGAGATTGGGACGAGAGGAGGGCTTTAGAAACCTAGGTTATGGAGCTCCGGCTAGGCCTCAGCACGGCGGAGCAGAGGTTCAGTATAGCAGAGCAGAGGCTATGGGAGAGCGAGGAGCGCTACCAGAGGGCGAAGGAGCATGGTGCGCGACTTCGTCAGTCTGGTTCATTCTCGGTTAGTAGCTATCTAGTCTCCTCGGCTGAGGAGCGGCGCCGCGCCACCGAGGCTGGTCAGGCACCGCAGGGCGAGGTGAGTACTGCCTCGTAGAGCTCTCGAAGGCCCCCTAGGGATCTTCATCTTAGGAGAGAGGAGAGGGACGACCAGGAGGGTGGCCAGGAGAGTGACCAGGAGGGTGGCGGCGAGAGTTAGAGAGTTGTTTCTACACCCGCCACCCTCACTTATGATGTTCATGATGAATAATTTGTTATATAAAATGGAATGGTCTCTTTTATGTCACTTGGTTGTTTCATGTGCGCATTACTTTCATCACACCTCTTCTCTATGCGACACCCTTTACAAGATTTTGCCGCGAAAATGGGGGATTACATCTCTTACAGAAGCATGCCATCTTCTCCTTTTCTTTCTTCTTTAGCGTGCCATCTTCTCCTTTTCTTTCTTCTTCTTCTTCTTTTTTTTTTGGGAAACGTCTAGGCGCGAAGACACTTTCTAACCTCTTGAATTCAAATTTAAACCACCGAAAACCATAGAGCGGCCCTTCTTCTTCCCCATTTCACCCGCAACCGATTCTTCTTCTCACCGAAATTCACTCACCTTGCTTCATCCTTCCCTACCCTTGATCTATGGAATACGACAGGCCGAACCGTGGTGGAGGGAAAGGGGGGCGAACAATTCCTTGCCGGAGGAGGGTCGTGCAAGAGCACGAAGAGGCTGTCGTGGGAGAGGACGGGCTTCCTTTGGCCATTGAGGGGCCCGTGAGGCCCGGTGGTGCGAAGGGAGGCGCGCATGGCCCGGTAGGCTTCTCGATCTCCACTTCCTTAATTTGTTTTAGTTTTGTAGCGAGCCATGTTAGAGGGGAAGAGGGTTCGGTGAGTGTGGTTCTTGAATGATGAAGGCGTCTTTGACAGGAGACACATTTTTTTCTCTTTTTTTTTTAACTTATGTGGGCCCTCCTTTTGACGCGCAGGATATGATAAGGACCCTGGGCTTGGTCGATGAGTGGGCGAGTGCCGATGAGCTGTGGACGCACTAAGATTCGGAAAGAATCGGTTCGGGTTGATTCGTTTATTTAGTGCGAAGACATGCCAGTCACAAAGTGACGATCTATTCGAGCTTCATGGAAGCCCATGGTGCGAGCGATCTGACTAATCAGACAATTGTGTAGTTCGAGTCCGGACCGAAACCCGCCGTGCCATAAAGGCCACAGCGTTATTTACATCCCCCATATGGAGGAACGCCCTTGATTGATTGTCGGGAATAAGGGCCCTACGGCCTGAAATTCATGGTAATAAAGCGAGAACAAAGATCTCGGATCACGTTTAAACAAACCCGCGTTGGGGCGTAAAATGTTCATAGATACATATATGTTGGTTACTCACGGACCATTTCATGTTCGGACGGAACTTCACATTAGTAGCGTCGAAGATGATGATAAAACCGTACGGATGTCTGCCGTAGGTACGGCAAGTTTAATGTGGATGCGGGATCGGATCCCGGAAGAAGTGGGTCAAGCTGATGAACTATCGGCCCAAGATGTGCCCGGATCGTCCATGTCAGGGATTTCAAGGTCCACGTCCGATACCATGGGGCATCATTACTTTTCTCTTCACGCACAGGCCGGGGGAGCGAATTGTTAAGTGTGAAGCCCGAACTCGCCAACATACGCCCTCACACGTGGATCGACCTACGCGGTCAGGTCGCGGGGTTCGACATGCCCGGTCAGGTCGCGGGGGGGTCAAGGGGGCAGCGCCCCTTGGGGTGGTTTCCGGGGGCGGAGCCCCCGGAACAAAAATTTTATTATAACAGGGGCTATACGGCATGTGAAGGTGAAAGAGAAGGCTAAAACGGCGCGCGAAGGTGAAAGAAGTGGTTAAAACGGCGTGCCCCAGGGTGAAAGAAGTGGCTAAAACGGCGCGCCCCAAGGAAGGTTAATCCGACGCGCATATAGACGGTTAATCTGGCGCTCCCAGGCCACGCCGGTTTAGGAACCACGGCGATAGGATGGTTTTTGAGTGTAGGGCTAAAACGGCGCGGGGGGGGGGGGGGGGGCGCACCGGATTAGCCCACGCCGGATTAGGAGCGCACCGGAATAGCTCTCGGGAGGTTTTCTTTGATTCTTCTTGCTTCTTTTTCTTCTTTCTTTCACCTACAAGTTGATTAGTTGATTAGTTTGTTCACTCAATTGGTGGATTAAATTGGTAGAGAGGAAGTTTAGATATTTTAACCGTTTGTTAGGGTGACTTAGCATGAAGATTCAAGTGTTTTGTTCAGAGGAGTTCGTTATGCAGGAGCTTGGAGGTTCAGCTTGATTCAGAGGCTTCAAACACATGCTGCTTTCATCCTCAGAGAGTGGTTCATTCGTTTGCTCTGTGTGCTCTTGCTCCTGATAAAAATTGGGCAGCACCTCCCCCAGACTAAGGTTTGCTGGGGCGAAATAAGGGATTGTCAAACGGAATACTCCGGGACGATCCCAAAAACTCGGAGTGGCCTAATGGCAGTCCGGTGTCCCATAGTTGAACGCAGAAGTCCCGAGGACCAGCCTTCAAGGGGTTCTAACAGTTCATGGGTTGTAGCTCTGTGAGAGCTTCGACGGGGCAGATGTTCGCCATGGGAGGCCATGAATGTTCACCCTCATACGGTTACTTCAAAGACCATGCTATGGAGGAGCTGGCTTTGAATCACCTTAGGTGAGTAGAAGACAGAAAGAAGAGGGGAGCGAAGGCTAACGAAAGTAAATCACTGTGTTTTTTCAACTATTCTCTGTTTATTCATCCACCAAAAGGGGGGAGATTTAAATACAGGGAAGTTCATCCCGAAGGGAAGGGAAATACATTGAAAGGGGAAGAAGTGAAATACATTGAAAGGGGAAGAAGGAGATACACCGGTGGGGGAGAGGGAACGGAGCACAAGCTCCTCCCCCTCCAAACTCACCTTTCCTCTCTCACCCTCTCTCTCTTTTTCTTCACCTTGTAGGCGCAGAGGGATCGAGCTTCTTCTTCTCTTCGGATGCCGGAGATAGCCCCTCCTCTCACCGAACTCCTCTCTCTTCAGCTCTTTGTCTCGTTATATATATCAGTGGGAGGTGGGGGAGGAAGAGAGCACAAGCTCCATTCCCTCCGGCTCACCTTTGTTGCCTCTTTCTTCATGTCTGAAGTCGTTGAGTGGCCTACCGGGAGAGCCGCTGATAGAGTAGGGATGGTGCAGTCCCAGGATTGGCAGACAGCGACCGGTGGAGATGCGATGTCTGGTGCGGAGCTCAAAGCCTTCCATTCCTGGGAGCAGGAAGAGCTCATGCGATTGCACGTTGGTCAGGAGCAGGCTGCTCACCCACTTCAGGTAAGTTCCTTCTATTTAGACCCAAAAATAGGGAATCGGATGTAGGATGGGATGCCTCGGAGGTAAAACGGCGCGGGGTTGTGCGCGTCGGAATAGCACAAATGGGTTTAAACCCATAAGAAGTGCGTGCCGATTTTGGTGGTATATGGGGGCGCGCCAGTTTAAGATCCATTGGAGAGGGGCACGCCGATTTAAGTCCATATAGGCACAACCACGCCGGTTTAAGCATCATAGGGTCTCTTCCGAGCTTAGTGGTGATTCGGACGAGCACCTGCCCTCTTGTGTTGCTTTAGTTGTAATGCACTGCCTCCGGGGTGTTTTAGTTCAGAGCCTCCGAATCCCGATTCGGGATTTTGAATGATTTCCAGCGTGTGCCGTACATGCGTTCGCATTCCTGCGTTTCTTCTGATTCGACCTTTGGCAATGCCGACTAGAGAGCCGGGGCCATCTCTTCTGCCCGAAGGGCTTCTCATTGGGTGGCGGAGCACTGAGTACATATATTCGTCCTACTTGGAGGAGGTACGGGTTCTGTTCGGCCTTTTCATCTTCGACTTGCTCTCGGGATGTCGAGACGTCTGTGCCGTAAGAACGTTCCTTTTCTTCTCTTCTTTTTTTGACATCCACAAATGCCTCCCACTCGTGGGCAGTGCAAGTGAGGGACGAGTGCGCGGGGCCCGTGAGTGTAGAGTCCTTCGATAGGACATATGTTCTTCCAAGCCTGTGGGATGCTAGTTCGGTGCGAATTCACGGGAAAGTGCTCACTCCTTCAGAGAAGGGATGAGGGGATCACTTCACCGCATATGCACGCGGACCAACATGTCAGAGTGGGGGTTTAGTCATCGGCATGGGGTGAATGTCGAAGCAAGAAGGGAGGGCTTATGCGTCGTCCCAGACGAAAGGCCCAAGACTACTTAGATGAGGCCAATCCCAAGGGGGAGTTGGTGACTCGTGCTGGGTTTAGGAAAGTTGTTCATTCATCGACTCAGGGGGAAGGTCTAAGCCAAGCAAAGGGGATGTATTTTTTGTTCATGGACCGGGACGGAAGGTCCGAGCCAAGCAAGAGGGGTTTCTTTGTGTTCATGGACTTGGACGGAAGATCTGAGCCAAGCAAGGAGGCTTCTTTTTTGTTCATGGACTTGGACGGAAGGTCCAAGCCAAGCAAAGAGACTTTTTTTTTTGTTCATTGACCTGGAGGAAGGTCCGAGCCAAGCAAAGGAGTTTCTTTTGTTCATCGGCTTGGACGGAAGGTCCGAGCCAAGCAAGGAGGTTCTTTTTGTTCATCGACTTGGACGGAAGGTCCGAGCCAAGCAAAGGAGTTCTTTCTTTCTTTTTGTTCATCAACCTGGACAGAAGGTCGGGCCACGGGTTTGTTCATCGGTGGGACATGGAATTGTACTACTGAGGTGATTTATTCATTGACACGGGGTTAGTGCCAAAGCAAGGGTCTTTTTGTTCATGGAACCAGACGAAAGGTCCGGGCCACAGGTTTGTTCATCGATGCCGACAGGGAGTCGGAGACCGACATCATTTATTCATTGACACAGGGTTGGTGCCAAAGCAAGGGCCTTTTGGTTCATGGAACCAGACGAAAGGTCCGGACCACAGGTTTGTTCATCGATGCCGACAGGGAGTCGGAGAGTGACGTGGTTTATTCATTGACACGGGGTTGGTGCCAAAGCAAGGGTCTTTTTATTCATGGAACTAGCCAAAAGGTCCGGACCACAGGTTTGTTCATCGGTGCCGACAGAGAGTCGGAGACCGACGTGGTTTATTCATTGACACGGGGTTGGTGCCAAAGCAAGGCTCTCTTTGTTCATGGAACCAGACGAAAGGTCTGGACCGCAGATTTGTTCATCGATGCCGACAGAGAGTCGGAGACCGACGTGGTTTATTCATTGACGCGGGGTTGTGCCAAAGTAAGGAGAAAGGTTGATTCCCCAATCCCGGATGAAAGGTTCGGGTGGGGTGTCCTTCGTCAGTGCCGACAAGGTGTCGAGGGCTGACATGACTGATTCGTTTATTAGAAGACTCGAAGATAATAGTGAGTGTTAATAGAGGGAGACTGATTCCTCCCCACCCTTTTTCTTCTTCTACTTTTTTTTTCTTTTTTCTTTTTTCTCATTTTTGTCTCTCTCCTTTTTTTTATTTTCTTTTTTTTGTTCAGATAAATAGTGCCCAAACCATCTGGACAATACCAATGCAAATTCGCCCGGGGCGGGGCGGAGAAATGCATTATTCATTGAATGGGGGAATCGGAGCGTGGTACAACCTCAAATGCCTACCATTGAGGGGCGGAAATTGAACCTCCCCCCGATGGCTGACGATTACATACGCTCCGCCCTCGTAGACTTTCTGGACTACATAGGGTCCTAGCCAATTCTCATTTAGCTTGCCCATGGGGTTGGAAGCCATGACTTCTCTTCTCTTGACCATGACGAGGTCACCTTTCTTGAATGCACGCTCCTTGACGAGCTTGTCAAAGGCACACGCTATTCGGGCCTAGTAGAGCTGGATGTTCTGCTGGGCTTGGAGCCGTTTCCCCTCCAAGTTGGAGAGCTCTTCGAGCCTTTGCTCGACATTTGCTTGCTCTTCCCGGACCAACCCGTGCTGGATTGCGACCCGAAGGGAGGGTACTTCCAGCTCGATGGGGACGATTGCTTCTGAGCCATACACCAAGGAGAAGGGTGAACAACCCGTTGGAGTTTTGTATACAGTCCGGTACGCCCACAGGGCCTCGTACATTTTCTCTTCCCAGTCTCTCTTGTTAGAACTAACAATTTTGGACAGGAGAGTACAAAGAGTTTTATTGAAAGCTTCAGCCAAGCCATTGGCCTGTGGGTTGTAGGGAGTTGATGTCCTCCAGTCAATCTTGTATTTTTCTGCCAACCGGTAGACTTTCTGGTTGCGGAAGTGGCTTCCATTATCTGAGATAATTCGGTTTAGAGTGCCAAGCCGGAATATGATGTTGCGACGGACAAACCTGGCAATGATTTCCCCGGTCACTTCTTTCAAGGCAACAGCTTCCGCCCAGTGGGAGAAGTAATCAGTTGCGGCCAAGATGTATTTGCACCCAGCGGATGATGCGGGTAGTGGACCCACGACGTCTGTTCCCCATTGGGCAAAAGGCCAACTGGGCAGTGTTGGATGCAGCGGCACAGGCGGCCTTTTAAGCACCGTCGCGTGCTCCTGGCATTTCTGACAAGACTTGGCATACTTGCAGCAGTCGTCGAACATTGTCAGCCAATAGTAGCTGAGCTTCTTTATTTCAATCTTCATTTTCGGTCCTGCCTGATGTGCACCGGCTGTTCCGACGTGAACCTCTTTCATGACTTTCCAAGCTTCTTCAGTGGATAAACATCGGAGGAGCACCTTCCGTTTGGCATCTGCCATAATTCGGAATAGGATCCCGTTCCGGACCTCGTAAGAGTCCTATGTTCTTATTAACTTGATCTTCTCTTCCCTTTGCCTGGGAAGCTGTTGATATTTAAACCACTACAAAAGGGGTCCCTCCAGTCGGGTAGGCTGACGGCTTCCACTGTGGCAGCCTCAAGTTCTTCTTCTTCTGGCCCTTCTATCATCCTAGGCACTTGGCGCTTATTCACTACCCGGATGCTGAGGGATCCATCTAGCGGGACTGCCAATGAACTCACCAATTTCGCCAGTGCATCGGCTTGTGCATTCTCTCCTCTAGCAACGTGGCCTATCTCAATGCGGTAGAACCGCTGCATGAGCCATTTCACCTTAGCATGGTAAGGGAGTAATTCGAGTTTTCGGACGTCAAACTGTCCCTGGACCTGCTTGACGACCAGCAATGAATCACCAAACACATGTAGTATTTTAATCTCCATTTGCAAAGCGACTTGGAGACCGATGATTAGAGCTTCATACTCTGCCTCATTATTTGTGCAGGGCTTGTTAATGGAGCAGGATGTGTGCAATACTTCTCCCTCAGGGGATTTAAGGACGATGTCGGCCCCGGCCCGTACTTTTGTGTGCCCAGACGGGGTTGTTTCTGTTCTCGAAGCGCCATCAAAGTACAGCTGCCAGGTGATCTGTTGGGCTTGGTCCACCTCCAGTGTTTCATCTTCAGGCAATTCCATGGCTAGTGGGGAATCTTCAGGCACATGGTGTGCTGCAAAGAAATAGGCCATGGCTTGACCCTTAACGGACTTCTGCGGCATGTAGGTGATGTCAAATTCCATTAACAGTACGGCCCACTTGCCGAGACGTCCCTTCAGGACTGGCTGGGAGAGAATGTGCTTGACTGGGTCGGCCTTAGAAATCAGGCTTACTTCATGCGAGAGCATGTAATGCCTCAGCTTCTTGACTGCGAAGACTAAGGCGAGACAAACCTTCTCAATCGGGGTGTATTTTACTTTTGCCCCCACTAGTCTTCGGCTAAGGTAATAGAGAGCTTGCTCCTTCCCCTCATCATTGTTCTGTGTGAGCATTGCCCCCAGCGAACATTCGGTGGCAGCTATATATAGAATGAGCGGCCTCCCCTTGACAGGTGCCCCCAACACAGGTGGGGTCTTCAAGTAATCCTTCAACCGATCGAGGGCCTTCTGACATTCCTGGTTCCAGTTGAAAGGTGCATTCTTCATCATCAATTTGTGGAACGGCTGACAGCGCCTTGACAAATTGGAGATAAACCTTCGGATGTAGGCTAGCCGGCCTTGCAGGGACCTTAACTCTCCCAAATTCTTCGGAGGAGGTAGCTCCTGAATGGCTTTTATTTTGAAAGGGTCGATCTCGATCCCCCTATATCGGACAATGAAGCCGAGGAACTTTCCACTGGAGACGCCGAAGGCACACTTCATTGGGTTCATTTTTAGCTCGTACTGCCATAGTCTCTCGAAGATGACTCTAAGGTCATTCAGGTGATCCCCCCTTTTCTTTGTATTGATGACCAGATCATCAATGTAGCATTCGACTTTGCTATACAGCAGTTCGTCGAATATCTTGGTCATCGCCCGCTGGTACGTGGCGCCAGCATTCTTGAGGCCGAAGGGCATTCTTTTGTAGTGGAATATCCCTTTAGGTGACCGGAAGGCCGTATGAATTCAGTCATGTTCAGCAATCCATATTTGATTATAGCAGGATGATCTATCCATGAAGGACAAGGCCTCATGGCCGGTAGTTGCATCAATCATCACTTCGGTGATGGGAACTGGAAAGTCATCTTTTGGGCAAGCTTTATTCAGGTCGCGGAAGTCCACGCAGATCATGATCTGTCCATTCTTCTTCTTCATCAGCACAATGTTGGCCAACCAAGTAGTGTATTGGTTTTCAGCTACAAAATCGACATCTATGAGCTTGTCGACTTCTTTGTAAATCTGTTTTATCAGCTCCGGCCTCATACGCCGGGGGGACTGCTTTGATAGGATCGGTGCGATGGATACAGAGGGGGGTGAATGTATCTCTCTTCAAAATTGCCCCACTTAAAAACAATCAGAGTCAAGGAATAGAAATCAACTGATCGCTTTCAAAAGAGATTCAAGGAAACACTAGATCAATCAGTTGAACTGCTAACAAAACTGGCACCTGATCAAATCTAAAACACTTGATCAAACAGTTGAACTGCTAACAATACTGGCGCCTGATCAAGTCTAAGCCGTAGACAGAATCAAATCAGAACTGAGTATGTCTCAAAGCATTCAGACAGAGTATTTAGTTGAAGCGATCCTAGCCATGCATCTAACGATAATCAGATAAAAGATAAAACCATGAAGACAATAGATTTTTAGGTGGTTCGGTCCACAGACCTACATCCACCCCTCACTCCAAACCGGAGTGAGACTTCCGCTAGCAAAAGCTAGAACCGCAGACTCAGTCTGCAAACAGGTGCTGCCTAATAGCTTGACTAGGGGAACAACCTCCCCTCTTCCTCCAGACTGGAGGGAAACCACTAGTGACACACAGTCACTAGCAACCAGAGACGAAGTCTCTCTTCCTCCTGTCACAAGTGACACCCAGCCACTTGCAACCGGAGGACCAATCCTCCCTTCCTCCAAACCGGAGGGGAACCCAGAGACCCAAGTCTCTCTTCCTCTGAAACCCAGAGGGAAACCGCTAGCGACACCAGTCACTAGCAACCGGAGACTCCAAGTCTCCCTTCTCCTGAATCAACAGGAGGAACCCCGACCTTACTACAGAGTATCGGAAGAAAAACAACGGAAGTGTAAACTAAAACAAGAAAAGAAAATACAGCAATCAGAAAGCTGGAGATGAATTCCACAAGATGTAGCTCGGCAAGGAGCAATCTGGCATGGATTTGATCCAAATGCCAGAAGAACAAAGTCTTCTTCTTCTCTTCCTCTTCGGCTCTCTGCCTCTCTCTTCCATTTTTCTTCTTAAGATTTCACACTCTGCCTCTCTGCTTTTCTCTTCTTCTTCTTTTCTTTCTTCTGCTACTCTCTCGATCTCTCTTGCTCGATCAGTCTTCTTCTGAGGAAGAAGCTTCGTATTTATAGCAGCAGCAACTAGGGCGTGTGCCTTCTTTGTCCAGAGATAACCTCGGATCACGTGCCAGGTGCCAACCTCGGATCACGTGCCCAAACATTTTTCTTCTCGAAGCATATACCTGTCAAACAGTCATAAGAGGATACACTGAGTAAGTTTATGTTTTGAACAGTGCACATAGTATGTATGCTAGCAGGCAATGTATAGACTTGAGATGAATGATAACGAGTGTATAGACTTCATTTGTGAGATTGAACAAATGCAGATAGGGAAGTCTACACATTGAATCATGTATGCTCGGATATGCAGTCAACCACTGTACAGACTTTAGATGCATGCATGCGACAGCAATGTACAAACTTGCTGGCTTGTAATGCAGAATGCACTTAAACAAAGCATGCACAATGAGGATGTATAGACTTTGATTTATGCCTGCACAGACTTGAATGAAGAACAGGCTGTACAGACTTCAGACTCAACTGCGAACTGAGCTAAAGAATGTATAGACTTGCTCAGCTATCAGCTAATGGATGTACTGACTTAATGAGATGTATAGACTTGTGTTCGTGCAACACACAGGCTGTACATACTTGATAGGCTACAGCGATGTACAGACTTGACGTTTAGGTGCATGAGAAAATAATGTACAGACTTGCTGTAATGAACGATGCCCAACTGCATAGTGTATGGACTTAGAATGCATGAGACAGCAATGTATAGACTTGCACGAGCAGGCGACAATGTATAGACTTGAGTGAGACGCTGAGTGAGACGATGGATGTACAGACTTTGAAAGACGATGCATGCACAAGCCAACGATGTACAGACTTTGTCAATGTATAGACTTTGCATGCAACAATGTATAGACTTGATAGATGATGCATGCACAAGCCACAACGATGTATAGACTTGATGAACGATGCAATAAGACTCTGTACAGACTTGGCCAATGTACAGACTTAGCAGTATAACATGAGACGCTAAGTGAGACGTGAAATGCATTGGCTTTGGATGTATAGACTTGATCAATGAATGAACGCATGGACTATGTGAGCATGCAGTAGCCAATGTATAGACTTGCGAGTGTGTGAGCATGCGATGCAATGTACAGACTTTGTCACGCCTACACCAAGACGATGTACCGACTTGCTGCTGAAGAATGTACAGACTTGTCTGATGCAATCTAGGCAAAAACTCTATACAGACTTTATAGCGTGCAGACATTGAATATGTATAAACCAACCGTAGAGTGTACAGACTTTGCTGAGGGATGCACACATGTAAAATGAACATGGATGAACAGACTAAGCCACGAGCTGAGCTCTAACGAATGTATAGACTCTACGTGCAAGCAACCTGACGATGTATAGACTCTGTTAATGCATTGATGCACAAACATATGCAATACCTGACGATGTATAGACTCTGTTAATGCACTGATGCACAAACATATGCAATGTATAGACTTGATATTTGACAGAATGCAATGCTGTATGAACTGTATGTCTGCACTAATGTAAGATAACACATTCATATGCCCAAAGCAGAACTATCATTCAGACACAGATGTTCATGATATGCAATACTGACTCATAGTGTTTGCTATCATCAAAATCACAGGGGCACAACAATCTCCCCCTTTTTGATGATGGCAACACTATGAGTCACACTAACTCATGTCAAACTATTCTCCCCCTTTGACTTCATCAAAAAGAAAATAGTTTGAGATGAGAAATACAAACATACATGACATGAATAAATCAAATACTCCCCCTTTGACTCAGTCATTTAGACATGAAAGACACAGAGGCAGTTAAACAATGAATCACAAATCAAGTATATGTTGCAGCTGTATGCTCTCCTATACCAGCCAGATAAGATCATGCACAACATGTGACCCTACTCCCCCTGAGAAACTGAGGTGAGAAGAAATAAGAATAGGGTATGGTGAAGGATAGCCAAGAAGTGACATGCAGGTTAATCTCCCCCTTAAAGCCAGAAACATGCTGATGTGACAATTTCCCTGTCTGACAAAGCAGAGGAGTTGGAGTGGAAGAGGTGATAAGCATCTATCAGCAAAAACACATGGGCACTCAAGGATTATCACAATCTGTAAGCACAATGAAAAAATGAGGAAGCAAGATTTTCGTTAGCACACCAAATTCATAAATCTTGATAACCGAATTTCAGACTCTTCAATTATAATAGATTATGAATGAGTTGAAACTTACTTTCATGATTTAAGAGTGATGTATTCAAAGTTTATCAAGAAAATTCAATACTCATATCTGAAACACCTTGTAATAGAAATGAACCAAAAACTCATCTGATATTCATGTTTAACCTCCTTCCATCTTACTCATTTAAATTCAATGACTCCTATGGAAGTTACACAAGATAAAATTGAGATTAAACAGAGATAAATGTGTCTGAACTTGTCTTTAGTTTTTCAGAATTTTCTATTGAGCATCACTTATTTTTCCTGAGCAAGTTTGGTTCAGTCAACACCTTTTTACGTGGGGCACAACACGTCTTAGGTGAAGTGACCCAGTTACTCAGTGTGACAACCATATTACCTCTCAAAGAGAACAGAGTTAGCAATTTGGAGTGTCTTTTTACATGAGGAGACACCTTGATCAGAGGCCAGAATCCCCAGTTACTCAACACAACCAAGCCATTGCTCTGCCAGATTTTCAATCATTTTTATAAGAGAGGTAACTCTGGCACTTCATGACATGGGCTTGCTCTATTTCTTTGATAGAGAACCCAGTTTCTCTGTGACCAAAGTCATTGCTCTTGCATTATTTTCTTTCTCATATTTTCAAGTTTTCCAGACAAAGCTCAGTACACTTAATTGTTTAAGAACAATATTTCCTACATGTATCTTAACCAGAGGTAGCCATGTCTTTTAAAATTTCAGATTTCAGAAGGTTTTGCATGAAGTTCATGAGACAATTGGTTAAGATTTATTAAGCATGATGATTCAGATATTTTCAAGAATTCTAAATCTAGACTTAGGAAATACATTAGACTTAAATCAATTTGATTTATCAAAACATTCTTAAGCCAGTATAATAGAAGATTCTTCTTTTCAGAATATTTCTGATTTATGATTAAGGTGCACTGACTAAAATCTTTCCTCATTCAGATGAATCAACATTGACATTGCAGCAAATCAGTGGAGTCAACAAAGCATTTTTATTGAGAGAATGGCAGAAAGCAATCATGATGAGACAAGGGGTGAACATTAGAACAGTGCAGTTTAGAGATCAATAGCTGAGTCTGGAGTACAGACAGAACAGCTACACAAGTGGAGATATCAGTGAATTCAAGTGAACCACACATTTGCCAAGAGAATGGATCAGATTGCTAGACAGAAAGAGTTCAAGAGGTGAAGAAGTGATCAAACAGGAATGCTCCCCCTGTCTAGATGCAATGGAATATCCTTTTAGGTTTTTCAAATTTTATGACATGCACTACTCTTCAAATGCAACATCAGACAAACTCCCCCTGACAAAGTGCATGATATGCAATTAAGGCACTGCGCATGATTTTAAAATTTATGCTCAAAGAGAATTCATGCTTGTTCAATCAGAGAGAGAAACTACCAAATGCATCAATGTTCATTTCAAATTTTTAGAAGATTTCAATTAAACACAAATCAGATTAATAAGATGCTCAGCCATCTCAAACAAGCAATATTCAGATGATAGAAATTGAATAGTGTTCAGAACTTACCTGAAGAGTAGAATCCTGGGGTTTTCCTTTTTGAGTGCCTTGGTTTATTAACCCCCTTTATTTGTTTCCAAGGCACACCTGTAACATTTTGATCATTTTGATCCTGCAGGGACCCAAGTAGCCTTGGGTCTTGCGTTAACCCTGACAGGTGTTCTGAACAATCTTTTAGCCAAGTTATCATCATGATCCATCAGGTAACAATTGTCCATAGAATGTCCAAATTTTCCACAATATCTACATGAAATGACTAATTTCTGGTTCTTATGATGCATAGTAACAACAGTATGAGGTTTATAAGCATGATCATGAGATTTTCTGCTGTATGCATGAACAGTTTGTTTCTTATTGTTAATCAGCCAACATTCAACAGATTTGTGACCTTGCTTACCACAGTTATAGCATGAAAATTTCACAGGTCGTTTTGCAGGAAATTTGACAACATGGGGGTTAACAGAATTCTTCTGAACATGCCAACAGTCCTTGACTGTATGGCCATTCTTCCCACACTCGAAGCATCTGATATGCTTACTTTTAAAATCATTTTTACCCCTAATAGATCCAAACCAGCACTCAATGGCTTTGTGACCACGTTTGTTACAGTTAAAACAAATGATGTGCTGATCCGAAGCAAACATGTTTCTTCTGGGGCCATGATGATTAGCAGAAGAGTTAGCATGCATTTTATCATATTGTTTCATGATGAAACATGCATTCATGAGATGACCATACCTACCACAATAGTAACATGAAGCATTAGGCTTCCTAGTAGCATGGATTCTACCAAAGGAATTCCTAGAATGTGATATTTTACTTGCATGCTCATCCTTTAACAACAGTCTGCAGTCTTCCATTATGTGACCTGCCTTCCCACAATAATAACATGAACTCTTTTTAGTATGAGTGTGTGAGAGATCATGTGACTTGTGTGCAGCATTCTTAGTACCAACAGGAGTGTCTTTGTCCTTCTTCTGTAGATTTTCATTCTTTTTCAATTTTTGAGTTTGTTCTACAGTTTTGGGACTGACAGTGGACTTTTGTGCAGTAAATTGAAAAACAGAAGGAGTAGAGGTTTTCTTTTTATCAGAAGCTTTTACAAACACAGTAGAAGTTTTATTCCCATTAATCCTCTTGTTTGTCGGACTATAACCCGGTCCCTCTCTTTGAGAATTAACATTATTTCCAAGAAGCTTATTCAGATTGTCCTTTCCTTTGACAAATTTTGATAGAGAATTTTTCAAATCTTGAATCTCAGAATTTAAGATAGCGATATTAGCTTATATCTGGACAGATCTGTTTCACAGGAAATGACTTGTTGATGCAAGGCATCATTCAGACTTTTGAGTCTTTCTACTTCCTGTTTTAACTTTATTTCCTTGTCAGCTTCAGATAGAGACTTGTTAAGATCATCAACTTCTTGTTGAAGGTATGTGATTGTAAGCTCATATTTAGCTATCTTCTGTTCACAGCAAGTGACATTTCCACTCAACATTTGGTTGATGGTTTTTAGACTCTCAATTTCTTGTTCAGCATCCACCAACCTATCAGAATTATCCATGCTCACACACTTGCCTTTTTCAATTGTCAATAACCTATCTGACAGTTGGGTGTTTAGATGTTTCAACTCGTTGATTTCCTCTCTCAATTTATTGTTTTGCTCCGTGAGTTCATCATCAAGCACCCAATCATCTGATGAAAACTGACATTCATAAAACATTTCTTGTTATTTTTCAGACTGAAGTTTGTCGAGATTTTTCTGAAGCTCTAAATTTATTACTCTATCAGCCTCCAATTTTTCAGAAATCAATCTGTTTTCTTTTTCAAGACTCATTGATTTGTGTTCAAATTCCTTGGACTGTTTGTGAGTTTTTCATTTTCAGATTTCATATCTTCCAATTCAGAACTGACAAGCTCTAAATTTCTCACTAGTTTTTCATTTTGAACAACATCATTGTTATGAGCCTGATCATCATCAATTAAGCTAAGTCTTTCCTTTAGTTCAGCAATTTCACAAACAAGCACTTGATTCTCCTTTTTGTGTAAACCAATTTGTTTCACAAGAGTTTATTTTTCAGATTTCAAATGATCTAAATCTGAATTAACCGAATCAAAATCTTTTAATTGTCTTCTGAATATGTCATTTTCTGTCTTCAGAATTTCCATGACCTCACCTCCAGAATTAACATTCACATGATCATTCAACTTCTTTTTCAGAGATTTATTTCATTTTTTCACTTTTTCGTAAGAATCAAGCAAATCATTGTATGCTTCAATCCAATCATCCATATCATAATTTTCAAATTTAGAAGATACCTCATATTCATCTTCTTCTTCATTTTGGCTGCCACTTTGATTACTTCTGTTAGCCATCATGCAGCTGTCCTCATTTCTTCTGTGTGCTAGCCTCAGCATATCCATAATATCCTTAGCAGAACTGCAGTCATGAAAGCAAGAATGTAAGGCCTTGTCAGTAGCTGCTTTCATTAGATTCATAACTGTCTGATTCTCTTCATGCCTTGATCTGTGACTGTCAGTCCATTTGGACACTTTCTTTGGTAATCTATGAGGACCTTGTGAAATTAGTTTCCACAGATCGGGATTGATAGTCGTAACAAACATATGCAAGTTTATAAACCACACATTAAAATCCGTACCTTCGAAAATCGGTGGATGAGCCATGAAGGCAAATCAATCAAGCAATTTCAAAACTGTATGCAGAAGACAGTGATGCACCGAAAGCCAGCAGGATCCTCTACAGATCGTTGGATCTAGAAAGTCAGAGACCCACTCTGATACCAATTGATAGGATCGGTGCGATGGATACAGAGGGGGGGTGAATGTATCCCTCTTCAAAATTGTCCCACTTAAAAACAATCAGAGTCAAGGAATAGAAATCAACTGATCGCTTCCAAAAGAGATTCAAGGAAACACTAGATCAATCAGTTGAACTGCTAACAAAACTGGCACCTGATCAAATCTAAAACACTTGATCAAACAGTTGAACTGCTAACAATACTAGCGCCTGATCAAGTCTAAGCCGTAGACATAATCAAATCAGAACTGAGTATGTCTCAAAGCATTCAGACAGAGTATTCAGTTGAAGCGATCCTAGCCATGCATCTAATGACAATCAGATAAAAGATGAAACCACGAAGACAATAGATTTTTAGGTGGTTCGATCCACAGACCTACATCCACCCCTCACTCCAAACCGGAGTGAGGCTTCCACTAGCAAAAGCTAGAACCGCAGACTCAGTCTGCAAACAGGTGCTGCCTAACAGCTTGACCAGGGGAACAACCTCCCCTCTTCCTCCAGACCGAAGGGAAACCACTAGTGACACACAGTCACTAGCAACAAGAGACGAAGTCTCTCTTCCTCCAGACCAGGAGGGAACCCACAAGTGACACCCAGCCACTTGCAACCGGAGGACCAATCCTCCCTTCCTCCAAACCGGAGGGGAACCCAGAGACCCAAGTCTCTCTTCCTCTGAAACCCATAGGGAAACCGCTAGCGACACCAGTCACTAGCAACCGGAGACTCCAAGTCTCCCTTCTCCTGAATCAACAGGAGGAACCCCGACCTCACTACAGAGTATCGGAAGAAAAACAACGGAAGTGTAAACTAAAACAAGAAAAGAAAATACATCAATCAGAAAGCTGGAGATGAATTCCACAAGATGTAGCTCGGCAAGGAGCAATCTGGCATGGATTTGATCCAAATGCCAGAAGAACGAAGTCTTCTTCTTCTCTTCCTCTTCGGCTCTCTACCTCTCTCTTCCTGCAAGCTCTCTCTTTCCTTTTTCTTCTTAAGCTTTCACACTCTGCCTCTCTGCTTTTCTCTTCTTCTTCTTTTCTTTCTTCTGCTACTCTCTCGATCTCTCTTGCTCGTTCAGTCTTCTTCTGAGGAAGAAGCTTCGTATTTATAGCAGCAGCAACTAGGGCGTGTGCAGGGCTTGTGCCTTCTTTGTCCAGAGATAACCTCGGATCACGTGTCAGGTGCCAACCTCGGATCACGTGCCCAAACATTTTTCTTCTCGAAGCATATACCTGTCAAACAGTCATAAGAGGATACACTGAGTAAGTTTATGTTTTGAACAGTGCACGTAGTATGTATGCTAGCAGGCAATGTATAGACTTGAGATGAATGATAACGAGTGTATAGACTTCATTTGTGAGATTGAACAAATGCAGATAGGGAAGTCTACACATTGAATCATGGATGCTCGGACATGCAGTCAACCACTGTACAGACTTTAGATGCATGCATGCGACAGTAATGTACAAACTTGCTGGTTTGTAATGCAGAATGCACTTAAACAAAGTATGCACAATGAGGATGTATAGACTTTGATTTATGCATGCACAGACTTGAATGAAGAACAGGCTGTACAGACTTCAGATTCAACTGCGAACTGAGCTAAAGAATGTATAGACTTGCTCAGCTATCAGCTAATGGATGTACTGACTTAATGAGATGTATAGACTTGTGTTCGTGCAACACACAGGCTGTACATACTTGATAGGCTACAGCGATGTACAGACTTGGCGTTTAGGTGCATGAGAAAACAATGTACAGACTTGCTGTAATGAACGATGCCCAACTGCATAGTGTATGGACTTAGAATGCATGAGACAACAATGTATAGACTTGCACGAGCAGGCGACAATGTATAGACTTGAGTGAGACGGTGAGTGAGACGATGGATGTACAGACTTTGAAAGACAATGCATGCACAAGCCAACGATGTACAGACTTTGCCAATGTACAGACTTTGCATGCAACAATGTATAGACTTGATAGATGATGCATGCACAAGCCACAACGATGTATAGACTTGATGAACGATGCAATAAGACTCTGTTCAGACTTGGCCAATGTACAGACTTAGCAGTATAGCATGAGACGCTAAGTGAGATGTGAAATGCATTGGCTTTGGCTGTATAGACTTGATCAATGAATGAACGGATGGACTATGTGAGCATGCAGCAGCCAATGTATAGACTTGCGAGTGTGTGAGCATGCGATGCAATGTACAGACTTTGCCACGCGTACACCAAGACGATTTATAGACTTGCTGCTGAAGAATGTACAGACTTGTCTGATGCAATCTAGGCAAAAACTCTATACATACTTTATAGCGTGCAGACAATGAATATGCATAAACCAACCGTATGTGAGCGACGTCACGCGGTTCGGGGAGCGAAGAGGACGCGGAGCGCGCGGGCTCCTTCTTTTGTTTGCTGCAACACAGAAATAATAGAAAAGAGAAGGGGCCACCACGGGAGATCGCTCCGGCGGGGCGAGCGGGACAAATGTAATATAGCAAGATATGGGGGTTAAACGGCCATAGCGGGAAGTGACTCGCCGCGACCTCGGGGGGACGGGAATGGTGCAAAAATTAAATAGCAAGAATTGAAACGGCCATTGGGGAAGTGACTCGCCGCGGCCTCGAGAATATGAATAGATAAGAATATAACATATAAGAACGGGAATTTAAACGGCCATTGGGGAAGTGACTCGCCGCGGCCTCGAGAACATGAGCAGAATATAACAAAATATAAAGAGAATATAAGAACGGAAATTTAAACGGCCATTGGGGAAGTGACTCGCCGCGGCCTCGAGAATATGAATAGATAAGAATATAACATATAAGAACGGGAATTTAAACGGCCATTAGGGAAGTGACTCGCCGCGGCCTCGAGAATATGAGCAGAATATAACAGAATATAAAGAGAATATAAGAACGGAAATTTAAACGGCCATTGGGGAAGTGACTCGCCGCGGCCTCGAGAACAAGATGTGATCGCCAGGGGCCAAAAGACCCCAAAATAAAGAAAGTGATCGCGCCTACCTCAAGAGCGGGAGATGGCGGGTTGCTTCTTCCTCCCCCTTCGGCCGGCCGACGGAGAGGGCTTTCCTTGGTTACCCTTGCAAAACAGTAGACAATAAACGAACGGAATTAGAAAATGGCAGTGTAGTAACAATTCCTTGCAATAAAAGTAACGAGATCGTGACCTGACACACACCTGGTTGGTGTGGTTTTAAACCCCTCTCGGACTCGAGTAGGAGGAAAATGTGATGATGAATGCAAGAAGTATGTAAGAGACGGCGCCCTTATGTAGGGAGATAGAGGATGCAGTATGATGAATGTAAAGAACTATGGAGAAAAAGGGGAAGAAAAGGCTTATTGGAGGAGCCGAGGGTGAGATCCGGCGGAGCTCCGGCAGCGTGGGGACGACGTGGAAGCGCGGTGGATGAAGACGACCTTCCTCTCGCGAGCGTGGGCACCCGAGAAGCCGGCAGAACCTCCACCTACAAAAGACCCCACGGGTTAGAAATGACTCCGGTAGCCTCTGGGCTCCGGCAGCCTATCGGATCTCTTAGAAGCTCCTCCAGAACTGAGGGGGTGGGCCTCTATTTATAGGGCTCCGGAGGGTGGAGGCGTCCAGGACCCTGAACACCTCCATCAGGGCCGAACTAATATTTTATTCTATTTTTATTTATTTTTTTGGAATATTTTTGTGGAGGCGTCCAGGGCCCCGGATGCCTCAAACAGGTCCACCGAACCTCACCGACGGCCTCACGCGGTTTGGCACAACGCGTGGTTTTGTGAGCGGCGACCCGTGATTCAGAAATGGGCGCGTCCAGATGGCTGGACGTCTTCATAATTTGGATTTTTTCACACACGACAAACCGTCGTTCGGTGGGCGGCGCCCGTGAGGGAGTTGATGGAGGCGTCCAGGGGCCTGGACGCCTCCATAAATATATTATTTTTATTTTGTTTTGTTTTTATGCCAAAGCTGGCATTTTATATTTTGTATACTTGTTTTTATGGAGGCGTCCAGGGTCCTGGACGCCTCCATTAATATATTATTTTTTATTTGATTTTGTTCTTCGAAAAATAAATTAAAAAGAAATTAAAAGAATGGGGGCGTCCAGGGGCCTGGACGCCCCCATAAAGACCCACCCGGGTCCTCAGTTCAGGCGTTGGCGGCCGCCCGGCAGACACCCTTCTTGGTTCCGGAACCTCCTGATGCGTCTGACTAGTGTTGATGCCGTCCGACGATGCCGGATGCCGAAAAGGGCGGAAGAAGACTCAAGAAAAGGAAGCACTCAAGTGATTCAAAACGCGTAAGCCGTTGCGGGGCGTTGTATAGTAATATGAGACTTTCTCAGGAGACGTCAGGAATGGCGTGTCTACAGCTGCCCCGCCTTGGCGTCTGCTTTGCAAGGGAGCGACACGTAGTGGAATGGCATCGAAGTGGAGTGAAATGAAGTGGGAGCGGACTGATAAGTTGATGCCAAGGTGTGATGAGACACGCTTTTGACGTTACTGTCTGGAATCTTTCCTGAAGTTTCAATGAGGCGACCTTGAAGGAGGTCTTTCAAGTCTTGACGGTTGCTTGGACGGAAATCAAATAAGGGAGGGTGAAATGTGCACTCAGGCACGAAAATAAAGGAGACCAACTTCTCGGTGTAGAAGTACCTAGGTCATAAACCTGCAGGTTTCACCTTTGGGGAGCGGTTACCAGCCAACGTGGAAGTGCTGCGGCCAAGGTGGGTCAAGCAAGGTAAAAAGTAAAGGAATATCTGAGGGTCTGTCCAAACAAGGGTCTCCTTTGGAAGAGTAACGTAGGGCCGTTTCAAGGAAACTCAGTATTTCATTCGGAGTGGAATATCTCATATTTGTAAGAATTGAAGCACAGCGGCTTTCGCAATCGAATCACTTGAATGATCTTCCGCAATAAATCAAAGTCCTATATGAATGCATGCTGGGCTTAAAGAAAATTTTAAAATAAACTAAAATAGAAAATAGCCAAGGATAATATTGTCAACTTGTTAAGAACGGGTCAGGATACCGATCCGGTGAGCCGACACTGGGCTGGGGCCCGTTTATCCGCGCACCAACTCACTGAATGGAACCGTCGTCCCCATGCGACCACAAGTTAACGGCCTATCAGTACAACCCAAATTCTTCTGGGATCATCACTGTTTTTGTTGAAGGGGAACTCAAATCCCAGATTCGTTCGGGCCGCAAGGTCCTTGACATGTTCTAGTAGCGTAGGCATCATATACTACGATGCATGACATGGTGGGACCAACCATTGAAAGGTGGGACAGGAGATAGGACAAAGACGTCCGTTAGTAAAACCTGCACAGGCCAGCATGGATTAATAACATCAGAAAGTAACAGAATAGTAACAGAATCGCACCATAATGGAAAGGAGATCTAGCCAAAATCCTGACACTGACAGCTGATGTGACATGTTCCGTCCTGTAGCGCCCTACCCTTCCTATAAGAACTCCCCTTAGGCTAGTTCATTCAAATGCACCAAGGTGGGTTTTGGAAGCTCAGGAGAGGAAGGAGAGGAGAATCTAGAGATTTCAGGATGGAAGGAGAGTCTTCCCGCGTTATGAAGAGGAGCAGGCCTAGCGGCGAGATCAGGCGACTCTCCGACCTCGAGGGTCATCTGAGTGGGACGATCATGTCGCATATGGTAAGCTGATTCTTTTCAAATTTCTCCACGTGAGCCTTCTTCTTACTTCCTTCATTTCTTCTTCTTTCTTTTCTCTTCCAGTCATATCCACTCTTCCCAGGCCCGAGGAAGTTTTTTCAAACTGCCATGGCTTTCAAAGCTCACTTCCAACATCTCCATCGACATGAGGGCCATACTCTCGAAGTGGCATCTGCAGGGGCTCCTTATTCACGCCAAACACTATGAGAAGATTCGTATGGACTGGGCGGCTATGGGCGCACTAGTGAAGATCTGGCATCCCCAGACCCACACTTTTATCTTCCCGACCTTCGAGGTGACCATCCTCCTCGAGGAGGTGAAATTTCTGCTCGGATTGAAGAAATTCAAGAGTGACGGGAAGGTGAAGGCTATGCGGATGCTGACACGGGAGACTTCCGAAAGCGTCCTTGGAAGCTTCATGCTGCCTGACGCGGCCAGGAAGGTGCGTTATCAAAAGGGGATTGATTTGCAAAAGCTTGCGGAGTGGGTCATGGACGCCTTGAGAGGGTTACCAGACAATGACTATTTGGAGGGAATCATGAAAGGGTTCACCATTTGTCTGGCGGGTGCTCTCTTGTTTCCTTATATCGACAACATGGTGGAGGAAGACTAACTGAGTGCTATCTGCGGGATCTGGCGTGGGAAGAGGGTGGGACCCGCTGTCCTTGCCTACCTGTATAGTGGCCTTACTGCCTCGAGCATGGGTAAGCCTCCTTTTGGTTGCGCACTTGTCCTGAATTGCTGGCTGGATTTGCATTTCAAGTTTGATCACCGCGAGGGAATGACAACTGCTTCGAAGCTCTTCCAACAAAGCCCGCTTCATCACATAGCCGACGTGTTAGGCTTTGGTGGCACTGTAGCGAACCGTGTTCCGTGGCTGAAGAAACGTGAAGACTGGCGGTCCCACTTCCGCATCGTGACACAAAGCTTCTTCACTTGCGCACCGGCATGTTTGCTTTCGCTTGATCTCCTCATGAGGCCTTCTCCCGAAGTTGATCTTCAACTGATCGGCGCGACCGAGTTTGTCCTTTATAACGCGCATCGATGCTGCCTCCAGGTCGGCATTCCACGCCATTCATTCCCAATATCGACTGGCATCGTTCCTTTGAAGAAGAGGGAGTTAGGCACTGAAGCAGATGCGAAGGAAGCGAAGGCCATTAAAGCTCCCTGGAAGACAAGTGTAGCGGGAAAGGCCTTAGCGCACGTGGGGGAAGAATGTGAGCTGTGGAGGGCTTATGTAACCGAACTGGGGAAGTTAAGGCCTAAGGCGCCTAAGTCCCTGATGTAGCTCATTCTGCTTTTCTGATGGAATAAAAATCTGGCATTTTGATGTTTTGGACCCCTGTCCACTTAATTATTTTTTTGGTTTTCATTTTTCTTGTATTTTTATTTTGGTTTGATTATATATACACTTGTCTAAGATGCTTTATATATATATATATGTATATATATATATATATATATATATATATATATATATATATATATATATATATTGAAAAAAAAAATTATCATGGGGGCGTCCAGGGTCCTGGACGCCCCTAATTTTTTTATTTTTATTTTTTTGGCATTTTATTTTTTGGGGGCGTCCAGGGTCCTGGACGCCCCTAATTTTGATTTTTGAAATTTTTATTTTTTTTTATTTTTGGGGGCGTCCAGGCCCCTGGACGCCCCTACTTTTTTGATTTTTTGAAAAAAATAAAAATTATGGGGGCGTCCAGGCGCCTGGACGCCCCAATGAAAGGGAAATCTATATATAGGGGGGGCTCCCCCCTACTCACTTACACTGTTCATCATGACCGTCCAACCCCTCCAGACGACCCATTCTTAGTCCCAATGGAGCAGGGAGGCCCGAGCCAGGGTGGAGAGAAGCGGAAACGACGGGCTCGTCGTCCGAGGAGGCTGAGGGATGATGCCGAGGAGGCTGCTGCGGCGGAGGAGATTGCCGTGGAGGAGGAGGCTCCTCCTTTGGCCGTGGAGGCTGCTGCGGGTGCTGGCGATGTGGGAGATGACGATCACGACCCGGTGAGCCCCTCGGAACTTCAATCTGTTGGTTTAATAGGCTGGATAGGCGGACGAGAGACAGTGTGGTGAGGGCCGGAGAGTGAGGGAAGGAGGCGTCCAGGGGCCTGGACGCCTCCACATTTTCTTTTTCCTTTATTTATTTATTTATTTACGTAAATAATAAAAATAGAATTAAAAATATGGAGGCGTCCAGGGCTTGGGACGCCTCAATGATAATATATATATATATGTTATTTATTTTGTTTTGGTTTTGGGTTTTTCTAAAATAAAATAACGAAAATGTAAAGGAGGCGTCCAGGGTGTTGGACGCCTCCAAAAAAACATAAATGTTTTTTAAAAATAAAAAATAAAATAAAATAAATAAGTAGTATATACAGTGTTATTGTCTATTACTATTCATGATGCTGATGTGTTCTTTGTTGGTTTTGTGGTGTGCAGGGCGTGATGAAGGGCCGGATCAGCTGGTCCCTAGTGGTGGCAGCATATCGTGGGCTGCCAGACTTTCAGAGGGCGCGTGTGGACGCCATGGGCTTTGGAGCTTTCCTTAGGATCGAGCCCTTTCGGCTCGACCTTCCTCTTATCCAGGCATTGAGGGAGCGGTGGCACGCGCCGAGCCGGGCGTTTCTGATGCCCTGGGGGCACATGGTGCCGTCACTGGAGGACGTGGCTCGGATCACCGGGCTACGGGTGGACGGAGAGGCGGTGAGCGGGGTCACCTATCCCGACTACCGAGAGAGTGCCCTGGACCTGTTGTGGTTAGAGACGAGCGTGACTGACAGGGACAGCATGGTAGTTGGCCGAGTGGAGATCATGGAGGCGCTCGGATTCGTTGACCCGCACCAGCGGGTTAGCGAGACTGGAGCGGAGTTTCTGGCACGACTGGAAGGAGATGCCCGTGCAGCTTTCACCCAGGACTCGAGCGAGAGGGAGCTGGTGGATCTAGACCTCCGGAGGTTTCTTTTCTTCTTCCTGGGCCGCCTTCTGCTGGGGACGAAGGGGGATGGCATCCACTGCCGCTTCCTCGGGATCCTGGCGGACCTTGACAGAGTGGGGCACTACGCGTGGGGAGCGGCTCTACTTGCCCATTTGATTGCTGATATCTCCCAGACTTCGGAGAAGGAGACGACAGTCAGTGGCTTCGCACCTTTTCTCCAGGTAAACATTTTATTTATGCATTCCCACAGTTAAATATGCAATTATTGTACTCATGATGTATGATGGATGCAGGTGTGGAGCTATTACTATTTTCTGATGGGGAGGGCTAGGCATGGGAACAGGAGGGCCGTGCCTCTGTCGCGGCGGTGGAGGCCGATCGTGGTAGCGGCACCACACAGCTACCAGCTAGCGTCACTTCGTCGGGAGCTGAGCGAGTATCCTGAGGCCATGGTATGATGCGTATGATTTTTTTGTGTTTTCTTATGTGACTGAATGGCAACTAATATGATGCATGTATGATGATGTAGGTGGTGTGGAGACCCTACCTGGGCATGGGCGACGCTGGCCAGCCTTGGGTTGTAGCGGGTCTTCCTCGTTTCAGGCGGGACGTGTGGGTCCATTGCCTGAACGAGATCGAGCCGCTTCGGCTGAGGCTGGTTATGAGGACGTTGGGGCTAGCCCAGGAGTGGGTTGATGTAGATGAGCCGGCCCGCATCGGGCGGAAGACCAAGGGGAAGGCGAAGATTGTGGACTGGCGTATGCGCTTCCCAGCACAGTACCAGGACTGGCAGCAGGGCGGGGTCCCAGTGGTGTCCCATGTACAGGATAGTATTGATTACCTGAGACGGTACCGGGCTACGTACGGGGACCACGTCTTCCTTGGTGGTATGGCAGGGGTAAGTGAAATGAAAATGCTTCACCCTTCTATATGTATATGCATGTGGCACTAACTTATGTGCAATGCAGGATGCTCGTGACAACATGATCGCCGACCTGCGGGCCCAGTTGGCGGACGCCAGGCGGCAGTTGGTGGCCGTCCGACAGGAGTTGGAGATCCTGGTGAGTTTATGGGATGCATTTTTTTTGTGACCTGGATTTTTGATACTTGGCCTCTAACTGTCGTTTGCTCTGTGTTTCAGCGGGCCCACCAACCAGCAGCAGCTGGGACAGCTGGTGGAGCGGGTTCCAATTCGTGGGGCCCTCCCCCGGAGATCTCTGCCCTTCAGGAGCAGCTGGCGCATGCGGTGGCTCGGGCTGAGGAGGCCGAGCGTGACTGCGAGGCTCGAGTGAGTGCTTGCTTGGCCCTGACCCTCCTCTAGCTGCTTTCCTTCCATCACTGCTCTCTCACGGTGCATGCGTGTTTGGACAGGTGGCTGAGATTCGGGAGGCCCTGGCCCGTGCTGTTCGTGCCGAGCAGGAGCGCGATGCTCGGGTGGCGGAGCGTGACGCCCAGATTGTGGAGCTGGAGGAGGAGCGGCGACGGGAGGCTGAGGAGCTCCCTCGTGACGTGCTGGATCTGCGGATCACCCTCGAGCTGTCGAGGAGGGAGGCGGTGAGAGAGAGAGAGAGGAGAGGGAGAGAGAGAGGGAGGAGCGACAGCGGGATCAGACCAAGAGGAGGGCTCTGGAGGCCCAGCTGCTCGAGCTCCGATTGAGTCTCGGCACGGCGGAGGGGAGGCTTCGGGAGAGCAAGGAGCGGTACCAGAGGGCGAAGGAACGCGGGGCGCGACTTCGTCAGTCTGGTTCTTTTTCCATGGGCAGCTATCTGGTTTCTTCGGCCGAGGAGCGTCGTCGCGCCTTCGAGGCTGGAGTGCCACCGCAGGGCGAGGCGAGCACGGCTTCCCAGGGTTTGCAGAGGCCCCCTAGGGATCCCTAGCAGAGGAGGGAGGAGAGAGATGACCATGAGGGTGGCAACGAGAGTTAGAGAGTTGCTTGTACACGTCACCCTTCTTACTGTATGATGTACTTTGACTATTATATGAAATGGATTTCGTGTGGCGTGCCCTTTTCTTTCCCGCACTTTCTTTTGCACCACGTTGTTTACGCTTCACGAGACTTTTACCCTGGACAGAAGGGAACTACTTTGCACGGGGGGATTATGTTCCTTTCTCCCTTTTTGGGCGCGTCCAGGCGCGAGGACGCGTCTTAATCCTTGAATTCAAATTTAAAGCGTCGGGTGGCCTTTCTTCTCCCGTGCCTTACCCGCAAACGAGCCCGCCTTCCGCCGAAACTTGCTTGCCCCCTTTTTCATCTTCCTCCTCTTTTGATGGATGGAGTTCGGTGGGCCCGACCATGGTGAAGGTGGAGAGGGACACGGGACCCCTCGCCCAAGGAGGGACGCACCAGAGCACGGAACGGCGTCTATGGAGAAGGAAGGGCCGCTTCGGGCCCCCAAGGGACCCGAGGGGCCCGATGTCACGGAGGGAGGTGAACACGGTCTGGTAGGTCCTCCAATCTCTTCCTCTTTGATCCATTTTGAGTTTTGAAGCAAGGCGTGTGAGGGGGAAAGGGTTCGACGAGTGTTGCACTCAAGTGATGGACGCGTCCTAGATAGGGGACGCGTTCTTTGTTATGATGCGAGGTCCTCCTTCCTTGGTGTAGGACATGGCGAGGACCCGGGGCCTAGCCGATGAGTGGGCGAGTGCGGACGAGCCGAGCCGCGTCAGGAGGGAGAGTCGCGACAACGCGAGGCTCGAGGACTGGCACGTACGTCTCCCTGGACAGCAAGGGAGTGTATTGGTGCAGGACAGCGCCGACTTCCTACGGCGGCAGAGAGAGAGTTATGCGGGGCTTCCCCAAGCTGGGACACGCGTGGCATCGGCGGCTCGCGCGCCCAACTGTCAGAGGCTAGGCGACAGCTGGCCGTCGCTCAACATGAGCTGTCGCTCCTGGTAAGTTACGTGCCGCACTTTTATCTTCAGATTTTGGAGTTTCACTGACGGCCGTTGTTTATTTTGTTCCAGCGTGCCCAGCAGATAGCGACGGCGGGGATGATTGGTGGCGCATCTTCCAGTTCCTCGGCCCCTTTTCTCGAGATTGCCTCCCTCTGGGAACAACTTGCCGGTGCGGTGGCCCGCGCGACCCGGGCGGAAGAGGAGCGTGATGCCTGGGTGGCGACTGTAGCAGAGCTGCGGCATTGTGGTGAGGAGAGGCCTTCTCCAGACATCCTAGAGTTAAGGGTTCTTCTGCAGATGATGAGGAGAGAGGCAGAGAGAGAGAAAGCCAAGAGAAGGTCCGAGCGACAGCGGGATCAGATCGAGAGGAGGGCCTTGGAGGCCCAAGTGAGGGAGCTCCAGCTGGGCCTTCAGGCCGTCGTGCAGAGGCTAGGAGGGATGGAGACGCGCTACGAGAGAGCGCGAGAGTTCGGGGAGCGACTCCGCCAGTCCGGTCGCTTTGCCGCTAGTGGCTTCTTCGCCACGCCAGGGGAGGAGCAGCGAGTCACTGCTGCGGAGCAGGCGCCAAGAGGCGAGGCAGGTGCTGCTGCACGAGGATCCCAGAGGCTTCTGAGGGACCCGCACCTCATGAGAGAGGAGGGGAGCGCCCAAAGAGATGAGTGATGGTGAGGATCGGCGAGCTGGTGGACTCGCCTCCTCATGTTTATGATGTTTTTGACAGCTCATGTAGAATTATGAAGGGAGTGATTTGATTTTCTGCTGCTTGTTTGTTCTCTTGTGTGTTCCTTCTTCCCTACACTTCTCCTCCTTTGCACTGTTCCCATGTGATGGGTCTACCGAGACTCCGCCCCGAGCGGAGAATCGCGTCTTGTTGTGACCATTTTCCACAGGAATCTGCCGTCGAAGTCAATAATGACGGCCCTAGTCCCTTTTCTCGGATGTTGTGTCAAATTTTGCGGGCGTCCTCCAAAACATGATAGGGTATCCCTAGACAACATATGTTGTGCCCCTTGTGCTTTAAAGAATGTGGTGTTTTAATGATAGCAACACGAATGAGTCACCATTTTGTTTTGCTAATAGCTTGACATTGAATCATTGAATCAAAACAATCTGAATGCATCTAACTGATATATTCTGTGGAGAATGCATGAGAGTGCATAAAGTGTTTTATGCTTGTATTAAGATCGGTGCATTGCAGCCTCTGTATGTTCTATGTATTTCGCAAGTCATGCAGCGTCAACGCAGCAAGTGTGTCTCATGCATCATGCGTCGACGCACCCAGACTTCAAAGTCTGTACAGCCTTTCATATGAAAGTCCATACATCGCCCTTAGAGTCCAAAGTCTATACATCATGTTCATTCAAGTTCACTTCATTCTGTCAGCCGTGTGCATTGGTTTCCATGTCTATACAGCCTCATGTGTGTTCTATGCATCTCACAAGTCTAGACACTCAGCATAGTCTATACATTGTGTTGTGTTTGTGTTTCGTTGAGAACACAAGTCTAAACAAGTCATGCATTGTTGCTGAAGTCTATACATCGTCCGTCTCATGCATTGTCTCAGGCGAAGTCTGCACATTGCATTGATGCTTTGGTCGCATGAGTTGAAGTCCATACATTAGACCGTCTCACTTAGCGTCTTATGCATAGGCTAAGTCTCCATGTCTATACATCCGAGCGTCTCATGCAAGTCTAAGCATTACTGTTCATGCATCAGTCTTCATATGCTAAGTCTGTACAGCCTACGTCTCATGCAGCGTCAACGCTGTGAGCATTCTCAAGTGTACAGCGTCAACGCATGAAGTCTGTACATCAGTCTTAATATTCTAAGTCTGTACAGCCGTTGGCTTTGAACCTCAGAGTCTGTACATCCGAATTGCCCTTGATCTGGTCAAGTGTGTACACTAATTCACTGTAGCTTTCACATATTCAAGTCTTCACATTGAAAGCCTATACATTGCTGGATGATCAAGTCTGTACATCCACAGTGGATCTTCGAAGTCTGTACACTGCTTGAGCCACAACAAGTCTGTACAACGCCTTAAGCGTTTCAAGTCTATTTATTGGCTCATGCTTACAAGTCTGTACACTGGTTCAAAGTCTACACAGATCATCTGAGGCTTATGAAGCCTTTGTATTCATTAAGTCTATACACTGCGTTGTGCATACTTTACATTGCTTTCGCCTTCACAGCAAAGTCTATACAATGCAATGCATAGACTTAGAACTAATGACTTCGTTTCATCTGTCTGACAGGGACTGAAGAGGCTAATGAACCCCTTAATGCAAGAGGGCTGAAGACATCCAATTTCAGCTGCTGGAACACACCAATGCGTCAACGCCTTGATCAAGTGGCGTGGACGTAGCAGTTCAAATAATCAAGAAAGAAGCTGGTGGATTACTCTGGTGCGTCAACGCATTGATCAAGCAGCGTCGACGCAGCAGTTGAAGAAGCATTCAGCTTCACAGGCTATTTCACTGCGTCAACGCCACAATTGAGCAGCGTCGACGCAACAGCTAAAGAGACGCCAGTATACAAATGTACATGTTTGTGCGTCAACGCCACCAACTGGCAGCGTCGACGCGGTAGTTCAAGAAAGGGGCAACTTATCTTTGGCTGTCTTCAATGCGTCAACGCAGCAGGCTGATGGAGTCGACGCAGCAGTTAAAAAGGTTGAAGATCTCTGATGGCTGCGTCAACTCCTTGGAGCAAGTGAGTTGACGCCATCTAACTCCAGTTGCTGAGCGTACTGGTGCTGGGCACGTGATCCAAGGATAAGGAGAATGCCCAGATGAGGACACGTGTACTGACAGCCTGCTGGATGCTGCCACGTGGTCCAAATTCTTAGGGCGGGAACTGTGGAAGCCACACGCTGCTGCTGCTGCTGGTATATAATGGAGCCTTCGTCTTCAGATGGAGGCCGATCGTAATCGAAGCCAGGGAGCAGAAGCTGAGAGAAGAATTAGAAGGAGAGAGAGCTTCCACGATCCAGCAGAAGAAGAAGAAAAGAAAGAGAGAAGAAGCAGAAGAGAAAAAGTGAGAGATAGAGAGCTCGAGCAGAGTGTGAAGAGAAAGAAAAGAGGAGAGAAGCAGACGTGAAGGAGTTGAGAAGAAAGAGAGTGAGATCGAGGGAGATCTGTTCTTGATGGACCGTGGATCAAATCCAGGCCATCCAGCTCTTTAAGAGCCACATTGTGCTTTTCGTTTACAGCTTTCCGGTGATGTTATCTTGTCTTTTATTTTCTATTTTACACTTTCTTTCAAGCTGTTAGCCAGCGGTTTGCAGAGGAGGACTCCTCTGGACAGCAAGCTGTGTTGCTCAGCGGGCAGTGGAGGTTTTTCACTGGACGGGTAAGTTGTAATCCCCAGCGGTTGCAGTGGTGGATTCCACTGGACGGCAAGCTGTGAGGCCCAGCGGTTGTAGGCTAAGTTGTATTGCCCAGCGGACGCAAGCTGTGTTGCGTAGCAGTAATCCACACTCGGGTTGAGTGTGGGGTGGATGTAGGTCTGGAGGACCGAACCACCTAAAAACCCCTCTTGCATTGTGGTTTGATTGCTTATGGTTTGCTTCCGCTAGATGTTTGCATAGAGGCGCTCCAAGTGGTTGATCACAGGTTCATTAGATGACTTGATCAGATTTTGTTCTAAGTGTTTAATCTGTTGAGTGAGCGAAATTCTAATTGAGCTATAGTTTGTCTAACTTGTCTTGTTAGAGTGCTCACTATCTGTTTGTTTAATTCCGCATCTGCTAATTAGTCTTCCAGATTTGATAAATATGTCTAGTTAGCTTTCTAAATAGTTAGTGAGCCTAATATGTCAATTGGGTAAAATTTTTATAGGCCATATTCATTCACCCCCCCCTCTGAATACTAGCACCGAACCCAACAACATAGGGTGCTAGTCGTCATATTCTTCGTCCAATCAATCACCCTGTGCGAGCGGTGAGGTGATACACGGGATCGCATGGCAGGTGCCTCATCCTGAGGGCTATCATTAACAGGTGATGGAGGCAATCTTGGCCTGCACTCCTTCCATTTCTATAAATTCGTGTCCCTTTTATCCTCCCAGGTATATCAAGAGCTAACTCGAGGAGTACAAGTTCTTACGGGAGAGGAGGAGTTCAAAATTCCGAGAGTTGGATGGAGGGCGAATCTTCCCACTCCTCGAAGAGAAGCAGATCCAGTGGTAGTAGTTCTAGGAGGCTTTCGGATCTCGAAGGACACTTTAACGAAAGGGCCCAATCACAACTCGTAAGCCAAGTTTTCCTGCCCCTTTTTTTCATTCTTCTTTTTTTCTTCCTTTCTTTCTGACCAAACCCGCATGCGTAGAGTGTGATGAAATCACAGATCTCATGGGAGTTGGTAGTGGCAGCATACCGAGGTCTCCCAAATTTTCAGAATGCCAGGTTAGACGTGATGGGTTTTGGCACCTTTCTTCGGATCGAGCCGATCCAGCTCGACCTGGTCCTGATCCAAGTCTTGTGTGAGAGATGGGACCCAGTGAGTCGGGCATTCCTGATGCCCTGGGGGCACATGGTGCCCAGCTTGGAGGATGTGGTCCGGATCACAAGCCTGAAGGTGGAGGGCGAGGCAGTGACCGAGGTCACTTATGCGGATTACCGAGAAGGTGCCTAGAAGTTACTGGGTTTGGACCTAGATGGTCGGTAGCTAGGGCGTCCCTCATGGATGCATTAGGGCTCAATGACACTCGTCGGCGGGACGATGAATCCTCAGAAGAGTTCATGGAAAGGATGGAAATAGGATGCCGTGCCGTGTACTGCACAGATTTTGGCAACTGGGAAAGATGCAACATAGATTTGAGGAGATTTCTCCTCTTCCTTTTGGGGAGATTGGTATTGAGCTCGAAAGGGGATGGTATCCAATGTCGCTTCCTAGAGCTGCTATCAGACCTTGAAAAAGTAGGATACTATGCCTGGGGAGCCGCCATGCTGGCACACTTGTTTGCAGGCCTGTTCCAAGAAGCGGATCGTGAGATGACTGTGAGTGGTTTCACACCATTCATCCAGGTATTTTTGGTTTTGCTTGTTTTGTATTTTTGTTTTGTTTTTATTTTTGTAAGATATTGACGACATGTGCCAAAGCAGTTGTGGAGCTATTATTACCTCCCCATGGGGAGAGCTCGACATTGGCGACCCGCGATGGTGCCGTTAGCCAGGCGGTGGGAACCCATCATGAGTGCGGCACCCCTAACCTACCAACTGATGGTGCTAAGGCGGGAGCTACAGGAGTTCCCTGCAGTGATGGTAAATTGGAGACCCTACTCAGACATGGTCGATGCCGACCAGCCGTGGGTTCTAGCAAGTCGTGTCCGGTTCGGACGGGAATTGTGGATGCACTGCCTCAATGAAATCGAGCCGCTTCGGCTACGATTGGTTATGAGGTCCTTGAAACTGGCTCAAGAATGGGTGGATTCAGCTGCGCCACCTCGCGTTGGGAGAGAGACGCGAGGACCGGCGACCTGCATTGACTGGCGCGTGCGATTCTCCGAACAGTACGAAGACTGGCAACGGGGTGGCACGATTGTAGAATCGCAGGCGCGGGATAGCGAGGACTACTTGCGTCTATATAGGACAAAGTACGCAGAGCGGTTCCAACCCCGGGGACTTGTGGAGGTAGGTTTCCCCTTTTTCTCTTTTCTTCTTTCTCCCTTTTTAGTTTTCTGGTGGAAATGCTGACTCGTATGGCTGCAGGATATCCGTGATACCATGATAGCGAATTTACGAACTCGCTTGGCAGAGATGGAGCAACGGTTGGGCGATGCCCGCGGAGCTACGAGCGCCTTGGTAGGTGTACAGTGCATTCCTAATTAAAACCCCAGATTCCAAATGTTGGCTGCTAATTCACGCGGTCGTAGCATGCCCAGATTGGCGCGGCTTCCCCAGCGATGGGAGTAGGTGGTGCCTCTTCCAGCTTGTGGATTCCCACCTCAGAACTTGACTTGCTTCATGAGCAACTTGCTCATGCCACGCAGCGTGCTGCGGAGGCAGAAGGGATGCTCTGTATACAGGTAAAAGTTTCAGTGTTGAGTTCTCTTTGTTTACGCCTTATCGCGTATCTGAGATGGTACACTCGGCAGGAAAATGAGACGGAAGAAGCGCTTGCCCAAGCTGCGCAGAAGGAGGCTAGGATAGCAGAACTGGAGAGGGAACTACGGCGTCATCCTGATGACGACTCTTCCAGGGATGCTATGGAACTGAGGATCACTCTCCAGTTGGAGAGGGAAGACCGTGAGAGAGAACGGGCAGAGAGAGAAAGAGACGCAGAGAGAGAAAGAGCCAACAGATTGACTGAAAGGGAGGAACGAAGGGCCATGGAGGCCCAACTATTCGAACTCCGAATCAGCCTTGGTCTTGCTGAACAGTGGCTGAGAGATGGTGAGGAGCGCTACCGAAGAGCACGAGAGCGTGGCTTTCGTGTTGGTAGCTTCTCTGCTGCTTCCGTGGATCAATGCCGGGGTGTGGGAATAGGAAGGGGAGTACAAAGCGGTAGGAGTACCGCTTTCGTAGTTGGGTAGCACCTTTGAGAGCGTTTTGCCCGGAGAGTAGTGGGACGAGTAATGCAGAGAGAGAGGGTGGAACTTGATGTAATTTTTTTGGTTTTTGGAATAAAATACAAGGTTCGGTTTGTTTGGTTTTCACCTTTGCTTCTGTTGCCTGAATCCCTGCACATATCACTGAAACAAACAAATCAAAAATTTTGTTCTGACTTGGCCCCTTGCTCAATAAGCAAATGGTCACTGTGACTGTCCTTGATAACTGGTCAAGGGGCCAAGCCTTTATTTTAACGAAGGCAAGGGAAAGAAGTGGTGATGATAAATGCGACAGGCAAGCACACGAATGCAAGCGGTATTAAAGTGAGATGCTGCACGCAAATGCAATCATGCAAAATTGATTTGTTTTCTTTTTTATATTTGGCATTTTTTTGTTTTATCATAAAAAAGATTTTTTTTGTTTGCAAATATGTACATTTTCTCTTTTCCATTTTTTTTGTTGCTTTTATCATTTCGATTTTTTTGTTACTAACGCCCGGTAAGCACCCACATGGCACCTAACCTACGTGAGAACAGGGGTTTCTTACTAACCTCCCAGGTATCCTAAGTGCACATCTAGGTTGATTTGGGCCTCTAGACCCCTCGAATGATGATCCCGCCAGCTAAGACTTACCCTGATGACAATACCGTCATGCCATGCTTAGGCTCCCAGTCGCTTCCGTTCACAGGGATTCACCCAAAAGGTGTTTGAGGTAAGAGATTTGCCCGACCCGGGTCTGTTTCCTCACAACTCTAGATGGTATATGATGGAACACCCTGGAACCCCAATGACCAACCGCGCGACGCTGACCCGGAATCAGACGCCGTCGCACCCATAGGTGACGCGCTTGCATTGGCCTAAGCCCGAGGTTAAACAAGAAGACATCAAGGCGGTAAACAGGGGTCTTGACCAGCCAGAAACACGGAGACTCCTTCGTAGCGATAGCTTTTACTTTTCAAAGTAGGCAACCAAATGTGTATATTAAAATAAGGTCGCAGACCCTAGGCAGTTTTCACCCTTCAAAAACTCCATCGAACCTTCATCTTTAGAGGGAGAAGGAAGAGTGTAGGGGATAAACCTCCCGAGAGGACCGGCAAAGCCGTTAACCCGGCGAGCGAATAAGGGCCCATTAACTCTTTCCTTTCGGACAACTTCGGACCAAATCTCGAGCGTTTACATTCCACGGCCTCTTTTGTGGATTTAGACTTTTGCTTTGAGGGGTTCCGTTTATCGCAACCGGCACGGTCACGACCAGGCTTTTCTCTTGATTTTGATTTTGTATTTCTTTTTGTGAGGGAGATATAGTCGTTTGACGTTTGTGGGCTCCCTTTTTGTATGCCTGCGGGGACACTGCCCTCTTCTCGTGCTCTGATCGATGCTCGAGGAAATGGATCCTACTCTTGCCTTTGGGGTTTGAGTTTCGGTTTCTCATGCTCAGCGTTTTAAGGGCGCCGACTGTCTCATTTGGTCGAAGAGAAAAGAATAAAGATTACAGCTTCCGGAGATCTTCTGGGTGGGGCCCCACCGTAGGTGATGCTACCGACTTTTTTGAATAAAATACATAAGTGAGCACATGTTAGCTTCCTTTGAGCAAGCATAGGCCGACGTGGCCGGACAGGGATCTCCACGGTTCTGGCAAATCAAGACCCGGTGCCTACCAAGTCTTAATGGGCCCTATTCTAACATGAAGGTTAGATGCAGGGACTTAACTACATGGTGACTGCCAGGCATCGACACTTTAAATTTTCCATATTTTTAGTGGTTTTCAATATTTCTTTGTTTTTGATGTTTTTATCTTTTCATCATTTTTTTTGTTTTGTGCTGAGGGTAGTATTTCTTAAGATAAAGCCCATTCCAAGGGTGGGATAACTCGGTCCCTTCGGCGTTGATTAGCTTGTAGGCGTTGCCAGGGTACACGGCTTGAATTACAAATGGTCCTTCCCAATTGGGTTGGAGCTTAGAACGCGGCCCTCCAGGTTTGACAAAAATTCTTTTTACGATCATCTCACCGACTTTGAATTTTCTCTCAACGACTTTCTTTTGGTAAAAGCGAGCGAGTCTATTTTGATACACACGCGCGTGTTCGGCAGCGGCCAGTCGCTTCTCATCCAAGAGTTCCAACTGGGCGAGGAGTGAATTACGACGATCGTCGAGGGGAAATTCCTCGTCCAATTGTACCCTGAGAGAAGGGATCAGAGTCTCGTACGGGACTACCGCTTCCATACCATAAGTAAGGGCAAACGGAGTCTGCCCGGTAGGGGTACGGATTGAAGTGCGATAGGCCCATAGGGCTTCGATAAGTTTTTCTGGCCAGTCTGAAAACTTACTAGACTCGCAGGTTTTTTTGATGATTTTGAGCAATGTTTTATTGGTGGCCTCCGCTTGGCCGTTACCTTGTGGGTAATAAGGCGATGAATGATGCAATGCAATTGCATACCTTTTGCAGAGGTCATGTAGGTCCTGAGAAATGAACTGTGGCCCATTGTCGGTGACGATCGTGCTTGGGACGCCGAATCTGGCGAGGATGTTCTTCATGATGAACTTGCAGACTGTTGACGCCTTGATTTTCACGTAAGCTTCGGCTTCGACCCATTTGGTGAAGTATTCCGTCGCAGTAAGGATGAAAGATTTCTGCTTGGTGAGGGAATTGGGATCACCTAGGGGACCAATGATGTCGAATGCCCACATGGAGAAAGGCCATGGGGAGGATATTGGGTGAAGTGAGGAAGATGGTGAATGGATTTTATCGGCGTGAAGTTGACACTTGACACACCTACGGACATAGACAGCACAATCCTCTTCCATAGTGGGCCAGTAAAAGCCTTGCCGAATGATCTTTTTGGCGAGCATCTGACTATTCACGTGGCCACCGCACACACCCGAGTGCGTCTCCTCTACACATTTCCAAACCTCATCGTCACCAAGACATCTTAACAGAATACCAGTAAGGCTCCTCCTATAGAGTAGACCTCCAACCAATGTGTATTTCTGAGCCACCCTTCTTATGGCTTTCTTGTCCTCTGTGGTGGCCCCTTCAGGATAAGACTGATCTTGGCAGTATTTGACGATTTCATAGAACCATGGTTTCTCTTCATCAGCCAGTTCTTCTTCGGCCTCTGCCAACATGATTTCCCTCTTCTCAAGGATATCTTCCTGCAGGATCTTCCTTGCTATCCTGTCTTTGATGTTTACGTAGGAAGCATCATCGATTGCAGGGTATAAAGTTTGTAGATGAAAATGGACTCAAACCATCTTCCTAGAGGGAACCTTATGGATGATGCCAATGAGGCGAGGGCATCGGCGAGAATATTCTGATGACGAGGGACATGAACAAAGATCAGTTTGGTGAACAGTTTGGCAAAGGCAGCAGTGAGTTCTTGGTATGGCTTGAGTTTGGGATCGCGAGTGCGATATTTAGTGAGCACTTGGCGAAGGATGAGTTGACTATCACCTACGACTCGCAACTCAGTGATACGAAAAGAATGAGCGAGTTCTAGGCCAGCTAGAAGAGCTTCATATTCGGCTATATTGTTGGTAACTGAAAATTTGAGCTGGTATGCCAATGGGAATGTGAGGCCTTCGGGCGACAGGAGGGCGACGCCGATTCCTCTCCCTTGAGAATTCAGAGCCCCATCAAAATATAGTGTCCACATTGGCTCATCTGATTGGTTGACGGACATTAGTTCCTCATCTGGAAACTCTGATTGGACGGGATCAAACTTGGGAAGAGGATGGTGAGCGAGATGCTCGGCTATGGCATAGCCTTTAATTGCCTTTTGCTGGATGTAGGTGATGTCGAACTGAGAGAGAAAACTTTACCAGCGTGCTAGCCTATCCGTAAGGACGGATTTCTCCAGAAGGAATTTGATAGGATTCATTCGAGCAATCAAGTGGACCTCATGAGCCAAGAAGTAGTGCTTCAATTTCTGCACTACCCAAACGAGGGCAGCACAGGTTTTCTCCATGACGGTATACTTCTGCTCACAGGGATTGAGAAGTTTGGACAAGTAATAGGTTGCTCGTTCCTTGCCTTCTTCATCAGCTTGTGCGAGGACGGCTCCCACGGAGTCATCTAAGACTGAGACGTAAAGGATCAGAGGTTTTTCTGGTTTGGGTGGAATGAGAACGGGTGGACTAGCCAGATATTCCTTCAACCCTTCAAAAGCTTTCTGACATTTAGAATTCCAGTAGAATTCTACTCCTGGCTTGGTCAACTCGTAGAGAGGTCTACACCTTTGTGAATGTTGGGACACGAACCGACGAATAAACTGTAACCTCCCGATTAAACCTCGGACTTCCCTCAAATTCTTGGGAGGCGGCATATCTCTGATAGCCTTGGCTTTGTCGGGATCTATCTCGATCCCTCTTTTACTCACAATGAAACCCAGCAATTTACCCGACGACACACCAAACACACACTTCTTCGGGTTCATTTTCAATTGGAACTCCCTTGACCTCTGTAAGACCTTAGCCAAAACTTCTGGATGTTCCATCCTGGTCCTTGATTTCACCAACAAGTCATCCACATACACTTCCAGGTATATGTGCATCATGTCATGAAATATGGCCATCATAGCTCTTTGGTAAGTAGCTCCAGCATTCTTTAACCCAAACGGCATGACCACGTAACAATATGTTCCCCAAGGGGTAGTGAATGACGTCTTTTCCTGATCTTCTTCTGCCAAACGAATCTGATTGTATCCTGAAAATCCATCCATGAATGAGAGGGTTTCGTAGCCTGCCGTGTTATCGATCAACACATCAATGTGAGGCAAGGGAAAATCATCCTTTGGACACGCGCGGTTAAGGTCCCGGAAGTCGATACAAATCCTGACTTTCCCATCTTTTTTCATGACCGGGACAATGTTCGCCACCCATTGAGGATAAAGGACGACTCTAATGAACCTGGCTTTGTGGAGCTTATCGACCTCTTCTTTCATTTTCAAAGCCATCTGAGGGTGGAAACGCCTTAACCTTTGTTTTACCGAGACGGACCCTGGTTTTAGGGTTAAACGGTGTTCGACCAAGGTTGAATCCAGACCCGGCATATCCTCGTAGCTCCATGCAAATGTGTCCTTATATTCCTTGAGAACCTCAATTAATGCCTATTCTTCAGAGGGTGGTAGGTTGTCACTTATGAGGATGATCCTAGGGTCTTCCTCAGTTCCCAAGTTGACTTCTTTGGTGGATTCTTCTACGGCGGTTGACGGCTCGTCGAATCTCCTCATTCCACTAGCGTATGCGCCCGTCGCATCCTCATATTCTTCACCCTCATCCTCAGTGGGGCATTCTTCATCCGTGATCTCGTAGACTCCATACCCTTCATCAAATGCACAGTCGCCCTCACATTCTATTTCCGGTAGCCGGATGGGATTTTCTAGCAACTGGGGGATGGCAAGGAGGGCTTGACACCTGGAGGCTAAATCCAGAAGGAATCGACGAGGGATCTGCCTACCCTTGGATTTCTTCCTAGGTACTACCCTTGACCTATCATTCCTAGATTGACTGACATTATTTACAGAAGAAGAGGAAGATGAAGAGGATGGTGTAGAATGTACAAGAGAAGACCCCTCAGAGGAGGGGTAGAAAAGGTCGCTCATCGGACCTTGGACGGGTGGTCCGCAGGGCGGTACGCACCCGTGGGAGATGTAGGAAGTTTCCTCAACGAAGATGTGTTGTTGGGGAGTTTGAAAATTGACGTTTTTTTTTTCGTTTTCATTTTGAATGACAAAGCAGTGAAAAGAGATTGGAGGAGAGAGAAAAGTGGTTATGGCTAGAGGATTGTGAGGCTCATAGAGCAGATCATGGTTGAAGACCTGGCGCGGGTTGAAAAGCCCGCGTAGGTATGCAAGCAGAGAAGGGGATCTGGGAAGATCATCAGATAATTATCTGGCCCAGGAAGACGATATCAGCAAAGGCTGAGACGAGTGGATGGAGAAGATGGCGGCTAATGAGCCGTGGACGGCAATGTTGAGGACGGATGAAGATCCGTCGATGACAGGGTCCTTCTGGCGAGGACGAGGATAGTTTGGAACCTTGGCAAGAGTGGTAATATTCTCTGGTATTTCGGAGATCAATGGTGGTCCTTCAGACTGCGGAGACGAGAACATCCTTTCCAGTGCAACGGAAATGTCCCGTATGTCGAACCATTTGTTCCACTCGCATTCCGGATCTTTGATCTTGCCTCTTTTGGTGATCCTCGGACATTTTTCAGCCAAATATACAGCATGTGATCTCCCATATGCTTCTCGTGGGTAATCTCCCATCTGAACAACGGGCCCTCTGTTGAAGTGGTTTGATAGAGTCCATGTGAGGGGCTTCCAATCCGCCTTGAACGGTCCTTTGAAGCCTAGGCCAAACCTGCGGTTCGGCCTAATTTCCTTTGGCGGTTTGAGCCTACCCTGTAACTGTGCGCCCAGACCTTTACCCTGTTGGTAGCCGATGTTCCTCATAATCTCCCACCCTTTGGAGTGAAAAGGGAGATATGATGTTGTGGTTGTCCTGACCGGCTCCTTTGGTGCTAGTGGAACGTGAGATGAATCACGTACGTCCAGTAGTGACAATATGGGTCGATGAGACGGCCAAACAGAGGGCAGAGAGGTGTTGATAGCATCCACTGTGTGAAGGACAGGTGTACTGACCACTTTAATAATCCTCCCATTGTAAGGAAACTTCAGGCACTGATGGTTGGTGGAAGGCACAGCGTCCATGGCTTCGATGTAAGGGCGACCCAGTATAGCCTTGAATGTGGGGTCCATGTCGAGGACATGGAATTCCATGGGAATTGACATGGGGCCTAGTTCTGCCTTCAGAATAATCATCCCCTGCGGCGGCCTTTTACTATTGTCATAAGCCGTGACCGTGATCGAGGAAGGTCTTATTTGTTCCTCGTCGACCCCACACAACTGAAGAGTGCTCATGGAGATCACATTTATGGACGCACCCGTGTCCACAAGACACGGGTTTATGGATACCCCATTAATTTTTATTGTAATGCACAGTGCATATTTTCGAGCCTCCTTGGGAGCGAGCTCGTAGTTGTGGAACATGATGGCCGGTTGTATGTTCGTTGGGGTCAGGACGGTCGAAATCTTCTCCACAGGGAGGTCTTCATTAACCATGACTTTTTGAAGATATTCCATCAAGGCCGCCTGGTGGGATGTGGATCTTTGAAGTAGCTCCAGGATGGAGATCCGAGCAGGCGTCTTGTCCAAGTGTTTCAATAGATCATACTGTGTTCCAGGGATAGCTCTTTCTGGTTGTTCTCCATCATCCTTCTCTGGCTGAGATTGCTCAGGATTCTGACTGTTGTGGGGGAAAACCCTGTGGAAAATCCTTCCACTCCGGAGCACCATTGCCTGCGGCTTTTGTACCTCTGTGGGGGTAGTAGTGGGTTTTAACGGAGGTTTGAGGGGTAGTGGTGGAGGAATGGTTGATGAAGCAGGGGTGATGACGGGAGTAGGGATTCTGATGAGGGGTTTGTTAGGTGGAGGCATGGTGGAGGTAGAGGGGATATCGCGCGGATTATGAAGGATAAGGGGTCTGGAAGGCGGAGGTGGAGACGAAGTAGAAGTGGGTAGGGCTTGAAGTGGGCAATGATTTTGAGGTGGGTGATGGTTAATGAGTGGTTTTGAAGGCATTAGTGGTGATACGGTGGAGAAAGACGGGGTTATGTATGGTTGACGGATGATAAGGGGTTTAGAAGGTGTAGGGGTAAATTGGTAGGGGTGGATGGTAAAGTGGGGGAGTGGGAGAAGATGAGAGGGTGTGAAGGCGTAGTGGAGAGTGTCGGTTGATAGGGGATCGGGGTACGGATGAGAGGGCGTAATGGTAGTGGAAATGGTGAAGGTGATACTGACGCGGGTTGATGAGAGAGAGGTGCTACCCGGGCAAGGCAAGGGTGTTGGGTGATGATAGGATTGGCGGTAGAAAGAATGGTGGTACTTTCCTGGTGCCACACCTGCTCTCTCCCGACTTCCGAGAAGGAGGAGATGGGGTTAACCTGATGATTGGGCTATTGGTGCTCCGGTAATGGATTCTGGATTATGCCCATGTCGGGCTGTTGTTGTGGGGCATGCTGAAGCTGTTGTTGTTGTTGTGGTTGCTGCTGCTGTTGCTGTTGTAACTGCTGCTGTTGTAACGGCTGCTGTGGCCTATGAGGAGGTCTCCTAGCTTTAAGAGCGGCGACGTATCGTCTCATTTCATCCCAATCTATTTGATGTTTATCATTCATATCGTGGATGTAATCTTTAAAATGGAAGCAGTAATCTACTGTGTGTCCTGGCTGCCTGTGGTAGACGCAGTATTTGGAGGTATCAACATTCGGGGGCCACACGGGCCTTTCTCTGGGTAGGGCGAGTTTGTTTGATGCCATGAGGGCATTAAAAATGTCTGCTAAGGTTTCTGACAATGGTGGATAGTAGGCTCTCTTGGGACCGACCGGCCTCCTTTGTTGCTATTGGGGACCATAGTTCCCCGGGGGTGGAACTTGGTTGTACTGAAGTGGTGATTGTTGTTGCTGAGGTTGTGGTTGTTGTTGCTGGGGTTGACGTAATGAAGGCATATTATCCTGGGGTGGATTATTTTGGGGTGGAGGACGAAGAGGGAAAGGACCTGGTTGGAGGGGAAGTCGGGGCATTTGTGGAGGCCTTGGGTTGACTGCATAGTTGACATTGTTGACCGCACCCACTTGCTCATTTGTCACAACACCTTCTGTGGCTCCGCCCGGGACACCAGCGCCTGTCTTTCTGACCACTTTGGGCTTTGGTGACTCAAACATGTTCATAATGGGGGAGTCTTTTAACTGAGTTTGGATGTACCGGGCCCTTTCATAGAGTTCCTCCATTGTAGTAAGTTTATTCATGGCCAGGACGTGTCTGAACTGTGGGGTTGCATTAGACACAATCATCTTCACTTGTTCGGGCTCGGAGAGGGTGTCCCTTATTCTTTTCGCCAGAGACCTCCATCTATCAGCATAGCGGACAAAATCCTCATCGGGCTTCATCTTTTCAGCCACTAGGTCGGTAATGGAGAGTGAGGGACCGACCCTATCCCTATATTTCTGCAAGAACCTTCTCTGGACTATTTCAAAATTCTCGGCCTCGCGGGGCTCCAAGGAATAGAACCACTCTAGCGCGGGACCATCCAATGATCTCCGAAAGAGGTATGCCAGGGACCTCTGATCGTTTTGCCAATAGGAGGATTCATACATGAAATCCTTGAGGTGAATGAAGGGGTTGCCGGTACCATTGTATCTGCGGTACGTGGGCATTTCGGAGGGAGGAAGATGAATGACGGGAAGGATTGGCAAAGTAACCTCCGGGGTGGCTTTCACGTCCACCATCCTTCTCAGATTTTGAAACTGCTCATCCATGCGATTGAACCTATTGAGGAGCGATTGGGCGAGCTCCTCTAGAGGTGAAGGTGGCACTTGCCACTGGGGGAGAAACTGTCTCCCGGAGACTTGAGGGGGGAACCCGGAATGAGAGGGAGCTGTTGGACCGCCGACAGTTGGCCCTGGCTGAAGCGGTGTGTGGTGAACAACGGGAGTTTGAGATTGTAACGGGAACTGGAATGAGGGTGGTTGTTGGCTCGCTTGTCCTTGAAGCGAGGGAGACTGGATGGCTTGCGCCAATGAAGGAGATGGAATGGCCTGCACGGACTCTTGGAGAGGTGCGATGGCCGGAGTTGATTCTTGGGGAGTGGGGGAAATAGATTTCCCCTTTAGAATGGCCTGGAAGGCCCGGAGCTATTCAGAGGTAAGCTCCGTGTTGGCGAGGACGCCCAGTAAGGAAGAGATATCCTGTGGTGGGGACGTGCCCCCGGCAATAACCTGTACCTCATGCGAGAGCTCATGAGAAGGACCCGACTCTATAGCATAGACTCGCGGGTCGGCTGACAAACCACGACTAGGGTGGTTCTCCTCAAAAGACTCGTAAGCCATGCTCACAGTTTTTCCATAACGCAAAAACATACACTAGCAAGCAGGTAGCAGAGATTATCAAACAAGTGGATGCCTTTACGCCTTTTTTGTGTTTTATTTTTGATGATTTTTTTTGTGTTTTTAGCGAGATCCAAAGTTCACACAAAATAGGGACCCTAGTTTATTTTTGTTTCACCGCCGTGTCAGCTAGGGTCTCTCGTCTCACCACGAATGAAATGACTAACTCCAGGGAACTTCAATGGTACAACCAGCCCAGTGAACGAAGAGGAGATTCTTCGATGTCGGGGACTTACGGAGGTCCCAGTGGAGGAGATTCTAGTCCGTTGAGAGGAATTCTCAAACGGAGAGTCCTTCCTTCACCGGGAAAGGGTGATCCTTAGAAAAAATAAAAAAGGATATAAAAGAGGGATGAATGTATGCAATGGAATGCTGACAGAGATATAGAGTAAGAAAACAACAGAAATAATAAACATATGATAAACACCCAACCAATCACAACTGACAGTGCTGCCGTGAGCACAACGGGGGCGCGCGAGGGCGCCAAGGTGGAGAGGCATGGATGGTGCCGAACTTGCAAGGGTAGCCAAAAGGAAGCAGTAGTGGTCCCGCCGTGATCGCCAATCTGTGAGCGACGTCACGCGGTTCGGGGAGCGAAGAGGACGCGGAGCGCGCGGGCTCCTCTTTTGTTTGCTGCAACACAGAAATAAGAGAAAAGAGAAGGGGCCACCACGGGAGATCGCTCCGGCGGGGTGAGTGGGACAAATGTAATATAGCAAGATATGGGGGTTAAACGGCCATAGCGGGAAGTGACTCGCCGCGACCTCGGGGGGACGGGAATGGTGTAAAAATTAAATAGCAAGAATTGAAACGACCATTGGGGAAATGACTCACCGCGGCCTCGAGAATATGAATAGATAAGAATATAACATATAAGAACGGGAATTTAAATGGCCATTGGGGAAGTGACTCTCCGCGGCCTCGAGAACATGAGCAGAATATAACAGAATATAAAGAGAATATAAGAACGGAAATTTAAACGGCCATTGGGGAAGTGACTCGCCGCGGCCTCGAGAATATGAATAGATAAGAATATAACATATAAGAACGGGAATTTAAATGGCCATTGGGGAAGTGACTCGTCGCGGCCTCGAGAATATGAGCAGAATATAACAGAATATTTAGAGAATATAAGAACGGAAATTTAAACGGCCATTGGGGAAGTGACTCGCCGCGGCCTCGAGAACAAGATGTGATCGCTAGGGGCCAAAAGACCCCAAAATAAAGAAAGTGATCGCGCCTACCTCAAGAGCGGGAGATGGCGGGTTGCTTCTTCCTCCCCCTTCGGCCAGCCGACGGAGAGGGCTTTCCTTGGTTACCCTTGCAAAACAGTAGACAATAAACGAACGGAATTAGAAAATGGCAGTGTAGTAACAATTCCTTGCAATAAAAGTAACGAGATCGTGACCTGACACACACCTGGTTGGTGTGGTTTTAAACCCCTCTCGGACTCGAGTAGGAGGAAAATGTAATGATGAATGCAAGAAGTATGCAAGAGACGGCGCCCTTATGTAGGGAGATAGAGGATGCAGTATGATGAATGTAAAGAACTATGGAGAAAAAGGGGAAGAAAAGGCTTATTGGAGGAGCCGAGGGTGAGATCCGGCGGAGCTCCGGCAGGGTGGGGATGACGTGGAAGCGCGGTGGATGAAGACGACCTTCCTCTCGCGAGCGTGGGCACCCGAGAAGCCGGCAGAACCTCCACCTACAAAAGACCCCACGGGTTAGAAATGACTCCGGTAGCCTCTGGGCTCCGGCAGCCTACCGGATCTCTTAGAAGCTCCTCCAGAACTGAGGGGGTGGGCCTCTATTTATAAGGCTCCGGAGGGTGGAGGCGTCCAGGACCCTGTACACCTCCATCAGGGCCGAACTAATATTTTATTCTATTTTTATTTATTTTTTCAGAATATTTTTGTGGAGGCGTCCAGGGCCCCGGACGCCTCAAACAGGTCCACCGAACCCCACCGATGGCCGCACGCGGTTTGGCACAACGCGTGGTTTGGTGAGCGACGACCCGTGATTCAGAAATGGGCGCGTCCAGATGGCTGGACGTCTTCATAATTTAGATTTTTTCACACACGACAAACCGTCGTTCGGTGGGCGGCGCCCGTGAGGGAGTTGATGGAGGCGTCCAGGGGCCTGGACGCCTCCATAAATATATTATTTTTATTTTTGTGTTTTTTTTTATGCCAAAGCTGGCATTTTGTATTTTTTATACTTATTTTTATGGAGGCGTCCAGGGTCCTGGACGCCTCCATTAATATATTATTTTTTATTTGATTTTGTTCTTCGAAAAATAAATTAAAAAGAAATTAAAAGAATGGGGGCGTCCAGGGGCCTGGACGCCCCCATAAAGACCCACCCGGGTCCTCAGTTTAGGCGTTGGCGGCCGCCCGGCAGACACCCTTCTTGGTTCCGGAACCTCCTGATGCGTCTGACTAGTGTTGATGCCGTCCGAATGCCGTGACGAGACGATGCCGGATGCCGAAAAGGGCGGAAGAAGACTCAAGAAAAGGAAGCACTCAAGTGATTCAAAACGCGTAAGCCGTTGCGGGGTGTTGTATAGTAATATGAGACTTTCTCAGGAGACGTCAGGAATGACGTGTCTACAGCTGCCCCGCCTTGGCGTCTGCTTTGCAAGGGAGCGACACATAGTGGAATGGTATCGAAGTGGAGTGAAATGAAGTGGGAGCGGACTGATAAGTTGATGTCAAGGTGTGATGAGACACGCTTTTGACGTTACTGTCTGGAATCTTTCCTGAAGTTTCAATGAGGCGACCTTGAAGGAGGTCTTTCAAGTCTTGACGATTGCTTGGACGGAGATCAAATAAGAGAGGGTGAAATGTGCACTCAGGCACGAAAATAAAGGAGACCAACTTCTCGGTGTGGAAGTACCTGGGTCATAAACCTGCAGGTTTCACCTTTGGGGAGTGGTTACCAGCCAACGTGGAAGTGCTGCGGCCAAGGTGGGTCAAGCAAGGTAAAAAGCAAAGGAATATCTGAGGGTCTGTCCAAACAAGGGTCTCCTTTGGAAGAGCAACGTAGGGCCGTTTCAAGGAAACTCAGTATTTCATTCGGAGTGGAATATCTCATATTTGTAAGAATTGAAGCACAGCGGCTTTCGCAATCGAATCACTTGAATGATCTTCCGTAATAAATCAAAGTCCTATATGAATGCATGCTGTGCTTAAAGAAAAATTTAAAACAAACTAAAATAGAAAATAGCCAAGGATAATATTGTCAACTTGTTAAGAACGGGTCAGGATACCGATCCGGTGAGCCGACACTGGGCTGGGGCCCGTTTATCCACGCACCAACTCACTGAATGGAACAGTCGTCCCCATGCTACCACAAGTTAACGGCCTATCCGTACAACCCAAATTCTTCCGGGATCATCACTGTTTTTGTTGAAGGGAAACTCAAATCCCAGATTCGTTCGGGCTGCAAGGTCCTTGACATGTTCTAGTAGCGTAGGTATCATATACTACGATGCATGACATGGTGGGACCAACCATTGAAAGGTGGGACAGGAGATAGGACAAAGACGTCCGTTAGTAAAACCTGCACAGGCCAGCATGGATTAATAACATCAGAAAGTAATAGAATCGTAACAGAATCGCACCACAATGGAAAGGAGATCTAGCCAAAATCCTGACACTGATCGCTGATGTGACATGTTCCGTCCTGTAGCGCCCTACCCTTCCTATAAGAACTCCCCTTAGGCTAGTTCATTCAAATGCACCAAGGTGGGTTTTGGAAGCTCAGGAGAGGAAGGAGAGGAGAATCTAGAGATTTCAGGATGGAAGGAGAGTCTTCCCGCGTTATGAAGAGGAGCAGGCCTAGCGGCGAGATCAGGCGACTCTCCGACCTCGAGGGTCATCTGAGTGGGACGATCATGTCGCATATGGTAAGCTGATTCTTTTCAAATTTCTCCACGTGAGCCTTCTTCTTACTTCCTTCATTTCTTCTTCTTTCTTTTCTCTTCCAGCCATATCCACTCTTCCGAGGCCCGAGGAAGTTTTCCAAACTACCATGGCTTTCAAAGCTCACTTCCAACATCTCCATCGGCATGAGGGCCATACTCTCGAAGTGGCATCTGCAGGGGCTCCTTATTCACGTCAAACACTACGAGAAGATTTGTATGGACTGGGCGGCTATGGGCGCACTAGTGGAGATCTGGCATCCCCAGACCCACACTTTTATCTTCCCGACCTTCGAGGTGACCATCCTCCTCGAGGAGGTGGAATTTCTGCTCGGATTGAAGAAATTCAAGAGTGACGGGAAGGTGAAGGCTATGCGCATGCTGACACGGGGGACTTCTGAAAGTGTCCTTGGAAGCTTCATGCTGCCTGACGCGGCCAGGAAGGTGCGTAATCAAAAGGGGATTGATTTGCAAAAGCTTGCGGAGTGGGTCATGGACGCCTTGAGAGGGTTACCAGACGATGACTATTTGGAGGGAATCATGAAAGGGTTCACCATTTGTCTGGCGGGTGCTCTCTTGTTTCCTTATATCGACAACATGGTGGAGGAAGACCAACTGAGTGCTATCTGCGGGATCTGGCGTGGGAAGAGGGTGGGACCCGCTGTCCTTGCCTACCTGTATAGTGGCCTTACTGCCTCGAGCATGGGTAAGCCTCCTTTTGGTTGCGCACTTGTCCTGAATTGCTGGCTGGATTTGCATTTCAAGTTTGATCACCGCAAGGGAATGCCAACTGCTTCGAAGCTCTTCCAACAAAGCCCGCTTCATCACATAGCCGACGTGTTAGGCTTTGGTGGCACTGTAGCGAACCGTGTTCCGTGGCTGAAGAAACGTGAAGACTGGCGGTCCCACTTCCTCATCGTGACACAAAGCTTCTTCACTTGCGCACCGGCATGTTTGCTTTCGCTTGATCTCCTCATGAGGCCTTCTCCCGAAGTTGATCTTCAACTGATCGGCGCGACCGAGTTTGTCCTTTATAACGCGCATCGATGCTGCCTCCAGGTCGGCATTCCACGCCATTCATTCCCAATATCGACTGGCATCGTTCCTTTGAAGAAGAGGGAGTTGGGCACTGAAGCGGATGCGAAGGAAGCGAAGGCCATTAAAGCTCCCTGGAAGACAAGTGTCGCGGGAAAGGCCTTAGCGCACGTGGGGGAAGAATGTGAGCTGTGGAGGGCTTATGTAACCGAACTGGGGAAGTTAAGACCTAAGGCGCCTAAGCCCCTGATGTAGCTCATTCTGCTTTTCTGATGGAATAAAAATCTGGCATTTTGATGTTTTGGACCCCTGTCCACTTAATTATTTTTTTGGTTTTCATTTTTCTTGTATTTTTATTTTGGTTTGATTATATATACACTTGTCTAAGATGCTTATATATATATATATATATATATATATATTGAAAAAAATTTATCATGGGGGCGTCCAGGGTCCTGGACGCCCCTAATTTTTTTATTTTATTTTTTTGGCATTTTATTTTTTGGGGGCGTCCAGGGTCCTGGACGCCCCTAATTTTGATTTTTGAAATTTTTATTTTTTTTTATTTTTTGGGGCGTCCAGGCGCCTGGATGCCCCTACTTTTTTGAATTTTTGAAAAAAATAAAAATTATGGGGGCGTCCAGGCGCCTGGACGCCCCAATGAAAGGGAAATCTATATATAGGGGGGGCTCCCCCTACTCACTTACACTATTCATCCTGACCGTCCAGCCCCTCCAGACGACCCATTCTTAGTCCCAATGGAGCAGGGAGGCCCGAGCCAGGGTGGAGAGAAGCGGAAACGACGGGCTCGTCGTCTGAGGAGGCTGAGGGATGATGCCGAGGAGGCTGCTGCGGTGGAAGAGATTGTCGTGGAGGAGGAGGCTCCTCCTTTGGCCGTGGAGGCTGCTGCGGGTGCTGGCGATGTGGGAGATGACGATCACGACCCGGTGAGCCCCTCGGAACTTCAATATGTTGGTTTAATAGGCTGGATAGGCGGACGAGAGACAGTGTGGTGAGGGCCGGAGAGTGAGGGAAGGAGGCGTCCAGGGGCCTGGACGCCTCCACATTTTCTTTTTCCCTTATTTATTTATTTATGCGGAGCAACCACATAATCCCCCATTCTGAGCTCATCTCTCTCAATCAGGTCTTGAGCAATGTCCTTGAAGACGTAGCAGTCTTCGATAGGGTGACCCATTATTTGATGATAAGGGCAAAACAAAGGGTCACCACTTCTTCGAGCATCTTGTGACTTTTTAGACCTCGGGAGGGAGACCTTGCCATGGTGGCGGGCCCAGTCAAAAGTCCCTCGGGTGTTGTTCTTTGGGAAAGAGTAAGGCCTTTGCATCCTTTCTTGTAGTGTAGGATTTCGCTTGGCCAATCGTCTGTCTGGAGAAACAGCTGCATCCCTTGCCTCCTTTTTCAAGTGCATGGGGGTGTTCAGGATGGTATTCGGGGACTGATGCATGCCGAAGTTCTACTGGCGAAAGATGCCCCCAATCAAGTCAGACACAAGTGCGGTCACTTTGGCCAACCGAGCCTTCAACATCTCAATTTCCCGCTGTTGTTGATAGCACATGGCAAACAGGGCAGAATCGCACCGAGGGGACCCCGGAGTACGACTTGCTTCCTCGTTCCTTACATCAATGTTAGACGAGGGCAATGGCGCCCTGTTGCTGTAGCTATTAGGGGTCGATCCCTCAGAAGAGGGTGGGACCTTTCCCATGTTCCTGCAAGGAGGTGGTTTCTATAGGAACACCTCTTCATCTTGATCTTCGTCGGTCGGGGGCGTACGGCACTGATGGTCTTCAGCTTCCCGTAGGCCTGCATTGCCTACGGGGCTATCGCCGTTTGGAGCCGAGACTGATATCACATCAGCTTTATAGGAGTCTTCTACTGAGAAACCCAAACCCGGGTGCCGGGTGATCTGCAACAACGTTCGGTTCAGGTTTGGCGGGTTCCATATTTTTTAAACATTTATTTCCGACTGGAGAGCTGGCAGAAGGGTATCCCTTGCTTTCTAGTCATTTTGACCACATGGCCGGTTATGGCAGGCAGCCCCATGATCGGGACGAGTGGGTCGTGCAGCTCATCAGGGAGTTTACAATCATCATCCCCTCTGGCCGGGTGCTCCTCGGCCACATAAAAGACGGTGGGCGGGCCTCCGGAGTTAGGCACCTCGAAGGTCTTTAATGGTCTGACCACCTGACAGTCGGCTTCTGTGAGGGGCTTGATGATCCCGGGCGGGACCCTGACGTCCTCCAGCAAGTCTTCAAGGTACGGCGTTCCCACTGTAGGATAGATGGGAAGGGGAGTGGCTTTGATCACCCCTGCTGCTTCAGAAACACATGACACCTGAGGGGGAGCCACATATCTTGGCGGTGGTGGAGGGAACCAGCTGTCAGGCTCTGCTTTCTTCTTTCCTTTGTCCTGAGTGACTTGGGGAGCTTGCTTCGGCTTCTCCAAATACAAAGTGGTGTTCGACAAGTGACATTCAAACACTTCGAAAGGGTGGAGGTCGACGAAGATTCTCTCCTCTTTCCCGTTGCTGGGGTACTTGATGCATTGGTGCATAGTGGATGGTACCACCCTGTTTTGATGCAGCCAAGGTCGACCGAGCAATGCCTTTTAAGAGGTGTTCGAGTTGATCACATGGAATAGGACCTTGGTTGTGAAGTCGCCGAGGGAGAGGTTGAACTCTGTGACCCCCATGGGGACCTCGCACTTCTAGTTGAAGCCAGCGATCTTGACATTTCTGACCTCAATCATCTGTACGTCAAAATAATGCTTCTGGTACACCCTGTAGGGGAGTATATTCACGGCTGCCCCCGGGTCGATCAAGACTCTGTTGATGGGATGCCCATTCAGCTGCCCCTTCATGTAGAGTGGCATATTGTGACTGCAGGTTGGTAGAAGCATGTCCTCTTCCGTGAAGGCCACAGGTACTTCAGGTGACATTTCTGTAAGGCAGGCTTCAACATATGCTGGTGTCTGGAGTGCGGCGATGACAGCTTGTCGTGTTTCTTCATCTAAGGATAGAATTTCCCAGATGGTAAACCTGGCTGTGATCTTCTTCAGGTTCTTGACTATTCTGCTGCTAGCTCGGACTTCGAGCAGCTTCATTTCTTCGGCTCGGCTGCGCCTGCCTCCACCTTGAGCCTGGGGAACCGGCTCAGCTGGTGCCTCTCCCGCTAGGTCAGGCGCCGCTTGAGCTTGTGGGGCCTACTGAGTCACCTCTTTTTCTTGCATGGACTTGGCAAGGTTTGGGGTGTTACCGGGCTCTTCCCTTGGCCGAGGGGGATTCGCTGCCGACGGGGCCGAGGGGCTGCCTGCCTCTTTGGTATGCTGGGACTCGAGGGGGCATGACTGTCTTCCCCTCTGAGTCGTGAGAAATTCAATAAATGAAGGGGTACCCTGGCCACCTGGTTCTCCGGGGTAGAGGCCTGATGGAGGGGGAATCTCCATGCCTTGGACCCTAGGCTTGGGGACGTGATATGATTGTTCTCCCCTAAGCAGGATGTTGTGGTTGGCCTGAGAAGGGCGTCCCCACTTTCTTCCTGACCTGGTGGCGTGCTGGGATGTGGATGCTTCAGCCCGATTCACCTCTGATGGCTCAACGGGCACTTCTTGTTCTTCCTCTCCTAGGGAGAGGGCTGTGTCGAATAATGCTGAGAGGGTGTTGCAAGAAAGGACGACCCCACTCTTCTTCTTGTCTCTGGGTCTTCTCTTCTTCTTTTTCTTCTTCTCTTCACTAGCTGGTGGCTGCACCATAGGGGGCTCTCCCCACAGAAGAGGTTCTTCGCTTGCTTCGACTTTCGCTCCTGGAACCAGTTCGAGTGAATCGAGCTCCTCCCAGGGGACATACTCTTTCAGTTCCACAGGCTGGATCTCGGGCTGCTCATAGTCTTCAAGCCCATCAATAATGGCCTGGAGTCTTTCGACCGCCGAGCTAGTTTCCTTGTGCACCCGCATCGGGATGTGCTTTTTCTTATTGTGAGTAGGGCGCCTCATGACTAGCCGGGGGGCCGTGTCATGCCAAATGGGTGTCACCGGTGGCGGTGCTGGTCGGGGTGTAACACCCCTCATGTGAACTTCTGGACTGGGCCGGGGAGCTTGTCTTCTTCTTCTGTTCTTCGTCGGTGAGGCTTGCCAACCTCCTTGGTCTTGAGCTGGCACCATGACGAAGGCTTGATAAGTGGCCTATGTACTGGCCTCCACCCATTCTTCAGGCAACTGCTGGTATAAAGATACCATGTTGACAGTGGTGCTGAGGTTCGGTATCTCATGCGGTCGCGGAGGATCCACTCTGAGCTCCCCCATGTCCAGCTCTCCCTTCTTGATCAAGGACTCAATGACGTCCTTGAAGATGTAACAATCCTCAATGGTATGTCCAAGCATCTGATGGTATGGGCAAAAGTGAGGATCATCCTTCTTCTTCAAGTCACCAGGCCTCTTTGGATCTGGTAATGTGATCTTGTTGTACCTGGTGGCCCATTCAAACAGGACCCAGGCTTTGTCTCTAGAAAAAGAATACAAATTATTCCTCATCTTCTCCCGCAGGGAGGGACTGTTGTGACTGGTGCGATGGATTCAGAGGGGGGTGAATGAATCTCTCCTTTAAAAATTACCCAATTAAAATCTATAACAATCAGAGATGCAGAATTAAAGCAAAATGGAGCCTCGATAGACTTGGGTCCTCACTTCAAACAACGAGAAATAGATCAGATGAATTAACCTCTAGATCTGCCCTATGCAAGCTATGCAAGCTACACAGAATACTCAGTTTATCTAAACAAATTGGTTCTCATGGAACCGGAATCAAGTGTTTAGTGTGCAAACCAAATTTCCACTAGACTGAAGAAACAGATCGGCCTATGCATAAGCGTGTCAAATAAGGCAATCAAACCACAGTAGACAAGGGAGTTTTTAGGTGGTTCAGTCCGCAGACCTACGTCCACCCCACACTCAAACCCGAGTGTGGCTTCTGCTGATACACAGCTTAAACCGCTGGGCCTCACAGCTTGCCTACAACCAGCTGAGCATCACAGCTTGCTTCCGCTGGGCAATACATCTTAGCCATCCGCTGCCTAACAGCTTGATCCGCTGGGCAATACAGCTTAGCCGACCAGAGGAATCCTCCTCTGCAACCGCTGAGCAACACAGCTTGCTCCGCTGACTAACAGCTTGAAACAAAGGTAAAAAGAAAAACAAAAGATGATAAAACACAGCGACTGAAAGCTGTAAAAGATAGAACACAAAGTGGCTCTCAAAGAGCTAACTAGCCTGGATTTGATCCATGGTCTAGTAGAAACAGATCTTCAGATGAAGCTTCTCTTCTTCTCCTCTAACTCTCTATCTCTCTCTCTATCTTTCTTCTTCTTCTTCGTTTCTTTTCTTCTCTGCTGCTCTCTCTCTTTTTCTTTCTTTTCTTCTTTGCTACTCTCTTCTTCTGGATCGTGCAGTCTCTCTCTGCTTCTGTTCTTTCAGATAAGCTCCCCTACTTCAATCACTCTTCTCACGATCAATTTCTCCAGATGAAGAATTCTTCTATTTATAGCATCAGAGAGGTGGGCGTGTGTCTTCCACAATTCCCGCCCTAGAGCCTTGACCACGTGGAAGCATTTCAGCTTGCTGCATTACACGTGTCACGATCTTAGCACATCCTCCATTCTTGGATCACGTGCCCTTCTTAGGTTCCTCGAACATAAGTCCTATCAGATTAAACTTGATATCAGTTTGAATCAATCTGAAGGAAAAGAAAAGGATGCATCGAGTACGTTTGAGATTTGAACTAAGCATGTATATACTTGCTGGTGTGTAGTGCAGTATGCATGTAACAAAGTATGCACAATGAAGATGAATGCTCAGGCATGCCATCAAGGAGTGTATGGACTTAGTGTGCATGCGACAACGATGTACAGACTTGCTGGTGTGATGATGCATGAACTTAAACGCTCGTACCAGCAACGGTTGTACAAACTTATGAATTAATGCACGAACTTAATTGCTAGTATCAACACAGGTTGTACAGACTTTATGTACTTGTGTATGCATAAGGTAACGTGATGCACTGACTTTGCATATGCATGAAGAACACTGGCTGTACTGACTTGGTCGAGTGAAACAACGGAGGCTGTACAGACTAGCCACCAAAGAATGTACAGACTTTGATGAGAAAGATGCACACATGCACAATGAACACGGATGCACTGCCACGAGCTGAGCTAACGGATGTATAGACTTGCTCAGTCATCAGCTAATGGATGTATAGACTTGCTCAGTCATCAAACCAACCATGTGCAGACTTAGTGTACGCATGAAACAAACGAGTGCACTGACTGTGGCTAACACATGCAAACACGCATCGATCAGTTATATGCAAGAGATGGTCAATGCACTGACTTATGTGTGCTCGATGCGAGATACGCACTGACTTTGTTTTGAAGCAACTGATGAATGCACCGATGCAGTGTATGCATATGGTAGATATTGCACCGATGCAATGTGCAGAAGAACTAACAATGCACTCTATATACCAGAACCCATATGACTCTTCATGCATGCATGGAAATAAGATACTCAATCAATCATTCATGCAGACACATGGTGATCAATCATTCATACTCATAGTGCTTGCTGACATCAAAACCACAGGGGCACAACAATCTCCCCCTTTTTGATGATGGCAACACTATGATTCACACAGACCCAAACACTAACTATTCTCCCCCTTTGACTTCATCAAAAAAGAAAAATATTGAGAGAAAAATTAAGCAGGTATGAAAAGATTGATATAACATCTCTCCCTTTAACTACATGAAGGCACATTAGAGCTAGCTATTCTCACCCAAAGGTAATATGACGCCACATATTCTCCCTGGATAAAAAGGAAGAACAACCATACATGAAACTCCCCCTGAATAAAGGAATACAATCAACAAGCACAGGGGCAGTTAGACAATCAAGGATCAATCCTCCCCCTTTATTTGTCCTTGCTCAGAATAAAGCAAAGGTTTCAAGAGGATATGTGAGGAGTGTGTTACAGCAACAAGAAGTAGATTGAGCAAGAATGTTAAGGCAACATACAGAGCACATGATCTTTCAGTAACAGTTCAGTAGAAAGAGTGAGCATTTTCAAGTAATGATCAGGAAACAGATGTGCAAGATGATGGAGCAGTTAAGGATGTAACTGATGAGACGAAATTTTTTTTCAGGTACCACTGTTATAAGTCCAATTAAGGATAGACTCTCCTATCATAAGGGGTTATGAATTAATCTGCATGACAAAATGGGTTTAAGCATGATGTATACCAAATTTGACAATTGTATACAATACTCATATCTGAAACTAAGTTTTAATAAAGGTGAACCAATTATTCATATAGCATTCCAGTTCAATCCTCTTCCATCTTACTTAATTAATCTCAATGACTCCTTTAGGAGTTACACATTGTAGTATTGAGATTAAACACCTTTAATAGTATTTGAAGTTAGCTGTTTGCAGAAAATTTTTGAAATATACTCTTGATCAGCACTTTAATTTTCCTGAGCAATCTTGGTTGATCAACACCTTTTTACATGAGACAAAACACGTCTTAGGTGAAATGACCCAGTTACTCAGTGTGATAACCGCATTGCCTCTCAAACATGAGAACATAGTTGGCAACTGGAGTGTCTTTTTACATGAAGAAACACCTTGATCAGAGGCCGGGATCCCCAGTTACTCAACATAACCATGCCATTGCTTTGTCAGATTTTTCAATTATTTTTATACCAGAGATAACTGTGGCACTTCATGACATAGGTTTACTCCATTTCTTTGAGAGGGGACCCAGTTTCTCAATGATCAAAGTCATTGCTCTGAATTTTGCTTTTCTATTTAGTCAACTTCAGACAGATTTAATGTTTAAGAACAATACTACTAACAAGTATCTCAACCAAAATAACCTTGATTTCAAATTTTCAGATTTCAGAAGGTTTTGTCCAGAGATTACATGAAACAGTTGGTTAAAGTTTATTAAAACTTGTGATTCAGATACTTTCGAGTCTTTCAAATTCAAATTCATGAATACATTAGACTTACACCAATGTAGATCAATCAGTTATTCTTAAACCTGTATAATAGGAGTTTCTTTTAAGATATTAGATTTATAACTGAGGTACACAGATTTAAGTCTCTTCAAAATCAGTTCAAACAATATTTTGACAATAGCATTCAATAGCAGAGACAATAACAAGCATGTATAGAAAGTGAGAATTGAAACACATGCTTGTAGCAGATATGATCAATATGCATCAGACAGATTTTCAGAAAGCCAATAGCAGTGAGTTTACAAATATACAGCAAGAAGCATACACTTGAGCAATGCAATTCAGAAACTGATGACAGAGTCTGGAATTCAGTCAAACCAGATTGACAATAGTGACAGGGAAGAATTCAAGTGAGGCACTCCTTCAGCAAATTAGGAAGTACTAGACAGAGATTCCAGATTAGAGGGAAGTGAGTGTTCAGTTTATGAAAGACTGATGAATTTAAAATGCTCCCCCTATCTAGATGTAATGAGTTATTTCTTTTTGGATTTTCAAAAAAAATGAAATGCTATGCAATTTACTGCATGTATGCAAATGCATTGATTTTCTTGCAAGCATTACATAGACACATGTGGCATGAATACATGCAAGGGCTAGACAAAACTCCCCCTAACTTTATGCATTGAATAACTAAGTTCTGAATGCAATTTATGCAATGAGCATGTTGCTAGGAGTTTAATGAGTTATGCTCATGAATGTCTTGAACTCTCCTATGTGCAATATGACCCATGGCTGAGGACTTAGTCCAAATGACCACCTCACACATCGTAAGAACTTCCAGATAGATTACATCTACCCTTTAGTAACTTACCATTTGATGTACCGTAGTGGTCATGTAAATCAGTGCAATACAACATGCAGGGAGTTTAACATATCATGCATCATGACATAGATATGCAATGCATTTAGAGACAAACTACAATTATTTCCATGTACGTTTCAGACTTTCAATTAGATTCAGTTAGATGATGCACAAAAGAATTAACATGATATGCAATCATTTAAAACAGACAAATTTTGAAAATAGAATTTAAGCAGAGTTTCGAGAACTGACCTGAAGAGTGCAATCATGGGGTTTTCATTCTTGAGTGCCTTGGTTTATTAACCCCCTTTATTCATTTCCAAGGCACACCTGCAATATAGCAAACTATTTTGTACAAGCAGGTACCCAAGTGGTCTTGGGTCCTGAAGTACCAGTGGCACCTTTGGATGGTGCTCTCAACTTTTTCTTAGCTAGATAGTCATCAAACTCCATCAGAGAACAATCATCCATAGAGTGTCCAAATTTTCCACAATATCTACATGAAATAGCAGAAATTTTTATTTTATTATGCACATCAGCATAAGCATGAGATTTATGTCCATGAGTATGAACCTTTCTGTTGTTTACATGAACATTTTGTCTCTCATTGTCAGTTAGCCAACAATTTACAGATTTATGACCCGGCTTTCCACAATTAAAACATGCAAAAGTCTTCCTTTTAAAATTGAGTTCATTTTTGCCAAAAACATTTTGATCTTTAGGAAGATTAACAGTTTTAGAATTAAAGTTCTTCTCCTGAGCACGCCAGCAGTCCGTGACAATATGGCCATGCTTCCCACATTTGAAGCACTCATTGTGCTTGCCTCTAGGGATAATATCATTTCTATCAAAACCATTTTGATACACAGGGGTTTTAGCAGATTTGTGACGATTGTTACTCCCCTATGCATGCCAGCATTGTACAACAATGTGGCCCAATTTGCCACAACAAAAGCATTGAAGTTTCCTTTTAAGAATTGCATGATTTTTAGGATGGAAATGTTTATCATGCATTCCCACAGCAGACATGTCATCTATTTTCATTAACTTACATTCATGCATGAGATGACCCATTTTATGACAGTAAAAGCATTTAAATTTCCTATTTTGAACAGAATAGGATTTCTTAGCATAAGAAGTCCTAGCATGAAATCTATCATCATCATTCTTCATGACAAGACAATCGTTAATTACATGGCCAGAATTTCCACAATAAAAGCATTCAATATTCTTTCTGTGAACAATTGGGAATTTTTTAGCCTTAGACTTGTTTGCATGAAATTTATTATTCTTCTTTAGTGTTTTCATTTTCACATTCTTGTTCTGTTTTTGAATCTTCTGATCATCAGACTGTTTTGAAGAAGGTGCAGAAGTGCTAGCTAAATTTGAGCTACTCACAAATGTTGCGTATAGTTTGTTCCTTACAGCCTGCTTAATTTGAGAATTGCACCCTTTCTCTTCACTCAATTTGGTGACTTCAACATTCAAAGAAGCTTTCATTTTCTCTTTACCTTTGACAAATTTTAACATGGAATGGTTCAATTCAGTTATCTCAGATTGTAGAGAAGAAATTTTGAGTTCTAAATTAGTCAAGTCTTCCTCACATGAGATAATTTATCTCTGCATGGCATCATTCAAAATTTTAACAATTTCTAGTTCCTGTTTCAGTTTCAATTCATTCTTAAATTAAATTTCCTTATCAGTAGATTTTTCTTTCTCGACAGCCAGAAGCCTCTCTGATATAACAACATTTAAGACCATGACTTTCTTGTTTTGTTCTTTTAGATCTTTATTCTCCTCAATCAACTCATTTTTGTCATCAGATTTCAGCTTTTTATTCAACTCGTCTTCAATCTGTTCTAGCTGTATTTTTCTGTTTAATAACTATTCATTTTCGACTCTAAGAGAGTCAATTAATTCTTCTTTCAATTTCAATTCAGATTTTAGATTTTCATTTTCAACCTTTAGACTTGTGATTTCAGCATTTTTCTCTTTTCTTAATTTTCTCTTTTCTGATTTAACTCTTTCATATTTATCCAATAGATGCTCATGCATGGCAACTAAATCATCATAGCTAATATCCTCGGTCTCAGAATTTACCTGGGATGGAGACTCATCTTCAGTCTGATCCCTTCGATCAGCCATCATACAAGCTCCAACTTGTTCCTTATAGATGGTGTTTATTTTGTCTATTATCTCCTTCCCAGACTTGCATCCTGCAACACATGGAAACTTTTCAATATTAACTGAGTTTCTCAGAATGTTAAAGACAGTAGCATTCTCACTATCTTTTATCCTATCCTCTCTAGACCATATGGTCTTATTTTGAGGTACTTTATGTGGGCCTTTTGATATAAGACTCCATAGATTTGGATCAATGGAGTTCAGGTGAACACATAGGCCGCCTATCCATTTGTTGAAGTTAGAACCATCAAAAACAACAGAAAATGCCATTGAAAGAGCAACTGAATAAGTTCAGATCCAAAAACCTGAAAGACAAGATGACAAATGCACCGAACTACAAATAGCAAAGCACCACACAGACTAGCAGGATCCTCTACAGATCGTTGGGTCTGGAAAGTCAGAGACCCACTCTGATACCAATTGTTGTGACTGGTGCGATGGATTCAGAGGGGGGTGAATGAATCTCTCATTTAAAAATTGCCCAATTAAAATCTATAACAATCAGAGATGCGGAATTAAAGCAAAATGGAGCCTCGATAGACTTGGGTCCTCACTTTAAACAACGAGAAATAGATCAGATGAATTAACCTCTAGATCTGCCCTATGCAAGCTATGCAAGCTACACAGAATACTCAGTTTATCTAAACAAATTGGTTCTCATGGAACCGGAATCAAGTGTTTAGTGTGCAAACCAAATTTCCACTAGACTGAAGAAATAGATCGGCCTATGCATACATCTAGCGTGTCAAATAAGGCAATCAAACCACAATAGACAAGGGAGTTTTTAGGTGGTTCAGTCCGCAGACCTACGCCGACCCCACACTCAAACCCGAGTGTGGCTTCTGCTGATACACAGCTTAAACCGCTAGGCCTCACAGCTTGCCTACAACCAGCTGAGCATCACAGCTTGCTTCCGCTGGGCAATACATCTTAGCCATCCGCTGCCTAACAGCTTGATCCGCTGGGCAATACAGCTTAGCCGACCAGAGGAATCCTCCTCTGCAACCGCTGAGCAACACAGCTTGCTCCGCTGACTAACAGCTTGAAACAAAGGTAAAAAGAAAAACAAAAGATGATAAAACACAGCGACTGAAAGCTGTAAAAGATAGAACACAAAGTGACTCTCAAAGAGCTAACTAGCCTGGATTTGATCCATGGTCTAGTAGAAACAGATCTTCAGATGAAGCTTCTCTTCTTCTCCTCTAACTCTCTATCACTCTCTCTATCTTTCTTCTTCTTCTTCGTTTCTTTTCTTCTCTGCTGCTCTCTCTCTCTTTCTTTCTTTTCTTCTTTGCTACTCTCTTCTTCTGGATCGTGCAGTCTCTCTCTGCTTCTGTTCTTTCAGATAAGCTCCCCTACTTCAATCACTCTTCTCACGATCAATTTCTCTAGATGGAGAATTCTTCTATTTATAGCATCAGAGAGGTGGGCGTGTGTCCTCTACAATTCCCGCCCTAGAGCCTTGACCACGTGGAAGCATTTCAGCTTGCTGCGTTACACGTGTCACGATCCTGGCACATCCTCCATTCTTGGATCACATGCCCTTCTTAGGTTCCTCGAACATAAGTCCTGTCAGATTAAACTTGATATCAGTTTGAATCAATCTGAAGGAAAAGAAAAGGATGCATCGAGTACGTTTGAGATTTGAACTAAGCATGTATATACTTGCTGGTGTGTAGTGCAGTATGCATGTAACAAAGTATGCACAATGAAGATGAATGCTCAGGCATGCCATCAAGGAGTGTATGGACTTAGTGTGCATGCGACAACGATGTACAGACTTGCTGGTGTGATGATGCATGAACTTAAACGCTCGTACCAGCAACGGTTGTACAAACTTATGAATTAATGCACGAACTTAATTGCTAGTATCAACACAGGTTGTACAGACTTTGTGTACTTGTGTATGCATAAGGCAACGTGATGCACTGACTTTGCATATGCATGAAGAACACTGGCTGTACTGACTTGGTCGAGTGAAACAACGGAGGCTGTACAGACTAGCCACCAAAGAATGTACAGACTTTGATGAGAAAGATGCATACATGCACAATGAACACGGATGCACTGACTAAGCCACGAGTTGAGCTAACGGATGTATAGACTTACTCAGTCATCAGCTAATGGATGTATAGACTTGCTCAGTCATCAAACCAACCGTGTGCAGACTTAGTGTACGCATGAAATAAACGAGTGCACTGACTGTGGCTAACACATGCAAACACGCATCGATCAGTGATATGCAAGAGATGGTCAATGCACTGACTTATGTGTGCTCGATGCGAGATACGCACTGACTTTGTTTTGAAGCAACTGATGAATGCACCGATGCAGTGTATGCATATGGCAGATATTGCACCGATGCAATGTGCAGAAGAACTAACAATGCACTCTATATACTAGAACCCATATGACTCTTCATGCATGCATGGAAATAAGATACTCAATCAATCATTCATGCAGGCACATGGTGATCAATCATTCATACTCATAGTGCTTGCTGACATCAAAACCACAGGGGCACAACAGGGACCTTCCCGCCGTTCAGTGGACCTGGGCGGAGGGGGGTCGGCTGTCTCTTTGGCTTTCTCTCTTTGCTTCTCGAAAGCTTCAAAGTCCAATGTGTGAACTTCTGGCGGTATTGGTCTTTTCTCGACCTGCCTGGCCCTCTGGCTCGATGCAGCTGGAGCAGAAGTGTATCGAGCAAGGAATGCCTCGATCTCTACCACTATGTTATTCAGACGGTCAAATGACCTTACCTCAACACCGATCTTCATCTCAAGGATTTCCTTCTTCAGATTCTGTTTACAGATCTGCACTGCGTCCTCCTTATGCGGGGGACGTTTGCACCTCATGCTGAGGTTCCTCCACCTCTTTATGTAGTCGAGTGCCGACTCATCATTTCTCTATTTTGTGGCATAGAGCTCTGCCATGGTTACCTCCCGCTCAACTATGTAGAACCTTTCCTTGAATTTTTTCTACATATCGGGCCAGTCTGCAATGGACCCGGCGGGCAAGCTCGAGTACCACTCGAAAGCGAGCCCGGTAAGTGTCGAGCCGAAGAACTTGAGGAGATACGCTTCATCCACAGCTAAATCCCCCATGACATTCACATAGTAGGTAATGTGCTCCCTGGGAGACCCTTGCCCATTAAATTTCTCAAACTTCGGCAGCTTGGTGATGCCGGCCGGTAGCCTCTTGGCAGCATAGTGTGCCGGGTAAGGTACCCTGTATACGTCGAATGACGTGTGATCACCATCGCTCTTCTCTGCCAACTTCATATCTATCATTTGTTCGAGCATTAGTCTGCTCACTGTTGCTGGGTCAACCGGGTTTGGATAGAAATGGGCTGGTTGCGCCAGCGGCATTGTTAACACTGTTGCCTGTGGTGCAATGGTGGACCCCTGAAATGGCAAGTTCGGTGGCGGGGCCGGTGTGGTATGTTGTGGCTGATGCAGGGGTACGCCACCAGTGTCGGTAGGTATTGGGGGAGACACCGTCGCCTGTGGAGAAGCTTCCGAGACCTGACCATTGCCCCCAGGGGTCTCTGGCAATGCTTCAGTCTGCCCGGATGTCAAGGGCTGAGCAGCTCTTTCAGTCAATTGCTTCCTTAACAATTCGATCTCCCGTTGATACTGTTGCATCATATGCAATACCGCGGGGTCGTTCATGGAAAGGCTAGGGGTGCCCCCTCTTTCTTCGATCGGTGCCTCTTCGGATGAAGTGGATGGTCCTCCCGCAGTGCCTTCTGTAATAACATTGGCAGCCAAGGACATTGAAGATTCCTCAAAGTTAGCTCTTCTAGTGTGGACTTGTGTCTGCTCAATTGCCGCTTTCCCTCTTCTGGTAAGAGGTCCTGGCCTTGTGGCAAGCCTGGACACTTCTTCGGGCTCGGTTGGTAGAGCCCCGTACCGGCCAGATACCCCTGCCATGTTGCAGGTATAAACCCTTAGGTCTCTGCCTCTTCTTGTTGTTCTTCTCGACGGCCTACCCAGAAAGACCAATCTGTCAAAGACCGATCTCCGCGGCTTCACTTCTTCCCTCAGCGGGGACTGATAATGTTCCTCAGAGCAGTTCCTTGACTCGGCGCTGGGCACCGGCCGGGTCTCTTCTTCTTCGAATGCAGAGGCCACCGCCCCCAGTAGTCTCTAGCGACCCAAGGGAGTGCTCCCCGGTCCCCGCAAGTAGTTCCTCATGGCTTGCTCCACTCCTTCCCAGTCCTGGTCAGGAGGAGAGGCTGGTGATGTTGCCCTATTAACAGCAACGGGCATGTCGGTTGCAGGCTCCGCACGGGCAGCCTGATAGCGACGTCAGTAGTGTCGACGGTGGATGTTCTCTGGTGGTGCAGGTATGGCCAGCGCCGGCTGGCAGATAGGGGCCGATGTCTTGACCCGATCTCTTTGTTGTGCCCTTGCCGGGCGAAGGTGTTGAGCCCTCCCCGGGCCGGTGAGGTGAACCGGGCCCCCTTGGGAACCCAAACTTGCTTAGCTTTGGTGGGCCTGGAGGCCGACTGGTGCTGCGGCACTGGGGCCGGAGTGGCGGGCGTCATCTTTCCCTTCATCTTCTCCAGTGCCTGAAAAGAGTTGCGCATTGGTAAGGCGGGTACAATGCGATCTGGGATCACCTCGGAACGTTGTCCGGTAAGATGCACCCAGAAAGTCCCGACGACAGTAGACTTACCGGTGCTGGAGAACCGGTCTCATGGTGACGACGTGGCGTGGCTCCTCCGGAGCATCCTCTGGTGAGAGGCCGACCCCTGGTGAGATGGGCCAGCAGTTTGGTGCACATGGTGCATGTTGCAGCTCAGCGTCCCAATCGGGATGGTCTTGGAAGTCTCGGCCATTGATCGGCCGATAGCAGCTTTGGCGGCCCCCTGGATGGGAGCGTTGCTTTCAGTCCTGTCAGACACTTCCACGTCCAGCAGGTTCGTGAAGGCTACCCCGAGGAAGTTGGGGAAGCCTACCACGGGAGGGAAGCTCCCTAAGCTGAGGGGGACGGCCAAGTAGCCGTTCCTAACATGGCTCTCGACGGCCTGTTGACCGAACGTGGGTGCCATCCTGGTGTCCGAAATGCAACCTTCATTCGCAAATCAAACGATTAGTATTACAAGAAAGGGGCCGTAGGGCCCTTAGTCCTGGCAAAGAGATGAAGGGTGATTTCAGTCCCACCGGGCGTGCCAGACTTGTGGACGCACTAAGATTCGGAAAGAATCGGTTCGTTTGTTGATCGGGTTGATTCGTTTATTTAGTGCGAGGGCGTGCCAGTCACAAAGTGACGATCTATTCGAGCTTCATGGAAGCCCATGGTGCGCACGATCTGACTAATCAGACAATTGTGTAGTTCGAGTCCGGACCGAAACCGGCCGTGCCATAAAGGCCACAACGTTATTTACAACCCCCATACGGGGGAACACCCTTGATTGATTGCCAGGAATAAGGGCCCTACGGCCTGAAATTCATGGTAATAAAGCGAGAACAAAGATCTCGGATCACGTTTAAACAAACCCGCGTTGGGGCGTAAAATGTTCATAGATACATATATGTTGGTCACTCACAGACCATTTCATGTTCGGATGGAAGTCCGTATTAGTAGCGTCGAAGACGACGATAAAACCGTCCGGATGTCTGCCGTAGGTACGACAAGTTTAATGTGGATGCGGGATCGGATCCCGGAAGAAGTGGGTCAAGCTGATGAACTATCGGCCCAAGATGTGCCCGAATTGTGACCATGTCGGGGATTCCGAGGTTCACGTCCGATACCACGGGGCATCATTATTTTTCTCTTCACGCACAGTCCGGGGGAGCGAATTGTTAAGTGTGAAGCCCGAACTCGCCAACATACGCCCTCGCACGCGGATCGACCTGCGCGGTCAGGTCGCGGGGTTCGACCTGTGCGGTCAGGTCGCAGGGGGGTCAAGGGGGCAGCGCCCCTTGCGGTGGTTTCCGGGGGCGGAGCCCCCGGAACAAAAATTTGATTATAACAGGGGCTATACGGCGCGCGAAGGTGAAAGAGAAGGCTAAAACGGCGTGCGAAGGTGAAAGAAGTGGCTAAAATGGCATGCCCCAGGGTGAAAGAAGTGGCTAAAACGGCGCCTCCCAAGGAAGGTTAATCCGGCGCGCATATAGAAGGTTAATCCGGCGCGCCCAGGCCGCGCCGGTTTAGGACCCACGGGGATAGAATGGTTTTTGAGTGTAGGGCTAAAACGACGCGGGGGGGTGCCGCGCCGGATTAGCTCGCACCGGATTAGGAGCGTGCCGGAATAGCTCTCGGGAGGTTTTCTTTGATTCTTCTTGCTTCTTTTTCTTATTTCTTTCACCTGCAAGTTGATTAGTTGATTAGTTGATTAGTTTGTTCACCCAATTGGTGGATTAAATTTGTAGAGAGGAAGTTTAGATATTTTAACCGTTTGTTAGGGTGACTTAGCATGAAGATTCAAGTGTTTTGTTCAGAGGAGTTCGCTGTGCAGGAGCTTGGAGGTTCAGCTTGATTCAGAGGCTTCAAACACATGCTGCTTTCATCCCCAGAGAGTGGTTCATTCGTTTGCTCTGTGTGCTCTTGCTCCTGACAAAAAGTGGGCAGCACCTTCCCCGGACTGAGGTTTACTGGGGCAAAATAAGGGATTGTCAAACGGAATACTCCGGGACGATCCCAAAAACTCGGAGTGGCCTAACGGCAGTCCGTTGTCCCATAGTTGAACGCAGAAGCCCCGAGGACCAGCCTTCAAGGGGTTCTAACAGTTCATGGGTTGTAGCTCTGTGAGAGCTCCGACAGGGTAGATGTTCGCCATGGGAGGCCATGAATGTTCACCCTCATACGGTTACTTCAAAGACCATGCTATAGAGGACCAGGCTTTGAATCACCTTAGGTGAGTAGAAGACAGGGAGAAGAGGGGAGCGAAGGCTAACGAAAGTAAATCACTGTGTTTTTTCAACTATTCTCTGTTTATTCATCTACCAAAAGGGGGGAGATTTAAATACAGGGAAGTTCATCCCGAAGGGAAGGGAAATACATTGAAAGGGGAAGAAGGAGATACACCGGTGGGGGAGAGGGAATGGAGCACAAGCTCCTCCCCCTCCGAACTCACCTTTCCTCTCTCACCCACTCTCTCTTTTTCTTCACCTTGCAGGCGTAGAGGGATCGAGCTTCTTCTTCTCTTCGGATGCCGGAGATAGCCCCTCCTCTCACCGAACTCCTCTCTCTTCAGCTCTTCGTCTCGTTATATATATCAGTGGGAGGTGGGGGAGGAAGAGAGCACAAGCTCCATTCCCTCCGGCTCACCTCTGTTGCCTCTTTCTTCGTGTCCGAAGTCGTTGAGTGGCCTACCGAGAGAGCCGCTGATAGAGTAGGGATGGTGCAGTCCCAGGATTGGCCGACAGCGACCGGTGGAGATGCGATGGCTGGTGCAGAGCTCGAAGCCTTCCATTCCTGGGAGCAGGAAGAGCTCAGGTGGTTACACGTTGGTCAGGAGCAGGCTGCTCACCCACCTTACCTGTTTACACCCGAAAATAGGGGATCGGATGTAGGATGGGATGCCTCGGACGTAAAACGGCGCGGGGTTGTGCGCGCCGAATAGCACAAATTGGGGGCGCGTCGGAATAGCGCAAATGGGTTTAAACCCATAAGAAGTGTGTGCCAGTTTTGGTGGTATATGGGGGCGCGCCGGTTTAAGATCCATTGGAGGGGGGCGCGCCGGTTTAAGGCCATATAGGCACAACCACGGTGATTTAAGCATCATAGAGTCTCTTCCTAGCTTAGTGGTGATTCGGACGGGCGCCTGCCCTCTTGTGTTGCTTTAGTTGCAATGCACCGCCTCCGGGGTGTTTTAGTTCAGAGCCTCCGAATCCCGATTCGGGATTTTGAATGATTTTCGGCTCGTGCCGCACATGCATTCGCATTCCCGCGTTTCTTCTGATTTGGCCTTCGACAATGCCGACTAGAGAGCCGGGGCCATCTCTTCTGCCCGAAGGGCTTCTCATTGGGTGGCGGAGCACCGAGTACATATATTCATCCTGCTTGGAGGAGGTACGGGTTCTGTTCGGCATTTCCGTCTTCGACTTGCTCTCGGGGTGTCGAGACGTCTGTGCCGTAGGAACGCTCCTTTTCTTCTGTTCTTTTTTTGACGTCCACATGAGCCGAGCCGCGTCGGGGGAAAGAGTCGTGGCAAGGTGAAGCTTGAAGACCGGCGCACACGTCTCCCTGCCCAGTTCCATGACTGGCAGCAAGGTGATGTGCCCGTGCAGGACAATGCCGACTACCTGCGATAGTGCAGGGAGAGCCATACGGAGCGTCCCCAGTTCGAGAGACTAGCAGAGGTGAAAAAGAGCCACCCCCTTTTTTCCCTTTTTTTGAAACCTGGGGCCTAGCCGATGATTGTTGTTGTTTATTTTAGCGTGCTCAGCAGGCAACGACGACAAGGATGGCCGGCGGGGCGTCTTCCAGCTCCCAGACTCCTCCTTCGGAGGTCACTTCCCTCCAGGAGCAACTTGCCAGCGCAGTGGCTCGCGCAATCCGGGCTGAAGATGAGAGTGATGCCTGGGCGACCACCATAGCGGAGCTGCGGCATCACGATGCGGAGGGACTGCCTCAAGGCATCCTCGAGCTTAGGGTCTTCCTCCAGGTCGCGAGGAGAGAGGCGGAGAGAGAGAAGGAGAGAGAGAAGGAGAGAGAGGAAGAAGGGTAGAGCGACAGCGGGCTTGGGATGAGAGAAAGGCCCTAGAGGCCCAGGTGATGGAGCTCCAGCTAGGCCTTCGAGTTATGAGCGAAGGTTGAAGGACATGGAGGTGCGTTACAAGAGAGCACGAGAATTCGGCGCGCGCCTTCGGCAGTCCGGCTACCTTTCCGTAGGTAACTTCTTCGCCATGCCAAGGGAGCAGCAGCGAGCCGGCGAAGCAGAGTGGACATTACGGTGTGAGGCAAGTGCCGCCTCACAGAGCTCCAGGAGGCCCCTTAGGGACCCTTACCTTAGGGGAGAGGACGACCGGAGGGACGAGCGTGAAGGTGATGGCGAGGGTTAATGAGTTAGCATACCCGCCCCCTCTCTTGTGATGTTCATGATAGTTATGTAGACCTATGAATGGAGTGATTTGGTTCTCTGTTGCTCATTTGTTCTCTTGCGCGTTCCTTCTCCCCTACGCTTCTTCTCCTTTACACTGTTCCCATGTGATGTGCTTGTCGAGACCCTGTCCTAAAACGGGGAACCGTGTCTCGCTGCGACCATTCTTTTCCACGGAATCTACCGCCGTGGTCAGCAATGATGGCTCTAGCCCCTTTTCCGGTACGTTCTTTCAAACTCCCTATAGATGCACCCTATTTTTTATTTTTTATTATTATTATTTTTGTTTGTGTGTTTCTTTCTTTTTTCTTTCTTTTTTTTGTTTTTTTTATTATTTACAACGCGACAGGCCACCCCTAAACTGCATAGGGGGGGCGAGTCGTCGTGTCGCACCACTCAATCAACTACCCTGTGCAAGCGGTGAAGTGACACATGGGACCGCAAGGAAGGTGCCATATCACGAGGGCTATCGTTAAAGGTGATGGAGGCAGTTTTGGCTCGCACTTCTCCCATTCCTATAAATACCTCCCTCCTTCGTTCTCCCAGGGGCATCGAGAGCCAACTCGAAGAGTACAAGTTTCCACGGAAGAGGAGGAACTAAGAGTTCTAAGGTTCAGAATGGAGGGTGAATCTTCCCACTCCTCGAAGAGAAGCAGGTCCAACGGTAGTAGTTCCAGGAGACTCTCAGACCTCGAAGGGCACTTTAATGAGAGGACCCAATCACAACTCGTAAAATGAGCCTTCTCGCCCCTTATCTCGTTCTTTCTTCCTTTTTCTTTCTTGACAAAGGCCCCTTTTTCCATTTCTTGTGTATGCACAGAGCGTGATGAAATCACACATTTCATGGGAGCTAGTAGTGGCAGCATACAGAGGTCTCCCGGACTTTCAGAAGGCTAGGCTAGACGTGATGGGGTTTGGAGCCTTTCTTCGGATCAAGCCAATCAAGCTCGACCTCGCCCTCATCCAGACATTGCGTGAAAGGTGGGATCCAATAAGCCGCGCCTTATTGATGCCTTGGGGGCACATGGTGCCCAGCCTGGAAGATGTGGTCCGAATCACGGGCCTCAAAGTGGATGGCGAGGCGTTGATCGATATCACCTACTCTGATTACAGAGAGGCTGCTCAGAGGTTACTAGGGGCAGACCTGGACGATCGTAAGAACAGGTCAATAGCCAAGGCACCTATCATGGAGGCATTGGGGCTTACTGACGTTCATCCCCGTGATGATGAGTCTTTGGAAGAGTTCATGGAGAGGACTGAAAGAGGATGCCGCGCCGTCTACTATGTAGATGCGGGTAATTGGGAGAGATCCAATATGGATTTGAGGAGATTTCTCTTCTTCCTGTTGGGGAGGTTGCTACTGGGCTCGAAAGGAGACAGCATCCATTGCCGCTTCTTAGAATTCCTAGTACGCCTTGAGAAAGTGGGGCGATATGCCTGGGGAGTAGCCATGCTGGCGCATCTATTTACGGGTCTGTCTGAAAGGGCAGACCGAGAAATAACATTGAGTGGTTTCACGCCGTTCATCCAGGTACCTCCCTTCTCTCTTTTTTATTCATTTTTAATTTTTTTTGATGATGTTAACGACACATGATAGTGGTTAACATGAGCCCAGCCCCTCTAACCTACCAGTTGATGGTGTTAAGACGCGAGCTGCAAGAGTTCCCTACAGCGATGGTGGTTATTATTATTTCTTTTTTCACCCCTTTTTGTTTTGTTTTATCTCCCTTTTTTTTGACTAAACAGACGTGTGACCTGACCTAGGTGATCTGGAGACCTTATGCGGGCATGATCGACGCCAATCAGCCATGGGTCATAACGAGTCGTGCCCGGTTCGGACGCGACCTCTGGATCCACTGTCTGAATGAAATCGAGCCACTTCGGCTACGATTGGCCATGAGGACCTTAGGGCTCGCCCAGGAATGGGTGGACATGACTACAACACCACGTGTCGGGAGGAAGACACGTGGGCCGACGACCTCCGTTGATTGGCGAGTGCGGTTCCCCGAGCAATATGAAGACTGGCAACGGGGTGGCACACTCGTGGAGTCACATGCTCAAGACAGCGAGGATTATCTACGCCTCTATAAGGTGATGTACGCAGAGCGACTCCGACCCGAGGGGATTGTGGATGTGAACATATATTTTTATTTTTTCCTTTTTGTGTTTTTATATATATATATTTTATCTTTTCTTTTCTTTTTTTTGTTTTTTATCGTGTGTTAACCTATGCCCTGGCCATAGGATGCCCATGACACCATGATAGCGAACTTGTAAGCTCGCCTGATAGGCACGGAGCGACAATTACGTGATACTCGCGCAGCCTTGAGTTCTTCGGTAAGCCCGCATACACATGATCATAGACCAAGATTCCTGGTGCTAGGCCCTCAGTGCCACCTTATGTGTGTTGCAGCGTGCTCAACTCGACGCAGCCTCTTCAGCAATGGGTGCGGATGGTGTCTCTTCCAGTTTATGGATTCCACCTCTGAACTTGATCTGCTTCATGAGCAACTTGCTCGCGCTACGTAGAGAGCCGCGGAGGCAGAAGGGATGCTCTCGACACAGGTGAGAATTTCACCATTGAATTTCACTTATTCATGCCTTCACATATCTGAAATGGTGGTCATGGCAGATGAAAGAGGTGCAAAATGCACTTGCCCATGCCGCTCAGGGGGAAGCCAGAATAGCGGAGTTGGAGGAATAACTGCGGCGTCGTCCAGATGATGGCTCTTCTCGGAACGCCGTGGAGCTGAGGATCACCCTTCAGCTGGAAAGGGAGGACAGAAAGAGAGAACGTGCGGAGAGGGAAAGAGACACCGAAAGAGAGAGAGCCGACAGATCGACTGAGAGGGAGGAACGGAGGGCGATGGAGGCCCAATTATTTGAGCTCCGAACCAGCCTTGGTCTTGCTGAACAATGGCTAAGGGATGATGAAGAGCGTTACCAAAAAGTAACACGAGAGCGTGACTTCCATGTTAGTAGCTTCTTTGCTGCCCCCGTCGATTGACAGGGAGCAGAGATGGGAAGAGGAGCATAGAGCAGTAGAGGCACCGCCTCACATGGTTTGACAATACCCTCCAGGGCTCCTCGCCTGGAGAGTGGGGAGAGAGGTAATGCTGAGAGAGAGGACGGGATGCAATGCATAATTTCTGGAAGAAAATAAAGGAATGTTCGAGTTTTGTTTTTTGCCCTCTTTCCAGCATTCTTTTTTTTTGAACCCTGCACACATCGCTCAGTAAAAACAAGTCAGTTTCTCTGTTCTGACTTGGCCCCTTGCTCAATGAGTGGGTGATTATTTTGAAACTAGCCTTGTTAATGAGTCAAGGGGCCAAGTCTTTATCAATTAAGTAAAAGTAAAGATGATGAATGCAACACACAGGCACACAAATGTGAACGAAATTTAAAAATGAAATGTAGCACACATATGAGATCACACAGATGCAAATTGTTTGTTTGTTTTTGTTTTATTTGTTTTGTTTTGTCTTGTCTTTTTTTTATGTTTTGTTTGTTTGATTTTTTTTGTTTGTTTTGACATGAAGTACACTCATAATAACAATCGGCATGGTTCTTGGATCAGGGGTGTTTATACCGTTCTTAAATAGCTTAATACAGGGTTAACGTGCTCCACGATTTTTCCCACTCATGAACTCATCCGATGGCGTCTTCCGAGGCTGCTTTATCCTATCTCAGCCAATTTTTTTTGTTTTAGATTTGGCGTATTTTGTAACTAATGCCTGGTGACCATTCTTATGTCACCTGACCTTTATGAAGACGGGGTTTCTTACTAACCTCCCAGGCCTCCTATGTGCACATCTAGATTGATTTGGGCCCCTAGACTCCTCAAATGATAATCTTGTCGGTAAAGACTTAACCTGATGACAAACCGTCATGCCCTGCTTAGGCTCCCAGTCGCTTCCGACCGCAAGGAAACACCAAAAGAGTGTTCAAGATAAATGATTTGCCCGACCCGGGTCTATTTCCTCACAACTCTAGACGGTATAGGATGGAACACCTTGGAACCCTAACGGCCAACCACGCGACGCTGACCCGGAATCAGACACCGTCGCACCTGTTGGTGACGCGCTTGCATTGACCTAAGCCCGAGGTTAAAATAAGAAGCCATCAAGGTGGTAGATAGAGGTCTTGACCGGCTAGAAACACCGAGACTCCTTCGCGGCGATGACTTTTACTTTTTGAAGTAGACAAGTACATGTGTGTTTTTCTAAAATGAGGTCGCTTGCCTTAGTGGGGTGCGCCTTTCGAGATTTCCATTAAGCATTCATCTTTGAGGGGAGAAGGAAGAGTGCAGGGGGATAAACCTTCTGAGAGGATCGACAGAACCATTAACCCGACGAGCTAACAGGGACCTACTTGACCTTCCCTTTTTGGGCGACTTTGGACCAAACCTCGAACAGATTTACGTTGCCCCCTTTGTGGAATTTGGCCTTTGTTTTGAGGGATTTCGTTTGTTGAAATCAGGCACGGCCACGACCAGGCTTTTATTTGACTTTGATTTATCATTTTTTTTAGGGAGACATGATAATTTGGTATGTTGGAATCCCTCTTGTATGCCTGCGGGGACACTGCCCTCTTCTCATGCTCTGACTCGGGTTCGAGGAGATGAATCCTACTCTCGCCTTCAGGGTATTGTATTTCGGTTCCCTTATGCTCAGCGTTTTAAGGGCGCTGGCTATCTCATTGGGTCGAGAAAGAAGAGAACAAAGATTATGGCTTTCCTGGAGTCCTTCGAGTATAGCCCCACAATAAGCAACACTACCAACTTTCTTGGCTAAAACACATGTGTGTATGCGTGTTGCCTTCTTTTAATGGGCATAAGCTGATATGACCGGACAGAATCTCCACGGTTCTAGCAGACCAAGACCCGAGACCTACCGGACATGAATGGATCATATCCTAATATGAAGGATAGATGCAAAGACTTGACTACATGATGAACACCAGTCACTCTTTTTTTTTAAGCTTCCCTCGAGTTCTGCTTCGTTTAATCCTGAAAGCGAAGTGTGGGAGTACGCGCAGGTCAACCCTGAGTTAGACTACAAAGACCGAAGAGTGAATTTCCAACTCCGATGATCCTCATACCATGCCGATTGTTACACCTATCTAAGGGTAGTATTTCTTAAGATAAAGCACATTCAAGGGTGGGATAATTCGGTCCCCTCGGCATTGACTAGCTTGTAGGCGTTGTCAGGGTACACAGCCTGAACCACATATGGTCCTTCCCAATTAGGTTGGAGTTTAGAATGCGGCCCTCCAGGTTTTACAAAGATTCTTTTTACGACCATCTCACCGACTTTGAATTTCCTCTCAACGACCATCTTTCGGTAAAAGCGTGCGAGTCTATTTTGATAAACACGTGCATGCTCAGCAATGGCCAGCCGCTTCTCGTCTAAAAGTTCCAACTGAACAAGGAGTGAATCGCGACGTTCGTCGATGGGAAGTTCTTTGTCCAATTGTACCCGGAGAGAAGGAATCAGAATCTCATACGGGACTACCGCCTCATCCCATAAGTAAGGGCGAACGGAGTTTGCCCGGTGGGAGTACGGATTGTAGTGCGGTAGGCCCACAGAGCTTCGATAAGCTTTTCTAGCCAGTCTGAGAATTTACTAGACTCGCAAGTTTTCTTTATGATTTTGATCAATATTTTATTGGTGGCCTCTGCCTGGCCATTGCCTTGTGGGTAATAAGGTGATGAATGATGCAATATGATTGCGTACCTTTTGTAGGGGTCCTAAAGGTCTTGAGAAATGAACTATGGCCCATTGTCGGTAACGATTGTGCTTGGAATGTCGAACCTGCTCAGGATTTTCTTCATGATAAACTTGCAGACTGTTGACACCTTGATTTCCGCGTAAGCTTCGGCTTCGGCCCATTTGGTGAAGTACTCTGACACAGTGAGGATGAAGGATTTCTGCTTGGTGAGGGAGTTGGGATCACCTAGGGGACCAATGATGTCGAACGCCCACATGGAGAAAGGCCATGGTGAGGATATTGGATGAAGTGAGGAAGACGGGGAATGAATCTTATCGGCGTGAAGCTGACACTTGACACACCTACGGACATAGACAGCACAATCCTCTTCCATGGTGGGCCAGTAAAAGTCTTACCGAATGATCTTCTTAGCAAGCATTTGGCTATTTACATGGCCGCCGCACACACCTGAGTGTGCTTCCTCTACGTATTTCCAGATCTCATTATCATCAAGACATCTTAAAAGAACACCAGTCAGGCTTCTCTTATACAGTAGACCTCCAACCAACGTGTATTTCTGGGCCACCCTTCTTATGGCTTTCTTATCTTCTGCAGTGGCTTCTTCAGGATAAGACTAATCTTTACAATATTTGACAATTTCATAGAACCATGGTTTCTCCTCATCAGCCAGTTCTTCTTCAAATTCTGCCAACATGATTTCCCTCTTCTCAATAATTTCCCTCTCCCGAACCTTTCGTAAGACTCTTTCTTTGATTCTTAAAAGGTAAGGGTCTTGAACAGCAGGGATGAGACGCTTGTAGATAGTGATGGATTCATACCATATACCTAAAGGGAATCTAAAAGATGACGCCAAGGAGGTGAGGGCATCGGCCCGAATATTCTGTTCGTGAGGGACATGGACAAAGATCAGCTTGGTGAACAATTTGACATAAGCGGAGACCAGCTCCTGATAAGGCTTGAGCTTGGGATCAAGGGTGCGATATTTGGTAAGCACCTGGCGGAGAACAAGTTGACTATCACCCACGACTTACAATTCGGTGATATAAAAAGAATGGGCTAGTTCCAGGCCAGCTAGAAGAGCCTCATATTCAGCAATGTTGTTGGTGACTGGGAATGCGAGATGAAATGCCTCTGGGATGGTAACGCCTTCGAGCGTCAGAAGGACAATGCCAATACCCCTCCCTTGAGAATTCAGAGCTCCATCAAAATATAATGTCCACATTGGCTCGTCGGATTGGGTGATGGACATTAGTTCCTCATCTGGAAACTCTAATTGGACAGGATCGAACTTGGGGAGAGGATGGTGAGCGAGATGTTCGGCTATAGCATAGCCTTTAATTGCCTTTTGCTGGATATAGGTGATGTCAAACTGAGATAGGAAACTCTGCCAGCGTGCTAGCCTATCAGTTAGGACATATTTCTCCAGGAGAAACTTGATAGGGTTCATGCGAGCAATCAAATGGACTTCATGAGCCAGGAAGTAGTGCTTCAATTTCTGCACTACCCAAACGAGGGCAGCACATGTTTTCTCCATGGCTGTGTACTTCTGCTCACAGGGATTGAGGAGTTTGGACAAGTAATAGGTTACCCGCTCCTTGCCTTCTTCATCGGCTTGTGCGAGGACGGCTCCCACGAAGTCATCCAAGACTGAGATATAAAGGATCAGAGATTTTCCCGGCTTGGGTGGAATGAGAACGGGTGGATTAGCCAGGTATTCCTTTAACCCTTCAAAACCTTTCTGGCATTTAGAATCCCAATGGAATTCTACTCCTGGCTTAGTCAACTCGTAGAATGGTCTACACCTTTATGAGTACTGATACACAAACCGACGAATAAATTGCAACCTCCCAATTAAACCTCGAACTTCCCTCAAATTTTTGGGAGGCGACATATCCCTGATGGCCTTAGCTTTGTTGGGATCTATCTCAATCCCCCTTTTACTCATAATGAAACCCAGTAATTTGTCCGATGATACACCAAACACACGCTTCTTCGAATTCATTTTCAATTGGAACTCCCTTGATCTCTGCAATACCTTAGCCAAGACTTTCGGATGTTCTGCCCTAGTTCTTGATTTCACAAATAAATCATCCACATACACCTCCAGATATATATGCATTGTAGAGCCCCAAAATTTATAAAAGTAATTTCTAGTTATTTAAATAATATTCTGGAATTAATTGGGCTAAATAATCAATATAAGGCCAAGATTGTGTTAATCAATTAACCCAACCCACTTAACTGAAGTCCAAAAGGGTTTAGGACCTAGACCATTAGGTTTGGCCCATATTCTAGAAGGTATTTAAGCCTATCCACGGATATTAAGGATAAATACTAATAATATAAGATAATTATTTAGATAATTAATAAAAGAGTTTTTATAAATTGAAACTCTAAGCTACGATGACTGTAACGGTCTATCGTAAGACCGACACATCCATGTAACGCATGGGAACTCGACCGTTACATCCTGTTAGTTCCGTAAGTGAAGGGACTCATGAAAAGATTGGAACTTGATGTTCCTATCCACTATGGATCGACTTGGGAAGGATTGTAAAAACTCTAAGGACTCTTAGAGATTAGGATTTGATGAAATAAGGACTCTAAACTCGATCTAATCCTCAAACCCTAGCCTAAACTCTATAAATAGGGCGTAGTTCTGAACTGTGCGACCCTTACTTTTTGGGCGCAAGGAAGCAAGGTAAGGAGTCATTATCTCATGTAAGTTCTTTAGAATAATTTGTTTACAATACTTTAGACTAACTCCCCTCCGAATTTCACATCTTTAGATCAAGAGGGCGTGGAGTTAGAGCCTAAAGAAGTTGCTGAAAAAGTCACAAGAGAAGGAAGGGATCTAGGGCAAGGTTCTCAACCAAATTCAGAAACTACAGTCTAAGTAAGAGGTAGGTTATCTCATGAATGGTAAAAATAACATGATAGGACTAAAAGCCCTCTGGTTTGATTGAATTCCATGCATTATAGAGCATTGATTTCATGTTTTATTTGTTCTATGCACATCATGCACCTCTTAGCCAAATTAAGAAATTAAAACATGACTATTCATCTATTCATGATTACCTATGCATGTAGATGGCCTTACTTCGTTAACATGACTAGAAACTCATCATGTTTTGATAAAAGACATGATGTGAGTTGATCTCTTAGTTTCTATGATTATTTTCTGTTAGCAGATATTGTAACGCACTAGCATAGGACCGTCACTTTCATGTAACGGCCCTACTACAGACCGTTACAAACACTGTAGTATTTGAATTGCACGGATGTTTCTAACGCGCTTGGACAGACGCGTTACATTCAAGTAACGGCTTGATCATGACCGTCACTTTCACTATGACGCCCCCTCTTAAGACCGTTATATCCTGCGTTCTGTCAACCCTAAGACAGAAAATAACTTGCCAATATTATTTATTGATTAAGCATAGTTACTTAATTTTTAACCTGATTACATGATTTTTAGGATATCTGATTGTGCATGATAGGTATTGCATGTTTTGATATTTTAATGATATTTTAAGGATATGTTAATTTCATGCCAAAATTCTATAGTTTTGTACTATAAAGCATGACTTTTTAACATTGTATTGATGGAGTTTTTATCATGATGTTCACATTGATTATACATATCTCTCTTTGTCAATAGAGTCAATTCTATACGTACATGGCACATATTCCGGTATGTTGTCATTAGTTCACACTTTGCACTATAGGAACACAATCTTGGACATGAGGACCTCTCTATTGGATATTCCTTCTAATGGACTAGGAAATCATTGTTTCAAGGCCTCCGTAATTCTCCGCGAGCCTGGGATTCCCACTAGGACGCCGAGTTGGTTATACCAATGAAAGCCCATTAATTAGAACACTCTATCGTGGTTTTGATTCTTGAAATGTAACGGCCTTGAACTGGACCGTCAGGCTCACGTAACGGCCCAGTGCCAGACCGTCACATTCCTCTGAGTCTATTTTTATCCTTCTGGACTCGGATCACTGTAACGGCCTATTACTGGCGCGTTAAATAATGTAACGGCCCAGCAAATGACCGTTACATAGCTTGTTTATGTTAACCCAAGGTTTGACCAAGGGTTGATATTCCAATGATTCTAGACAAACCTTGATGATCTAGAACTTGTCATATTGCTTAAATTGATCTAAAAGAAATGGAAGTTAAGGAAAATACCGTTATGCTGTCGATTTATTTCTATGAGCATGACATTATTTAAAGTCTATGTCTTGACTCCTACATTCTTATGTTGAAGCATTCATTCATTGATTTTAGTTATCATGAAATTATTGGAAGTGCTATATTCTTGGCCATACGTTACTGTTATACTGCATGGAAGTAGTTTAATTTATAACTGAAGATGCGATCGAGCACTGATTGTGTTCAAGGGCTCTATGCTAGTCCCCTCGGCTGATTGCCGGAAACATACTATTTTATAAACCATGGGGTATGATGCTACTGGCGTCGCATTACGCTGGGAGTACTATTTCTATAAATAAGTGAAGATCCACGGCACAACATGACATTCTTGCTTGATATTCCACAGAAATTCACGAAGCACTTGCTCTTAAGCATAAGATGCTAAAGTGAGGAATATGTGGCTTGCTAGTACAATCTCGTTACATTCTTGTTCATGGAAGGCCAATATCATGTTCTTGTTATATTCTTGCTAGCTCATTCTTGATCATTCTATCTTACATGGTTATCTTGTTTCTATTGATTTGATCGCATGATTGATTCGCATTCACATGATTTTACCTTATTTCTTTAGAGCTAAAATGATAATTACTTAAATAGTGCCTTCATATTGATGCGAAGATACCTACTGGGCAAGTGTGCTCATGACCTATTTTCCAATATTTTTCAAGAGATGGAAATTGTTCGGATTCAGATTATTCCAGTAGCGGATCCGAGAGCGATTAAAGATGAGTGAAGACTTAGGAAGTCTATAATGTCTAGATTGAGTCAATGTAATTTTCCTATTTCTTGAGTCTAGTAGAATGGAAATCAAATTAGTGATTGTATCTTGAATATTGAGCATTATGAAATAAAGTTGAAGTTTGATTAAAATCTTGTGCAATTGCATTTACTTGTGTGATTGTCTTGCGCTCTGATTGATTCTTGCTTACAAGAGGCTTACCATGCCGGCTATTCGCGCTCCCCGAGCAAGTCTTCCGCTATAATAAAGGCTCGGGGCGTGACATGCATCATGTCATGAAATATGGCCATCATAGCTCTTTGGTAAGTAGCTCCAGCATTCTTTAACCCAAACGGCATGACCACATAACAATATGTTCCCCAATGTGTAGTGAATGACGTCTTCTCCTGATCCTCTTCTGCCAAACGAATTTGATTATATCCCGAAAATCCATCCATAAATGAGAGAGTTTCATAGCCTGTCGTGTTATCGATTAACACATCAATGTGAGGCAAGGGAAAATCATCCTTTGGACACGCGCGGTTAAGGTCCCGGAAGTCGATGCAAATCCCGACTCTCCCATCCTTCTTCATGACCGGGATAATGTTCGCCACCCATTGAGGATAAATGACGACTCTAATAAACCTGACTTTGTGGAGCTTGTCGACCTCTTCTTTCATTTTCAAAGCCATCTGAGGGTGGAAACGCCTTAACCTTTATTTTACCGAGACGGACCCTGGTTTTAAAGTTAAGCGGTGTTCGACCAAGGTGGAATCCAAATCCGACATATCCTCATAGCTCCATGCAAACGTGCCCTTATACTCCTTGAGAACTTCAATTAATGTCTCTTCTTCAGATGATGGCAAATTATTACTTATGAGGACGATCCTAGAGTCTTCCTCAGTTCTCAAGTTGACTTCTTTGGTAGACTCTTCTACGGCGGCTGACGGCTTGTCAAATCTCCTCATCCTACTAGCATATGCGCCAGCCGCATCCTCATATTCCTCATCCTCTTCTTCAATAGGGCATTCTTCATCTGTGATATCGTAGACTCCATACCCTTCATCAATTGTGCAATTCTCCTCACAATCTATCTCTGATAGTTGGATGAGATTTTCTAGCAATTGAGGAATGGATAGGCACGCTCGACACCTACTGGCTAGATCTAGAAGGAATCGATGAAGGATCTGCTTACCCTTGGATTTCTTTTTGGGTACTACCCTTGACCCATTATTCCTAGGTTGATTGAGCTATCCTACGGAAGAAGAATAAGCTGAAGAAGATGCCGAAGAATGGACAGGGAAGGACCCATCAGAGGAGGGATAGAAAAGGTCGCTCATAGGACCTTGGATGAGTGGCCCGTAGGTCGGGATACACTCGTGGGAGATGTAGGAGGTTTCCTCAATGAAGATGTGTTGTTGAAGAGTTTAAAAACTGATGTTTTTTTTTCATTTTCATTTTTGATGACAAAGCAATGAAAAGAAATCGGAGGATGGAGAAAAGTGGTTATGGCTAAAGGATTGGGAGGCTCATAGAGCAGATCATGATTGAAAATCTGGCGCGGGTTGATAAACCTGCGTAGGTATGTAAGTAGAGAAGGGGACCTGGGAAGATCGTCAGACAACCGTCTGGCCCAAGAAGAAGACAGCAACGAGGGCTGAGACGAATGAATTGAGAAGATGATGACTAATGAGCCGTCGATGGTAAAGTGGATAATGGATGAAGATCCGTCGATGGCACAGTCCTCATGGCGAGGATGGTTCGGAACTCTGGTAACAGTAGTGATATCCCTGGCATTTCAGAGATCAATGGCGGCCCTTCCAGCTGTGGAGGCGAGAACATTCTTTCTAGTGCGATGGAAATATCTTGTATGTCAAACCATTTTCTCCATTCACATTCCGGATCTTCGATCTTGCCTCTCTTAGTAGCCCTTGAACATTTTTCAGCCAAGTATACAACATGCGATCTCCCATGTGTTTCTTGCGGGTAATCCCCCATTTGAACAACGGGCCCCTTCTTGAAGTGAGAGGATAGGGTCCATGTGAGGGGTTTCCCATCTACCTCGAGCGGTCCTTCAAAACCTAGGCCAAACTTACGGCTCAACCTTATTTTCTTTGGCGGTTTCAGCCTTCCTTGTAATTACACGTCCAAGCCTTTGCCCTGTTGATAGCCTATATTCCTCATAATTGTAGACACGCTAAAATTGATATTACTGTGAGTACATCTCATATTGTCTCATAATATCCCAATCTGACCCTCAAATTGACCTTGTTTAAGTGATTTTTCCTTCTTTTCTTGGATTTCTCACTTTTTTTACTTTTTTCTATTTTTTCCTATTTTTTTGGATTTTCTGGGTATTTTCCTCAATTTTTCTAGATTTTTTAAGAATTAGCGACAAGGGGGGAGATGCCATTTCAAAAATAAAAATAAAAATAATAAAATATAAAATGAAATGACGTCTCTTTGGGGTGACTTCATTTAAATCGAGCATGGGTTTCAGTTATATCCCGTTCGCTAATTCTTTTGCCATTTCCGAGGTATTTTGGTGGTCTTTCGGGTTCTAGAAAAATGTGGAAAAAATATATTCGGAATCGTCTCAATCAGAAGCACCTTCACCAGAAAAATCAGAAAATAAAAAAATTATAAAAGAATTAGCGACATAGGGGGTGGGCGCTATTTAAAAATAATAAAAAATAACAAAAGGAAATGACGACAGTGCAAAGAGGCGTCCATTCCATTTGGGAATATTTTATTATATTTCTGTAGCCTATTCAGGAGGGATTTTGGTGACTTTTCGGGTTTCAAAAAAATACGAAAAAATAGGAATTGGAATTAGCTCAGTTCGATGTATGTTCACCAAAAAAAATGAGAAAATAATAATAATAAATAAAAAATAGCCTTTTCTAAAAATCATGGCAATTGACGCCCTACAGAGGGTCGTCATTTATTTTGAATAGCGACACTTTGGAGGTCGTTATTTCAAATAACGACCGCTTAAAGGGCCGTCATTTCTTTTTGGCATTTTTCTCCTTTTTTAATTAACGACACTCGAGAAGTCGTTATTTCAAATAATGACAGCGTGAAGAGTCGTCATCTTTCAGGTTTCCAAAACTGTGCCGAAACACGTTCTTTCTCCACTTTAAGCCCTTTTCCGCTTCGGAAAGGACTATAATGGCTTTCCATGGCTGGGAGAATTCCTTCTAATATTTATCTCCTATTAAAATCGGGCTATCCTAATTTTATTCGGATGAAAACCCATGCACTCTTCCCTATAAAAGGAGCCCTGCGGCTCTTGCTCTAGGAGGCCAACTTCACACAAAAGGGGAGGTGCTGCCCAATTAACAGCTTGAGGAGGGAGTACTCCTGCGCGTTATTACTCCATCTCACAGAGTCTTCTTCCTGAATGCTCATCCGAAGCTACTACAGGAGAAACATCCCAGGCTCCTTCCTTCTCTATTCTTATCTTCTTTAGCTGCATGCATGCATTGTGCCCCCCTTTATTTTAGTTTCTCTCCTTCTCAACTACGTTGAGATAACTCCCCTAGTGCAACACTTGCACACACACCATTAATTTCATTCATATCATCATCCTTTTATCCCACCCTTTGCATGGGGTTTAAAGGGCCAGCGCCCAACAGGTGTGTCATCCTCTGTATGTTCACGTCATGCATATTGATTTGGGATTGATACTACGCGCTTAGTTTGATAATCCATATTTTATTCTGTTGGTTGTTCTATCTTGCAATGGTAATCTAAAAAGAGACTCTCTCCATCGGCCGGCCGATAGGACGAGAAGGAAGTCAACTCACAATCTCTCCCGCATCCTTTTGAGGTATTTATATTCGCGATCCCTCCATTATTTATTGATTATATCATTTGAGGCCCGCGGTCTCTGGCGATCACCCTCAAAAATTGCATCCACGTATGCCCCCTTTTCCCCCTTTCTCACATTTTATCACATATGCTTTTTATTATTTTTTTAGTGGATTTTTAATTAGATCTACAAATTGGCGATCACTGTGGGACGTCCTTGTGTTTTTCTTTGATTACCCTCTCCGTTAGGCACCCACGTGTGCCCCTCCTATTTTGCACCCACGGTGCACCTCCTCAAGTGATCCACGTATCACTTCCTTTTCTCCCAAGTGATTGATAATTTATAGATTTATTCAAAATTCCACTTCTGTTATCCTTTATAAAAAAAAGAATGAGCGCCCACCTTAACATACGTTGATTCCTTGTGACAAATTCCTCACTCTGTTGCATAGCATATTAGTTGCATTCATCTGTTACATATTAAATATGTGATATCTAGTGTTTTCCTGTTATAGCATCGTGGCACTTCATATGTGATATCTAGTGTTTTCTTGTTAAATATGTGACATCTAGTGTTAGTTGCATTCATCTGTTGCATAGCATATATCATCGTGGCACTTCATATGTGATGCATATCTAGTGTTTTCCTATGGCATTAGTTGCATGTCATACCCCTGTTGCATTGTCTCTCCCTTGCACTTCTGACATCTCACTGGGATTTCACAGAGGCGTTGCACATTCTGTTATTCTATTTTGTTTTGTGCATTGCCATTGTTCATTCTATTATCTACTGCATCCGCATTCGTTCTGTCCTTTCACATTAGCATTCATTCTTTTGGCATCAGAGATTTGCATTCATGTCATTGTTCATTAATTAGTTTTTGTGATTATTCTGTTTTGCATGCAATATTCATACATGCATCATTCTGCGTGATTTTTCTTTTCTTTTGCATTAGCTTGCATTACAAGAGCATCGTTGGTTTGGGAGACCTCCTCTCCATACACTTATAGGAGCCTTACCCTTTCTTGGTTAAGGAAGGACCCTCCATTGAGCACTCCGTCTCTTTGAATTGGAATCTCCTAAACCAAGGCCTCCATAAGTCCTTGCACCCGTGGATTCCCTCATGGACGCTTGGGCAGGTTGTACCTTCAAAGTTCCCGGGTTTAGTTGGCCTATGCATGGTGAGAGAGTGAACCTAGTTGACATTGAAGCAAAATCATATTGAAACTAGGTTCCTACCTTGTGTGACTTATATCACATTTTTCAAAAATCACCTAATTCACCAAGGTTTAAGTCAAAATAAAAGCAAGCATAAACATCCCAACTTGATTGATATCTTTGCAACATTGCTTTGATTGGTTGAATTGTTTGCTTGCATGATGTTTACTCTTGATAACAAAACCATCATGTCTAATCAATCATATATTCATGAGGATGATAAACCTAGCATATCTTATAATCTTCAAGCTTATAAGTCTCACCACGATCTTTCTAAGGGACCGCGTCCTCATTTTTATGATATTGCCCGACCCATGGGCAATTTCCAATCTCATGGTCCCTCGCATTCATTGCACGCCACTACTCCCTCGGGATCATCTCCTCCCAATGATGAGAAGGTTTCCCAAGTCATCCGTACATTAGATCATCTCACCCCTCAACAAATCCAAGCCTTTAAGGCTATTGTTGAGGGCACATCTTCTTCTCATCCTCCCTCCAATCCCACAAGGGTGGCCCATCACCCACCTCCTTCCATTCATACCCGGGTGGCCCATCACCCACCTCCCTCTCTTATTCACGCTCCCGTTTACACTCCCGTTTGGGAAGTCCATCCACCTTCCTCTATACATACCCCTCTTCGGGTGATTCATCACCCGCCTCCTTCTATTCCTCCTCCTTCATGGCCCTAAAGTCCACATGCGTCTTGTAACCCGGTCCGTCCGGGTCCTTTTGTAGGCCGGCCCATTAACCCTTCTCCACGGCCTTCATATCAAGCTGCCCCTCCAAGACAATCATGCCAACCCTCCACTTTGTAAGTTACACCCTTCCAGCAAACTCTCTTTGATAAAATTGCTTCAATGGAGGAACAACTCAAGAGGGTCACAAGCCCGCGGCCCGCTTCTTCTCCTCCTCCTCCTCAAATCAATCCTCTTCGCGATTTTATGAATAATATCACCAAGATGGAAAAGGATTGGAAGGAGAGGAGAGATAATGGCATTATAGATTCAAGTAAGCAAGATTTCGATGATCAAGTGGACGTCGTCCGCCCTCCACCAATTCACCATGTTCATCACTCATTAAGCCCTCCGCCTTCGCCCCCGCCTGCATATTTACCTCCACAAAATCCTCCACCACCCATTATTACGCCTCCACCATGGCATCCACTTGATTTTGGTCATTATAAAGATTTGGAGACGGCATATGAAGATGATGAAGTTCCTCCGAAGGCACCCATTCCGAGTTTCCTTCGTTTCCCACTCCCTCCATTGCCGCCCGATGAGCTCCCTGCTCAGGATGATGCCACCGTCCCTAACCCTGTCTATGAAACCTCTTGGTGTTACGATGATGGGTCGATACTCCAATCACCCACGCCGGCTCACCATGACCCTTCCATTATCTCCAATCCTTCACGCATCACCAAAATTTGGCGTTTTCTACGAACCAAACCCACCACACCTTTAACCTCCACTAAGCCATCCACGCTTACCTCTACACCATTAGCCTCCAATCCACCGGCCTCCGCCAAACCTTCCATTAAACCTTTTCCCAAACCAAATAACACCCCATTGCCGCCATCTCGGCCCTCCACTATCCTTATAACCCCAAAGCCCGTATTTACCAACCCTTCACCTTTACCCATGGCTGATCCTGAGCAGGATTCATCTATTTTTGCACTTGAGCCAATCTCGTTCGCTTCCGAGCAAGGGGAGAAGCCCAACATGTTTCAACCTCTGCCTCCACTTACCCTCCTGCCGACGCTCTCCATTACACCTCCATTACTCATCAAGCTTACCGCTTCCATCTCGCCATCCATTACCACTCGGAGTGGGTGTATTTCTATGAGTATTTATGCCAAGGATATTCAAGAGCCATGCAAGAAGGATTTGGCCTCGATTATGTCATTCAAAGTTCAAGATGTTATTTGTCGGATGCCGATCAATGTTCTTGTGTCGGGCACATTTGAGAAGTCTCCATTAACGCTCATTAAGAAAAATTCTTCCAAGTTAATGCCAAATCGGCCTTTTACCATTGTCACCTTGTTCGTTGGTCGATACTCTTTTAATGCTCTCATTACCCCTCGATCCATCATTATACGACTTCCTAAGGGGCCCACTTCTTGCATCACTATAACATATTCTTCTAATAAGAGCTCATGGGCGCTATTTCCGTCCATTAAGCCGTTCGGCCGGGCTTCTTGCTTGCCATGGAGGGGTGGGCATCCTTTCGCTAAAGGGATTTCCACCAATTCATTCACTCCTTATTCTGTTCCATCCACATTTTCTCTCTACGGGACACTCCATGGGTGAGGAGGAGGATCTTACCCTCTCATTCCATGCATTCTCTGCATTCTTTGCATATCATGCATTTCATGCATCCCTTACAACCATCATATGGCATTTACATGCATTTGCATTTCTTCCTTCCCGTGTTTCCAAACCCGTATCTTCCCTGCCTTCCGGAACCTCCGGACCCTCCATATCTTCCACCTCCAAAACTTCGGACTTATCTTTCCTCCCTGGGCATCGTGTCCCATGGTGTTTTCTTCCACAGGAACCTCTGAATTTCTTATCTCCACTCCTAGGGCATCGCGTCCCTTCTTTTGCTATCCCTCCGGAACCTCCGGACTTATCTGATTACCCAGGGCACCGCGTCCCTCAGCATTTCCTTCCTCCGGAACCTCCGAATTCCCCAGGGCATTGCGCCCCTTTTCATCTTCCACCTCCGGAACCTCTGGGCTTATCTGATTACCCAAGGCACCGTGTCCCTCGGCATTTCCTTCCTCCTGAACCCCCGGATCCTATAACTCTCTCTTCTTATTTTTCTCAGGATTCCTCATCCTATCTCCCCTACGATTTCCCAGGGCATCGCGCCCATCTCTATCTTCCTCCTCCGGAACCTCTGGACCTTCCTCTTTAGGCGTCGTGCCCCTTCACACCTCCATATCAGGATCCTCCAGATTTCTCTCCCGTCCTTCCAAGGCATCGCGCCCTTTTACACCTTCCTCCTCCGGAACTTCCGAATTTCTTATCACTCTTCCTAGGGCATTGCGTCCCTTCTTACGCTATTCCTCCAGAACCCCCAGATCCTATAACTCTCTCTTCTTATTTAACTCCGGGTCCTCTTACACTTGTCGGGCATTGCGCCTTCCTTCTCCACATCCTTCCGAAACCTCGGGATCTCTTACCCCATTCCTCGATTCTTTCTGGGCATCGCGCCCCTTCTCATTTTATCCCTCTGGAGCCTTCGGATCCCCTATCTTTCTTCCAATTAGTCCTCCTACTCTTCCAGGACATTGCATCCTTCATTCTTTTCTTCCTCTTCAATCATCTTTTTCCATACCTTTTCCTAGGACATCGCGTCCCTCGGGATTTTCCTCCTCCGGAACCTCCGGATGATTCCTACCTGCATCATGATTTTCCTCCTCTCTTGCTTCCGGAACCTCCGGATCCGCCTATTTCCATCTATCAATTTCTTCTCCTAATTCCTCCCAATCATGGGTCCGACCCAACTTCTTCCACATCCACTACTTTGGGCATCTGCCCGTTCTCCCACTGCTTTCGAGGCTTTAGTCCTCACTCCACTTCTTGATTTCCCTTTCATTCTGTAGACCTTTCATGTGATCAGGGTCTCTGCACTTTAGTGAGGGAGTTCTAGCCCTCGCCTCTCTTTCTTTTCATCCTTATTCGTCTGAGTCTAGTCTTGATACCACTCCTTCTTGTTAAGCCACTTCAAACCTTGGCATCCAATCCTTTTATCTGCCATTTGAGAACAATCTCACGATGATCAAGATCACCTCCGGCGGTTGCTGCTTCATAAGGTTGCAAGGTAATATTTTTGCACAAGATTTGCATTCAATATCTTTCGCGCACGGTTTTCGAAATAAAGTGCTTCTTAACATGATTAAAAGTGGTATTTTAAGCCTTTATCCTAGGTCTTTATCTTTATTGAATTTCTTATTTTTTAAAAAATAAAAAAAAGAAAAAAAAGAGTCTTTAGGCTTGATATGCAGCACTTTGGTTAATAAGAACCCCGCGTTGGGAGTTTGACTTTCTCTCCCCGCTTGTTAAGGGCAACCCTTAGCTGGGCACTCCACACACTTCACGGCGTCCTTAGCCGGCTCCTTTGGTAAAACACCGTTACTGTTTTGGCCATGCCATGAGTATATCTGAAAGTCTTTTCTCTTCTTTACTCGGTCGAATGCAGGTGCAAGAGGTTGACGGGTGAGATAACCAACCTAAGTACTCCCCAATACGAGAGAAGTCTCAAATAGGGGCAGTCTTGACCCAAAATAAAGTAAATTTGCATGATACATCTAGCCAAAAAATGGCTATTATGAAAATCAAGCCAAAATTTTGATAAACTCAAAATTATGAATTATGACATGTCAAGAGAGGCAAAGTCCCCACAGGGAAAACCCTGGTCGTATGCATGTCAAGGGTCTAAAAATCAAAGGCACAAAGTCCCAGCGCAACAGACTATCTCTTTGAGGGGTAATATCTTGGAAGGAATTCAAGTCCCGATATCTCCCATCCTGCATAAAGCTTATCTCCAATTGTTCTTCTCTTCTCCCTCTAAGACTGAATGTTTCTCGAGTATGGCCTTGGTAGGGGCACCGTTAACCATGAGCAGTCGGCTGTAGGGCGCCACCTTTAAATGTACGCCCGACTTTGGGTAGTTTTTTAGCGAAAGGGGAAGGAACGAGGACCCCTAGCCAGTGGTTTAAACATCCCTCTGATGCTGTATTAGCAAAGTCTAAGTTAAAATGCAAACAAAATTCAAAATTCAAAAAAAATCATACATTTTCCAAAGTTCGTAAAAATTAAAAACTTTCCAAAAACTCATAAAAGTTTGCATATTTCATTTTCAAAAAATAAATCAAAAAAAAACTATTTTCAAATAATGTCCGCTCATGAGGGCGCCATTCCCATAATCAGCAGTAACTGTCCGGTCATCATTCGCATTTCTTCACCGCTGGCTCACATGCATTTCGATGCACATTTGCATAGGTCTAAGCGTCCATTCAAGGTCTAAGCATTTCAATGTCTAACCATTCCAAGGTCTGTGCATTTCAATGTTTAACCATTCTAACGTCTGTGCATTCTAAGTCCAACATCTGTGCATTCAAGTGCAACGTCTGTGCATTCTAAGTACAACGTTTGTGCATTCTAGTCCAACATCTGTGCATTCTAAGTCCAAGGTCTGTGCATTCTAAGCCCAAGGTCTAACCAATGCCAAGGTCTAAGCAATGCATAAGCCTAAGCATACAAGTCTGTGCAATCCAAGTCCATACACACCCCAAAGTCTAACCATTCACAAGTCTAAGCATACAAGTCTGTGCAATCCAAGTCCATACACACCCCAAAGTCTAACCATTCACAAGGTCTAAGCATCATCCCACGTCCACGCACCATCCCACGTCTAAGCATCATCCCACGTCCAAGCATCATCCAAAGTCCATACACACCCCAAGGTCTAAGCATTTCACCCAAAGTCTGAGCATATCCCATCCAAAGTCTGAGCATATTCCACCCCACGTCGGTGCAGTCCCCACGTCTGTGCATAATTCCAACCATTCCATCCCAAGTCTAACCATCCCACAGATGTCACCAAATTTTTTTTAAATATTTTCAAAATCCATAAAAATTGAATATTTTCAAAATCTATAGAAATTGAATATTTTCAAAATTTATAAAAAATAAATATTTTCAAAATCCAAAAAAAATTAGAATATTTTCAAAAAAATCCAAAAAAAATGAATATTTCTCAAAATACAACAAAAATTCAAATATTCTCAAAATCCATAAAAAATTGAATACTCTCCAAAAATAAAAAAATGTATTGTATTTTTTTTGCAGGGATAACCTTTTTACAAGGACCAAGAACACGGAATGAGTCCTCTTCATTCATTGCTATCAATCTTTTGATTCTTCCCAATATTCTCATGATATGTCACCGTGGGCATTTCGATTGTCATCTCTCCATCATTTTGAGCAATTCATTTCAATCTGGTCATCCCTGCCACTTGGGGTATCACTCTGATTATTCACGTCAATCTGATTATCTCTGCTGCTCTGCGCATCACCTCAATCATTCAAGAGCCAGCTTCTCTGACTATTCCTGTTAGCTTTGCTAAACCATTATGACATCATCCTGATCTTTTATGCATAAATCTTCTGATTTGCCAAGATTGTCATCCTCATGACGACATTGAACAAAAATACTTGGAATGCTCTCCTACTTTACGGCTTTATATATGATGCTTTCCATAATGCTTTTCAATGCTAGGCAATGTTGTTGAATGTTTCAATTATGCTTTCATGCTTAAACTGTTTTCATTACTTTATGCATCTTTATATCTTGGCTAATCAATTTTGAGCGCAGGATAAGAAGCTTTCTTTGGTCCCACCGACTGGGCATCATCATCCAAGTCCCACGATGACTGTGTTCCCTTCTCAATTCCCTCATGCTTATTGCTATCACCATCTTCCCTATATGCATTTTACTATATGTTACGTACGTTATTAGATTATATCAAGGACCTGGTGGCTGGTAAATCTGGAATTTGAGTTCCCCTTCATCAAAAATAATGATGATTCCAGAGGAATCTTAGTCACACGGATAGGCCGTTGAGCCATCCAAGACTGGGGATGACGGTTCCCTTTTCGCGGGATGGTGCGCGGATAAATGGGTTTCGGCTTAGTATCAGCTCGCGAAATCAGCTTCTTGACTCAGTCTTGACAGCTTAGCAATATTATCCTTGATTACTTGCTATTTTCATTTGTTTTAAAATTTTCCTTTAAACCCAGCATGCATTCATATAGGACTTTGAATCAACTTTGAAAAATCATTCTGATAAGTTGATTTTGAGAGTCAAATTGCTCTTAATCTTTCCAGATATGAGATATTCATTGCCGAAATTGAATCCTCAATTCGTTTTTGTCGCTGTTTTGGGTCATTTTCTCGAAAGCTCTTTGTTTAGATTTCTATCCTTTATTTTCACTCTCTTTTTCCTTAGATCCGCCTTGGCTGTAGCACCTCCACATTGGCTGGTAATCGCTCTCCAATGGTGAAACCTATAGGTTTGTGACTTGGGGTACTTCTACCGCGCTGGAAGTTGATCGTCTTCTTTTATCTCCCCCGTGCCCGCGTGCACATTCGCTCCCTCTTTTATCCAAACATTGTTGATTTCATTGAATTTTCCAAGATTGCTTCATATCGAGCTTTGTGATTTAATTCTCATCAGGTGATGTTGATTGCGTGTCTCATCACATTTTGGCATCTACTTTTCAGTTCACTCTATTCTTTGTAAAGTAGACGCCAAGGCGGGACAGCTGTAGACACGCTAAAATTGACATTATTGTGAGCACATCTCATATTACCTCATAATACCCCAATTTGACCCTCAAATTGACCTTGTTTGAGTGGTTTTTCCTTCTTTTCTTGGATTTCTCACTTTTTTATACTTTTTTCTATTTTTTTCGGATTTTCTGGGTATTTTTCTCAATTTTATGGATTTTTTAAAAATTAGCAACAAGGGGGGAGATGCCATTTCAAAAATAAAAATAAAAATAAAAAAATAAAATAAAATGACGCCTCTTTGAGGTGACTTCATTTAAATCGAGAATGAGTTTCAGTTATATCTCGTTCGCTAATTCTTTTGCCCTTTCCGAGGTATTTTGGTGGTCTTTCGGGTTCCAGAAAAATGTGGAAAAAATATATTCGGAATCGTCTCAACCAGAAGCACCTTCACCAGGAAAATCAGAAAATTGAAAAAGAATTAACGACATAGGGGATGGGCGCTATTTAAAAATAATAAAAAATAACAAAAGGAAATGACGACGGCGCAAAGAGCCATTCCATTTGGGAATATTTTATTATATTTCTGTAGCCCATTCAGGAGGGGTTTTGGTGGCTTTTTGGGTTTAATAAAAATACGAAAAAATAGGAATTAGAATCAACTCAGTCAAGTGCACGTTCACCAAAAAAATGAAAAAATAATAATAAGAAATAAAAAATGACCTTTTCTGAAAATCATGGCAATTGATGCCCTGCAGAAGGTCATCATTTATTTTGAATAGCGACACTTTGGAGGTCGTTATTTCAAATAACGACCGCTTAAAGGGCCGTCATTTCTTTTTGGCATTTTTCTCCTCTTTTTGATTAACGACACTCGAGAAGTCGTTATTTCAAATAACGACAGCGTGAAGAGTCGTCATCTTTCAGGTTTCCAAAACTGTGCCGAAACCCGTTCTTTCTCCACTTTGAGCCCTTTTTCGCTTTGAAAAGGGCTTTAATGGCTTTCCATGGCTGGGAGAATTCCTTCCAATGTTTATCTCCTACTAAAACCGGGCTATCCTAATTTTATTCGGATTAAAACCCATGCACTCTTTTCTATAAAAGGAGCCCTGCGGCTCTTGCTCTAGGAGGCCAACTTCACACAGAAGGGGAGGTGCTGCCCAATTAACGGCTTGAGGAGGGAGTACTCCTGCGCGTTATTACTCCATCTCACAGAGTCTTCTTCCTGAATGCTCATCCGAAGCTACTACAGAAGAAACATCCCAGGCTCCTTCCTTCTCTATTCTTAATTCTCTATTCTTATCTTCTTTAGCTGCATGCATGCATTGAGCCCCCCTTTATTTTAGTTTCTCTCCTTCTCAACTACGTTGAGATAACTCCCCCAGTGCAACACTTTCACACACACCATTAATTTCATTCATATCATCATCCTTTTATCCCACCCTTTGCATGGGGTTTAAAGGGCCAGCGCCCAACAGGTGTGTCATCCTCAGTATGTTCACGTCAAGCATATTTATTTGGGATTGATACTACGCGCTTAGTTTGCTAATCCATATTTTATTCTGTTGGTTGTTCTATCTTGCAAGGGTAATCTAAAAAGAGACTCTCTCCATCGGCCGACCGATAGGATGAGAAGGAAGTCAACTCACAATCTCCCCCGCATCCTTTTGAGGTATTTATATTCGCGATCCCTCCATTATTTATTGATTATATCATTTGAGGCCCGCGGTCTCTGGCGATCACCCTAAAAAATTGCATCCACGTATGCCCCCTTTTCCCCCTTTCCCACATTTTATCACATATGCTTTTTATTATTTTTTTAGTGGATTTTTAATTAGATCTACAGTATTCTCCCATCCTTTAGAATGAAAAGGGAGACGTGACGTTGGTACCGAAAGCGGCTTCTTTGGTGTTAACGGAATGCGGGATGGGTCGTACACATCCAACAGTGACAATATGGGCCGATGAGACGGCCAAATAGAGGGCAGAGAGGTATTAATAGCATCCATTGTATGAAGGACAGGTGTACTGATCACTTTAATAATCCTCTCATTGTACGAAAACTTTAGGCATTGGTGGTTGGTGGAAGGCACAACATCCATGACTTCAATATAGTGGTGGCCCAGTATAGCCTTGAATGTGGGATCCATATCAAGGACATGGAATTCGTAGAGACTGACGCAGGGCCTAACTCTGCCTTCAGGATAATCATCCCCTGTGGTGGCCCTTTGCTATTATCATAAGCTGTGACTGTGATTGAAGAAGGTCTTATCTGTTTCTCACCGACCCCACACAACTGAAGGGTGCTCATGGAGATCACATTTATAGATGCACCCGTGTCCACCAAGCACGGGTTTATGGACACTCCATTGATTTTTATCGAAACACACAATGCATATTTGATTTTTATCGAAACACACAATGCATATTTTCAAGCTTCCTTGGGGGCGAGCTCGTGGTTGTGGAACATAATGGCCGGCTGTGTGTCCGTCGGCGTCAGAACGGCCGAAATCTTCTCTACATTGAGGTCCTCATTCACCATGACCCTTTGAAGATATTCCATTATGGCTGCCTGATGGGACGTGGATCTCTGAAGCAGCTCAAGGATGGAGATCCGAGCGGGCGTCTTGTCTAGGTGTTTTAACAAATCATACTTTGTTCCAAGGATGGATTTTTCTGGCTGCTCTCCATTGTCTTTCTCTGGCTGAGACTGCTCGGAGTCCTGACTGTTCTGGGGAAAAACCCGGTGAAAAATTCTTCCACTCCGAAGCACCATTGCTTGCGGCTTTTGCACCTCTATGGGGTTAGATGTGGGTTTTAGCAGGGGTTTGTGGGGTAGTGGCGGAGGAATGGTTGGTGAAGTAGGGGTGATGATGGGAGTGGGGACTCTAATGAGGGGTTTGTTAGGTGGAGGCATGGTGGAGGTAGAGGGGACCTCATATGGGCTATGGAGGATAAGGGGCTTGGAAGGCACGACTGAAGGTGCGGTGGAGGTAGACGGGGCCTCATACGGGTTATGGATGACAAGGGGCTTGGAAGGTGGAGGCAGAGGCAAAGTGGAAGTGGATAAGGCCTGAGATGGATAATGGTTCTGAGATGGATAGTGGGTAATGAGTGGTTTTGAGGGCATTGGTGGAGGCATGGTGGGGGTAGACGGGGTCTCGTACAGACGGAGGATAATGAGAGGTTTGGAAGGCATAGGTGAAGGCGTAGTAGGGGTAGATGGCGAAATGGAGGGATGAGAGAGGATGAGTGGGTTTGAGGGCGTAGTGGAGGGCGTTGACTGATAAGTCATTGGTGAGTTAGTGGGAGGGATACGGATGAGAGGGCATGATGGCTGTGGAAATGGTGAAGACCTCGTTATAGGTTGTGATGCGGGTTGATGAGAGAGAGGTGTTACCCGGACAAGGCGAGGGGGTTGCCTGGTGATAGGGTTGGCGGCAGCGAGAACGAGGTGCTTTCTGAGTACCAACCTTGCTCTCTCCCAACTTCCGGGAAGGAGAGATGGGGTTGACCTGGTGATTGAGTTGTTGGTGCTCCGGTAATGGATTATGGATTATGCCCATGTTGGGCCTACTGAGGTTGTTGTTGTTGTGGTGGTTGTTGCTATGGCTACTGTTGTAACTGTTGTTGTTGGAACTGTTGTTGTTGGAATTATGGTCTAGGAGGAGGTCTCCTAGCTTTGAGAGTGGCGATGTATCACCTCATTTCATCCCAGTCAATTCCGCCTTCATCATTCATATCATAGATGTAGTCTTTAAAATGGAAACAATTCTCTACTGTATGTCCTCGCTGCCTGTGGTAAACACAGTATCTGGAGGTGTCAACATTCGGGGGCCATGCGAGCTTCTCCCTGGGTAGGATGAGTGTATTTGAGGTCATGAGGGCATTGAAAATATCCGTCAAAGTTTCTGTCAATGGCGGGTAATGGGCTCTCTTGGGGCCAATCGGCCTTCTCTGTTGCTGTGGGGGGCCGTAATTTCCTAGGGGTGGAACTTGGTGGTACTAAGGTGGTGGTTGTTGTTGCTGGGGTCGGGGTTGTTGCTAGGGTTGAAATGGTTGAGGCATATTGTTCTGGAGTGGATTGTTTTGGGGCGGAGGACGAGAGGGGAAAGGACCTTGCTGGAGGGGAAGTCGTGGCATTTGTAGATGCCTTGGGTTGGCTGCATAGTTAGTGTTGTTGACTGCACTCACCTGCTCATTTGTTACGACCCCTTCTGTCGCTCCACTTGGGACACCAGTGCCTGTCTTTCTGATCATCTTGGGCTTCGGCGGCTCAAACATGTGCATGAATCTTTTAACTGGGTCTGGATATATCAGGCCCTCTCATAGAGCTCTTCCATTGTGGTAAGCTTGTTCATGGCCAGGACGTGCCTGAACTGTTGGGTAGCATTGGACACAATCATCTTCACTTGTTCGGGCTCTGAGAGGGTATCTCTTATCCTCTCTGCCAGAGACCTCCATCTGTCAGCATAGTGGACAAAATCTTCGTCCGGCCTCATTTTCTCGGCCACTAGGTCGGTAATGGAAAGAGAGGGACCAACCCTATCCCGATACTTTTGTAAGAATTTTTTTTGCACTACATCAAAATTCTCGGCCTCGCCCGGCTCCAGAGAATAGAACCATTCTAGCGCGGGACCGTCCAATGATCTCCGAAAGAGGTATGTCAGGGATCTCTAGTCATTTTGCCAATAGGAGGATTCATACATGAAATCTTGAGGTGAATAAAGGGGTTGCTAGTGCCATTGTACTTGCGGTATGTAGGCATTTTGGAGGGAGGAAGATGGATCACCGGAAGGATTGGCAAAGAGACCTCCGGGGTGGATTTTATGTCCACCATTTTCTTTAGATTCTGGAACTGTTCATCCATTCTATTAAACTTGTTGAGAAGTGATTGGGCGAGCTCCTCGGTAGGTGAAGGCGGCACTTGCCACTGGGTAGGAAGAGGCCTCCCAGAGGCCTGAGGAGGGAACCCCGAATGGGAAGGATATGGCGGCCTGCCGACAGTTGGCCCTGGCTGGAGTGGTGTGTGAGGAACAGTAGGGGTTTGAGACTGTGAAGGGAACTGGAAAGAGGGAGGTTGTTGGCTTGCCTGCCCTTGGAGTGAGGGAGAAGGAATGACTGGTACCGGTGTAGGAGAGGGGATGGCTTGCACCGACTCCTGGAGGGGTGTGATAGCTGGAGGTGACTCCTGGAGAGCGGGAGAAACAGATTTCCCCTTTAGAATGGCATGGAAGGCTCGGAGTTGCTCGGAGGTGAGCTCTGTGTTGGCGAGGGCACCCAACAAGGAGGAGATGTCCTGTGGCGGGGATGCGTACCCTGTAGTAGCCTGCACCTTGCGTGGGGGCTCGTAGGAAGGGCCCGAGTCCATAGCATGGACACGTGGCTCAACTGACTGACCACGACCAGGGTGGTTCTCCTCAAAAGACTCGTGGGCCATTTTCAAAGTTCTTCCGAAACGCAAAAACATGCACCAACAAACAAATAGCAGAGATTATTAAACAAGTCGATACTTTTACGCCCCTTTTTTTATTTTTGTTTTCATGATTTTTTTTATTTTAACCAGATCTGAAGTTCACACAAAAATAGGAAGGACCCTAATTTCAGTTTGTCTCACTGCCTTGTCAACTGGGGTCACTCATCTCACCACGAATGGGTCAACTAACTCCGGGGAACTTCAATGGTACAACCAGCCCAGTGAACGAAGAGGGAATCCTTCGATGTCGGGGACTTACGGAGGTCCTGGTGGAGGAGATCCTAGTCCATCGAGAGGAATTCCCGAACGGAGAGTCCTTCCTTCATTGAGAGAGGGTGATCCTTAAAAAAATGAAAAGAAAGGGGGAGCTGTATGCAATGCAGTGCTGAGCAGTTATATAAAACACAACAAAATAACAGAGACAACAGAGGTATAACAACACCCAAGAGAGACAACAAGGGTAACAAAAAGAAAGCGAAAGGGGTCCCACCATGATCACCAAGATGTGAGCGACGTCACGCGGATGCGGCGGAGATGGAGCGCGTGCTCGTTTTGCTGTGACACATAAAGAGAAAGAGAAATAGAGAGACCACCACGGGAGATTGCTCCGGTGGGGTATGCAGAATAGATATAGCGTAATAAAATGCGGGGATTAAATGGCCATAGCAGGAAATGACTCTCCGCGATCTCGGGGGGATGGGAATGGTGCAGAATTTAAATGACAGAAATTTAAACGGCCATAGCAGGAGATGACTCGTCACGGCCTCGAAGGGATAGGAATAGTGCAGAATTTAAATGACAAAATTTTAAACGGCCATAGCGGGAAATGACTCGCCGCGGCCTCGAAGAGATGGGAATAGTGCAGAATTTAAATGACAGAAATTTAAACGGCCATAGCGGGAAATGACTCGCCACGACCTCGAAGAGATGGGAATAGTGCAGAATTTAAATGACAGAAGTTTAAACGGCCATAGCGAGAAATGACTCGCCGCGGCCTCGAAGAGATGATGTGATCGCCAGGGGCCGGAGACCCCAAAAATAAGAAGAGTGATCGCGTTTACCTCAAAAGCGGGAAATGGTGGGTTGCTTCTTCCTCTCCCTTCGGTCGGCCGACGGAGAGGGCCTTCTTTTGTTACCCTTACAAAAATAGACAGATAGCAAATGAATCAGAAAAATGGCAGTGTAGTATTAGTCCCTTGTGATGAAAATGGTGAAATCATGGCGAGACACACACCTGGTTGGTGTTATTTTTAAACCCCTCTCGGACACGAGTAGGAGGAAAATGCTATGATGGATGGAGAATCGTGCAAACGTGCATAAAAACAGAGCTCTCTTATGAGGCGAGATAGCGGATGACGGGATGATACATGCAACGGAAATGACAAAAGAGAGTAGGGGGAGAGAATGGCTTATTGAGGGCGCCGATGGCGGGATCCGAAGAAGCTTCGGCAGTGTGGGGATGCCGTGGAAGCACAGTGGACGAAGATAGCCTTCCTCTCGCGAGCGTGGGCACCTGGAAATCTGGCAGAACCTCCCCCTACAAAATCCACGGGTTAGAAAAGGAATCCGGCAGAGTCTCCCTCTCCTCTGTCGGATCTGAAGCTCTCTCATTTCTTGGGAGGGGGGCTCCTACTTATAGAGGAAAATTTGATTGAGGCATCTAGCATAGGGGACGCGTCATTGTTGACGCGTCGCTCTGTCCAGACGCTTCCATTTTTTTTAGTATTTTTACCCTATTGGCTCGTCTAGGTTTCTGGACGCCTCAACTTGAGGCATCCAGGACCCCAGACGCGCCCACTTCCGTCCACTAAATCGGCGTCGAAAGCCGTCGACAGCGGAGAAAGCGAGTGATTTCGGCGCGTACCCGTGACTTTTGAAAGACACGTCTGGTCAGCAAGACGTCATTATTTTTGGATTCTTTCGAAACGTCAAACTGAGCGGCGAAGCGACGCCGCCCGCGTGCTGCACAATCTTCTGTTTGAGGCGTCCTTGGTCCCAGACGTGCCCATTAATTTCCACTAGATCTTCCGGAACGTCTGCGCCGCCCGCGTGCTGCACGATCTTCTGATTGAGGCGTCTTGGTTTCTGGACGCATTTTAAAAGAGGCGTCACCCTCCCCTGCCGCATTGAAAATTTCTCCCAAAAAAAATTCTAAAAATGGAGAAAAATACCAGAAAAATAGGAAATCACCCAAGTAATTCAAAATGTGAAAGCCATTTCGGGGCGTCATAGTGTAATATGAGATTTACCCATGGTAATGTCAGAAACGGCGTGTCTACAACGTTCTGTGTTTTGGCAAGGTCGTTGCCTCTGAGAAGTGTTGCCCCTCCCTTGATGCGTAAGGGTGTTGGCACTGTTCCGGAAGGACGAGTGTCGGCTGGGCGGTGTTCGTGAGAATTTGTGGCTGGAGTTGTGATTCCTGGTGTCTTGAGGATCGGAGTCTGCGGAGTTGCAGAGGATTGTTGGGATGGTGGATCCCGAGTTGTTGTCGTGTTGGCTGTGCGCGTGGATTAGAGTGCACAGCGAAAGCGTGGTGGGCCCATGACCCACAGGTTCAGGAACGTAGCGTTGGTTGCTACGGGTGGATTCAGAGGATGTGTTGAGCGTCGGAGGATTGGTTCCTTGGTATGAGATTGTCTCGGGTTACGTGAGACGTGTTGTTGCCTTGCCGTTGCTTGAGGTATTGTGGTTCATGGCACTGGCAGATGGAGAGTTGGGGAAATATGTTGGCGGGTGTGCCGCATGAGTACCCTGTTTTGTTGTTGAAAGTTGTGTCCTCGGGTGAGGTTGTGTTTTGGAGAAGTGATCTCTGAGAGATTATGGGTCCCAGTTGGTGGCTGCGAGCGGCTGGTCAAGTTGACCGAGTGGTCGACCATGGTGAGATGCGTATTATCTTGGGATCCATGTGCTTTGGTTTCGGCGTCGTCGACCAGGATGCTGTGGTGGCAGGTCACACTTTCCTATTTTGGAGTTGCGTGTTGTGAATTGTTCATGTTGTGTCCCGTGGCTCTATGATAAGAGCGGAATCGGGATTGGCAGGCGTCCATTCGGAGTAATTGAGATGAGAGAGGATTTGATGAGACAGGATGGTGGTCAATGCATGTGCGTGGAGGTCCTTGATGGGACGTTGGCGTCAGAATGGTGATCCCTGGTCCGTGACCAGTAAGGGAGGATTCCCCTGTAAGTCTGAGTCGTGTGATGTGAGGACCGAGGAGAGACCTTGTCATATGGTTTCGTCGTGCTCCCCTGAGAGGGTAGAGTTGGCGTGAGGCTCGAGATCGGATGTGGTAATGGTCTATGCATGAGTCAGCGGATGGCCTGTCATGAGTTGGATCGTGCCTGCTGGGCCGGTGGAGGTTTCCCATTGACGAGTGTCTGGTGACCGGTGTACGGTCTTTCATAGACAGAAGATGCTAGTGGTTGCGCTTCGAGAATGGCGAGAGCTTTGTGCCAGTGAGGCCTTTGGTGGCCGTTTCCGTAATGTACTTTTCGGATGGGGATCTGGGCTTTGTCGAAGTTTGTCTTCTGGCAGAGTTGGTTTCCGTGCAGTTGAGGCGATACTAGACTTGTGTTTTTGCTTCATGCCTGCTCTGACGATCGACGTGTGTTGGGTCATGAGCGAGGCGTTGTTCGTGATTAAAGTCTGGTCGTATCCCTCAGGATCTGTGTTTTCGTGAGAATCGAGGTTTTCTATGCTGGGGCTCTGACAACGTTGTCAGATGGTTAAGGTGTTCTTCCCCTGTGACTTGGTGCTAGTCCTGAATTTTGAGGATGAAATTTCTTTAAGGGGGGAGGGCTGTAATGCCCCGGGTTTTTTGGATATTTATCGGGTCAGAATCTGTGGGTTTCGGATCGCTTTCGTGGGTCTCGGAGTGCATTTTGTGTTTTACGCGTGTTTTTCCCTGATGTGCCTTCGAAACTCTGTGCAGGGTGAACCGTTGCGTTCTCCGACTCCGGGACAGTACTGACGCGTTATGCTCTTCCCGAGGATCACAGAGGTAATTTTTTTGTATTTTTTTGAATTTCTAAAATTTTTGGGTTTTTCTATTAATAACCCCCACCCCTTCTCTTTCTCACATTCTCTCTTTCTCACTCTCTCTCTTCTCTTTCTCTCCCCATCTCCTCCGGGCGGTCGACGGGGGTGATGGTGGGCGAGGCAGGGACGGCGTGAGGGTGAGGAGCACGAGGATGGGGTGAGGATCGAGGCGCGGCGAGCCCGGACGCGCGTTCGGGTGCCCGGCGAGGGTTTCGCGGCGTTTTCTTCATGGATCGGCGTCCACGGCAAGTGAAATCTTCGGTGGAGGTAGGGGGACGGATCCTTAAACCTTGTACTTCCATTCTCGTGATTTTGGTAGGCCGTGGTGAGCCGAGCGGGCTTATTTGAGCATTTTGGGGAAAAGAGCATGTTTTCGAGTGTGAGCGCGATCTAGTGTTTTGATCGGGTTTTTGAGGTTCAAATGGGTCCTCTCGGTGCTAGAGAGGTTGGGGACTAGTTTCCCCTTATTTTTCCCTTCACATGAGTGTGAACGGGGCATGGAATGAGATTTTCTATAGTGTTCGCCGTTTTCACGCTCGGGACGACCTAGCGGTCCTTCCAGAGACTGCTAGGCTACCAGGCGGTCATGTGGAGACCGCTAGCGGTCCCTTATGTCGGTTCAAGCCTTGCGGTCCCGCGATAGACCGCCAGGTAGGGCTTAGCGATCAGGGTGTGACCGTTTTCATGCCCTAGTCGTTCGTGTGTTTTCTGGGTGTTGCGGTCCTAGTTGGACCGCTAGGCGAGGTTTTGCGGTCCATTGTGGACCGCCAGGCGGCCTTGCGGTCTGGGGATCACCGCTTCAGGTCCAATGTTTCGAGGGCATAGCGGTCCTGGTCAAACTGCTAGGTTGGGCTTAGCGGCCCAGGGGTAGATCGCTAGGTTGTCTCTTGCGGTCCAGGGTAGACCGCTAGGTGCGTGACGGTCTGGGGATGACCGCCACCCTGTTTTTCGTGCTCGCGGTGTTCCGTTTGCATCGTGTTGACTCCCGGTCGACCAGGTTGTGACCCAGTGGTCGACCTTCGGTCTCGTAGATGTCCTAGACACCCCTTGAGTTCTGTGTCCATGTTTTGGGATGTCTGGAGGTACCGTGTTACCTTGATTAGCGTGCCTATGTGTTTAGAGGGTCCGAGTGACCCTGTGTATGTTCCGGGCTTCCGTGTATTCGCTAGATCGAGTCGCCGTGAGTCGGCATGAGTGCAGAGGGCTGCTCCCGCATGTCATTAGCCTTCCAGAAAGTGTTTTCCGTGTGGGCCGTGAGTTAGGCCCTCGGACTGTAAGACCAGTTACCCAGCCTGGGGCTGGAGGTCTCTTGAGCTCCCTTTATGAGGGAAGGGTCTCGGTAGTTGTGAACTGCCTCGTGAGTCTTCGTGCCAAGGTTTTAGACCTAGGGATTAGGCTAGATTAACGGCGCTGTGCCGTTGTGTACGACGGTTTTGACCTGAGTCTTGTGACTCAAGGACCGTTAGATTTAGTAGGTCTAGTGGGCTGTCCAGAGTCTGGTGGCGTCGTGCCACCTGTGACTCCGCGTTACTCGCAATAGGTGCGTGCATGGCTTTCCGTGTTCAGATTTAGTGACCTTCCACTAGTCATACCCTTCTTACGGCATGCGTGTGCTGATCCACCCAGGAGTGGTGGAGCGGCTTACCCGAGAGAGACGATTTTTAGGCTGGTTACCATAGGGTCTCCACGCGCAGCCTGAGTCCGGGCTTCGGGGGAAGAACTAGCTAGAAGATCTGACCTAGGGCGCATGGTCTGTGTGTGCACACTTAGTTGGGGGCTGTCGGACCCGTGCTGGCGAGGGCGACCCCAGCTAGTCCTTATTCATGGTACTGGTTACTGTTGTGTCTCTGTCTTCGCATGGGGCGTCGCAGCGAGACACTTGAGGCACGGACTAAGTCGTCAGTGGACGCATCTAGCTTTGCTTCTGGTGGGTAGTGCTCCCATCACGTGACGTGAGTTTCTTGTGACTTGAGTTTCCGCTTTCCGTCTGCGAGACGTGATTTTGCGTGCAGTTTCGGATGTGTTCCCGAGGTAGAGGTCTAGGGTCCCGGTGAGCGTCACCGAGGGTTCTCCCTAGACAGTGTTAGGTCCACGACAGCGTTGTCGTGATTTTTTTTTTCTGGCAACGTAGTTAAAGGTCTTTCCGTTAGACCGGTGGTCCCCCGACTGTGAGATCAGGGCATATTTTTCGGTTGGAGTGTTGAGTCAGGAGACCCACTCGATCGCATATTTTAGTGAAAAGTTGAATGACGCGAAACTGCGATACTCCACTTTTGATAAGGAATTCTACGCAGTTGTTCAGGCTCTTAGGCATTGGAGGCACTATCTATTACATTAGGAGTTTGTCTTATACTCCGATCATGAGGCTTTGAGGTACCTCCATTCCCAAAAGAAGCTTAATGTGCGTCACAGCCGTTGGGTTGAGTATCTCCAGCATTTCACATTTGTGCTGAAACATAAGGCTGTAGTGGAGAACAAGGTGGCAGATGCCTTGAGTCGGCGAGCGTGTTTGCTTACCACCATGAGTGCCGAGGTCACAGGGTTAGAGAAGATGAGAGATGCCTATGTTGACTGTCCTGACTTCGGTCAGATTTATACCACTCTCCAGGCCGGACCCTCGGGAGACCTTGATGATTATGTGCTTCAGGAGGGTTACCTCTTTTGAGGAGGTAGGCTTTGTGTTCCCTGAACTTCGGTTCGAGACTTCTTAGTCTGGGAGCTACATGCGGGAGGTCTAGCCGGCCACTTTGGTCAGAACAAGACTATCGAGACTGTTGAGCATAGATTTTATTGGCCGAGCTTGAAGCGCGATGTTGCTCATATTGTGGCTCAGTGCCGTACATGTGCTACGGCCAAAATGAAGAAGCAAAGCTCGGGCCTTTATACACCTCTTCCCGTGCCTGATGCCCCGTGGCAGGATGTTAGCATGGATTTTATCTTGGGATTGCCACGTACCTCCAGGAAGCATGATTCGGTCTATGTGGTTGTTGACCGATTCTCAAAGATGGCCCTTTTTATTCCCTGCTCGAAGACTTCGGATGCTTCGAGGGTAGCCCGCCTATTCCTTACTCATGTGGTGTGCAAGTTCGGGTTGCCTTGTACCATAGTGTCTGACTGTGATGTTAGATTCACCAGTTATTTTTGGAAGACACTGTGGCATATATTGGGTACTCACCTCAAGTTTTCCACTGCATATCATCCCCAGACAGATGGTCAGATCGAGGTGGCCAATAGGAGTCTGGGAGATCTTTTGAGGTGTCTTGTCAGGGACCGTGTAGGGGATTGGGACCTCATACTACCTCTGGCAAAATTTGCATATAATGATTCAGTTAATAGGTCTACCGGCATGAGTCCATTCGAGATTGTCACAGGTCGTAGGCCTAGGAAGCCAGTGGATCTTGTTCCCATGCCCATCCATGCACGAGTGTCGGAGTCTGCCGAGTCGTTTGCTAGGCATGTTAGGAGTCTGCATGACGACATCCGTCGTCACATTGAGGCCAGCAATGCACGGTATAAGGAGTTAGCCGATGCCCATCGACACCACCGTGAGTTCCAAGAGGGTGAATATGTCATGATCAGGGTAAGACCTGAACGGTTTCCCTCTGGAACCGTAAAGAAATTGCAAGCTCGCGAAGTCGGTCCATTTAGAGTGTTGAAATGCGTTGGATCCAATGTGTATGTTGTGGACCTGCCCGAGGAATATGGTATAAGCTCAACTTTCAATGTGTCAGATCTAGTTGCATATAGGGACCCAGCGGTGATTCCTAGTGAGCCTTTCGAGCCATCTCCTCCCATTGAGAGTGACCCCACACCTGAGTGTCCACATCCAGCCCCCTTTCCACGGCAACGAGAGCATATCGATCATATACTGGATGAGAAGGTGGCAGTTACCAGGAGTGGATCCTACCTGCGCTACCTAGTGCGTTGGAGAGGGCGACCCGCCATCGAGGATACTTGGATTACCCATGGAGAGTTGCAGTGGATAGATCCGGACCTACTGGAGCGCTACCAGAGCGATGCAGACCCTTACTCGACGGGGTCGAGTTTCTCCCACCCGAGGAGAATTGGTGCGGACACCAGAGCGAGCGAGAAGTACGAACTGGCGAGCCGTCGGTACCGTACGCGGAGCACCACTCGAGCTACACCAGCTTCTCTTTGGCTCGGAGATAGTCTGGAGTCTCCGCCATGAGTTTGGACACTTTTTTAGCATTTATTTGGATTGTATTTGGGCTTGTAATGTGTGTTTTACTTGGACTTTCATTTTGGGCTCTTTGTAAGGCTCTTAATAAGCCATTTGGATTAAGCCCCTTTAGGGTCCATTAAGGGGGTGGCCATATTGGACCATTAAGCTTCATAATGGGTCCTTAATTCACTTAAGGCCCAATTGGGCTTCCCCTCCTCATGGGCCACCTAGGTTGGAAAGGTCTATAGGCTCTCTTGGGCTTGTGGATGGCCTTGGACCAACTTGGCCCAAGTTAGGCCCATGAAGGGGGCGCCCCCTCTTTTGGAAGTATTAGGCTAGTTTTTTTATTTTTCTTTCCTTCCATTGACCACATGTGTTAAAAATGGGATTTGGCTTCCCCTAATTGCCCCTCCCAACCCTAGATCTGAGGGCATGGAAGGTCATTTGCCATGGGAGGTCAAGTCATATAAAATGTTGTAATTTTCATTTCTATCACAATTAATGCCAAAAAATTTAGAATTTCTTTAGAGCCTCCAAGCTTGGTGCGCACCCCCCTCTCTCCTCCCCCTTCTTGCAGCTGTGAAGGCTGCCTCCAGAGGTGTGAAGCCTCTTATTCAAGCCTCAACTGAGTGGGAAACTCAGATCTATCGCCGCCGCCGCCACCGAGCTGCCGTCGCACCGCCACCGCTGCCTTATCGGAATTCTGTCTTCATCCAACAGCAAGCTCTTCCATGAATTTTAGCTCTCAGCTCCGAGATCTTCTTGAGTTCAAACTTTCAGGGTGAGTTCCAGAGGTCTCCCCCATATTTCAGAAAAATTGGTTTGGCCTCTAGTTTCCGATTTCCATCTTTTCATTTTCTTCCATCTTTCCCTTCCAGATCTGCCAGGTTTCTGTCTACAGTGATAGCAACCCTGAACGTCTCATCTTCGACCCACTTTTTGATTTTTCCTAGAGCTCCCAATTTTAATGGATGTTCTGTCCAACACTCCTTCCATCCACAAATTTTCGTGGAATTTCAAAAGGCCTCCACCTATTTTCTACAAATCACCTCCAGATCCCAGTCAGTTCTATCTGCCCCTGTCCAGATCCGACCACCTACCAGTATAAAATATCTTTCCCCATCCAAATCTCCACCAAATCAGTCATAAGAATTATTCCTGTTTTCCTCCCTCTCCCCTCTAAAATTTTCATGAAGAGCGCGAGATCTGAATCAGAAGTCTACCCTACAGTCAACACCAACTCTCAGGAAACTTAGTTTCTGCCCAGTCAGATCTGAAACTGAGAACATGCCGGTTCTAAAATCGCCCATCAGAAGCACAGCTCCGGTGAATTTTTCTGAGTCCCACAAGGTCGAAGGACTTCGAGAGAGCTTTCCAACGATATCTCTTGTACATCGATCCGACGTCGGGAGTGATCGCAGTAATAGATCTCGCCGGGTCGCGCGCCTGAAAACAGAACCTGCAGATCCGTGGGCAGCAACTCCAAGTCTTGAAGATCGGAGCCGCCCGGCCTCCGACCGGCGTTCCCGCCCGACCGCCTTCTAGGGAGGCGCGCCACCAGGGGTCTCCATCACAGCGGGACCCACCCCATCAGACCCAGAGGACAGAGCAGTCCGTGGGCCCCACGAACCCGTAGATCGCGCCGTCCGGATAGCACTAAACGTGGGTTTCAGCACCGCCGGAGCGACATCAAGATGCTACCCGTCAACCCAATTCGCGTGACTCCCGGGCCCCACATGTGACCTTTTACCTCCCTGCGTGGAGTGGGTCAAAATTTTGTACCACAGTAAAACTTTGTTAACCTGGAGTCCGGATTTGGCCGGGGTTATCTTCCCCACGCCGGAACCGTGGAGGTACGATCGTAACTTCTTGGCATTAGTTTGCTTAGCTAGTATATGGTCGTATGCCGCTGTGAGAGCGTAGGATTCTAGCCCGTGAGTCCATGTCACCACTGTGAGAGAGAGAGTGACCCGTCCCGTGGCTCGATCCGAGCACGGAAGTGAGTCGGACTACCCTTAACTCTGCCGGTTTCTCAACCGCGCGGATCCGCGTTTCCCCTCGCTTGGGACGACGAGTGAGCTTGCGTTTCTGTTAGCGAGGTATAGCCCATAGGAACTCTTAGTGTCGGGCCAAAGCGTCTCCATTGTTGTATGTTGCTGGTCATGTCCGCATTTAGGGTCCGAGGTCCGCATCACTTAGAATCGGTTCCCATGTCCGTCCCGCATCAGTCCCGGTGAGCGTCACCGAGGGTTCTCCCTAGACAATGTTAGGTCCACGACAGCGTTGTCATGATATTTTTTTTCTGGCAACGTAGTTAAAGGTCTTTCCGTTAGACCGGTGGTCCCCCGACTATGAGATCGGGGCGTATTTTTCGGTACAGTAGGAGTAGTTGTAGTGTCGAGTTTTACCGGCCATCGAGTGTTGTTCCTACCGTTGTTGCTGCTTTCCGCTACCGCCGTTGTTTACTGTTGGGGTTCCGCGGGATCCCTACTAAGCTAGTGACAGGAGACTCACCCCTACTTTTCAGATGCGGCGATTTTTTCTCGAGGTTCGAGGGTGCTGCGTGGAGGTTCTTTGTTGCCAGCTCGCCGGGCTGAGTGTTCACTCGGTGTTGGGTACGCTCTTCTGCCTAAAAACTAGACTCTGTTGCAGTTGATTATTTATTTCTGTTAATTGTTGACTTGTCCTATATTATTTTCTATTTCCTTGTACCTCCACACTCCTTTTAGCCCTTCCGAGCCCTCTGGCTCGTGGGCGGCGGGCCAGGATTCGAATGGTATCGGCTCTTCCCGGTATCCGGATCTTGGGTCGTTACACCTTATAATGATACCCCTATTGCTCGGGAAAAGCCCAAAAGGCGACTGAGCGTAACTGGCTGATGGAAGTCCAGGGGATAAGAGAAGGGTAAAGAGCCCACACCTAGGTGGTAACCCCCCCTAAGCTCTCCCCCTTCCCCCTAGAGAGAACGAACTACTATATAAATCTAGGGAAGCCCTTAGGAAAGGTATGTGTTGTGTTAGATGGACGCAGTCTATCTCCACTAAGTGTGGATCTAGAGGGGGGTGAATAGATCAACTTGCCTAATTTAAAAACTACTGTAAGTTCTAAAGCAGATTTTAGGCAAACATCAGTTAAGCTAAAAGAAGAATGCTAGACATGAGCATGAGCGATGAAACCAAATAAGCTAAGCAAGAATTCCCATCGCACACAGATCACACAAAAGCACAAACACACTGCACCCACAATTTTTAGGTGGTTCGGTCAACGACCTACGTCCACCCCACACTCAACCGAGTATGGCTTCCTGCTGCGCAGCACAGCTTGCGTCCACTGGGCTTTACAGCTTGGCTAAACAATCCGCTGATACACAGCTTCGCTGGACACTACAGCTTGCCGACCAGAGGATCTGATCCTCCGCAACCGCTGGGGAAATACAGCTTAACCCGTCCAGTGGAGACTACCACTGTAAGACCGCTGACGCACAGCTTGAAGAAACAATGATCGAAAATGAAAGACAGAATCAAAACGAAAAAGCAAAACCCAAAAGCAATGTAGCTCTTAAAGAGCAAAGCTCAGCTCTGGTTTTGAACCACGAGACTGGGATACAAACTCTCTCACTCTCACTCTCGATCAGCTCTCTCTTAACTCAATCTCTCTCGATCTCTTCCTCTCTCTTTTTCTTCTTCTTCCTCTATTTCTTCTTCTTCTCTCTTTTCTTTCTGTGGATTGAAGGAGCCTTGCTGTGGCTGTATAGACTTTCTCCCTTCTCTTCGATGTTTCTTCTTCTGTGGAAGAAGGCTTGTTTATATAGCAGCAATAGCAGCAGGCGTGTGCTCTCCACGTTTCCCGCCTAGAGCATTTGGATCACGTGGCAGCATCCAATGGAGTGTCAGTACGCGTGTCCTTATCTGGATACCTTATCCTTCTCGGATCACGAGCCAGGTACCTCGGATCACGTGCCCCTCATCAGCCTCTTCAGTTCGATGTATAGAGTTCTCAGCTCGCGTGCTCAATGACAGCAGTCTGACTTGCTGCGTCGATGCTGTCAATCAATGGCGTTAACGCAGTGAGGCATTCCAGTAGCCATTAGCCTCGTCTCTTTAGCTGCTGCGTCGACGCTGCTCAATTGTGGTGTTGACGCAGTGGACTAGCCTGTGACGGTGAATGCTTCTTCAACTGCTGCGTCGACGCTGCTTGCTTGTGGCGTTGACGCAGTGGAAGATATCGTGAAGGCTTCGTCAACTGATGCGTGGACGCTTTAAGCTCCCAGCGTCGACTCTGTTCCCTTCAGCAACAAGAATGAAGTCATAAGTTTTAAGTATGAACTCTGTACAGGCTTTGCAAACACGAATACAGTGTATAGAGTTAATGCATGTAAAGGCTTCAAATAAGGAAAGCAGTGTATAGACTTAATGCACGTAAAGGCTTCATGCGAAGAGAAGCAATGTATATACTTGAGGAGTTGACGCTGCATGAAACACTGAGTTGACGCTTCATGAAGCATGGACAGTGTACAGACTTTACCCACTGTATGGACTTCATGTAATGCAAACGAATGTGAAGACTTCAGTGTATAGACTTTAGAAGACGAGTGCAATGTATAGACTCCATGAGACTCTAGTGCAGACAGACGATGTATAGAGTTCTCAGTTCAGCCGTCAGTGTGTAGACTTGAAAGTCTTGAAGCCAATGTATGGACTTGAGAAGCTGAGGCCAGTGTACAGGCTTGCCATCGACCATTGTGTAGACTTGAAATATCAAGACGCTAAGGAAGACGGACAATGTACAGACTTGCTGTAACAGTCTGATGTACAGAGTTCATGAAGCTCTAGACATTGAATGATGTACAGACTTAGCCCAATGCCTGAGACGCTAACAAAGACGGACGATGTTCAGACTTGCTGACAGACCGATGTACAGACTTTGCTCAAATGCATGAGACGCTAACAAAGACGGACGATGTTCAGACTTGCTGACAGACCGATGTACAGACTTTGCTCAAATGCATGAGACGCTAACTGAGATGCTGGACTCTGTACAGACTTTGATATTAAGATTGATGTACAGACTTCATGCGTTGACGCTGTACACACTTAGCGAGTTGACGCTGTACACACATCCAATGAAGTGCGTTGACGCTGTAACATGATGCGTTGACGCTGTGCACACTTAACCAATTCAATTGAAATGCAGTGTGTGGACTTTATCCAAAATGGACGATGTATAGACTCAATCGACATGAGAGTTTCCAGTGTATAGACTCATGACAGTAAGAATTACAGACAGCAGTGTATTAAATGCAAAGAACACATAGTCAATCTGATAGAGCAATTTCATCAAATCAAAAGCAGTTGCCAATCAATCAAAACAATGGTGTTTCCAATGAAATAAAGCAAGTGTCAACATCATCAACATAGAGGGGTCACAACAATCTCCCCCTTTTTGATGATGGCAACCCCATATGAAGTAGAATAGCAACAACCTATCATAGATATATATGTTTGATGAAAGACATGATGTGTTATGCAGATTGACATGCAGTTGCTATGAATGCATGCAACTCACTGCCTCAAACTCTCCCTTGGAATTCAGAATTCAGACAGATATGTATTCTCCCCCTAGATAATATTCTCCCCCTTTGCCATCAACAAAGAGGAGGGAAAAATTAAATACAATGGAGGAATCAAGAGAAGAACTGACTAGCATTCTGAACAGGTGGTTCATGAATAAGCATTCTAAAGCATAGAGTCTTCAGTCATATGAATTTAGAAACAGCTATCAGAAAGATTTCTGGTTTAAGAATGATAAAATTTAGAGTTTATGCACTACAAGCAATAGATAAGTTTACTATGCATGATAAAACAATAAACCAGAATCATATTTGCATAAAAGATTCAGTTTCATAATATCTTACTTTCATAGTCTCAAAAAAAATATTGAGAGAAACCAAGTCATGTATTGAAACTAAACAAATTGACACTCATGAACTTTTCTTTTGAAGGAGCAGCATTATCAGTATTAGATCATTTTAAGCATTCAGGTACCATAAGTATTTCTGCGTAAGGGTATACGTTTATAAGACGCCAATATCCCTAGATACTCAATAAGATGGACCATTCTGCCTATGATCAAATTCAACAGAATTGAGTTATACCTTTTTGTATGAGGGTACACGTTTATCAGACGCCAGTTACCCCCAGGTACTCAGTGAAACCAGCCTGCTGTTTTGAACATTTTAAACAGAGATAGCTGATACACTTCATGACATGAGTGTTGTCCACTTCTTTGATGGATCACTCAGTTTCTCAGTGATTTACCAGTCATTGCTCTGCCAATATATATATTTTCAATGATTTTTAATATTTTTCAATATCTTTCTTAGCTGTCCTTTTTATATTTCAGAATGACTTGTTTAAGAACAATACACATACTTAACTTCTCTAACATGATTTTTGATGAGTTTTCAGATTTCAGATATGACTAGCTTTGTCTGACATGAAATAAGAAAGAGGTTGAGAGTTTTATCAATTTTTAACTTACTTATATACTGATTGCAATCTTTAAGCTCCAATCATTATAAGATTTAAACCATTACATCAGTCTTTGAACAAATCAAAATTCTTATAAATGAAGAAGTCCATTTTCTACTGCTTAGAAATCAGAACTGACCAACAGATTGCCATAATCTCAGAGACAAGTATTCAGAGTTAAAGGTTGAATGACTTCAAGAAAGTTGAAACCACTCTGAATTTCTAGCAATACTCCCCCTGTCTATATGCATGCAACATGGCAAGAATTAATTGAGAGAGAGCTTATGCATAGGTCATGAATGAATGATATGCAAAGACTTGCAAAGACTCGACAAGCTCCCCCTGAATATATGCAATGCAGGACAGTTCTACATCCACATTCACATCCACATGATTTATCCAAGCAATCAAAAATAAGTCCACATCAGAGATTTTATTCACAGCGATTAAACAATCATTCATCATGCTGAAATTTACATAAGCCAAGTTCTCTTCTACGAAACTTAAAATTTTCATTCCCAAGAGGCTTAATAAAAATATCAACAATTTATTTTTCAGTTTCTATGAAATTCATTTCAATCTCCTTTTTATTTACAGCATCTCTAAGAAAATGATGTTTTATCTCTATATGCTTAGTCCTAGAATGGTGAACATGATTTTTAGCAAGACATATAGCACTAGTATTATCACATAAAAGTGGAATGCATCCCAGATTTATCTGATAATCAGCCATTTGGTGCTTAATCCAAAGTACTTGGGCTGCACAATTACATGCTGCAACATACTCAGCTTCAGCTGTGGATAATACTACAGTGTGTTGCTTCTTAGATGCCCAAGACACTAGACAGCCGCCAAGGATTTAACAGTAGCCACTAGTACTTTTTCTATCTACTCGACACCCAGCATAGTCTGCATCAGTGTAGGCTAGAAGCTTTAACTCACACTTAGCAGGATACCAGAGACCTAGTTCTTGGGTGCCTAGTAAATACCTAAAAATCCTTTTCACAGCTTTAAAGTGATTTTCTTTAGGACTGGCCTGAAATCTAGAGCATAAACACACAGCAAATTGTATGTCAGGCCTAGATGCTGTAAGATAGAGAAGAGATCCGATCATACCTCTGTATAGCCTTTGGTCCACAGGTTTACCTTTAGAATCTTCATCCAAACTGGTTGATGTACCCATTGGAGTAGCTATTTCCTTGAGGTTGTCCATTTTGTACTTCTTCAATAAGTTCTTTACATACTTGGACTGAGAGATGAAAATGCCATCTTCTGTTTGTGTAACCTGCAGTCCAAGAAATAGTTTGAGCTCACCCATTGAGCTCATTTCAAACTCATCAGTCATTATTTGAGAGAATTCCTCACACAATTTGGGGTTAGTTGACCCAAACACAATGTCATCCACATAAATCTGAATGATAAGAATATCTGGATGGCTTACCTTGGTAAATAATGTTTGATCAACTATACCTCTTGTGAAGTTCTTGTTGGTGAGGAATTTGCTCAACCTGTCATACCAAGCTCTAGGAGCTTGCTTTAAACCATAGAGAGCTTTATTGAGCTTGTAAACATGATTAGGGAAATCTAAACATTCAAACCCAGGAGGCTGTCTCACATAGACATCCTCATTAATTTCCCCATTTAGAAAAGCAGATTTCACATCCATCTGCTGAAGGTTTATTCCTAGGGAACATGCATAAGCCAATAAAATTCTTATTGCTTCTAACCTAGCTACAGGGGCAAAAGACTCTTCAAAGTCTATTCCAAATTCTTGATTGTACCCCTGAGCTACAAGTCTGGCTTTATTTTTAATAACATTCCCCGCTTTATCAGTTTTATTTCTAAATACCTATTTAGTCCCTATGACTGTTTCATGATCAGGAGGTGGAACCAAATGCCACACCTTATTCCTGTCAAACTGATTGAGCTCCTCATGCATGGCATTAATCCAATGCACATCTTGGAGAGCACAGTCAATGGACTTGGGTTCTATGTTTGATACAAAAGCATAAGCATTCAGTTCATGTTGAATTCTTAAGTGGCCTCTAGTCCTAGGGGGGTCATGCAGATTTCCAATAACATTATCTACATGATGATCCTTGAGATATCTAATATTTACAATTGGAGTATCATGAACTTGATTTACCTCCCCCTGAACTGTAGGCTCCTCTTCATTAAGCTCTTTATGTTCTTCTTCATCCTCGGATTTGTCTGCAGGATCTCCTTCCTTCAGAATTTCACCATTGGTTTCATTCCTGCATTGACCAACATTAGAATTTGCCGAGGATTCATCAAAAACTATGTGTGGAGATTCTTCAACAGTTTTAGAGTTCAGATTGTACACTCTGTATGCTCAGGTGTTTTTAGAATAGCCAAGAAAAATTCCTGGTTCTCCTTTAGGTTCAAATTTATCAAGGTCCTTTTTATCATTTATGTGAATGAAACATTTACAACCAAAAACCTTAAAGTGAGCAATAGAAGGTTTCTTACCTTTTAATATCTCATATGGTGTTTGCTGGGTAGAAGGTCTTACCATGGCTCTGTTAATTACATAACAGTCAGTGTTCACTGCTTCAGCCCAAAATTTCCTTGGTAGACCACCTTCGACAAGGAGTGTACGACCCATTTCCACTAGGGTTCTGTTTCTTCTCTCCACAACTCCGTTCTGCTCAGGTGTCCTTGGTGAGGAATACCTGTGGTTGATTCCATTTGACCTGCAGAATTCATCAAATTGTGAGTTTTCAAACTCACCTCCATGATCAGACAAAATATTTTCAATTTTCTGATTTGTTTTAACATAGAACTCCTGAAATTCTGAGAAAGCATCACTCTTATTAGATAAGAAATAAACCCAAGTATACCTAGAAAAGTCATCTACCATGACAAACCCATACCTCCTCCCTGATAGGCTGACAGATCTAGTTGGCCCAAAAAGGTCCATATGTATCAGCTCATAGGGTTTGGAAGACAGATTTTCAGTTCTAGACTTGAATGACCTTCTAGTTATCTTTGATTGAGTGCATGCATCACAGATTTTATTTTCTTTCTTGAATGAGACTTCAGGAAGTCCTCTAACCATGCCATGCTTATTTAATTTGTGCAAAACAGTGTAGCTAGCATGACCTAACCTACGATGCCATAAAAGTGCTATGTCTTCTCTACTGGCAGTAAGGCAAAGGTTAGTGTGTTGAATTTCATCTAAATTTATCATGTAAGTATTATTTATTCTCTTTCCAGAAAATTTGACAATATCAGAATCAGGTTCAAAAACCTTGCAGCATTGAGAATTAAATAAAACATTGTAACCTTTATCACATAACTGGTTGATGCTAAGTAGATTATAGGCTAGCCCTTCAACCAGCATAACATCATCAATGCAGCAGGTAGAACACTTACCTACCTTACCTGATCCGATAATCCTACCCTTTGTGTTGCTTCCAAAGGTGACAAGGCCTTCTACTTTCTCAGTCAGTATGCAAAATTTGGCCTTATCTCCTGTCATATGCCTGGAGCAGCCGCTATCCATGTACCACAAGTTGTTCTTGGCTGCCAGGCATACCTGCATACACAATTAGGTAGAGAAGTTTGGAACCCAAGACTGATTGGGCTCCAATGTAAATGAGCTAGAAGCAAAGCAGGAAAGCAAATGTTTCGGAATCCACATTTGTTTAAATGAATTTTGTTCAGTGGATCCTACAGATTTTCTTCTGTTGTTGTTCCTTTTCTTTTTATTGTTCTTTTTCTTATTGGCAGCAGCATGATTATTGACAGTGTTGTTATTTTTGTGCCAGTGCCTTGGCCAGGGTATGTCCACAAAATTTTGGCCATGGTAGTTCCTGGGCTGGCTATGAAAATATTGATTCCTAGATGTCCAGTAACCATACCCATTGACCCAATTTCTACTGTAAGGTCTTTGATATTGAGCACCCTGGTGTGCAAGACCTGTAAACCTACCCTGAGTTCTACACCACTCTGACCTATTGAAGTAGGTTGGCTGTGCATTGTAGTGGGTCTGAGCTCTGGGTTGATGAAGATAATTGGGTTGACTCCTAGCATGACTTTGTCTCCCCTGTACTTTGAACCCTGCTGACCTATACACAGGTTTGTATTGGGTCTTCTTAAGAGGTGGAGGTGTTGACGGAGACTGGGTTACCTTGACCTGGGGTTTACTGGATTGTGTAGGTTGACCCCTAACCTTAGTCTGAACCCTAGGATTCTGCTTAGATGTGCTAGCTCTACTAGGCTCACTGAGTTTTTGTTTACCCTTTTCCTCAGCACTGGTCTTTTTTAGATTAGCAATTTTGTTCATTAAATTTGTTGAGTTCATGCTAATTAGAGGTCCCTTTTCCTTTTGAGCAACAAATGAAATTGTTTTCATTCCGAATGTTTTTGTTGCACTAGAATTAAATCCTAGGCCCTCTTTTCTGAAATTAACCTTTGACCCTAACAAAGCATTTAAGTTATCTGTTCTTTCTCAATGGTTTTCATTTTATCCTCATTGTCTTTCTGAAGTTCATCAATAGCCTTTTTCAGCTCATTGTTGACATTGAGGACAGCTTCATATTTTTCAAAGATAATTTTGACTTCACTTTCACATTTCTGAATCTTCAGCTTCCATTCATCAATTTCATTTTCAAGCCTTAGATTCTCTTCCTTAGAAGCTTTTAACTCATTTTTGATTTCATCTTCTTCAGAGCATGTGAGTTTCAATTCATCAATCTCAGATTCCAAACATGCAATTTTATCAGACAAAGTTTTATCATTTTGCATGGAGTTGATTTTTCTTCTAAGATGCCTATTCTCTTTTCTAATATCATCAGCTCTATCAGCTATGTCATGATAAACATCTACCCAATCAGCAATTGTGAAGTTTTCAAATCTAGTGATTACCTCATCTGTGTCCTCCTCTCTATCTTCGGAGCTTGTTGCCATAAGGCAAATGGGTTGTTCAGATTCGGCTTCACTATCTGAGCTGCTGCTGAAAGAGCCTTCATCTTCATCACTCCATGTGGTGATCATAGCTCTTCCCTTCTTAGTTTTCTTCTTTGACCTGTCCTTATGTTTCTGATTGTCTGGACAGTCAATTTTCAGATGTCCTGGTTTCCTGCATTGATAACAGACATTAGCTTCATTTTTCTTTGCAGGTTTAGATTTATACCTTTTATCCTTTCGGTCACTACTGTATTTCTTCTGACCGAACCGTCCTGCTCCCTTTCTGAGAAATCGCCTGAACTCTCTAGTCATCATGGCTATCTCAGATCGAGTCACATCTTCCTCTTCATTTAGTTTCTCCTCTGATGATGAAGAGCTGCTGGAGCTGGATTTTGTTGATTTGCTGGAACTAGCCTTCAGCGCTATCAGCTTCCTCTTCCTCTCGGCTTCATCTGTCCTTGGCATGTTTATCTCATATGCCATTAGTGAGCCAATCAGCTCATCAGATTTAGTATTACGCAGGTCCCTTGACTCCTCCATCACAGTTGCTTTGGTGTGCCAATTGGGAGTCAGGGAGCGCAGAATTTTCCTCACTACATCATACTCTGCCTGAGGTTTCCCAAAACCTCTGAGGCCATTGGTTATGACAGTCAGCCGAGCGTACATTTCGCTGATGGACTCGTTCTGCTTCATCTTGAAGGCTTCATACTCAGATACAAGAAGATTGGCCTTCTGCTCTCTTACTTGAGATGTCCCTTCATGAATTACTTCCAGTGCATCCCACATCTCCTTAGCTGATTTGCAAGTAGACACACGGGAGAATTCTGTAGGATGCAGAGCGCACTGGATAGCATTAATAGCACTACAATTCAGCGTGGACCTTCTGATCTCCTCCTTGGTCCATACATCTTCATTCGGGGACAGCTCATAAGGTCCCTTGCTGACAATCTTCCAAATCTCATAATCCTTAGCCCTGAGGAACACTTGCATACGGTTCTTCCAGTATGCGTAGTTTGATCCATCAAAGAATGGGGGCTTCGTTGTTGAGTGACCTTCGGCAGTCATCCCTCGAGCATCCATCTCTGCCTATTCTCTTCGGGCGATGAGTGTGGATGGGCATAAATCCCCACACAATCACACACAAGAGAGAGAATAATTAGGGTGGAGATAAAAACAACAACAACATGGAGGATAATGATTAATGCATAAATAAGGGGAGTAAAAGCTTACACGTGGTGCAAAAAAAACGGAGATGTGATCGCCAGAGGGGTTACCTCAATAATAGTAAAAAGAGATCGCGAATACCTGGTGAAGATTGGAATGCGGGATGATGTGAAGTTCCTTCCTCCTTCTTCAATCGGCCGGCCGATGAGAAGGGTTTTCCTTTTGATTACCTTGCAAAAAAGACCATGAAACAACAGCAAAAGATGGGATCAGCCAACGTGTAGTAGTATCAATCCAAATAAGATATATAATGATGATGAAGAGAAATCAACATGCGCACCTTTTTTTTTTTGGTTTTAAAACCCCTAAAGAGGGACTAGGGAAAGAAGGGATATGATGAATCTGATGCAAATAGTGAAAAACGAAAAGAAGAAAAAGACTGACGATGGAGTTGACACGAACGTAAAGAAAGAAAAAAAAGAACAACAGTGATGATCGGTTGATGAAGACGACACCAAATAAACGAAATAGAAAAGAGCCCTACTGTCCCTGTTGACAGTAGAGGGAACCAAAGATGAAGAGGGGGAAGCAGCAGAGCTTGAGCGTGATAATCTCGGCTTCGGTACCTTAGTCGTCGTCGTCACCCTTCAAAGGGTCGATCAGGACTCCCTTAAATAAGGTTCAGATCAAAAGATAAACATGGACAGGAGGAGAGTAATGGCAATGTTTATCAAAAGCAAGAGCCCTAATCGAGCAAGAACGTCAAACAAGGCAGGACTCTGTGAGGGAAAGATGGAAGAAGGTAGGACACTGGAGGTGAAACACGCCTTCCAACAGGGCGTCAATTCTTGATTTGACGACCTACCCATACGGCGTTTCATGAAACACGACCTAAGACAGGGCGTTTCTTCCTGGATTTAATTTTGGCAATAAAACTTACTTTATTTGAAAATCATGATAACACGCCTAAGATGGAGGCGTTAAATTAAAACACGCCCTGAGAAAGGACGTTAATTAATAATTAAATTGATTTTTGAATTTTCCTTAAAACTGGATAATACCAGGAATTGACGCCCTGAAGTTTAGTCGTCCTTTCTTTATAAAACGCCCTAGATAAGGTCGCTATTTAAATAACGCCCCTCTTCAGGTCGCGAATCACAAAAAATGCAACAAAATGGAAAATCCAAAGAAAAACTTTATATTATGGGAATATTGACGTTCACTTTGGGGCGTCAACATAGTGACATGAGATTTGATCAACGTAGCGTCATTTTTGGCGTGTCTACAGCTGCCCCGCCTTGGCGTCTGCTTTGGAAGGGAGTAAGACGACATGGAGTGAAAGTGCAACAAAACGGAATGAAGTGGAGCGAACTGATAAGTAGATGCCAAGGTGTGATGTGACATGCCTCAGACACTAAGTAATGGAAATTTTTCCAAGATTCTGAATGAGACAACTCCGAATGATTCCAAGGAAGCATCAATTTGTTGGATAAAGGAGATTTAACGAAAGAAGTAAAAAAAAATGTAAGACAAAAGGTGTGCGCGCGGGCATGATAAGGAAAGACCATTGGAGAGCGATTACCAGCCAACGTGGACGTGCTACAACCAAGGTAAATTTGCAAGAAAAAATAAAGAGAATTGGGATGGAGATCCAACAAAGGGACATTTTCAAGAAATCAGCCTGAGCGGCTTCAGATAGAATAAAGTACTTGATTTGAATGGAATATCTCATGTCAACTCAATCAAGAGCAAGTGACCTTCATTATTACCATAATATGAAGATTTTCAACATGAATCTCAAAGTCCTACATGATGCATGCTGGGCTAAAAGAAAAGATAAAACAAACTAAAAATAGAAAATAATCAAGGATAATATTGCTAAGCCATCTAGATTTGGTCAAGAATCCAGATCTCTGAGCTAACACTAAGCCGCAGCCCGTTTGTCCGTGCATCAACTCAGAAAGTGGAACCATCGTCCCAGACCTCAAATGACTCAACGGCCTATCCGTGTGATCAAAACTCTCCTGGAACTATCATTGTTTTTGATAAAGGGGAACTCAAATTCCAGGTTCATCAGAACCACAAGGTCCTTGATATGCTATAATAGTGTAAAATACCATATAGTAAAAATGCTTACAACGAACAAATACAAGATGATGAGTGCAATGTTCAACAATGAGCAACCCAGGCGCCTTGAAACCTGTACCTTTCTGCACTTGAAACTCATTAATCTTCACAATCCCAATATCAATAATCATCAATTCATCATAAAACATGATCATAAGTGCTAAATTGAAACTCAATTCCAGCCAAAAATAAGAGCACTTAAGTTCATTAAAGCATCCAAGCATTAAAGCATAGAGAGGTCCAAATCCATAACCTTCGAAAGAACACGCCTTAAGTCATGGCGTCAAAATTGTGACACGCGCCTTATGGTGAGGGCGTCAAAAGTAGAAACACGCCCTTCATAAAGGCGTGAACTGCATCGATAGTTCAAGAAGAAAAACGACCCTATCAAGGGCGTTACACAAAACACGACCCTTGTCAGGTCGTCAATTCAAAAATTGACGCCCTTACTCAAGGCGTTAATTAAGCAAACTTCCGTTTCCAGCTCGTAAACCACACACAGTCCTAATGATAATCAAACTTCTAACTCCGAACAACCTAATCGTTATAAAAGGCAAGGCACTTCCTCGGATTTACTCAAAGCAAATTCTTCTAAACCTCTGCAGTCGGCCCTACTCTTTTCTCTCTGTTTATTCTTATCCCGCAGGCACTCGACCGAGCTCCTTCTGCAAAGTCAAAAAGACATGGAGAGGATGATTAAGAGACCCAGGTCTTCTACCCCCAGGTTGACTGAAATCCAAGGACACATCTGCAGCCGAGTTGCTCAACATCAGGTTAGTGAATTCCTCTGCCTTTTCCTCTGCTTATTTCTTCTTTCTTTTCTTCTTATTGAATCCTTCTGTCAAACTGCTTCTTACATATGCTCACGTCTGGCATTGTTCATGTTTTCTTTCCACAGGACTACCCAAATGTCCATGGTGCTAGGAGATTTACAAAAAACAAGTGGTTACCCCTTATGCTCTCCAAATTTTCTTCTGATATGAGGGTATATGTAGCAAGATGGCATCTCTTGGGCCTAGTTACCCATGCCAAGCACTATGACCAAATTCACTTAGATTGGGCTGCCATAGGAGCATTAATTGAACTTTGGCATCCTTCCACTCATACCTTTCTCTTCTCGACATTTGAAGCCACCCTCTTATTGGAAGAACTAGAATTGATCTTGGGCTTAAAGCGGATGAAACAAGGAGAAGAACAAAAGATGGCCATCATGCCAAGGCCAATCTCCTCTCATGAATTACTAACCTCATTGATATCTAGCCCAAACATAGTGAACCAAATCAAGGTCACTAAAGGAATCAACCTCTTGAAGCTCGCCTCATGGGTGTACAAGAGAGCGGATCAAGCTAAGGAAGAGGAGGAGATAGAAAAGATAGCAAAGGCCTTCGTGGTGTGCTTAGCAGGAGCACTCTTGTTTCCATCCACGGAGGACTTTCTAGAGGAGGCCCAATTAAGCGCGGTGGTGAGCTTATGGGAAGAGGAAAGAGCCGGACCGGCGATCCTAGCCTATCTCTATAGCGGGCTCACCTCGGCGACCATGGGAAGGCCCATCTACGGGTGCATGCTAGCTCTTTCTAGTTGGGTAGATCTCCATTTCAAATTCGATCCATGTGGTGAGGCCCAACAACCCTCAAGAATCTTTTCAAAAAGCCCACTCTCTTATATGACCGGCTCACTCGGAATGAGCAATAGAGTGATGAACCGGATTCCTCAAGTGAAGAAGAGAGGGGAATGGAGAGAGCACCTAAGGGTAATGCCAAAGAACCTCTTTACATGCGCCCCGGGAATACTCAAGATGCAGGAACTTCATGCACGATTCTCCACCGGGACGGACCTTCGTCTCATCGGCACTTCGGACTTCGTGCTATACAACTCTCACAGATGCCTTCCTCAACTTGGGCTTCCAAGGCAACACCTAGAAGACGTCTCTCATCTCCCTCCAATCAAATCAAGAGTCTTAGGCAGCAATGAAGATGGAGAAGAGGCTATCACAATCCAAGCTCTGTGGAAGATTAACAAACTTCATCAACCTGTAGAAAACTTAGATGAAGACAAAGATCAGTGGAAGAGTTATGTAACAGCTTTGAGAAAGCTTAGGCCCAAGGTGGCTCATTAAGCATTGTAATATTTCTTTTCAAAGTAATAAAATAATTGAGCCTTACTGCGGTGCTTCAAATCAAATCCTCAAATAACCTGTCGCTCTGTTGAGAATAACGCCTTAAGGAAGGCCGTGAATTCCAAAATGGATGCCTCAGACAACGACGTTTTCAACATTCCTATTCAAACATCTGACGCCATCAGCAGTAGGCGTTACTTAAATAACGACTTAGGACAGGGCGTTAATTGATTCAAATTCCCAAAATATATTCGTTGAAATTCCAGAAGTAACGCCCTTAGAAAAGACACGTTTCAATCAGGTAACGTCACAACCATAGGCGTTAATCAAAACCGTAATAATTACTCCTCTCAAATCAAGCAACGCCCATTGAATGCGTCTGACGACGGTTATCATTCCCCATGCAAATAAAATGGACGCCTCAAGCATCGTCGTCTACTTTATAAACACGCCCATCTCACAGTCGTGACTTCCACAGAACACGCCTCTTCGTAGGACGTCTCTTCTTTTCGAAAGCTAAAAGGGCTTTCCCCCTTTCTTCTTCTTCCTTCGTTCCATTTGCTCTCTCTCACTCTCTGCAACCCTAACCGAACCGAAGCCCCTCTCTCACCCTCCCTAGCCATAGCCATGGCCGGCGGTGGTTCAACCAAACGGCAGAGAGTGGCCGCTCCCGAAGTGGTGGATTTGGGCGACGACACCCACGGTGAGGAGGGGGCCATCGTGGCGGTTGAAGATGAAGCTCCAATGGCAGAGGCCGGCGATGAGGCCGGAGGAGACCAAGAAGCCCACGACGAAGGCGAAGGAGAAGAGGACGGCGAAGGTGAAGGGGGTGAAGAGGAAGAAGGTGGCGAGGAGGAAAACGGTGAAGAAGGAGAAGGAGATGAAGACGGTGAAGAACCACCGCCCGCGGCGGCGGTCCTCCCCCGTGCCGGCCAACTGCGGCAGCCACGGCAGCCAAGGCCTCGACCACAAAACCAGAAGCACAAGAAGGTAAGCCTCAACCCAAATCTCAATTTTTTTTTATTTTTATTTTTATTTTCTCCTGATTTTCCATAGCCCTCGGTTGCAAACCCTGCAACCCAGAAAGAAGACGCCCTCAGGAGCGTCGCGATTTCAAAAGACACGCCCAACCCAAGGGCGTTAATTAGATTATTTTCATGAAAAACAATTAACCCCATGAGAACACGCCCTAAAGCATGTCACCCAATTAAATTTTCATATCATGTTGTTCATTTTCGCATGCTGTTATTTTTATTCCATTTTCTGAAAAATCGGAAACCACGCCCCACACCAGGGCGTCAATTAAAAACAGACGACCAAACCAGCGGTCGCCCATTCATTAATTATTTGATTAATTAACGAACCCAAATTGAAAAATGCCCCACCACAGGGTGTGACTTGATAAAATCTTCAGGATTATAGAAATTAACCACAAAACACATGCCCTTCACAGAGGCGTTTCATAGATGAAAAATGACCTAGGGTAGGTCGTTATCTTGAAGCACAAACAGAACCACGCCCCCCTTAAGGGTGCTAATTCAACAAGAAACGACCTGAAGTAGGTCGTTAATTCCAATAATCATCAAAATTCAACCAGGGGCTTATCAAAGATGAAATAAGCATGAATATTCACAACAATTAAGCCAAAAAACCTTATTTTATGCATGCAGGGGCTGATGAGGACGCGCATCTCATGGGTCATGGTCCGGGCAGCTTATTACGGCCTCCCCGAGTTCCAGAGAGAGAGGGTAGACGCGATGGGGTTCGGGGCCTTCCTCAGCATAGAGCCAGTCAGACCCGACCTACCACTTATTCAGGTTCTACGGGAGAGATGGGATAGGACTAACCGGGCATTCCTGATGCCTTGGGGACACATGATTCCTACCTTGGAGGACGTGGCCAGGATTACAGGGTTGAGGGTAGATGGAGAGGCTGTGAGTGGGATTACCTACCCAGACTACACTGAGCATGCCCAGAGATTGCTAGGGCTGGAGATGGTTTATGAGACACCTAGCGAGTGTAGGATGATCTTCCGCACCGACCTCACCACAGTGATGGGTTTAGGGAATGCTAGGCACAGGTCAGGAGAGACCCTAGAGCAGTTCTCACAGAGATTGATAGACGGGGCTAGGGCAGTGTACTGCCAGGACCCAGCCGAGAGGGAGAGAGCTGACCTAGACTTGAGGAGGTTCTTGCTACTGCTACTGGGGAGGCTATTGCTCGGGACAAAGGGCGACGTCATCAACTGTCGATTTCTAGGGATACTCGAGGACCTGGAGGCAGTTGGCAGCTACGCCTGGGGAGCGGCTCTACTGGCGCACATGATGGCCGACCTGTCTACGGGGACAGGGCGAGAGACGGCCGTCAGTGGCTTTTTACCTTTTCTTCAGGTATGCATTTCATTTTCTTTCTTTCTTTTATGTATATTTTTATGTGCGTGCGAATGCCTAACTAATGCAATGCATGGATGCAGGTTTGGGGCCACCTCTACATGCCGATGGGACGCGCTGACCCACGGCCTGGGAATGAGGGAGCTTTCCCTCTAGCACGGCGCTGGGTGCCGATCGTCTTTGGCGCCCCGCTCGGCTACGAGTTGTGGGTTCTACGGAGAGAGCTCCGCGACTTCCCTCCCTCGCTGGTATGTATGAATGCTATGCATCTTTCTTTTGCTTTTTATTTTGAATTTATGATGATGATGAAATGATGACATGTATGTTTATGAATGCAGGTGCAGTGGAGACCCTACGAGGGGATGACAGACGAGGGCCAGCCTTGGGTCGTAGCGGGCTGACCTCTCTTTGGGCGTGAGCTTTGGGTTCACTGCTTGAGCGAGATTGAGCCGTTACGGCTTAGGTTGGTGATGAGGACACTGGGCCTCCCCCAGGAGTGGATAGAGGTAGGCGAGCCGCGGGGCATCGGGAAGAAGACACGCGATCGTACAAAGGCGACCGACTGGAGGGTACGGTTCGAGGAGCAGCACGCCGACTGGCAGCGTGGCGGGACCAGAGTCACCTCTCGCGCGACTGACAGCTCCGAGTACCTCCGGCGCTACTGGGAGGTATACGTCGGCCGACCCCAGATGAGGGTCGTAGGGGTATGTATGAATGCACTTTTTTTCTAAATTAAATGCAAATGCTTATGTGATTATCATGTGACTAATATGTGATGAATGCATGATGCGCGGGACATAGCGGCAATAGATGCCCAGGCCCACCTACACAGCCTGGAGGACCAGCTAGCTGCCACACGGGCAGACCTAGAGACCTTGGTGAGTGTTTAAATTGTTTCTATATGCGAATGTATTTTGTTTCTTTTTGCTGAATTATTGATGATTAGCCACTGACGATCTTAATGAATGCAACGTGCCCAGCAGGGAGCAGTGAGGAGAGACCCAGGGGAGGCCTCCAGCTCGAGAGGGCCTAGTGCAGAGGTGACTGCACTGGCGGAGCGGCTAGCGGGAGCGGTGGCACGAGCCGAGGCAGCAGAGCGCGACCTCGCTTCACGGGTAAATTCCAAGACACAAGCCTATTCAAACATTGATTATATATAATTATGCACTGATGAAATTTATTTTTACAGACTGAGGAGCTTCGAGCCGCTCTTACCTGCGTTGACGAGGGCTACCGCGCGACGAGCTCACAGGTGAGTGGTTCAATCATGCATTGCTTGAATTGCTAGATTATTGAATTATTGCATTGATTGTGGAATTGATGACTTGCTTACCTGTTTGCAGGCGGCTCAGCTTCAGGCAGTACGTACCGAGTTGGCGATCCGTGATCAGCGGATCGCAGAGCTTGAGAGGTCCCTGAGGCGACGAGAGGAGCTTCCTCAGGACGTGGTCGAGCTACGCGTGGCGCTTGAGCTGGAGAGACGGGAGCGAGCCCGGGAGCGCGAGGAGCGTGCTCGTGAGCGGGAGGAGTTGGCGGCCCTGAGGACTCAGCTAGCCCTTTCCCAGGAGCGGCTGCGAGTGTCCGAGGAGCGTCTCCAGCGAGGACGTGAGCGAGCACGGGCTGCAGGGTACTCCTTTACCAGTTCCACCTTCGTGGCGGGCTCTTCCCTCCGAGAGAGGAGCGAGGTAGGCGGACACGTTCGAGTTCCGGCTTCTTCACGGGGGCCCATGCCTCCTCCACCAGCGCCAGCTCGGGACGGCGAGGAGGAGGTTGAGAGTAGGAGAGAGGAGGGTGGAGGCGAGAGCTGAGAGACTTGCTTGTACTCCTCCACCCTCACACCTGTACATGATAGCCATGAGATATATATATATGAGATTGACATGTCTTTGTTACCTGAGCACTTTGTGTGGTTGTGGCTTCGTGTTTGTGTACTTTTCTTCTTTCCACGTTCTTCGTGTTTACTTTGCTTTTGCCCTGTATCTGCAGCTGCGGTTTTCACTTGAACAAAACAGGTTAATTCATCTGTTCGACTTGGCCCCTTGCCCAATAGGCAAGGGGTAGCAATACTTTGACCTTAATGACGGGTCAAGGGGCCAAGCCTTTAATCAAATAAGGTAAAATGAAATAGCTGATAGAGGGAGATGCATCATGCAAAGCACACATATGCAAACAATAAATAAAAGATGCCCATGCAAAAGAATGCAAGCATACATCGTGAAGAAATGCACTTATTTTTCCTCTTTTACTCGTTTATATTTTTTTTGATTTTTTTCTTGAAAAACGCGCCTTATGGAAAGGCGTGGTTTGCACAAAGACGCCTATGAAAGACGGCGTTAGTTTTAAAAGGAATTTGATTTTTGAAAAAGACACGACCGTCTCAAAGACGTTACTTTTGAGACGACGACCTAATCTAGGACGTTAATTCTAAAGAACGCGCCTTAGCCAAAGGCGTTAATTGAATAATTCCGCAAAAAAAGTTGCCAAGGCTATCAAGACCACGGATCCTACGTGGTCACCATCTAAAATTCATTAACCTTTCTTGAGTAAAAAAAAGGGGAGTTGACGTGCTCATAGTTGACTTATATTCGAGATTTCGCGCAGTACAATTTCTTGAGTCCGTCTTGACCATCTTGCGAGTTCATGACTTTACCCCATAGAAGGGATGGAAGAAAATATAAGGAAAGCCCATAAGGGATTCTAGGATGCTCAAGGCAAAGTTACCTCCCCTACCCTATGCCTGTTGGGATTTGGTCTTTAGCGTAGGGAATTTGTTACCTTTTTGCCCTTTTATATGGCATGCATACGCCCAAGGTTTTCCTTGCGGGGACTTTGCCCTCTTGACATGCTTTTCTTTTCACAATTTGACTTTCACTTTGGAATTGATTTGCATTGATGAAAAATAAACCTAATTGTACTTGGGCTTTTGTGGCATGTGCTCCCTTTTGGGCCTTGACTTCCACCTACTAGGGCGGCGGATAGGCTTGGTGTGTCTACCTCAAGGTCTCCCTTCCTCCCTTATGGGCCGAAGAAGAAAAGAACGGGTATTGCCTTTCACTTTTAATCAGGTTTTTGACTTTTCGTCAGATTTTGCACTGCTTGATCTCAAGAATAAAGCGTGTAGTGTGTGCGGGAGTCAACCCCTTTTTAAATTAGCAAGACTGATGAATGAATTCTGAATTTTGACCTTTCAGACATTGATCCTTCGTGTGCCATGGCACCGATTTTGATCTCTTTTTTTTTGTTTTTTTTGTTTTTTGATTTTGAAGAATTTCTAATTTTTATTTGCTTTTGGTTTTTTCTATTTTTTTTTTAGATTTTGAAGATATATATTTTTTTTGTTAATTTTTGAATCAAGGATAGTATTTCTTAAGGTACAAACCATTCCAAGGGTGAGTTAACTCTTCTCCTTCAGCATTAACCAGTTTATAAGCATTGCCAGGATAAACATCTTTTATGATAAACGATCCTTCCCAATTGGGTTGGAGTTTTGAGCGGGGGCCACCCGGCTTTACGAAAATTCTCTTGATTACCATTTCACCGATCTTAAATTTTCTCTCAATTACTTTCTTTTGGTAAAAACGTGAGAGCTTGTTTTGATAAACGCGCGCATGCTCAGCGGCGACCAGACGCTTCTCATCTAGGAGTTCCAGTTGGGCAAGGAGTGAATCACGACGTTCATCAATAGAGAGCTCCTTATCCAATTGTACTCGCAGAGAGGGAATAAGAATCTCATAAGGGACTACTGCCTCCATTCCATAAGTGAGGGCGAAAGGGGTTTGCCCAGTGGGTGTGCGAATGGAAGTGCGATAGGCCCAAAGAGCTTCAACTAGCTTGTCTGGCCAATCCGAAAATTTATTAGCCTCACACGTCTTTTTGACAATTTTGATTAAAGTTTTATTAGTTGCCTCTGCTTGGCCATTGCCCTGCGGATAATAGGGAGAAGAATGATGCAATGCAATGTTATACCTGTTGCAGAGATCCTTGAGCTCTTGAGAGATAAATTGAGGTCCATTGTCGGTGACGATGGTACGTGGGATGCCGAACCTCGTGATGATATTCTTCATGATAAATTTGCAGACGGTTGACGCTTTAATCTCCACGTAAGCTTCCGCTTCTGCCCACTTGGTGAAATATTCCGTTGCCGTGAGGATGAACGACTTTTGCTTGGTCAGGAGATTGGAATCACCAAGAGGTCCAATGATATCAAAAGCCCACATGGAAAAAGGCCATGGGGAGGACGTAGGATGGAGTGAAGAAGAAGGAGAATGAATCTTGTCGGCGTGCAGTTGGCACTTAACACACCTTCGAACATAGACAGAACAATCCTCTTCTAGAGTTGGCCAATAGAACCCTAGCCTAAGGATTTTCTTAGCTAACATCTGGCTATTCACGTGACCGCCACACACTCCAGAATGCGCCTCTTCCACAACTTTCCAAGATTCATTATCATCGAGGCATCTCAACAGAACACCGGTGAGCCCTCTTCTATAGAGCACACCTCCAACCAAAACATATCGTTGAGCCACTCTTCTAATTGTTTTCTTCTCTTCTGCAGTGGCTTCTTCGGGATAGGACTGATCATTGCAGTATCTAGCAATCTCATAATACCAAGGCTTCTCTTCGTCAGCCAAATCTTCTTGCCAATCCAAAAGCATGACTTCCTTACCTTTGAGAGCTTCCTTCTGCTTAACCTTCTCAAGCACTTGATCCCTAATGTCAAGGAATGCGCGATCCTCGATAGCTGGAGTATCACGCTGATGAATCAGGGGAACATGAAAATCACGCTCAGGAGGGAAAACTAAAGCCGAGGCCAAAGAGGCGACAGCGTCAGCCAAGATGTTCTGGCTGCGAGGAACATGGACGAAGATCAATTTGGTGAAGAGTTTGGCATAAGCTGAAGCGAGTTCCTGGTAGGGCTTGAGCTTGGGATTGATAGTGCGGCACTTGACCAACACCTGGCGCAGTATGAGCTGACTATCACCCACAATCCTCAAATGGGTGACACCATATCGATGAGCGGTTTGAAGACCGGCCAAAAGAGCTTCATACTCGGCTATATTGTTGGTGACGGGGAAAGTGAGCCAAGCAGCAAATGGAATGGTGGCCCTTCTGGTGTTAAAAGAACCATGCCAATCCCTCTTCCTTGAGAATTAAGAGCTCCATCAAAATGTAATGTCCACATAGGACCATGGGGTTGATTAATAGACATTAATTCTTCGTCTGGGAACTCTGAATTGACAGGATCAAAATGGGGGAGAGGGTGGTGAGCAAGGTGTTCGGCAATGGCGTAGCCTTTGATAGCTTTCTGCTGGATGTAAGTGATATCAAACTGAGAGAGGAAGCTTTGCCAGCGTGCTAATCGATCAGTGAGGACAGATTTTTCAAGGAGGAATTTAATTGGATTCATGCGAGCAATGAGGTGGACCTCATGAGCTAGGAAATAATGTTTTAACTTCTGAACTACCCAAACCAAAGCTGCACAAGTCTTTTCCATGGCTGAGTACCTCTGCTCACAGGGGTTAAGAAGCTTAGACAAGTAGTATGCTGCCCTCTCCTTACTTTCTTCATCCACTTGGGCTAAGACAGCACCTACGGAGTCATCCAAGACTGAAACATAGAGAATAAGTGGCTTACCTGGAATTGGCGGCCTCAGGACAGGAGGATTGGCCAAATAATCCGTCAAAGGCTGCCTGACACTTGTCATCCCAATTAAACTTGACTCCCGGCTTAGTAAGCTCGTAAAACGGCCTACATCTTTGTGAATGCTGAGAGACGAAGCGGCGAATAAATTGCAACCTCCCGATTAATCCTCGAACTTCCTTCAAATTCTTGGGAGGAGGCATATCTCTGATGGCTCTCGCCTTGTTGGGATCAACTTCAATTCCCCTCTTGCTGACAATAAAACCAAGCAATTTCCCTGAAGAAACGCCAAATACGCACTTCTTTGGGTTCATTTTCAATTGATATTCTCGTGATCTCTGCAAGACCTTAGCTAGAACCCCAGGATGTTCAATCCTTGTCCTTGATTTCACTACCAGGTCATCCACATACACCTCAATATAAATATGAATCATGTCATGAAAAATCGCCATCATAGCCCTCTGGTAGGTGGCTCCAGCATTCTTAAGTCCAAAGGGCATGACCACGTAGCAATATGTACCCCATGGTGTAGTGAATGATGTTTTCTCTTGATCCTCTTCAGACAGACGAATTTGATTGTACCCTGAAAAGCCATCCATAAATGAAAGAGTCTCAAATCCTGCCGTATTATCAATCAGAACATCAATATGAGGGAGGGGGAAGTCATCTTTAGGACACGTCCGGTTGAGGTCCCGGAAGTCTATACAAATCTGAACTTTCCCATCTTTCTTCATAACCGGGACAATGTTAGCCACCCAATTGGGGTAGAGGACAACTCTAACAAATCTAGCCTTATGGAGCTTGTCGACCTCTTCTTTCATCTTCAAAGCCATATTAGGGTGGAAACGCCTCAACCGTTGTTTGACCGGGACAGACCCTGGCTTAAGTGTAAGACGATGTTCAACGAGCGCAGGGTCTAATCCCGGCATATCCTCATAACTCCAAGCAAACGTGTCCTTGTATTCTTGAAGAACTAAAATGAGCGCCTCCTTCTCGGCAGGCGGCAAATTCTGGCTAATGAGGACAATCCTAGGGTCTTCCTCGGTACCCAGATTAATTTCTTTGGTAGGTTCTTCTACGGAGGCTGATGGTTCGTCGAATCTTCTCATGCCACTAGCAAAAGCCTCAGCCTCGTCCTCATATTCTTCATAACTTTCATCCCCCTCTTCAATAGGGTCTTCATCATTCATAATTTCGTAAACGCCCAAACCCTCATAGGAAGCAACAGCATCTTCATATTCTAACTCTGGCAGGATAATCGGACTTTCCACGAACTCAGGGATTGCTAAACAAGCTTGGCATCTGATAGCCAATTCTAATAAAAATCTGCGAGGAATCTCCTTACCCTTGGATTTCTTATGTGAATCTACCTCATGAATTTTATTAGAAGAAGAAGAAGGAGAGGAGGAGGAGCAACTAGCCTGATTAGAAAGAAAAGAAGGGGGTGAAAAAGTGGATACAAAAGGTGATACAGAAGAAGACCCCTCGCCGGAGGGGGAAAAGAGATCTATCAAGGAATCTTGAAAGAGCGGCCCCTGGGTTGGGACGCACTCGGGAGAGAAATAGGAGGTCTCCTCAATAGAGATGGAGGATGGGAAAGTTGAAAAATCAGCGTTTTTTTTTCATTTTTATCTTTTACTTCATTTTATTTTCTTTTTCAAGGAGAAAGCAGTGTGATGGGAGAATAGTAGGAGGAGTGGAAATCGCAAGATTAGAGAAAGATTTAATCAATGATGGCCCATGGGGGGGCGAGATGGAGATTTTAGCGAATTGCTCGAGGAGCGAAGGGGGAATCGGGAGAGAAACTTGGATTGAATTTGGAGCAAAACTGATTGTAATTGGAGGTGGTCTTGGCACATGACCGAACCAATGAGAATGTAGAGAAGCAAGCATAGATGGATGTAGCGAAGTGAGAGAAAAGAGGCCGGCCCACAACCTATCCATAGTAAAACCTTCTTCAAATGGGACATCTGGCTCCCCAGTATCCGTGTAGTCACTCAGCAGCTGCCTCTTGTCTGTGATCACTGCTGGCATTTCAATCAATTCCTGTATGAGCGGCGGCCATTCCGGATCTGTCGGCATGAAGAGGCGGCTCAAAGAAATAGTAATGTCATTCATGTCGAACCACCTGTACCAGTCACATTCTGGATCACCCATTTTCCTTCTCTTGTCCGGCCTTAAAGACTCCAGGGCTTTGTAGGTAACCAGTGGGGCAATGTGACGAGCAAACTGTCTGGCGTGAACATCTTGATAGTCAAGCAATGAAGTAATTATGGTAGTCTGCTCATTATTCTGAACGCCACCAGTAACAAAATGTGTCTTCAGCGTCCAGGAGAGTGGCTGGCGATCAGTCTTCAAAGTAGAAGTCATAAATGCCCATGGCTCTTCTTTATTTTTGCTTGGCCCTTTATAGCCTAAACCGCCTCGTACGAGCAATTTTTGCGGCTTAATGGGCCTAATCCTGCCCTGACAGTTGGCACCCAGGCCTTTGCCATCTTGATACCCCATTTTTAACAGAATGTTCCAACCAGGGGTGTTAATCATGTTCTTTTTCTTCTTCCCCTTAGAAGGCAGGGGTGTCATAGCAACCGTTGTGACAGTTTCAGACGGCATCGGCTGCGGATGAGGGATGTCCAGCACAGATAAAAGCGGTTTGTTGGCTGGCCAAATAGAAGGAACTGATGAAGCCGCATGAATATCTTCCTCTGGCAGAATCGGCATGCTGGTCACCTTGATAATACGGCCCTTGTGTGGGAATTTGAGACACTGGTGATTTGTAGAGGGCACCGCATCAAGCTGCTGGATGTACGGGCGGCCAAGAATGCCATTAAATGTTGGATCCATGTCCAAGATGTGAAAATCTGCTGTGATGGTGGCAGGACCCAAGCTAACTTTCAATGTGATCATGCCTAGAGGAGGCTTCTTTGTGTTGTCATATGCAGTGACCGTTATGGTGGACGGCCGAATCTGGCTTTCTGGTATGCCACATAACTTCAAGGTGCTCGGTGGCAAAACATTGATGGATGCCCCAGTATCCACCAGACATTGCTTGACAGCCACCTTATTGATGCCGACTGTGATGCATAAGGCATACTTCCGTGCTGAGATTGGTGCCAGTTCGTGCTCATGAAAAGTAATTACCGGCTGACTGCTAGCAGGTGTTAACACTGTGACTATCTGCTCAACTGGAATGTCTTCATTAACCATTACCTTCTGCAGATATTCCTTTAGAGCCAGCTGATGAGTGGTGGACCGTTTGATCAATTCCAGGATCGAAATTCTTGCCGGAGTCCGGTCCAAATGCTTTAACAAATCGTATTCGGTGCCCGGTACAGACCCTTGTTCTTGTTCTTGCTCTTGCGGCCCCTGCACGGGCTCTAGTTCCCTTTGTGGAAAAATACGGTTGAACATCCGTCCACTACGGAGCGGCGCCATGCCTTGACGTGCCTCTGTCGGGGCCAGTGTGGGAGGAAGATTAGAAGAAGAAGAAGGTGTGTTGGTGTTAAGGAATGGTGGAGGGGTGTTTGAAGAAGGGACCCCCACGGGGGGTGTAAATGAAGAATTCAATGGAGATGCCCCCGTGGGAGGCGTGGGAGTAGAAAGGGATACCCGAATGCGGGGGGAATTGGTGGGAGGTGGAATAAGAAGAGGTCTGGGCACAAAAGGTGGCGGAACTGCTGGCGGAGGGGTCCTTGCCGGTGTAGGAGTGGTAGAGGGTGTAGCGGGTGCTAGCGGTGAGCGAAGTAGGAGTGGCCTGGACGGCGGAGGTATAGAGTTGGTGGTAGAAGGTGGGGTTTGTCGTGCGGTAGGTTGTGGAGGTGGCAAATGGGTAAGGAGAGAGCGGGCCGGCAAGGCCGTAGAACTGGTGGAGGTAGTTGGGTTGACGGGGCGTAGAAGGGGACGTCCCGATAGGGGAGTAGAAGAAGAAGGAAGGGTGCGCAAAAGGCGCGGAGGTTGATTTTGGTTCGGATTGTGATGAAATGCCCCGACAGAGGCATTTTCTTCGTGCCATCCCTGTCCTCTCTGCACTTCGTAGAGGGACGTGACAGGGTTCACATGCTGATTAGGGGCGTGCTCTGGCAATGGATTACGGACAATCCCCATATCCTGCTGATGTGCTGGAGCTTGCTGTGGTTGAACTTGTTGTGGAGCGGATTGCTGAGGTTGTTGATTTTGCTGTTGCCGAGAAGCCCTTCTTTCTTTCATAGCGGCTATGAATTGCCTCATCTCATCCCAATTGATGTCACCCTGGTCATTCAGATCATAAATGTAATCTCTAAAGTGGAAGCAACGATCAAGGTTGTGACCAGGGCCGCGATGAAAAGCACAATAACGGGATGTGTCAACATTAGCGGGCCAAATGGTTCTTTCCCTTGGCAAGGCGAGCAAGTTGGCGGCCATCAGGGCATTAAAAATATCGGGGAGACTTTCGGGAAGTGGAGGATAGTGGTCCCTTTTGGGGCCCAGTGGTGGTCTCCGTTGTTGTTGGCCGTAGTTGGCAGGTGGGGGCACTTGATGGTATTGTGGTGGAGCTGGAGGGTCTATGCGGGGGGCTTGGTTTTGCGGTGGAGCGAAGGAGCGTTGAGGTGCGAATTGGGGTCGTGGAGTAGGATTAAAATGAGAGTTCTGTTGTGGAGGCGGTGGACGCGGGTTAGCTTGATGGTGGGGGTTGCCAACTGCGCCGACTTGCTCATTTGTGACGGTGCCCTCAGTTGTGGGCCCGCTGTTAACATTGGTGGTTTTCTTAAACAGCCGAGGCTTCGGCTCAAACATGCCCATAATGGGCGAATCCTTCATCTGTGTCTGGATGTAACGAGCCCTCTCATAGAGCTCTTCCATAGTAGTCAGCCGGTTCATGGCCAAAATATGGCGGAATTGAGGAGTTGCATTAGAAATGATCATCTTTACTTGCTCCTGTTCCGACAATGTGTCTTTCAGCTTCTCGGCCATCGACCGCCATCTGTCAGCAAATACGATGAAGTCCTCCTCAGCCTTCATTTTCTCCGCAACTAAATCTGTAACGGACAGGGAGGGTCCAACACGGTCTCTATACTTTTGCAAGAATTTCCTTTGGACAACATCGAAGTCACTGGCATCAGCTGACTCCAAGGAATAAAACCATTCGAGGGCTGGCCCCTCCAGAGATCTTCTGAATAAATAGGCCAGAGAAGCCTTGTTGCCTTGCCAGAAGGAGGTCTCGTACATAAAATCCTTCAAATGAATGACCGGATTGCCAGTTCCATTGTACCGCCGAAAGTTCGGCATCTCAGACGGAGGAAGATGGAAAATTGGCAGAGTGGGGAGCGAGATTTCTGGTACATTCTGGGCCGCAGTGACTTTCTTAAGCCGTTCTTCCATGTGGGCCATCTTCTGAAGTAGCAAAGCATTAGAGTCGGACTCAACTGGGGCCTGAGCAAAAGAAGGTGGTATAGGCGACCGTAGGATCTGAGGAGGTTGGGGGAATTGGTGCCTAACCGCAGAATAACTCGCCTGCTGGGCCGGCATGGCCGTGACAGGCGTTGGTGGACGAGAGGGGGGTTTATGCAAGACCGCCTGGTCATTGATAATCTGGTGGCCACTCGCGGCCGGAAGGGGGGGAGAAGAAGAAGAGGGAACTGACTTCCCCTTCAAAGCGGCCTGAATGGCTTGCCGCTGGGAGTCATCCAATTGAGAGAGAGCCTGGATTAAATCTGTAACGTTGATGGATGGGGAAGAGTTCCCCGAAGTATTGGAAGGTAGAGCCTGAGAGGGAGTCTCAACCTCTTGAGAGGTGGTATCAACCACATGAACTTGTGAATAATGAGGGTGAGGAGGGAGATAGTTTCCCTCATAATAGGTGGGGTCTTGGTGATGGTCCTCATGAGATTGACCAAAAACATTTTCATCCACATCATCGTAAGTATACCCATAGTTTGCCATGTTGATGATCGTACCTGAACGGAGTTTCATGCTTAAGAGAGAGAGAGCTTAATGAAGGAATTATCACACAAAGCACTTAATCCAATCAACACAATTAAATCGACCCAACTAAGTTTATCCAAACAATGTTGGAAAGCAACGCAGAATTTTAATGTTTGATGTTTGAGATTAGAGTGGATTATTTGTGAACAGTTCACTCCTTTTGCCAAGCGAGACCTAGTTTGATCCAAGTGTGACCTCCGGGTCAACTAGGTTTTTCTCTCTCCTCACCAACGAATAGGTCCTCTAGAACTCCGATACTTCGAGGGTACAACCAGCCCGGCGTCCGTGAGGGAATCCACGGGTGCGGGGACTTATGGAGGTCTTGGAAAAGGGATTTCCGGTCCAAAGAGACGGAATGCTCAATGGAGGGTCGTCCCGATTCCAAGAAGGGTGTGTGGAATCCTAGTATAGAGAGAGGAGGTCTCTCAACCAAAAGCCACCAAGTGCAAAGCAATATGATCAAATCAGAGCAATATAGGCAAGCAATATGACAATCAAGCCAACTATCACAGACAGCAGCAGCAGTAAGCAAGGTTCTGTAAAACGCAGGAAAGAGACGACCTGGGGCAGGTCGCTATCAACCAAAGCAACGACAGGGTCACTGTCGTGAATTACTGCGAGAGGCTATGAGCCAGCAGCGAGAAACAGAAACGCGCCTCTGGTAGAGGCGCTAAATCTGAAAGGGACGCCTCTATGTGAGGGCGTCAAATATGAGGAAGCGCCTTGAGGTGAGGCGTTGTATAATAACAACACGCCCTGGGGCAGGGCGTGAATTCGCAGGCAGAGTGATTAAAGCAGTAAGATGATGGGAAGACGTCTTGACAGCAGACGTAACGCAACAATAAGACGCCCTGGATAACGGCGTTAAAATCAATAACACGCCCTGGAAGGGGACGTTAATTCTCAGACAGTATAATGAGCAAAACCAAAGCAGCAGATATGATAAAAGACGCCCTGGAAAGAGGCGTTAATAAACTAAAACACGCCCTCTTGAAGGGCGTTAAAACAAAAGGCGCCCTCGTGGAAGGCGTTAATTCAGGGAAATATGCAAATGCAAGCTGGCTGATCCGGGAGTGTGCAGTGTGCACAGTGGAGGGTGCCCGAGGGGCACAAAGGGAAGGGTACCGAGGGTACCAAGGGGGAGAGGGCACGCGTGGGTGCCAAAGGGGAAAGGGCACACGAGGGTGCCAAAGGGGAAAGGGCACGCGAGGGTGCCAATGGAGATGGTAATCAAAAAGAAAACAGTGGAAGTCCCACCGTGATCGCCAATTTGTGGATGGGCATAAATCCCCACACAATCACACACAAGAGAGAGAATAATTAGGGTGGAGATAAAAACAACAACAACATGGAGGATAATGATTAATGCATAAATAAGGGGAGTAAAAGCTTGCACGTGGTGCAAAAAAACGGAGATGTGATCGCCAGAGGGGTTACCTCAATAATAGTAAAAAGAGATCGCGAATACCTGGTGAAGATTGGAATGCGGGATGATGTGAAGTTCCTTCCTCCTTCTTCAATAGGCCGGCCGATGAGAAGGGTTTTCTTTTGATTACCTTGCAAAAAAGACCATGAAACAACAGCAAAAGATGGGATCAGCCAACGTGCAGTAGTATCAATCCAAATAAGATATATAATGATGATGAAGAGAAATCAACATGCGCACCTTTTTTTTTTTTGGTTTTAAAACCCCTAAAGAGGGACTAGGGAAAGAAGGGATATGATGAATCTGATGCAAACAGTGAAAAAGGAAAAGAAGAAAAAGACTGACGATGGAGTTGACACGAACGTAAAGAAAGAAAAAAAAGAACAACAGTGATGATCGGTTGATGAAGACGACACCAAATAAACGAAATAGAAAAGAGCCCTGCTGTCCCTGTTGACAGTAGAGGGAACCAAAGATGAAGAGGGGGAAGCAGCAGAGCTTGAGCGTGATAATCTCGGCTTCGGTACCTTAGTCGTCGTCGTAACCCTTCAAAGGGTCGATCAGGACTCCCTTAAATAAGGTTCAGATCAAAAGATAAACATGGACAGGAGGAGAGTAATGGCAATGTTTATCAAAAGCAAGAGCCCTAATCGAGCAAGAACGTCAAACAAGGCAGGACTCTGTGAGGGAAAGATGGAAGAAGGTAGGACACTGGAGGTGAAACACGCCTTCCAACAGGGCGTCAATTCTTGATTTGACGACCTACCCATACGGCGTTTCATGAAACACGACCTAAGACAGGGCGTTTCTTCCTGGATTTAATTTTGGCAATAAAACTTACTTTATTTGAAAATCATGATAACACGCCTAAGATGGAGGCGTTAAATTAAAACACGCCCTGAGAAAGGACGTTAATTAATAATTAAATTGATTTTTGAATTTTCCTTAAAACCGGATAATACCAGGAATTGACGCCCTGAAGTTTAGTCGTCCTTTCTTTATAAAACGCCCTAGATAAGGTCGCTATTTAAATAACGCCCCTCTTCAGGTCGCGAATCACAAAAAATGACAACAAAACGGAAAATCCAAAGAAAAACTTTATATTATGGGAATATTGACGTTCACTTTGGGGCGTCAACATAGTGACATGAGATTTGATCAACGTAGCGTCATTTTTGGCGTGTCTACAATGAGTCCCTGTAGAAGAGTTAGGCTCTGATACCATGTGTTGTGTTAGATGGACGCAGTCTATCTCCACTAAGTGTGGATCTAGAGGGGGGTGAATAGATCAACTTGCCTAATTTAAAAACTACTGTAAGTTCTAAAGCGGAATTTAGGCAAACATCAGTTAAGCTAAAAGAAGAATGCTAGACATGAGCATGAGCGATGAAACCAAATAAGCTAAGCAAGAATTCCCATCGCACACAGATCACACAAAAGCACAAACACACTGCACCCACAATTTTTAGGTGGTTCGGTCAACGACCTACGTCCACCCCACACTCAACCGAGTATGGCTTCCTACTGCGCAGCACAGCTTGCGTCCGCTGGGCTTTACAGCTTGGCCAAACAATCCGCTGATACACAGCTTCGCTGGGCACTACAGCTTGCCGACCAGAGGATCTGATCCTCTGCAACCGCTGGGGAAATACAGCTTAACCCGTCCAGTGGAGACTACCACTGCAAGACCGCTGACGCACAGCTTGAAGAAACAATGATCGGAAATGAAAGACAGAATCAAAACGAAAAGGTAAAATCCAAAAGCAATGTAGCTCTTAAAGAGCAAAGCTCAGCTCTGGTTTTGAACCACGAGACTGAGATACAAACTCTCTCACTCTCACTCTCGATCAGCTCTCTCTCAACTCAATCTCTCTCGATCTCTTCCTCTCTCTTTTTCTTCTTCTTCCTCTATTTCTTCTTCTTCTCTGTATCTTCTTCTTCTCTCTTTTCTTTCTGTGGATCGAAGGAGCCTTGCTGTGGCTGTATAGACTTTCTCCCTTCTCTTCGATGTTTCTTCTTCTGTGGAAGAAGGCTTGTTTATATAGCAGCAACAGCAGCAGGCGTGTGCTCTCCACGTTTCCCGCCTAGAGCATTTGGACCACGTGGCAGCATCCAATGGAGTGTCAGTACGCGTGTCCTTATCTGGATACCTTGTCCTTCTCGGATCACGAGCCAAGTACCTCAGATCACGTGCCCCTCATCAGCCTCTTCAGTTCGATGTATAGAGTTCTCAACTCGCGTGCTCAATGACAGCAGTCTGACTTGCTGCGTCGACACTGTCAATCAATGGCGTTAACGTAGTGAGGCATTCCAGTAGCCATTAGCCTCGTCTCTTTAGCTGCTGCGTCGACGCTGCTCAATTGTGGTGTTGACGCAGTGGACTAGCCTGTGACGGTGAATGCTTCTTCAACTGCTGCGTCGACGCTGCTTGCTTGTGGCGTTGACGCAGTGGAAGATATCGTGAAGGCTTCGTCAACTGATGTGTGGACGCTTTAAGCTCCCAGCGTCGACTCTGTTCCCTTCAGCAACAAGAATGAAGTCATAAGTTTTAAGTATGAACTCTGTACAGGCTTTGCAAACACGAATACAATGTATAGAGTTAATGCATGTAAAGGCTTCAAATAAGGAAAGCAGTGTATAGACTTAATGCACGTAAAGGCTTCATGCGAAGAGAAGTAATGTATATACTTGAGGAGTTGACGCTGCATGAAACACTGAGTTGATGCTTCATGAAGCATGGACAGTGTACAGACTTTACCACTACAAGAAAAATCGCGGATAGCGACCGACCTAGCGGTCGCTATTCAGTCGTAGATCGGTCGCAAATATGCATTGCGACCGAACAGATACTATCTAGCGACCGAATATGTCGGTCGCTATATAATAGTCGCTATATCGCGACCGACATAATTCGGTCGCAGTATCAGTCGTTACCAGAGACCGATTATAATCGGTCGCCTGACCGGTCGCTAATAATTCGGTCGCCATTCAGTCTCTATTCGGTCGCTACATTTGTTGTATTTTTAAAAATAAAATTAACCTATCGGATTTATTCGGTCTCAATTCGGTCGCCAGTCGGTCGCTAAATTTGTTGTATTTTTAAAAATAAAATTAACCTATCGGATTGATTCGGTGGCTAGTCGGTCGCCAGTCGGTCGCCAAGTATAATTATTTAATAAAAGAAATATAACGTATAGTCCCTATTCGGTCGCAATTCAGTCTCCATGCGGTCGCTAATTTTGCATTATTTTTTTTTTAAAAATTTATTTAAACTGATAAATAAATTACCTGATAAATAACAAATTCATAACATAAATATAAAATCAACTACACAGACAACAATATCGACAAATCTCAAATTCATCACATACAAACACCTGATAAATAACAATTTCATAAAACAATAATAAATCAACTACACGGATCACAATCTCCACGAACCTCAAATTACACACAATTAAAATAAAATCACAAATTAATCATACATCCATAATAATAAAATGACAACATACACAACTAAAATAAAATCACAAATCCTCCACATATGTCTCATCCTGGTCGTCGTCTCGTCCAACATCATCCTGGTCGTCGTCTCGTCCAACATCTCGCGACGGATGATCCTGTATATCATTTAAAAAAATTATAATCAAATCCTTAATAAAGAAATCAAGCATTAACAAGACTTAATAAAGAAATCAAACATTAACAAGAGTATGCCAATAGTTTAAGCCAGCTCATTTTCATATATATAAATACACACACACAATATAAGTTCAAATTTCATCTTGTATTTTAAAAATGAAGTTTGAGCGCCGAGCTCAAACCGGGCATCCGATTTGGATTCCGTCAGTTCTGACAAGTCACTTTCATCTCCCCGGTCGTATTGGAATGATCGGCACGGCCATCCGACCGGTATTTCGAATTTTAGACCCCCGGACCCGTCCTAACAGTTCATTTGAACTAAGTGTATTTTAAAAATGAAGTTTGAGCGCCGAGCTCAAACCGGGCATCCGATTTGGATTCCGTCAGTTCTGACAAGTCACTTTCATCTCCCCGGTCGTATTGGAATGATCGGCACGGCCATCCGACCGGTATTTCAGATTTTAGAACCAAATGCCCCGTCCTAACAGTTCATTTGAACTAAGTGTATTTTAAAAATGAAGTTTGAGCGCCGAGCTCAAACCGGGCATCCGATTTGGATTCCGTCAGTTCTGACAAGTCACTTTCATCTCCCCGGTCGTATTGGAATGACCGGCACGGCCATCCGACCGGTATTTCAGATTTTAGACCCCCGGACCCGTCCTAACAGTTCATTTGAAATAAGTGTATTTTAAAAATGAAGTTTGAGCGCCGAGCTCAAACCGGGCATCCGATTTGGATTCCGTCAGTTCTGACAAGTCACTTTCATCTCCCCGGTCGTATTGGAATGACCGGCACGGCCATCCGACCGGTATTTCAGATTTTAGAACCAAATGCATAAGTTGCTGCTTCTCGCTGCCTCCATTCAGGTTTGTTAATGTTTTCTTCTATGAATGGCATAACAAGAGGCACAATGTCATCTCCCACGGTCCGTGCAACCAAACCCAAGCATGTTCCTCCAGCCATTGCAAGATTCCAAACTCCTTCATCCTGATCTTGGTCGTCTTCTTGCTTAAGGAGTGTCTCCAACAGCATAGGGACAAGCGCAGGTAGTGCCTGCTTGATAAAATAAAAGCAAGGGGTGTCAGAATCAGCAGAAAAATCCCCTCCATATTCATCTAAGATGTCAATCTCTTCATCGCATATTGAGCTCCAGAATTCAATAGCTTGTAGAGCAACAGGTTCCTCATCTTCCCTCACAGCTTTTGCAGTGATGTTAAATATGTCCTGCATATACGATGCAAGCTTCTCATAATACATGGAGGATATGGAGACCAAGCATTCGAATGCAGCCTGCCGTATCTTCACCTCAGGGGACAGAGTAGCTTCACAAATGACTCTCATGATATAATCCCTCTCCATATCATTCCCGAAGTTTGCCTGAGCAAATCCCAAAGAATTATGCAGAGCTCGAGTTGCAGCCAGCCTAACATCAATGTTTCCCTCAGAAGCACTCATGCCTTGAACAACCGCTGTCAATATCTTATTGACTTGCTCTTGATCAACTTCATCAGGGGAGACTTCTTCACACATGTAACCTAGGGTGTCCAAAGTTGCTTGCTTAACATCTGGCTGAAGTTGGTGAATATTTGACAAGAGAGAACTGATAAGTTCAGGCCATTGATTTTGAGGCAACTCAATACCAGCAATCTTTGCAACAACTTGAGATGCAGTAGATCTTGCATCAATCACCGGTGAAGAGAGAGTCTGTAGTAAACATCCTTTGACCTGGGCCCTAACAGCTACATCCAATGATAACCATCTCTGCACATGCTCAAATTTTCTGTGTTGCTCCTTTGCATCCAGGGCATTTTTGAGAATCAAGCCTGCCAATTTACGGCTAACAACAGGCTTGTCATTATTTGCTAATTTACTCGAAAGAGATAGCAAGAACCCAGTAACATTTTGATCCTGAAATTGTTTTAAACTTTCCTCAGCATGCTTGCGAACCGCTGAATCTATTGACTGTGCATTCAAAAGAACTTGGGTAACTTCCATAGCCATTTCTGTATGGTATCTTCTCCGCCTTTCCCTTGCAGGGATACGCCCCAATGGCGGCCGCCGCCGACTATATATAATATCCTTCACTTCTTGTAACTTATGACCTATGCTCCTTTGTATGAACTGCCCTTCCTTTGCTTAGAGGTGCTGTTCCTGGCTTCCTGCCATGACAGTTACCAGACTTTGGGGAGATCTTTTCACCTAAATTGGCATATTTTATTCATGTCTACATGTTACTTTCCTTATATTATTCTAGCTTTATGAATATTTATAGATCTGTATCCTCCCCCACTCAAGTGAATAGAATTTATACATATCTTTTCACTTTCAGTTCTAACCAAAATCTCTATACACCTATGGAAAATCCTGCAGAACAGTCTGCCTGTTGATTCTAATATCCAGAGGATAGGTGTAAGATGATATTTAGAGTTAAGAAAATGATATTTTCCCCTCCTCAATCTAAATTCTTATATTTTGTAAGATGATATTTAGAGTTAACAAATAGAAAATCAATCAAATAAAATACTTACCGGAGGCTGCTGTGCAGGAGGTGCAGGAGGTGCTCTACTACTATCAATTCCCAAGGATGTGAGCATCTGGGAGACGGTCTGAGCGACGATGGTTGAGATATTCTGAGAGATATTCTGAGAGACGGTCTCGTTGACGATCTGCCTAAACATATCTGGAGTCATGGTCGGGGCGGCACTGGAAGAACCATCTGGGGCTGCTGGTGTGGTAAATGGATGATGATAACACCCTAGTCGTGCCCAAGCTATGTCCAAAACCATAAACATGTCCTTTCTTGGGTGCCCCAGATGCTGCAACCCAAATGGCAGGATCCAACTCTGGACGCTGACTGTCATCCCCGTACCTCTCATCCATTCGTCTACTATATGAGTCCTGCAAAAACCAAAAAAAAACAAAACCAAATTATTCTACAATTTAATCTTAAATGAAAACTATTAATGTATACACTTACCGCTACCTCCCGAGCTTTCTCACTAATGTAAGCATTTGTCCCTTTCTTCTTATGAGTTCGATCAAAAAGTTCATGAAATTGAGCTGGCCGCTTTAACTGTGCTTCCTGTTATTCAAATAAATCACAGTTTCATAATAGAAACAAAAAATTTATATATGTAGAAGTGTACTTACTAATCTCGCTTTATGTGTTGCAAAGGAGACAGAGCCACCCGTGTGTAAATTCGCTTCAGGATGCGCTGCTCTGTTTTGCTTTGCTTTGTTTGAATTGGCATTCCATTTCTCCGCTTCCCAAATGTTGCACAGCTCTGTCCAATACTCCTTTCTCATCCACACAGGCCCATGCTCCTTCCATATGTTCTTATCAGTACTTGCACATGCTTTTTTTGCATATCTTCGGGCATTGTACATAAGATGTTTGAAATTATCTCTTGCAGTAGCTGTCCATGCAAATCTAGCACGTAACTCATCTGAATGTTCTGTGAATCGATGATTCCTCTATATATTAACAACAACAAAAATTTATATGTTACATAACAAAGTGGGTTAAAATAATAATTGAAAATGACTTAATATGATAAAATAAGATAAATACCAAGAACATAGAGAACAATAAATCCTGAACACCCATCGGAAAATCAGCAAAGCGATGGATGGGGCCTGGAAAATGTGCTTGAATTGTCTTTGTAATAAATTGTGATGCTTGGGCTGGCTCTATTTTATTCCTGAAATTAAAAATATTAATACCACAATGACGAATAAATAACAAAAATAATGCATTACGTACCCTTCATTTATCCACACTGCCCGCATCGTCTCATTACAACAGCCCTCCCCCTCATGATGACTCGCCTCGTCATCAGCACGTACTATACGAATTAAATAGTATAAATAAAACAAACTATCAAAAAAACATAAATATGCAAATGAACATACCTGACTCAGCTGGGGGAGGTGTAGATCCACTCGCCATGTGTGATGGCGGTGCATAGGCCGTCAATGTACCCGTTGTCAGTGGTAACGGTGCAGAGGCCGTGGGTCCTGTAAGGATAAGAATCAGATAACACAAAAACATAAAGAATTATTTTAAACAAATACTCAAATGAATTATACATGAAAGTATACATACCTACTACCGGTGGTAGCGGTGCATCCCTCGGTGGTAACGGTGCAGAGGTCGTGGGTCCTGTGACCCGACAGTATATGTCCAATCTCGCTAGTTTTAAATCCGACTTTATCATAAATGCAACATCTTGCTAATTTTTAATCACCAGTAACTTAATTTTAATTATTATTCTAAATGAAAATTTGGGTTCCTCGTTATTTTTTGTCTCCTTAATGTCGTTTCTAGGTTAAGGACTGCCTTAGAACTGGTCTAACTTAATTAACAGGTAAATCCGTAGTTATTCTCGTGTGATCAAAGTACATAAATAAGTGTTTTTTAGAAGAATGGTAGTACAATAATCTCTTTTATAATATTAGAAATATGCAAGTGTTTGCCTCTTGATTGCCATTGCTTCACAAACTGGACTGTTTTGCAAATACAAAGTCACTAAATAGAGGCATAAACTTGCAGGAGTTAGAATTCTTAAAAACATATCAATTTAAATAATCATGTTAGACAAAATTATTGCACTCTCCCTCGGCTCAGACGACCGATAGTAACTGGAGGAGGAGCTGCGATGGTCTGCAGGGGGAGGGGTTCCAGCACTGCAGAGGGAGGGGGAGGGGATTCCTGCAACCTACAAGGGGGAGGGGGGTCTAACACCCAGCAGCACATGGGGATTGGGAGGGGGGTTTTCACTCGACAAGGAGATGGGGGGTTGCATTGGCCCGCAGTACTGGGGGGATGGGGAGGGGGCTTCCGATGGCATTGGGAGGGTGAGACGATTCCGGTGGTGCAGCACAAAGGGGAGTTGGTGGGGGGTTTCCAGAGGTGGAGGGGGACGGGAAGGGGAGGGGGAGGCAGAGGGGGACACGGGAAGGGGAGGAAGGGAGGAGACCGTCGGAGGCAGAGGGGGAGGCGGAGTGGGACGGGAAGGGGAGGGGGATCAGAGGGGTCAGGCCGGAGGGGGAGGGGCATGGGGATGGGAAGGAGATCTGAGGGGGACGGGGGCGCAGGCCGCAGGGGGGAGGGGAGGGGAGCAAGCCGGCGACGGGGCCGCAGGGGGGAGGGGAGTAGGCCGGCGGGGGAGGGGAGCAGGCCGGTGACGGAGGGGGAAGGGAGAGAGAGAGAGAGAGAGAGAGAGAGAGAGAGAGAGAGAGAGAGGTACCTGCGGAGGGCGACGACGGCAGGGCGAGCGGCGACGGCGACTCGACGCGAGCGGCGCGGCGACGGGCTCCGGCGGAGGGGGGCTCGGGCGGGAGGCAGCACGGGGAGGGGGGCTCCGGCGGAGGAGGGGGGCTCGGGCGGGAGGGCTCGGGCGGAGGGGGGGCTCCGGCGGAGGGGGCTCGGGCGGGAGCGGGGAGGGGGGCTAGGGCGGAGAGGGGGCCGCAGGGGAAGGGGGCTCGGGAGGGGGGGCTCGGGCGGGAGGGGGGGGGCTCGGGCGGGAGGGCTCGGGCGGGCGGGGGTCGTAGTAGGAAGTATAACGGCATCAGCGACCGACTGGAGACCGAAGTTAATTCGGTCGCAATAATAGCGACCGATTAGCGACCGATATACATGCGGTCGCTGAAACGGTCTCGGTTATGCGACCGATTATTTCGGTCTCCGAATTGGTCTCTATTTGGGACCGACTAGCGACCGATTAAATCGGTCGCTAATTCGGTCGCTATAGCCACTTTTTCTTGTAGTGTACCCACTGTATGGACTTCATGTAATGCAAACGAATGTGAAGACTTCAGTGTATAGACTTTAGAAGACGAGTGCTATGTATAGACTCCATGAGACTCTAGTGCAGACAGATGATGTATAGAGTTCTCAGTTCAGCCGTCAGTGTGTAGACTTGAAAGTCTTGAAGCCAATGTATGGACTTGAGAAGCTGAGGCCAGTGTACAGGCTTGCCATCGACCATTGTGTAGACTTGAAATATCAAGACGCTAAGGAAGACAGACAATGTACAGACTTGCTGTAACAGTCTGATGTACAGAGTTCATGAAGCTCTAGACATTGAATGATGTACAGACTTAGCCCAATGCCTGAGACGCTAACAAAGACGAACGATGTTCAGACTTGCTGACAGACCTATGTACAGACTTTGCTCAAATGCATGAGACGCTAACAAAGACGGACGATGTTCAGACTTGCTGACAGACCGATGTACAGACTTTGCTCAAATGAATGAGACGCTAACTGAGACGCTGGACTCTGTACAGACTTTGATATTAAGATTGATGTACAGACTTCATGCGTTGACGCTGTACACACTTAGCGAGTTGACGCTGTACACACATCCAATGAAGTGCGTTGACGCTGTAACATGATGCGTTGACGCTGTGCACACTTAACCAATTCAATTGAAATGTAGTGTGTGGACTTTATCCAAAATGGACGATGTATAGACTCAATCGACATGAGAGTTTCCAGTGTATAGACTCATGACAGTAAGAATTGCAGACAACAGTGTATTAAATGCAAAGAACACATAGTCAATCTGATAGAGCAATTTCATCAAATCAAAAGCAGTTGCCAATCAATCAAAACAATGGTGTTGCCAATGAAATAAAGCAAGTGTCAACATCATCAACATAGAGGGGTCACAACAGTAAGCCAATTCTAACCACTTCACTGGTGAGGAGCAATCTCATGCCCCACACCCCCTTGCCTCCTTCTCACTCTTAGAGCTCTTACCACTGCTGACTTAAGCAGAGGGTTTTCCCCGGTATCTCAACCCGAGGCCCCTTGATTGCTTTCTCTCCCTTGTTCGTAGGAATCTTTCTCGAGGTGGCTACCCCTCGTGATCATCCCTGATCCGACGGTACGCACCTTAGCACGAGATCTCACCTCTTCAAGTCAGTATGGGCAAGATCAAGGTGCAAAGGGAGACAAAGGAGGTGTAGGGTACGAGATTACTTTTCACCAGTTGAGGAGGTAGGAGGTGTAGGGTACGAGATTACTTTTCACCAGTTGAGGAGGTAGGAGGTGTAGGGTACGAGATTACTTTTCACCAGTTGAGGAGGTTAGGATTAGAGCTTATATTTCTAGAAAGGATCTCTGGGATTAAATAGTTGCAGACTCCATCTCTGGAGTAGTAAGAATCTTGAGGGGCCGTTGGGCGGGGGCGTTACGTCCATGGTGTAGACTCTTACCATTGTAGGACTCTTGTTCTCCCCTTATCCCCCTCATGGACTTCTCACTCTCAGATGTTAGCGTGGAATTCACTTTCAGATATAAGGGATAAGTGTCCGACGGCGGGGGATCCGCTCAGGACCGTAAGGAAGGCGGGGGGTCCCGATGATGGATTGACCCTTTTGTGGATAAGGGATATTCTCCTCCTAAGTCCAAGCTTATAACATACCGTTCCGGTCCCGGGCACCCCTGAGGGGTGACTTAGCGGCCTTCTACTGACTCGGTCTATGGTGCGTCGAAGTTCCTCTCGAGCGTAGGGGAGTCCTTCGCATGGGCGACCGTGCTGAGGTTAGATGGCTCTCTTTTGGGTCTTTGACCTTCGGTCCTGTAGTAAATGTGCCTTTGATGTGAAGCTAGACTGTCACTTATTAGGTCATACAGGTCTTTACGAGCCTTTAGGTCGTTAAACAATGGGTCGTGAATTTTTCCCTCTCCATTATTAATAGGAGAGAGACAGACATATCAAAACAAAGAGGGCATCTCAAAATCTCAATCATCTCATTGGAATGAGATTGTGGGTGAAGTTTGAAGCCATTAAATTATTAAATACTTATTTTAAATCATTAAACTATTTAATCATCTCATCTATAAATCTCAAATCCACCATTAAATATGGTATAAAATCCCATACCCACTTTAACGACACAAGCATCATTAATCGCTAATCACCCTGCCCAAAGTGAAGGCTAGAGGGTTGTTGTGTGGTGGACAGCGGATCTAGAGGGGAGGGGTGAATAGATCAGCCCCACTTTTCGCAATGTGGCCCTCTATATAGCTAGTTAAAATGAATTGCAGCGGAATAGAAACTAGCTTCCAAGTACGCTATGATTCACTTAGCAAGATAAGCAAGAAATATAATAATTCGATCCTAAGCATGCATCTAGAATGAATCAATCACACAGGCAAACCACACTAGACAGGATTTTTAAGGTGGTTCGGACTGAATCCTCAGCCCTACGTCCACCCCTCACCAAAATCCGGTGAGGCTTCACTTGTGCAGCGCACAGAACCGCAAATCGGAAACCACCGATTGCCTTCCTACTCACCACATGGTAGGGACGTCAACCGTAAATTGGAACACCCTCCAATTGCCTTCCTACTAACCACCGGTAGGGATGAATCACACTTTCAATGTTTAAACAATAATGAAAATGAAACAAATGTGAATGAACTAAAACAAGAGATTGAGTTATGAGTGAAAATGAATTGGCCCTTGTATGGAATGTTGATCAGCAACAAGGCTCCTCTTGGCTTCAACTCAATCTTCTTGATTCACCCTTGATTGGATGAATGTTCTTCACGGAGTACTGTTCACGTGAATAGTACCTCTTCCTTCAATTCTTCTCTCTTGATCTTCTCTTTGAATTTCTTTGAATGAATGAAGGAGATGATGAAGCTACCTTGAATCTTGATTGCTTCTTTAGCTCCTAGGAGTTTGAATGCTTGAAAGATCACCTTGGATGAGCTTGAAAGAGCTTGAATGGATGTAGATGATTTCCCTTGAAGAACTTGAATCAAACCGGCTTCCTTTGATCACTTTGATAGCCTTGCTTTGATGTAATCTTCCTTGAGGTTTGCTGGCTTTGATTTGAGCTTGATTCCCCTTTGATTGGATGAAGAACACCTTCACGAACTATTGTTCACGTGAACAGTAGCTCGTCTCCAAGCTCTCTTGTAACCTCCCTTGCAGCCACCCTAGATCTCACAAGAAGCCCCTTGAAGCATTAGGGTTTCTAACCCTCTTACAAGAGTTGTATAGACCTTGAATGGTCTATGGACACCCCCTAGACCAGATCCACAATTTGTGGGGGATTAGGTGTCTTTAGGATTAAACAAATCAATGTTGAATGGCCCTTTTCGAAGTTGAAACAAAGTCAACAATTGATGGCTCGGGGCTGGCGGTCGACCTAAGGTTCCTGGCGGTCGACCGCCACTGAAACACCTGCAAATGGGCGATCCCTGGGAAATCCGGTTGACCGCCACTGGCTGGCGGTCGACCGCCACTGAAAGACGTGCAGACTTGGGAGTCCCTGGCTGGGGCGGTCGACCGCCCTTGTGCTGGCGGTCGACCGCCAGCTGGGCAGGGCCCGGGTCAGCCCGGTTCGGTCCGTTGGCCGCACAAACTCCGTCGCTTGAGTCCGTTAGCCGCCCGTTCATGTCTGTGGCATCAACCTTGATTGTCTTGAAGTTTTATTACTGAGTCTTCAATCCAAATTTTGTTCCGGGGGCTCCGCCCCCGGAAACCCCCGCAAGGGACGCTGCCCCCTTGACCCCCGCAGGTCGAAACCCCCCTGACCGCGCAGGTCGATCCGCGTGCGAGGGCGCAACATTCAGCGTTCACGTTCACCATTTCCACTTGATTCCTTGTCCATTCATTGGCGCACCTGTCATGAACAAAAACATCACGTATGTCAATCACATGAAGGTGAAAAATATCAATGACTAATAGTGTTTAGCCATTATCAAAACCAAGAATACATTAGAACTCATATGACCATAGAATGATGTCGAATGACCCAAGTGACCATATGAACTCAAGTGATCATAGGGGCACAACAAGGGTGGGATGAGATTTTTGGCCACAAAAATCTCTAACATTTTGATAATTGTTCCGTGCATAGATTTTTCACGTAATATCACCTTATTCATCCGAATCAAACGCATCTTAAATTAAAGTCTAACAAGAGATTCATGATAGAGATAATAAAGTGTGAGTTTTGAGATGACAAATTCCACGGCTATGTACTCCCGTCCCTCGTTCTCCTCTATATTATTCCTCTACGACAAAAAAATTGAAGATAATCAATTCAAAAAATGCGATAATGACCTTTACAAAGTCATCATCCACATATTGTAGGCAGAGTAATTTAAAAGAAATCAAGGTTTAGTGAGGAAGTTAACATTTTAAGGAAAGTTAAAATGCATGTAAACGTGCGAAGCACGTTCAATGAAAAATACAAACATACATTATTTATCCTCATGAAAACTGAAAAGCTCACATAGAGTGGTAAAAGACTGGCATCCTAATATTAGTCAAAGAAATTATGAAAGGTTCAGGAAACCACTTCCTCCTTCCCTCTTGCTTGTGATTGAATGGTGTCTGAGATGGACATTCAAAGCTGCCATAATCTTTCAATTTAATTCTTACCCCACTTCTTTACGAAGTTTTTTTTTTTGGTGTGTGCTTTGTTCTTAATTACACCTTGCATATTGTTGATGTGGGTACATCCTTCGCATCATGTAACGTTTGACGAGGCAGATTGATGAAATAAATCTGACTCTATTTACATTTTTTGAGATTTTTATAAGAATATATTGTTTTTTTCCGTTCTAAAGATCTCATAAAGGTACATCATGTCACATATATATTCTCAAAAGTGTCATGATTATCAATTTTGATTTATTTAAGATTTTTTAAATATAAAAATAATTATGATTTTTTAAAATTATAAAAGGGCATTCATAATATTAATGATTTTTCCGAAATGAACGACACATCATGTACTCGTAAAAATATTGTGCTCATCCTCATCCACGAGTCACGCGGTCAACAAAGCTAAATATCTGGGGAGTAACTTAATACAAACCTGTTCCGAGAGACAACAGACGCAGCAGCACGCGGGTCTCCATATCACGTGCGTTTCCTCTCGTCGGCGGGCGGAAGCCGCTGCTGCAGGAAAGTGTTCTTGGCGCCGCCATATCGAGGTAACAGGGAAAAAAAACCCTAATCTTCCCCCTCTCCCTCCTCTCTCCTCTGCTCCCTTTAATCCTAACCACCGAGTTCATCGCGTCGTGCGACCTCTTCTCAGCGCATCTATTTTCCTTGTGGAGTCTATTTTCTAGGGTATGTTGTAGCTGCGAGAACACCTGCGGGATCGGGAACAAACATTCGTAGTTTTTGTTGTATTTTTTCTGCAATTTTTAGGCTTCTGGTCTAGATGAATTATGCTGTCTTAGATCCATCTATTTGATGTATTTGGGTGGATTCTTTTCGATCTGCCGTTCTTTCGATTCAAAGGGAACCATCTTTCATGACTTCCCACCCCCGTTGTTTGAACTTTAGATTTTCCAAGGACCCATTTCTACCTGTGATCCCACCCCCCGCCCTTTTTCTGAATGGAAGACATGGACTTGGACTGTTATCTTGTATGGGTCTTCCTATATTATTCATGTGCATAAGTATGTTTTTTCAGAAGATGGGGGAGACTATGCTTGTCACAAGATGAGAAGTTACCCAGTTTATCCTTTGTGCTAACAACTAATTCAGTGTCCACCTTGTTCTACTGTTTGTTGCTTTGCTGGAGGCGGAGCAAGTAAGAGCTTGGTGAGTAACAACGGGTCTTTGAAGAGACATAGGTGCGCTGCCAGAGCTCATGTCTGCTTATACAGTCCAACCACCTAGGGAACTCTACCAAGGAATGATGAGATTATCACAACATTGCTCCTTCTAGGGGGTGGGGGGACTTAGAATGAATCTTTAAAAGCTGAAGGAAAAGTGCTTCACATGGTCAGTAGGTGCCGTGGCATCCTATGTTCTTCAGAATCTACACGTGAGAGGCCTAGGTGGTGCTGGTGCCTTGTCCTTTTAAGGGTGTCGCATAGGTGATGGCCATATTAATTAGAGTTGTCCCCCTGACCCCTCATTCTCCCTAGGTCTCTTCCAGTGCACCTTGAGTCTCCTGATACTGACACTGACCTGAGAATCGTAAGCCATTGGCATACAACTTATCCAATGAAACTGTGACTCAGTCCTGACAGTTGTTGACTAATAATGTTAAGCGCCAAACTCCCTCCCACCCTCCTTACCCTCCCACATCTCTTCTCCTCCAAATCAACTAGGGCTGTAATTGCCCACTCATGATCCTTTGATTGAACTTATATCTGGACAGGGCTTGACCTCCAAACAGGCTTTTGCTCCCTCTTGTTAATGATCTGGCCATAAGAGTGGACAGTCCAGGTTCTATCAGCAGGGTGGGATCCTTATAAAAAGTAGGAATATGACAGTTGGTGATGAGATGTATGCATCCCTTAAAACCTGCCCAGAAGAAAGGAGAAAAAGGGGGGATAGCCTGAGAGATTTCTTCATTATTAAGCTTACCTGCAAGGCGGGAAAAAGTTGAAGAAGGGATATTGGGCTAATGATTGAGATTTCACTTCATTATTAACCATAGTTCAAATATGCTAAAAGCATGATGTTTAACATCCAAATGGCCAATATAATAACTCCTTTGTATCCTTTTGAAAACCCTAAGTACCTTTGTAATATGGATGTTTTCTTCCATTCCCCTATCTTGGGAAAGTTGGATAATTGGATTTTGTAAAAGATATTCCACTAGGTCATATTAAAGGCGGTTTGTCACATATCACAACATTCTACAATCTCTGACATGTGTAATCTTCTGTAGCTTTCTTATGTCATTCATTTGGGTTCAGTCAACTGCCGAAACTTATCTTCAAATGTCATTTTTAGTTGAGAAGCTGCAAGAAAGTGCTATATTATTGATACTGTTCAATTTTAACTGTTTTGTTTCCATTCTTTCTGCTGTTAAACAAAGTCAGTGGAATATACATGTAGCTTTGTTCTAGTAGCTTGTAATTTTTTGATGTGGTATTTGGTTTCTTGATTCTCATGTAACTTCTGCTGTTTTTCTTTGTTTTTTTATTGTTGGATCACATTCATAGACACTTAAAGTAAGTGGAGAGCATTTTTGGTTCGCAGTTTGGTATCTAACTCTCGAATACATATCTTCACTTTTTGCACCTGTTTAGCATCATCTTCTTGATTATCATTCGGGAAATCTCTCTTTCTGTCTCTGTTATAACTTCTGCAGCTATTACCCCATTAGCGAAAATCTTTTGCTTCCACATTGAAGTTCCTTTTAGCCATATCTCATGGCACAGATCCAATCAAGATTCTTAGTCTGCAACTCTCGTTGGCCTTTCTATTGTTTTCCACCTTTCCATTTCTGTGTACTCCCCTTGCAAATGCTTCTGGATCCTGTTTCCTTTTCAGTCGCCTTGCAAGCCTGTTCCAGATACATAATATGCCGAGGGGGAGACCAAAAGCTGCAGCGACCAAGGCAGAGGAATCTGCCAAGCCCGTTAAAATAGAAGAGCAGGTGAATTTGGATGAAGAAAATGATGCTGAGGAAGATTCCATGGAAGAAGAGGTTGAATATGAAGAGATAGAGGAGGAAATAGAGGAAGAGGTGGAAGAGGAAGTTGAAGAGGAAGAGGATGTTGAAGATGAAAAGGAGGAAGAAGCTGCAGTGACACAATCTGTTGATGGTGATGAAATGAAAGATGGCGAGGAAGAAGACAACGAGAGTGAAGAGCATGCAGAGCTTCTTGCTCTTCCTCCTCATGGCTCTGAGGTTTACATTGGCAACATCCCACTGGATGCCTCTGAAGAAGATTTGAAGAGCTTTTGTGAGGCCATTGGTGAAGTTGTCGAGGTATTTTTTTCCCCCATATAGGTTTGACTATTTGCTCTAATTTCTTTCCTTTCCTCCTGTACTATAGTTTCTCTGCTTTTTTGACAGGTTAGAGTAATGAAAGGGAAGGAATCAGCAGATAACAAACGCTATGCATTCATTACTTATAGAACTAAAGAATTAGCTTCCAAGGCCATTAAGGATCTGAATAACGCTGAGCTGAAGGCAAGCATTTAGTTTTTGCAATACTAACGTTTCTTCTTGAAATCTTTTTGTGGTGCTTAGCTGTTTCTGACATATTCATGTACTAATTTTTCTCAAGCTGTGTGGAAAAGGATCTATTTTACTATTTGTTTCTAGTCCCAAACATCATATAACTTATCTATGATCTTGCTGTTATACAGGGGAAGAAGGTCAAAGTCTCTGCATCTCAGGCAAAACATCGGCTTTTCATTGGTAATGTTCCAAGAAACTGGGCAGAGGATGATTTGAAGAAGGTGGTGACGAAGGTTGGTCCTGGAGTTACTCTTGTGGAGCTGAAGAAGGTATGTTATCGGGGTTTATTTGGGATCAAATATCGATTGATATCTAAACTTCTTATGGCATCATGACTAATACATATCGTTGTTTATCCTCTGAGACAACCTTTTCTGGGATTCTCAGACCTATAATCTAACATATTTAGGGATTTGCCTCTCTGATTCTGACATTTATTATAATTCCTCACAATCTCAAATTGTTTGGTGCATGCCCCTAGAAACCAGGAATAAGAAAAGGGTATTTATTGAATAAATGTGGAATTGTAGGGGTTATAAATGAATACTAGGGTCGGAGAGTTAGTGCCGTCCACTACATCTTGGTGTGGAATGCCTCTTTTGTATAGGGATTTTTGTGAACACATTGACTACACTTGTATAACGTCAAACGTCAAGTGGCGACGCACTACTGAGCAATTCACGTATCACTTGATACGGACGACTTCTGTTTTTCCAGACCACACCGAACTCTGATCGAGCTACGAGCACAAGTTGGTAGGCGGCTGCTAGGGGGGTCCCAATTTTACTTTTAATACAATAGTGATACTACTCACTTTCAAAAGAAAAATAAACGAATACTAGGGTCAGAGGTGCTAATCCCTAAATACGATGGATTATAGGGATTAAAACTTAAAAAAACATTTCTGTATCTTATATGGTTCATGTGGCACAACATAAAAGGGAATGGTGGGATAGGTTCCATGTCCCTGTCCCCAATTTTTTGAATTTGGCGGATGATGATATGTGGTCATTCTATCTTCTTGTTTTCACATGTACACATGCAACATAAGTAAATGAGTATGTGACGTTATCCTTGTGAGACTATTCTAACTTGCATCCTGTGGTTGGAAATGAGATGCGGAAGTGCTGATTGCCTGCATCGATTGATCAGAGGGGCAAAGTTCCTTGTTTTAGTGTAGGCGTGTAGGAATATGCATTTCTTCATTTTGATCATAGTTGTCAAGGTGGCAAGGCGACCCAAGGAGTCCATGGGGAGCGCTTAGGCGATAAAGCGTCTGCTTAGGTGTTGCCTAGGCGACACTTTGGCACCTATTTAAAAAGCCCCAAAAATATATATCCCTAATATATAACTTATGAGCATGATACATGAAAAAATTATAGGTTTTAATATTGAAAATTGAGAGAGAGAGAGAGATGTTGGACAACTAGATTAGTATGTTAATTGCTTGCAATACCTAAAACAATCATATTATGGGTTGTGCCATGAAGTAAAACTTGTTTTTGTTGCTATTTATGCATATGATTGAACATTCACCAGTATGATATTCGTGGTATTATGGTACCATGATTCTTTGTGCTCCGAGGAAAACTTGTTTTTTGTTGCCACCTTACATTTATGAACGAAACATTCCGAAGGATGATTTCACGTGGTCTGCAATACCTAAAATAATTGTATCATGGATTATGCCATGAAGTAAAGCTTGTTTTGCTGCAATGTATGCATATGATTGAACATTCAGCAGTATGATATATGTGGTATTATGGTACCATGACTCCTTGTGCTCTTAGGAAAAACAACTTGTTTTGATTTGTGTTGCCACTTACCACCTTACATTTACAAAACATTCAGAAGCATGATTCCATGTGGTATTATGTGGTATTGTAGTACATGCCTCTTTTGTAGGCCATGTTCGTAGGAATTTTTCTATATGTGACTGTTTACCCACTATGTTCACTTTTATATCTTTGTAGGATCCGCAAAATTCTAGCCGTAACCGTGGCTTTGCATTTATTGAGTACTACAACCATGCCTGTGCGGAATATTCAAGGAAGGAGATGTCAACTCCTAAATTTAAGCTTGACAATAATGCTCCAACAGTGAGCTGGGCTGATCCTAAGAACAGCGATTCCTCTTCTACTTCTCAGGTTTTTTTTCTTATGATACTCCAAAATACAATTTTTGTACAAAATTATGGAGCTTTGCATTGTTAGTTTATGAATGCCCATTTATCCTACAGGTGAAGGCACTATATGTTAAAAACTTGCCAAAAAATGTGACACAAGATCAGGTAAAAGAGCTGTTCAAACACCATGGAGAGATCACAAAAGTTGTGTTGCCACCAGCCAAGTCTGGACAGGAAAATAGTCGATTTGGCTTTGTACATTTTGCGGAGAGAGCAATGGCGATGAAGGCACTTAAGAATACAGAAAAATATGAATTGGATGGTGACTTCATCATGCTTGATTATTTTCCTTTTTTTTCAGCTTATTCTCATTTATATCTTACATGCTTATTTTCACCCATATTCATTGACAGGTCAAGTGCTTGAATGTTCTCTTGCAAAACCTCCCGCTGATAATAAGAAAAATGACTCCGGGTCAAATGTACAAAAGCCTGCCCTTCTTCCGGCTTATCCGCCTCGTGTTGGTTACGGCCTGGTGGGTCCTTATGGTGCTGTTCCTGCTGCCTATGGTGTAGCAGGATTTGGACAGGTTGGTCCGCGAGCATCCAATTTTTCAATCGAGGGCATTCGCTTGTCTTTATCTTGTTCTTATTAATAGTGAATACCCCATTATTTTGCAGCCTGTCGTATACGGGAGGGGTGCGTCCCCTGCTGGCATAGCAATGATGCCCATGTTATTACCTGATGGGCGCCTTGGATATGTCCTGTAAGTTTTTTATTTGTTAATTATTTGTACTGGATCCGCACCCGACGCAGTAAAGAGGGGGGTCACCTAGAATTAACCAACGGGACAAAGGAGAAAAGGATCCCCAAAACAAGTAAAAGAAAGTGGTTGAATCCACACAATCCCATATCCTTGAAACCCCTATCCGTTTTACGTTTGAGTCAGACATCCAAAAAGTAAACGACCATTCACCACCTCCCCCCACTACATCGGTGGTTCCAACACTGCTCGACAGTGTAATGTCACTCGTAATCCGTATGGTTGTTTTATTACTGTAATAATATAACTGTGTAGCTTTACACAGGCTCTTGTGTAGCTTTACACAGGCTCTTTTGCGGCTGGTCCATTTCGGTATGTGGAGGAGGTAACCTTTCTCCCGATGCCAGGGATTACCTAGTTTGGTCGCACGGCCTTCATTTCTTGAGGCGTGTGTCAGGGTCAGCCAAGCCGCTCGGCATGGGCTTTCTGCGGGTGGTTCTATCGGAACAAGATTTGTTCATATTATTTTAGATAAATCTCTGTATCTCTGTCACGGTGTCAAAAGATTCATGGCACACTTGCTTTTCGTGTCAAAGATTAACGCCCCCCCCCCTGCCTTCCCATGCATTTGCGACCACACGACAGAAAACTCGGCTGATATCGCCAAAACTCAAAAACTTTTCAGCCCCTTAACTGACCCCCTCTTTGTTTTTTTTCTTTTTTTTTGTTTTTGCGAAAAAAATGGTATTCTTCCATGTTCCAACTTTCATTTGCTATATTACCGTCACTGAGCACATCTGGACGATGCATGGTGGTGCAGGCAACAGGCCCCAACCGCCGCGCCGTCCCAACAACAGCAGCGAGGCGACAAGAAGGGCGGCAACAGTAGTAGGGGCCGGCAAGGCGGCGATGGTAACAAGCAGGGGCAGAGATATCGCCCTTACTGAAGGATTACCCCCGGGGGAAATGGATTCCTATGCGAACACTGCCCTGTGTCTGTCGCTGATTGTATTATGCTGGTTCTTTTTAAATTCTGATTTTTTTTTGAAAAAAAAGACTTTTTAAACAAGGCCATATTATGACTAATCCTGTGGTGAGGATTCTGAAATTTTTAGGGGTGAAGGCTTTACTCATCTCGGACTAAAACCGAGTTCCCTTTTGCTGTTAAAAGTAGATGTAGTGTGGATTTCTTCCCTCTCGGTTCGTCCCCTGTTAGTTGCATTTACAGAGGATTCAGCATCTCTGCGAATGGTATGACAAGGTATCAAACGAGTGCGTGCAATTGGGAGCTCCTCCATGTCGCCGTATAAAAAAGGCAAATTTTGTTTTTAGGATCTCGCTGCACATCCAAATAAAAATTAGAAGTGAAAGTGCCAAAACAAGCATCCAGCGACTTCCTATAGCACTTCATTAAATTTAATTTATATAGTTTTCCAGATTTTTGTGTCCAATCAAAGGTTCTCACGGGAAGTTAGGCGAAGGGATAAAACAGAATTATCACACACTTTTAACTCCCCATTGTGGGTGACCTAGGTGCGGTACGGGGAGGGTGTGTGGAGTAGAGCTGCGGATGGAGTCGGCTCTTTCAAAAATTGATTTTTGAAACTGTGTCCCTCATGTGATAAGGACTAGTGGACGTGATACTGCAACTGCAAAGCAGATCCAGAGGTCAATATGCAAGTGCAGACCTAATGACATGAGCTCCATTACTGCATTCAAGCACTGGTCGTTCTTTGCACAGAAAGTCTATGTTGAGAAGATTGTTTGCCTGATGGAAGCTTCAGTCCGTAGTAATTGCCCAAAGAGTATGTGGTTGATGAATGTTAACATATCATCTTCTTGTATCTTTTGTCACCCTCACTCAGACTCATCTGATTATTTGGTCTGATTATGTTTACAGAAGATGTCAATTGCAAAAAAAAAGGGGGGGGGGAGGAAATTCATGTCGATAATAATTGTATTATAATTCTCTTGATTTAGTGATCAAACTACGTCGGATGAAAAAAAAGGCATACATTGGTACTTCTTACTATTTTCGCAAACAAGCTCTAGAAGATTCTTGGTCTCTTTGTTTCATCTGTCAGCCCTTCTTCAGCCTTTTTTTTTTTGGGTCAAGGTGTTTACAATTTTGAGCAACCACTGGAGTATTCCCCCCTAAATTTGTTGGATCTGATAGTCCGTATCAATTGATTTTTGCTTGATGGTGTCCTAACAATTTCCTTTGCAATGGCATGTCCTCCCATGCATGGATCAACCTCAGTGATGATCAAAGGTTATGTTTGCATGCATATGCCCTTTAAGCATAGAGCTTTTACATTTCCTATTTTATGTTAGTTGAAAAATCAATCATTATTAGAATGTTCTTTTAGGTCGAATGATAGAACTTCACGAGGGAGAAAAACTGTTACACATATGATGTCCTATTTGGTTGGAGAATTAATTTTAACATGGCATTAATTTTGATGATAAAACCATGGTTCGCCGACTCGGCCCGACTCGGGCTGACTCGGGCGTATCGTACCGTATCAGGGCAAACTCGGTACACTGCGGATCACCCCTAGGATCGGTCGAGTCGGGCCGAGTCACAGTGAGAGAGAGATAGAGGAGGGGGAGAGGGGGAGAGAGAGAGCCGAGTCAGACCGAGTCGGATGCGAGTCGGATGAGACTCGGGCGTACCGTACCGGATCAGGAGGATCCCGATTCGATACGGATCAGCGAGTCGGCGAATCTTGGATAAAACTTTTAAAACCTAAAATCTCAATGCCATAAATGATATGGGAGAAAAGATAAGAAATTGACGATCGAGAGTGAGGAGAGAGAACAGAAATGACAAGGGAGAGGTGAGAGATCACTGAATAACCTAACGAAAGAGAGGGTGTGACCGACTGAAAGCCCTCGGGATCCCTAAATTCTCTCGGTCTACTTCGCCATTTCAGGAAGAGGGAGACCGGCGTCAATGGCGGCCGAGCAGTGCGATGGCGGGGAGGGGGGTCCGCCGCGGGCACGCACCGGCGGCTGGATGGACAGGGTGGAGGATCGGTGGCACAAGATCAGGGAGCACGCGGAGACGTACCCGTACGTCTGGGCCTCATACATCTTCGTCTACGGCGGGCTAGGCATCTACATTACGTGGCGGTGGAGGAAGCTCCGGCAGACGGAAGAGAGGGTCCGCGTCCTTCAGGAGCAGCTGCGGAAGCTCGTCGAGACGGAGGAGGCTGCCGCGTCGGCCTCGAAGCCAAATGTGTCCTCCCCCTTGCCGCCGGATAAGACGAGTCCTCAGTGACTGGATTCTTTCTGTTAGAACTCGGTGGGGTTTCGGCCTTTTTTTTTTTTTCTCTTTGGTTCTTCTGCAGGGTCGTTCTGGGATCACGAGGGGGACAAACTGGGTATGACAGAAACGTTAAAAAAAAAGACATTTTGGCTTTGTTTGGGCTTTGTACGGATAAATCCCTTCCCTCATGGGAAGGAAGGAAGCATTTTGAAGGGGTACCAATCGGAAGGGGAAGCAATCTTTTATTAGGGGGTTTCCAACTGATGACTTGTTTCAGGTGCATTTTGATAGAGAAGTATCATGCTTTCACTTTGGTTGGTGGTTCTGCTTTAATTGTTTTATGTTGAAACTGATACTAAAATTTAGAGGATCTTTATTTCATGGGATTTATGAGCAAGATAACTGCTGCTAAGTGCTCAGCAGATGTTGATGATACACTACACTGGTTCTTCTGCATTTCATGTTGATGGGACTGGTTAGCTAGTCTGTGTCGAGCTGTCGAGCACTTGCATCTTTGTCTGTGACAAATCTTTTTGTTCATTAACATGGAACTGCTGCAAATGCAAGTCTATTCTGACCCTGCTTCTAATCCTAGTAAGATGAATCTGGTTGTCTGAGCTGATGATCCATTGCGTTTCCTCTTTCTATCTCTATGGCAAGATGGCAATTCATCGAGAACTATGTGGAAATTGGATAGTTCACAGCATTTCTTTCTCATTTGTGTCAAAGTTTTTGGGGACTGGCTGGAAGGAAAATTCCTTGGTTGTGAACTTTAACTTGAAAATCCCTGCCCTTGTTTTCTTGCATCGTTTGTTCCCCCAGACTCGTAAAACATTATCATACTACAAATTCAGAGTGTGTTTCTTCTTGAGTTGACACTGATACAAGGAAACATGACATCAATGAACATGAGATGCCACCATCGTGTGTACTTGTCAATATTGGCCCATGCTATTCTTCTTCTTCTTTTTTTTAGTTCTTCTCCATTTGAAGAATGCCCTCTTAGGTTTCATGTTAAGATGGATTAATCAATGGCTTTCATTCTGATCTTACAATTCTTATTGCCCGACCTATGTATTCATGTCCCTGTAACCTACTTTTTTGACAGAAACACATTTCACATGGCATGTAGCTCATGGGGGGGCATGAAAGGGTTTCTAAGAAAGAAGAATGTGTTTCTTATCTTATATCTCATGATTCTTATCTATGCTAATTTCCTTTGGTCAGTGTCGTTGATGAAATTTTGTTGCGAATATGGGCTTTCATTTATCATGAAATCCTCACAAACAACGAGAACTGTTCTATGGCTCACGTTGATGCTGGTTGAAATCCCTAGAGTCTTCCTACTAGAGATTGCTTCTACAAAGGAAATCTAATATAATGAGTCACTACTGATGAAAGGATATTCTTCATTGAATAGTGTCTGTGAGGCAGGATTAGCGATCCTTCCAGAGTTTGAAGTTGTGAATTGTGATAATCTCTTGGCAGATTGACCTCTTATATAATTGCACTGTTCCCTATTATGTGCACGGAAACCTGTGGGATCGAGTAAAAACGGAAATTTTGTTAACATGTAGAAGCAAAGTGGAAAGTCCATGGAAAGAAAATAGACGAAGCTATTGTCGTTTATCTTTATGATGCATATTATTGTTGTGTATGTTTATGCATGATAGTGTTATAGCTCAAAGTCAGAATTGACAGGAAGTGTAAAACGCCAATCTTGTTCCTTATTTCATGTGAAAAGAAATGCATCCTAATCAGTAATCATGTTTCTGCTTGAACCCATAATATAGTTTTTGTTCCTTGAGAAAGTTGTAGAATTTACTGAGCATGATGGTAAACATATGGGAGAGCATAGGAACCAATACAGCAGCAAATCCCTGCTGACTGTTGGTAGAAGTGGCAACGCATCGGTTGAGTCGAAGTGGGGAAGTGGGGCTCCGTCGGAGTATTGATGACGGCTGACAAAACTGTTTGACCTTAATCCAACCTAATCTATCTTTTAGACCGAACTTAATGTGAGTCATGTGCTGACTAGGTCAAGGTGGGTCAGACAAGGTCATGAAGTCTTTTAGTTTCCAAAGTCATAGGTCAAATCAGATTGAGGGGGATTTGAGATCGTTCCCAAGAAAGAAAGAAAGAACACAAGGCTTCCATGCCATCGAATGTTGCATTGTTGCTCGGTATGTAAATGTAAATAATATGAGAGGTGGTGGGACAGGCTCATTGGCTTGAAAGATTTATGGGCTATGAAACAAACATGCTGTGCTGATGTATCTATCCATATATGTATGTCGTTTGTTTCACTTTAGCATCAACATATATGTCTCTGCATTTATCGTAAAGGAGAAATCAACAAATCCACTGAAGATAAACACCATTTATCCTGATTCATGCCTCAATTATTACAGAAAACACAGTGGGTCACACATAAATGACCTACAACAGAGAAATCTACTGATTTCTCTTCTTATGTTACTATAATAATAATCCATGTATGTAGATGAGAGCTAAACACATGAAAGAGAAGAAGAGAGTATATTATTTATTATTATGAATAAACCACACCCGTGTACCATTTCATTAAAAAAACTCTCCCCAGGTACAACAAAACAAAAACCTTCTTCACAGTGATGAAGAAAATGTTTGAGACCCAGTGATCCAGTAGATGATCACAAGGAGGCCAGGCCGCCTCTCATCAAGAGGGAGGAGGAGGAGCAGGAGATCGTCTGCAACATTGTGGCACAGTGCATCCAACTAACAAACAAAACAAGTAGTATCAGGGGTCCTGAAAACAGATCCATCATCACAAGACTACTGTAAATGGCCTACTTCCTAAGGCGGCAAACCTTAATTGACATGACAGGAGTCTTGTGGGATCCCCCAATGAAGGCCCCAATTAGTGGAACATATACACTGTTCCACGGCGCAGAAGATCCCGCGGTCTCAGCAGCAGATGGGACAGCGGATCAACCCGTTCTCATTGCACTCTCCGCACCTGACCGTCTTGTTCTCCTCTTCATCCAGCACCTTGCAGCTGCCGCTGCAGTCCATGCACAGCATAAACCTCACCCCTCCGCAGCCCTCGCACCACGCCGTCGCCCTCGGTATCCCGGCGACCAGCAGCCCCAGCCTCCCTTCCTCCTCCAGCCTCAGCACCTCCTCGGCGCCGCCCACCAGCCTCCCCTTCACGAACAGCACGGGCACCCGCACCTCCCTCCTCCCCGTCAGCAGCCGCAGCTCCTCCCTGTACCCAGCGTCCATGGAGATGTCCCTCTCCACGATCCGCACGTCGTGCGACTCCACCGCCGACCGCACGGCGTTGCAGTCCTCGTACGTCTTCCTGATCCCCCTCAGCGTGGTGGTGTACAGGACGGCCGCGTACTCCCCGCCCGGCGGGCACTTGCGAACGAACGACTCGAGCAACTGGGCGGCGGCGGCGGCGTCCCTAGGGTTGCGATTCCTGGGCGCGGCCGCCGCCGACACCATCTTCTTGATCTGCTCCCCTTCCTCGCAGTGCTCCCTCTCGAGGGCGGCGACGAGTTCCGGGTCGAACAGGGGGCCCGGGCTGAAGCTGCGCCGCGAGCCCAAGAGCCCACCGCCGGGATCCCTCCCTGTGACTTGGATTTTCAGACTTGTGGGGGCATTGGGCTTGATCCGGACAGCCGAAGCGGGGGCTGTCGCCGCCGGCACCACCCTCTGCGCGTTTTCCGAGGAACTGAAGGGTCTCAGGACGCGGGCTGGGTCGATCCCCGGTCTCTCCGGCTCCATCCCGCACAAATTCTCCTTCCCCGCAAGCTGCTTCTTCCTGGGCGTGGCCACGGCGGCGCCCGAAGGCTTCTTCCCCTTGGGCGAACCCACCACCAGGGCATCTGGTTTCCGAGCCTTCTTCTTCGTCGCCGGCGAGTACACGGGAACCTCGTCGTCGAGGTCACCCATTAGTTCCCAGGCGTTGATGACCTCCGGCTCCTCCGCGAACACCTTCTTCTGGAATCTGGGGAAGACCAGGGTCGGTGGAGGCGGCCTCCTCCGGCACTCCGCAAGGTCCCCTTCCCCTATTCCTCCTCTATCGTCGTCGCGATCAAGCTTTAAGACGCCGTAGGTGCTGGAGGTGAGGGAGACGACGTGGTTGGGGTAGTCGCCACCGGCGCACAAGAGCAACCCCTCCTCCCGGAGATGCGCGGCCGCCAATTTGGAGGAGATGCAGCCCATTCGATCGATCTATCTCTCCGATCTATGGTCGTTCTCTGGGATTTCCTCTCAAATTTTCCCCTCCAATCTCTTCGTGGATGCTACTCTGTGCGCGTGTGTTTTTTCCCTGACCGTTTTCGGGGAAGACGGGGGTGAGGCGTTGGAATTTTTTAAATCATAACGGTCGGGTCCCGGGGATGCAACGGTAAAGTCCAGGTGGACGGCGTCGGTTCGATCACCCGATGGATAGGATGCAGCGCATCCTGTCCGTTTTTTAATTCCGAATCTAATTCTACTCCCTCCCTTGGAGGGCCCTCTGATCGATGGTCCTTCTGTTGATTAAGAAGTTAGATCCGGAACCTTAGATTCGAGATTAGGACGGTCGGGATGATCAGAGAGTTGGGGACTCTGTGATCTCGGCTATGAGGTGCAAACTACGTTTCCTTTTATGTGTTTTGCAGAAATTGTCTCAATATTTATCTATAACCCCCTCATAAGCTCATTGTTTGATGAACATCCTAGACAATTTAAGAACGGAGGCTTTGGGGAAACTCTTGATCAAGGATTTTTCTCAAATAAATATGTAATTATAAGAGTTAAAAGGACATATTAAGATTTGAGAGGTTAACTTTTAAATAAGACAGATTTCAGAGTTTGAAATTTATAAAGTCCTCCGCACCCCATCCCCCACAGTTTTACTACGATCGATACCCTTGGCAGACCCATCTATGTAAAACTCATGGAGGACTTTTATAAAACCAGTAACCTAATTCTGGCATGTAAGGCTTGGCTTTTACTAGTCAGTTTTGTTGTCTGCAAACTACACAGTGACAAAGTTACCCATCCTAGCTCTAGATTCACAGACTTCCCTGAATAGAACATTTTGCTTTTTGTTTACGTAATTTCTCTTAGAATTATATTTTGTTTTTGGAAGACGAAGAGAAAAATGTTCGTTAGATCCAGTGCGGCCCAATATCGTCAGGTCTGTTATGACCCGGTTCAACTGAGTCTCGTAACGGACTACCTCGCCAGTCTCTGGCCCACTCAATGCGACCCGACTGAGGTCCAATGAAATTATGTCAGCCCACGGGTGGAATTACTACGCGTGTAGGATCCGGACGTCGCAGAATTTGCCAACAGATGAACGTTTCCACAGTCATCCCAGGGCTTTGCCCGATATGGACCAAGTCACATCCACGCTGTCGAGATCTCTACCACGGAGCCTCCCTTCCGAGAGCAAACGAGCGTGTAACGGACAACCCCCACGATCAAGGAGATGATACTCTATAATCTACGCCATTTCCTAGTCGGAGAACGACCAGCGCCATGGTAGCTCATATAAATAAGTCCCTAGTCGGATCTCGAGGAGATATAAACGTCAACAGACATACTCACATACGAACGGCCGAATTCATCTCGACACCCCCACGCATACAGAGACATAAGGGAGACACCCTAGTGCTAGCAGAGCTCTACATCGAGAGAAGAGAGAGAGAGAGTCCTCTACGCAGCGGTGGAAGGAATCTTCATTTGAAAAGTGGGTCCAAAGAGGTTCCCTTAGGGTTCTTCTCCCGTGTCTCCCCGAGCACTCTCCGAACCTTCCGAGCACTCTCTGGGCACTCACTCCTACGCTTAGGCTCCTCCATTCTACCATCTCCAGCTCTCCTCTTACTTTAGCTCTTCTCACTTTTTACTTCTCTAAGTTGCTGACTTAAGTATCGGAAGGTTGTCCACTGGGATCACTCCCAAGACTCTGTCTGACGTTATCCTTAGTAATTGCAAATTTTCTCAAGTAACCGGCTGCTCTTCCCCAAAAAATAAATATCAAAGGTGTGATACGAGACAAAAGGGGAACACTTTTCAACCTTTACAAAGTCCACAGCCTTAAAGATAGTATTGCTAGAATCACAAATATCACCTCTCTCTCGCCCCCATCAACAACACCCCACACCTCCCTACCCCCCCCCCCCACCCCCAAAAAAAAATGAAAAGAAAAGAAAAAAAAGTCTGGAGCCGATGACCCTGTTTAATTGGGCTATTCTATATCAAAGTCTGCACTTTTCTTTTGAAGATGTCAAGACGTTTATCTCACACTCGGTGTAAACCAGACTATCACTTAAATTCTATGTCCGCAGAAATAAAGATGGTTTTTGTTTTTGTTTTGTTTTGTTTTTTTTTTTTTTTTTTTTTTTGGGGGGGGGGGTTACCAGCCCCATAGATTGGCCAAAAGTGCCCTACAACGAGAAAGATTAGGTAGAGCCACGTGACAATGCAGACCTAGGTGATCATTTACCCGAGTGCACGAGTGCTCACCTCCCTTAATTAAAACGCTGCATTCACACCCAGGGGGCAAAAGATTGTAGGGTTCTGCTATATGAACGCGGATGGTGGACGCCATTCAGATGAATGCGACCCCTCACATGAGCACCGGCGGCCGATTCAGAATCATCGATCACCAAACATATAAAAAATCATAGGACCTGACGTCGGTGTGGCAATCCAAAATAAGTGCATGTAACAGTCATTCTAAGATTTGTAAGGCATGTATATGTGTGAGTCCATAAATGGGGCAGGTAAGAACAATTACAGGAGTTCAAGCTAGGGCCCGTTAATTCCTAGGTCTCTTGCTGATGACTGGTCCGATCAAGGAAAGGGTGAAACTAGATAGCAGGAGTAAGGATCAAGGATCCAACAACCTGCTGCTATTTCTTGTCAGCACAATGGTCCATTTTCTCTCTTTCTCTCTCTCTCTACTGCCATCAATGGCCAATGATCAGAGAAGGAAAGGGGAGAGGGGGAGGAGGACAAGGCATATTAATGGGGAATTGGGGATATATAGTGGAGAATTGATTAATTGAGGAGGAGGGGAGATGGGGTGGTCGAAAACGGAATTAAAGGAGATCGGGGAAAGTAGGGAGGAGAGTATATACTACGTACGTAGACCTGGAGGCTCAAAGTCTAGTCAACCCAAGGTTGGTCAAGTTAACACCGTCAAAAGTGCAAAAACCTCTCGCATCAAGGTGACCACTGAACAGTGATGTATTAATAGTCCACCCCTTGTGCACCTACATTAACCGCACTGCATGCATGTCTCACTAATTTATCCCTCTACTCTACTATATATATATCCACCATTTTTTGGCCCCACCAATCTCTCATCTTTCTCTAGCTGGCGACGTCTGGATTATCCGACGCTTAAACAGAGACAGTCCATTAACTAACTTCAAGCTCTGACTAGAGAAAAATCACATTAAGGGAAATCATCTTTTTTAATATTTAAAAGGATGATTTGCCGATGAAGCTGACTCTGAGCGCCAGATAATTCGATCGCATACACTTGCATTTTTACGAGTTTTTTTTTTCACAACGTACGAGTTAAATACCATATATGATGTTTCTTATTCGGCACTTGGGAAACTTAATTTGGACCATAGCATCCCATCTAATGTTCAATTCTCTCTCTCTCTCTCTCTCTCTCTCTCTCTCTCTCTCTCTCTATATATATATATATATATATATATATATATATTCAACTAAACCCGGATGAATATTAATAAGATGTAGTTTTATTACGATGATAACGTAGGATCAGCAAACATGACATCCATCATGAAGAAGCCTTGCACAAATGTGGTTGGGAAAGGCACACATGCCATAGTGTTTTCCTGTAGAACTCTCCTAACCTGTTTTTAATGGGCACGGAGAGCATACTGAGTTCATGTCATCTGACCCACGACAGTAGTACTCACTCGCGGAACAACTGGACCTTGCGGTCATTCAAGGGTTGAGTGGGCCTGGAGTTGTTCCTGTAGTCTGTTCCCAAGATTGATCTCAGTGACTCTACCTGCTCCTTGCTGATCTCCCTCACCTACATGCACGAGACATACCCAACAAGTCAAATCAAGAAGAATTATATTGTTAATAACTTAAGCATGGTATATATAAATCCTAGCTAGCTAGCCACTAGTAAACAGCCAGCAATCTGAAGAAAAGAACCCTCAAAACAAGAATGCTCATGTGATGTGCACGGCTAGAGTTTCACAGAGGCATGCAGGGTATGCATGCATGGTGTCGGGGGAAAGGGCAGACCTTGCCGAGGATGTGCCAGGTGACAATCTCACTGCATGGAGGTGTGGTGAGAGAGCCGACGTATCGGAAGTACTTGCGGGTGTGGCGCCTCAGGGCCTTCGTCTCCACGACATCAACACTGACATGGGCTTCCAGGTCCCCACTGCAGACCTCCTTGGACAGTTCCTGCAGCTTCTGCTTCAGCTGCAGCGTCACGAGACACAGATGATCAGTACGTAACCCATGCTTAATTATATAATTAAGGCAGCTTGAAGCATTCCAGTGGCGGCACTTCAGAGGGCATGGGGATCGGAGGGGTATAATATTTGTGCGAGGCCTTCCAGACCTGGTAGTGGAACGGGTCGGCGTGGCCGTACTGGTACAGGATGGCGACCACGGCGAGGCTGCCGTCGTCGCTGGCGTGGACGAGGTGGAGCTCCATTGGATACCTGACATATATACAACTTAAACTTTGTCAGTACGTAAGAACCCAAATTAAGAGGTTCCCACAAGTGTGTGTGCCAGAAGAGTGGTGTCGTCGACATCTCAAAGAACTGTTGGGTTCAACCACAGGGAGAGCCCAAGTGATCATCGAGGAAGAAGAAATTAAGCATGCGTGTGTACTGTAGACACTTGAAATCTACTCTCGCTGGGTGGCTTACCTTTCTCCATCAATGGTGTGCTCTGATGGGGTGTGCCAGTGCAACTGCTTTACCAAGTACTTCTTGCCATCTATGGTCAAATATCCCACATCATTGTCAAACTTGACCTGCAAATTAAGATGCCCAATATATATATTGTCATGCATGATCTCAACATCATAATTAATCATCGTTAAGTCTCTCTCTCTCTCTCTCTCTCTCTTTCTTTGTTTAGCCTGAGATGCATGTTAAAGATGACTTTGGAATTTGGAGACTTTTAAAGGAGTCGTGGGTTTGAGCTGAACTCAGCCGATCGATATAATTATCTACAATTTGACAGTATATAATAAAGTAAAGCCCCATATATATATATAGTGTGGAGTCACAGGCAGGCCCGTTTGGCTCGGACAATGCTTTATAGATAGGATAAGAGGAAGAAAAGTTTCCTATCATGGAACCGCACGTATAGTTATGTACCGATTAATTAAGCTCGGTCCAACCACATATATATATATATATATATATATATATATATATATATATATATGTAACGGCAAGTTACATGTCCTCTCTATTCTTCTTGTTTCAAAAGCCCCGATTAGCTTTGTAACACACAGTTAGCTTCCACTTTCCTGAAGCAAGTATTGTGGCCAACTGATTATTAAGCCTCGGCCACCTTATAATCATCCTCGTTTAAGTCTAGCCCCCACCTCTTCACTTTCTATATGACCAGTTTAAAATAGCCATCTCCACATCTCCCCCATCAGATCCTCAAATGTAAACGTACCCATGAAACCCCTCTAGCCATGCATAATCGATCGAGTCCACAAGTGCAATCGATATATATAAATTAATGCCAATTAGCTGAGGCAAAACCTCCCTTTCCGGCCCCCTAATTAATTAGATCATCTCCATCGAGAATCCAAGAGTCTCTTAATTCTCCTCCTTCCCAATTAAAAGAGCAATTTGATTCATGATGTACGTCTTGTGAGCTTAATTATGAAAAGAAGAATATAACATATATATATACCATGATGTTGAAGCCATTGTTGACCAAGGTGGCATTTGAAGGGTAGTAATCCCTGTCCAATGGCTTCTGTTCTTTTTCCTCCACAGCATCTTTCGACACGATGTTGATGGGGGACTGGTGGGTGCCTTTGGAGCAGTTGGAGTAGTCGGGGCTCAGGCTCCCCCACGTCTGAGGCCCTATTGTGCCGGTGTAGCCAAATTTAACGAAGTCTGATGGCAAGGAAACACAAGCACATATATTCGTGGTTAGCAAATGCCACCTAACACTACAAAAGCTGAGAGGTGATGTTTTTGTATCCCTATTGTTTCTTTCATTTTTACTACATTGCATTTTGACAGGGAGCAATTAATTAATTGATGGGTTTTTTTTTTTGTATCCTATTGTTTAGGACATATAGGAGAAATGCATGACTTGTCTTTTTCTTCAATGAAACCTGGAGGGGGGGTGGGGGTGTGCTCAGATTGTGAAGAATCCAAAACCTTAACAACAAAATGCCAGCCAGGCCCAACAATCAAACCATATTTTTATTCAAGGATTCAAACACTATATATGTAAAAAAAACAATACTCATTTCTTGGGCAGCATCCAAATTAAAAACATGAGCCTTTTGGAAGCGAGCATTAATTTTCCTTTTGTTGGGTGACTAATTATACCATGAAAAAATCGAAAATAAAATGCTGGACATAGATGGTTGAACATTGTATCATATATAGATGTCTCTCATGACCACTCTTTAATACAAACAAAAAATATGTACCAAATCACAGCGTCATGAAGACATCTTCTCACCCATTTACCTTATCCATCTAAATGCACCATGAACAAAGAGGAACAACCGTGAAAGGGAAATATCTTTTCCCTTCCCAAACGGATTCAAAAGCAAAACATAGCCAGCCACAAGAGCACCTAACTCGGAAGGAAAACCCAGCACAGGGCCAAGAAAAAAAAAAAGAGAGAGAGAGAGAGAGAGAACAGAGAGTGACATGGTGGCCTCACCGTGAGCTCCAGCATATGCAGCAAGAAAAGAGATGATCCCCATCATGCAGACGCCCGTCCGGGTGGCCATTGTCGAGAAGATGGGATTGGAAGCCATTGCAGGGAAGATGGGTCTCTCTATTACACACACACCCTTCTCTCCTCTCGAATGCCTCCCTCCTTTATTTATGTGTCTTAACTAGAGAGGGAAGGGGCGACTGTTCTAGCGTCCTGGAATGGAGCCTACAAAAATAGCACAAATGGGTGGGTGGTCGTGGCTTCACCAGTTACATCTCAACTCTGCTAATTTTGGAGCCGTGTAACTGTCTGTTGCTCCCAACTTCTGCTCTCTCTCTCTCTCTGCCCTGTTCCTCTGGCAGGACGTGTTCTCCGTGCTAACGTCTATATATAACGTTTGCTTGTGGTGGCAAGAGCCCGCCAGGTAGAGAGAGAGAGAGAGAGAGAGACTCGACCACTTCGGTTTTTGATGGGAGGGGGGGCATGTAATTTAAGACCTCGGTTCTTGGCTCAATTACGAAAATGATTTTTCGTAAATAAATCATTGGTATTGACGAAATTGTAGATAAATCGTCATTATCACCATTTTTAAAAATTTGTAAAAATATAAATACGGTTAATTTATATCGATCAAATCTTGAATATCCTTTAAATATTCTGTTATTATCGTTAATTAGAGGTCAAATGACTAAAATATCTCCCTTCACACTAGAGAGAGAGAGAGCGCGCGACGGCCAGTGGTTTGGGGGAAGGGATAATTAATAGGCCGCCGGTGGTGGAGGGGGGGAGGGGGTGGCAGGCCGTCGACGGGGGCAGAGGGGGAGGGGGGTTGCAGGTTGCCGATGGGGGGAGGGGAAAAGGGGCGAAGGGGGAGGACGGCTGCAGGCCAATGGCAGGGAGAGGAGGGATGCAGGCCGCCGGCACCACCACGAGCCGATTTACATCACAAGTGAAGGTGGACATTAAGATGTTGAGAGAGAGAGAGAGAGATCTCACACTCAGAGCAGACGCTGAAGTATCGTCACTGTAATCAAGTTGTTAACTTGTTATTGTATGAGAGAGAGAGAGAGAGAGAGAGGGGGGGGGTCTCTCACACTCAAGAGTAGACGCGAGTATCGCCACTGTAATCAAGTTGTTAACTTGTTATTGCATGCACAAAATCACCGAATGCTGCCTTCTGGAAAGGTGCAAGACATGTCCATCTGCATTCAATTTACTTGTTTTTGATAATTTGTTTGGTATTCATACATTAGCAAAGCTTACATAGAGTTTTCCTTTTGGGCAGAACCTATCTTACTTTCTGCCTTTTTGCACTGCTCGGAGGAGGAGCGAACCGGGGGAGGGACTCGCACACCGGCCTCTCGGGACTGAGTGGGGGAGGAGAAGATAAAGCATCCCCCGGGGGGAGGGAAAAGGACAAACAGGTGAGACCCCCAAAGAGGGGACCATGAACGAATGATTAGCCGACCATGGGCAGGAGTCAGGAGATGCTCCGAGCCCGTTAGACCAAAAAGCCAACCACGCGCCGTCCTCTTCTCACTTTCTTTCACAAATCAAAAAGAATCACTATTTCTGGGGCATCTGCCCCCACAGAATAATGGGTTGTGTGGATATGGAGTTTGAATCCGACCAAGTACGACGACGGGCAGCAGATAGACATATCGGATATTTTTTGGGGTGGGGGGGGGGAAATTTTTTTCATTGATATCTAAATGTAAGGCCTAAAATGAGAATGGTGTCGCATCTCTATCGTTGGGCACCTGAATTTTAGATGCAGTAGGGATAATGGGTCGGATCACATCGGGTCGAACCATTGGCAGGGAGGGACCGACGAAAAGTGTCCGACCCTAGTCCGATCACGAGAATTCCAAAGCGGGTCAAACTGGATTAGAGCGCCAAAAAGTTAGTTATGAACTCGACGGGATTGGGAGATCAATTTTGTTGACCCCAATTAGACCTTTGCAAACTTGATCTCAGCGAACATCTAAAAGACGGTTGTCAGGGCTTGTCGAAACAAAAAAAAAATCCCATCTGTGTTCCTACCTATCTCGTCCCCCCTCTCATCGTTTACAATTTGGGTTTAAATACCGGATTAGCATTAATAGGGCATCGATGAGTTGATGCAACGGTGGAATGACATATAAAATGGGTTTAAGTGATGGATTTGCATCGAAATCCACCCCAAGATCTCATTGGAACAGATTCAATAGATTAATTTTCAAATACCCTCCCATCGTGTCACTCTCCGTGTTACTTAAAAAATCCACCCAAGTGCGAAAGTCGAGCAGACACGTGGAATTGGTTGGGACTATCATTTTGCAGGAGATTCCAATGATTCGAATATCCCGGTGAGTCCAACCAAATGTCACCTAAGTGTAGGGACTGAGTGTGGACCGCCAGCCATGTTAGATGTTGCCAGGTCCAAAATGCAGTGGCCTTTTCTGCTCATTTTGATTTCCATAAACTGATACTCACGAGATAATACCCCAGTCATCTAGCCTAGTCTGGATCCTTTCAAAAGACTGGATTAAAGCAGTGGACCGGTCATGGAGGGTCACACCTCCCCATTTGCAGAATCATATGGACCATTCATCTTGGGAACACCCTTTTCTCGAATAGGTGGAGTCGTCCCTTTTCCAAGTCATTATTTCGAAGAGGAACCAGACTCCCAAACAAAGTAGGTAAGCAGGGAAATAAAGCTCAGTGGACAACTGAGAAGAATCCCGTAAAACCTAGCAAGAAGATGAACACACATGGGGATGAACAGACTGTCGGCAAGAAAAATCGATTATTGGAAAGCTTTCCTAGAAACTCTCAATTCATTTCCTAATTCTTCATAAGCAAACGGTTTAAAAAGGACCCCCAGAAAAAGAGAACCCTTTTTTCTTTTCTTTTTTTTGGTGTGTGTGTGTGTGTGTTGTTGTTGGGGGGGGGGGGTTCAGAAGTGGCTCGAGATGCCCTACAGCAGCACAAGTTTTCTGAATGAATGAAGTGATATTTCCTGCCACAATGATTAACATTCTCAAGAAGATACAAGCTGTCTGGTGCTTTGGATGAGAAGAACAGAGATATCTCAGTGCCAGCATGCTCGGGAACAAAAATTCAGTTCAGAGAAGCTGAAAGCTTATTGACTTCCAAGAGATATTCTGGTTCTATTCGCCAAAATGGTGAAAGATTTTGATGGGGCATACCTTTGTGGAAAGATTTTGATGGGGCATACCTTTGTGGATGTGCTCCAACTTCTTTATGTCAACACTGTGAGAGAGCAACATGTCCTGCCCCCACCATGCGGGCACTGAAACTTCGAGAGAGAGAGGAGCCATCATTGAGATAAAACAGTGTCAAACTGGATTCTTCACAAAATGGTTGTCATATTCATGCTTGACCCCATGGCAGGAGTTCTATGTTAGTATGTGCACCACAGGATGGTTAACGCTGATGCTACAGTGACAGAATGCAGGCAAACACACCTGCACATGCCTAACAAATCATATGGTGCAATGCAAACAGTTACAGAAACATCGTCAAGCATAAAATCAATCTAGGCGTCTAAAACACCCAAACAAGGAAAAGCAAGTGAAGTAATCATGTAGCACAGGTACTGGGATAAGCAATAGAACTGCGATACAATGGGGGAACATAAAAATAGAGATGACATAAATCCATGTCTCAAAAGGAAAAATTTTTGATCGGATGGAAGAATATTAGGTGGTAGCTAATAAGGAGATTAAGCGGTCATAACCATAACTAGTGAAGAGAGTAGATATGACTCTTACCTAGTCTTAAAAACATTGGAACTACAAAATCCAATGACCAACCGCAGGACGTCATTAATTCGTCTTCTTGGTCAGTAGATGGTACTTGGATTAAATTATGGGAACAATCATACATGTGGCAGCTCCTAAAAATTTCAGGAATGCACTTGCTTGGACTGTTCCTTTTTCTCAAATTCTGTTACAAGGTAAAGGTTCTGCACCAATAATCTACTTGAAAAGCATGGTTCTCATCCTTCTTTACAAGACTGGACGATGGACAAAGGATCCTTCTGTAACAGAACACTGATGGTGATTCATCGAGCTAAGAAAGATATGATGATCAATCTGACACCAAAATCACACAAATATCTATATATGGACATAACAGGGACACAAAAACAAGAAAAATGTGCTTCTCCACCATCTTTTTTTTGCCCTCTTCTAACTTTGTCCATGAAAAAGGAAGAAAATAAGAGTTGCACCATATCTCCAATTTCCCATTCTCTGACACAAAATATGGACCACAGCCCCCAGCAACTACATGCTCACAAGGCCTGCAACAATGTAGCGCATTAAGATGTCACTAAGAACAGATTTTAATTTCATTTTAGAACAGTCCCATGATGAGGCTCTTGCGATATTATCTGCTTGTAAGATCAATCAATAAAGTGATGAACTACTAACCAGATACAGGCTGTCAGACATAACGAGACAAAATCATCCCTTTAACACGGTAAATGTATTGGAGGAACCCTTATGTTCGCCTGTCATAAACCTGAATGCCATTTATATGCAAAGTATCCAGGGTAGCAGTCTACAGAATCTCTATCCCCTTATCAATCAGGAAAAGCACAGCTATGAGAGATTTCAGTTCCTTGATCCCTCAGAATTTACCAGGGCAGCAACTTTCCTCCATTGTTGGATCGATATGCATCAGCAGTGGGCTGCAAGCTAATGAGCACAAGGAGGAGCAAAGTCTTCCTATATTTAACATGAAGAGGGTTGGCGATCTAGAGGAACTGGGGTTCCAACTCAAAACCTCCAGCCGCGAGTGAGGGGCCTGTGGGTGTGTAATAAGCATACGACTATATGGATTTGTCCTCAATCAATGCGGGATATGACCCCACACCTTAGACTGTGACAACCAATATAGAATCTGAAATACGGAGGTCAGATGAAAGGTTATCTCCATGAGCATCCTCATTGGCTCTAATAACATATTAAGCCAGACTTCCAACTCAAAACCTCCAGGCTCCAGTCATTGAGTAGAGGAGGCAATGACCACCTTAAGCACATATTAAGAGTGTCTGCAATGTATGTGGGACTAATGAACAGGCCTGACAGTTAAAATCATAAAACAAATTCCATTATTCAACTGAAAATTATAGAAGTGATAAAGTATAGATTCTTTGTCTTATTCTTCAGTGTACAAGTAAATGAATACAATGACAAAAGGGATCCCCTGAAGTCCATTTACAAATATGGATTTACATGTAATTTTGAGAACAAAGAACCACAAAACTCTCGAAGTGTAATCCTATGCAAGAGCATACGTTGCTCTCAGGTAATCTACTATTTCTGCACTTTCAAACATCTTTACTCCAGTGTTGGGGTCTTCTAAGTAGGGAACCTGTTTAGCAATTGACACAAGAAAAAGATGTCATATAAAGTACCTACCATCATGGGAATAAAGCTTCAAATATAAGGTAAGATGAAATAATACGGTATATTACTAAAAACCACAAGCAAGCTGGAAAGTCACCTGAAAATGCCGCATTCTTTCATAAAATTCCTGCCTCTTGGGGCTGCCACGGGCAATGCTGCGATGTAACATTCTGTTAACACCAATTTGAGAAAACTACCAAACATATTTTAAGCGCTTCACACTGCTAAGTGCTAGTTGGATTGGAGATAAAATGTGCAACTGAAGATTATTCATTGAATCTAAACCAAGCCCAAAAAACAAAAAAAAAAACAAAACTTTTTGCTGTGTACAGTTTAGATAGTTCAATGCATGTTCACCATTGGTGAACTTACTATTAGGTATTCTTCTGTGGCAGTATGGGGGAGAGCATTTGGGGGGCTATGGGTACTGCCTATGTGATGTCACATAATCCCAAATGAAATATCACACAAAGCCACAGCGGCTGCACCTTCTGCCCCCTCCACCCGCCGCAGCTGCAGCACCACCGGCCGCCCTCGGCCTGCTATCCGAGGACCCCCAGCCCCCTCCACCGCCTGCACCAACATCCTTGTCCGTGGGTGCCGTTCCCCACCTTTCGGCTCACCTTATCGTCCGCACCACGAGGACACACCCTGGACCGGTGGATCGCACACCAACAGTGAAGGACGGCCAATACCAATGCCAAGCTATTTCCTACGTGGCCTCGATTAGTGTATCACTCTACAGCGAGTCGGTTAGTGGATGATACACCACTCATATCTTGCTTATCTCATATTTGGTTGAATTTGCCACCGTATGAGTGTGGTAGGATCTTCTAACCCGTTATATTATTCGATATCGGATTGTGTGGATGTGAGTAACCCGTTTGAGGGCGTTGATTTGAGATAGTTTATACGTGGAGTTGATACCTGTTTACACGCGGAATTTTCGAACATCCATTTCATTGGATAATTATGCGTATATTTTGACATATTTGTTAATTCCGCGCTTTTGAGTTTATCAGACGATTTAAGGTTCGGGTACTGAACTTTTCCCCACCGACCGGAATCAGTGTTAATTTACATCGGACAAGTCCAAACACCTTTGGTTAACTGTCGAAGAACGTCTTTTGCCTCTATACGTTGTGACATAAATGATCTTGATGATCTCCCATGATAGGTACATACTCTTGCAAAAGAATTTGGAGACTTCATTTCTTGAATACATGTGATTTGAATTACAATCGGTCTTTCAAGACCTTTACATATATCCCGATTGTGTAATCAGGTCTTTGGAATTATATCCAGTTGCAACCAGAGCCTTTGAATTCGCTTCAGTCAACATTTAGATCTTTGAACTTACTTTCATGCCGATCGGGTCATTGAATTTACTTTTGTCCCCTGATCGGACGGTTGAACTTGAATTCCATCACGAGAACCGTTGGATCGCCAAGATGATAACTGTCAGTCCGTCGGAATTACTTCGTGATCATAATCACTCATTTTTTTATCGTGATCGGACCCTTAAGTTGGCTTGGTGTCCATAAAGGACATTCCCACTTGAGGCGGGGTATATTTGTAATTTTTCCTCCATAAGGGTATTTTTACAGTTTTTCCAAACTTTGGGATGTTCTTGTAATTTCTTACTTTCTTGGAGATAGTCTCGTCACTTCTCGACTTCATGGATATTTTTGTCATTTCTTGACTTTTCGGAGATCCCCCCGTCACTTCTCGATTTCCTGAGCATTTTTTGCCATTCTAACTTTTCGACATATGTTTGACATTTCTTGACTTCTCAGAGATAGCCCCGTCATGTCTTGACTTAGCGGAGATAACCCCGTCATATTTGTTATTCTGACTCTTCGACATATATTTGACATTTCTTGACTTCTCGGAGATTTGACTTGGGCATTCTTCGTCTTGATTTCTTGACTTCCAGAAAATAACCCTGTCATTTGACTTTTGGGGTATTCCTCGTATTCATTTTTTGACTTCTTGGGCATTCCTCGTCTTCATTTCATGACTTCTCGGAAATAACCCTGTCATTTGACTTCTTGGGTATTTCTCATCTTCATTTCATGACTTCTCGAAAATATCCCCGTCATTCGACTTCTTGGGCATTCCGAGTATGAATTTTCTTGACCTTTCAGGGTTTATTTGCAATTTCATCAATTTCTGAGTTTCTAGACATGATAGCCCTTGGCCATGAAAAAGATACATGGATTGGGATGGTTAGCCATGAGCCGAACTCAGGAGAGCGCACACCGCTTCAAGGAAGGGACGTGGTCCCGCTCCACCAGGTCGTGCAAACGGCGTCAACCATTCTTTGGTGATTTTGAGACAAACCGTGAACTTGTGCAGTTTCTAGTCTGAACAATGACTTTCATACAACTTTCCCACAAATGTGATATTTCTGCAATTTCCCGATACTTCAGAGTCTTTTTGTACATTTTTCCGCCATTGGGGGTATTTTTGTGATTTTTCCACCATAGGGATATTTCTGTAATTTTTCCGCCATTGGGGATATTTCTGCAATTTTCTACCCACTGAGGGTATTTCTGCGATTTTCTGACCACCGGAGATATTTCTACAATTTTCTGTCCATCGGGGGTATTTCTGTAATTCTCTACCCACCGGAGATATTTTTGCAATTTTCTGTCCATCGGGGGTATTTCTGTAATTTTCTACCCACCGGGGGTATTTCTGCAATTTTCTATCCATCGGAGATATTTCTGCAATTTTCTCATCATCAGAGATATTTCTGTAATTGTTTCCCTCTGAGATATTTTTCTACAATGTTCCCCCCCTCAGGGATTTTGCTACAACTTTTCCATATTTCAAGAGTTTGTCTGCAATCTGTGGACCTTCCGGGTCTTTTCTGCAATTTTCCATCTTTCAAGGACTTGTTTGTAATCTCTAGACAGCAGACTATTTTCATGCAATTTTTTATTTTCACAATTTTTTTTGTATTTCATGATTTTCTGTAATTTTCTACATATTTTTCAGAATCTTGAACTTTTCTGCAACACTTTCAAAACCTTGAACTTTTCTGCAACTTTTCATAACCTTGAACTTGCAGGATTTTTGTTCAATTTGTAAGCCCATTTGGTTTTGCTTTTGAATGAACCAAGCTCACTTTGACCAGCCCATTTCAAAGAAGCCCATTTTGATCAGCCCATTTCAATTGAAAGAAGCCCAACCCATTACATTTCAATGAAACAACTCATTTGCAAAAGCTTTTTCAACTTTGATGATTTGCAAGAGGTGAGAGACCTCTTAGGATCACCATTCTCAAAAGGGGTGACCGGAACTTCTGGGAGGGGCTCAACTGTCGTGACCACACCACAACCCTTTCCCCTTCCTCCTTGCTTATTGCAGGCCTCACACATGTGATGGCTGCTTGGGCTGCTCCCTGCATGGAGCTGGGCCTCCAGAGAAGCTCTCCAACCCCTGCTGTTGCTCTGCGCAGACTTCTCCAAAGGGTGCTGCTGCTTGCTGCTCTTTCTTCTTGATGCTTGGAGCTCCTTCTTATGGCTGCTGGGAAGTGGAGCAGAGGATCTCCATTTAACTCTCCTCCGGTAGAATTTCAAGTGAGTTTCTCCTCCTAGTCTCTTCCTCTTCCTTGTTTAGTTTTTTTTTCTTCTCTCTTTTTTTTTGAATAGGCGAAGGAGCAATGGGGGAGGATCCCTCCCTCCGGCCTACGGACAGGGCGGAGGAGGCCCCCTTCCGGCCTGCCAACAGGGTGGAGAGCCTCCCCTCCGGCCTGCACAGGGCAGAGGGCCTCCCCTCCGCCTGGCAGGACCGGAGGAAGCCTCCTCCGGCCTGGCAGGGCGGAGGAGCCCTCCTCCGGCCTGCCAGCAGGCGGAGGACAGTTCCCTCCGGCCTGGGCAGGGCGGAGGGGGATTCCTCCGGCCTGTGAAAGGTCCAGAGGGGCCTTCCTTGGCCTCTTTCTCCTATATAAAAAAAACTCCGTACAGCCTTAAAAAAGTTTATCTTTCAATATGTGGAGCCCGGGAGAATCTCCTCTGTCTTTTGCTTGTGAGAACATGTAGTGTCAACTTATATAAAAGTTTTATGCACCCAAATACACATTCTCATATATATCTTCAAAACAAATTCTGAAGATATGAAAGATATTTTGTGTGGTCAACAATACCGTGGTAGTTCTATCTACTATTCGGTCCGTCATTTCTCGCTGCGAGGGACGATTTTCTTTGAAAGTAATTTCTTGTTATTATCATGTGCTATTTCTCCTAGAGTTTGTGAAATAAGTGTATGCCATGCAAGCCAATCATTTATGAAGTGATAGTGTCATTTCATAGACATTCTCGTTCAAATAAATATTATTTATGATATTTTCTTCATTATGCCTCATTTATGTGAATTACTACTTGACATGACGAAGTCCTTAAATGCATGCAATGATGTTTGGATCATAATGGGATTATGATAATAAGACCAACCTTCCAGATGTATGTGTTCTAAAAGTTCCTGATCATAGGATCTTGAGATGGGACATCAAAGAATCTGGATAGGTCAATCCACATGATATCCTCTCGTATGATGTGGGTAATTAGTCTTATAGTCACTGGTGCAAACATTAAGATATATATGTGCAGATGCCCATTGTCTGAATAGGGTTCACTGAATTGATCCGATTACAAATCTCTAGATGGTAATTATATTTAAGTGTCAACTATGAGATTTTTCAGTCACAGTAACAGTTAATCCTTGGACATGAGTCACCAATGATATATTACATGGAGACTCTTGTATTTTGATTCATAGGAAAAGGACTTATAATCACAAGTTCCGAATGCTCTGGTATTTGGATACAGTGGAATACATACAAAGGTAATTGAGTGACAACAGTAGATTATTCACTCTCAGATATTGCATGAGAGAATATCCTATGGTCGGTATTTGAGAAAATCCCTAGGCAGGGTTGCACAGTTCACTAGAAAATGAGTTTTCCAGTGGGATTTTGAGCACATGATTCATCAAGCCAAAAGCAAGAAAGGTTTGACAGTATCGCCACACCCTTATTTATGGTCAAGGGCATTGTGTGAATAAAGGACGATAACTTTGTGGTAACTATGGACGGAAATGTCCCAGAATGGGTAGTAGACCCTCTTTGTCTTCTGGGGTCACAGAGTGTTGTTTGATACTTACTGTGGACTGAAAGACCAATAAGAAATAATCATGAGATGATTATCTATCATAAGATGATGAATTAACTTTTAAGTAATAAAATGATTAAATAATTAATTCCGTGTTAAGTGTTAACGTAAAAAAGTAAGAAAGAGTTAATAAGCTTAAAACCAGACTAACACTAGGCCTAGAGAGTCACACACATTAGGGTTATGGGCGACGGGAGTATTTATGTAATTATAGACTTAGATTTTTGTGAAAAACTCAACAAAGTCTATAAATAGTTGCATAGGGGAACCCTGGGCCAAACATCAAAGGTTCCTCCAGTTGGGCCGCCCCTTCTCTCTCCTCAAACCAAAGCCTCCTCCCCTCTCTTCTCCCTCTTGTCTCCAGCATTGAGACTCTCCCGAAGTGCTACGGAGGAGATCATTCGTGGAGCGTTGCGTAGAGAAAACTCCGTTGTCCGTGCCTGTGTGGATACCGCTCAAAATCGGACACTTGCGTGGTTCATTACCGTCACGAGGGTTTCCTTTCCACTTCGCTACGATCTGCGTATCATAGAGATAAAATTGAATCCCTACTTATACATAGTTGATGGAGATCATGCCTGAGCAATCAATACGAGCGAGAGAAATATTTTAATTTCTTATTTTCGCTGTGTTCCTCTGATCCCAACCTAGATCTTTACAGTGGTATCCCCGAGAGAAAGATGATCTGGCACAATGCGCCGTTGTCCATCCCATTGTAGGAACCTAGGCGCAGTGCGCCACCGACCCTTGCGTAGTGGTCCTTAGCGTAGTGAGACATTGGAACCACGAATGTGACTGTGAAGTCCGAATTCGGTATGGATTTTTTTGTTCCTGCGTGGAATGCCACGATGTGCAACATGAAATTTGTGAAATTTCATTTTAGAATAAATTTTATTTTTGGGCATGTGATGTTCAAATTAGGAAATTTATTTTAAATAGAAATGTTCTATTGCTGCAATTTTAAAACCCAGAAAAATTTTCTAAAAATTATGCAGTTTAAATTCCAACCTTAGATTTAATTGATTAGATCATATTAAATCTATTTTTAAAAATAATCAAAATACTGATTTTGATTTGAAACCCATGGTTTAAAGTCAAAATTATTTTATTTTAAGAAAATAAAATATTATTTGAGCATGTCATAGGTGCGATGATTGGGTGAATATGAACAGCGTTTAGATATGATTGATGTGTTCATATGATGAATGATAGATGGTTATTTGTGTTGATGGATGTATACATTTTTATGAGACCTGCTTGATCCCCTCCTCTCCAAATTCCATGATGTAAATGCTACCTCCCTCTCGATTATGTACTCGTCATAAGACATCTTCTATTATTTTATGTGTAAAAACTTGGCCAATTGACACAAATTTTTTTGTGCAAATATTTGAAGACGCTACAGAGAAGCGTACATAAGAACGAAGACGATCAATCAACAGGAGGTGCCATCATATCATGCTATAAGTTGTATGCTACTGGGATCCGTCTAAGTGCCGATATGCATGTGATGTGTGTGTAAATGTTACGATATGATATTTAGGGGTTAGTGATTGACTGTCTGACTCTAGTCAAGTCACAATAAGCTGTTCATACTCACCCATAACATGTGTATATGTTATATATGCAAATTAGATTTGATTTTGAATCAAAGTCTATTAGGTGCAGTAAATATGTATGTGCATGATACATAAACATGATGTATAAATTATGTAACACATTCGATGAGACAAAATAAAATTCCAAAATCCCTCCATTGATTAATATTAGGTTGTAAACGTGAGCCATTAAGAATGAGTGATGTGACTTTTGTTGACACTCGTTTTCAGTCTGCAAGTCGAGTTATTTCTCTTATTCACCTCCGTGATGCCATGAATTAACGATTATTTTGAAACCTTCTTTGAGGCTATCTCGAGTCCATTTTTTCACCGTTTTTCAAGCCCATTTGAGCCTTGGAAGCTTTTATCTTCAATTCCTCAACTTTCGAGACTGTTTCGGGTCAATTCGGAGCTCAAATAGACGTCCGGGACTCAACCGCGCGAAGCCTGCCAAAGCCTCCTGGTAGCGGTCATCCCTTGACCGCTACCTGGTGGTAGTGGTCATGGCATGACCGCTACCCCCCATATTTAATAAAAAATAATAAAAAAATAAAAATATATATAAATCCTCTGGTAGCGGTCTAGGGAAGACCGCTACCCCTCCATTTCTTCGCCTGTTTCGCCCCGTTTCAGCTCTGTAGCCTTGCGGTCACCCCCATGACCGTTTGGTGTCCTCTTGCGGTCATCCCATGACCGTTTTCATCCCCTTGCGGTCCTGCGATAGACCGTTTTTAGAATAGAGAGTCCGGATGTTCCCGAACTCCGATTGCTTCGCCGCTGAGCTCTTTGGACTCCTTGTTGACACCACTTTCGAGGGAGATAAGCCTCCACCTTAATTTCCTTCGACTTGGGACTCTTCCCACCACTATTATCTCGAGATTTATGCATCTAGATCCCCGAAAGTGGGTTATTATCTCCTATTTCGAACTAGGGTCTCCTGCTCCTATAAATAGATGCCCAGTTCGTAGTGTGCGACGGGGGGGTTCTTTCTGGACGTGGGGCGAAGCCATGCTGCATCGCCAACTCAACTCTTCGACCCTGGCCTGAAGAGGGAAGTATTAACTTCAGTTTCCACGTTCAAGGGCTTGATTTCATCATTTCTATCTCTAGTTCTCATCCTCCCAATTTCACAAATCATCACACAGATTACTGTTTTTCTACACTTTTGCACTTTTCTCCGTTTTGCATAGCATATTCCCGCATTTGTGCTGCGTGTTTTTTCTCTCTCTTTGTTTCATTATCATCACAACACACACACCTATCTTTTGCACCCTTCCACAGGGGTTAAAAACCTCCCCCCGGTGCGTTCCATCTCAATTTCTAACCCTATTTTACCACTGCGGGATTGATGCTACACTTCACGGATCTAATGGATTTTTCTCTTGTTGGTTGTCTTTGTTTTGCAGGAGCATGATTGAACGTGAGGCCCTCTTCCTCTAGCCGACTGGAAGGAGAGGAGGTTGAATCCACAAAGTTCCCCGCACCCCGTTCCTTAAGCACGATCAAGTCTTCATCCTTTTCCAAGGTACACAGTGCCATTCATCTCCTTTCTCCATCCTTTGGCGTTGTTAACCTTGGTGGCGATCACGATTAGTATTTCTTCTTTTTCATCGCCCTTTATTCATGCTTTTTTGCTTATTCACGATTCACATATGTTATATGCATAGTTTAGGGGGGCGGGATAGAGAGAGAACATAAACATCAACAACCTCTATTTTTTGGCGATCGTGATGGGACACCTAGTGCCCATCACGTTATTCATGCTCTTTGGTAAGTTGGGTGTGTGTATGTGCATGTTTAGATAGAGTTTTATCCATTTTCCTACTGTTTTGAGCGTTTTCGGGTATGTCAGGGCCTTGCAGTCCTCTCCAAGACCGCCAGACGCCCCTAGCGGTCCTCACTGGGCCGCCAGGGCCTTTCTGTTGGCCTTGCGGTCTACCAGGGGGTAAAAACGGTCATCCAAGGACCACTTTCTGATTCTGACAGGTCTGCGCTCAGGCTCACGGGGGCGTCTTTCTTGGGTGATTTAGTTGGCCTCCCGGGGTCGGATTGCCCCGTTCTGTAGCCCTTTGTATTGTTTTTTCATCCATATATCATATGCATCATTTGGGTCATGTTTGCATAGTTTAATTATGTCCTCATTTTTGAGTTTTCTGCATAAAGTCTGCAGGCAAGTCCCAGGACAGACTCACAGGTACGTCTTTGGTTGATGATTTGATTGCCTTCCCGAGGTCGGATTGCTCTGTTCCTGGGCCCTTCTTGTAGCCCTTTGTATTGTCTTTCCATCCATATATCATTTGCATTATTTGGATCATGTTTGCATAGTTAAATATTATCTCTATCTTTGCATTTTGTGCATAAAATCTCCATGCAGGTCAAGGGGCAGACTCACAAGTACGTTTTGCATTGATGATTTGATTGCCTTCTGGGTTCTGATTGGGTCTTTTTCTGGTCCTGTCTTGTTATCCTTCGTATTGTCTTCGTTTTCATATAATTTGCATCCATATCATTGTGTTTGCATAATTAAATGATGCCTTGATTTTCTAATTTTAGGCTAGAAAATACATGCACTCCGGTGCACATAGGGCCATGCATCCTTCATATTGTAGTTACATTCCTCCTTGATAAGTGATCCTCTCGCCTCCATATTCCTTGGGATCGACTAGGTGATCTTATCCGGGACCTCCGTAAGTCCCCGCGAGCCGTGGATTCCCACACGGACGCCAGATAGGTTGAATCTTTTCCACCCCTTAGGCTTGCATTTGCATACGTGTGAGGGAGTTAACCTTAGTCAACCCAAAGCTTGGGCCTTATTCCCATATGATTCCTATCTTGAGGGAATTATTCTTAATTCAAATCATTAAAAGGTCTATTAAAACTCCTAAAATATTTCCCATCATATTAACTTGTTTGGCTTGGGTGAAAACTCTCACATTGCATTGTTTGTGTTGTTTGGACTTGTTCAAGCCGATTAGTGATGTTTTGTGTTACATTCACATATTCTTTGTTGTTAGGCCCATTTAGGTTAGCCCATTTTGTGTGCCCATTGTCTAGTCTCATTGTCTTAGGTCTATTTTCCATTGGTCTTTGCATTAGTGGGTCAGTCCCCCCTTATTCTCAAGCCCATTAAGCCCTTGCTTCCCTCCTTGTATTAAGTCTCAATTTGCCCTCATGGAGCATCATTCTAACCCCTTGTATCATTCTTCTTCCCAATTTTCTTCTTATTCCCACGTGGAATCTTCTTCCCGCGCGGGCCCATCTCCCCGTGATCTCTCTGATCCATCCGAGGAACAGGCTAATCTCATAGCCCATCTATCATGTCTTGTCCGCCAAATGGACCCGGCCCAGGCCCAACGCCTTATTGCAAATCATCTTCATAGGCCTTCTTCTCTCAATAGACCTTCTCCTCGTATTAATGGCCTTTCTTCCGTTAATGGGCCTCATTCCCTTAATGGGTTCTTCTTTTAATGGGTCTTATTTTCATAATGGGCCTTATCCTTCTTCTGCTTATGCTGCTGGCCCAGTTGGTTCTCATACCTATGCTCATGTTTCTTCCAGACCCACATATCCTTCCACTCCTAGAATGGGCTTCCCTTCTTCTTCCCAGCCCGGATCCTCTCATCCGGCCCAATATCATGTTCCTGGTCCGAGTTTACAATCTTTTGCTCAAGCTGGCTCATATTCTTCTCAATCTCTCCCTACTCAGAAGATGATTGCTCAAACCCAACACCAGCTTGATGAACTCCAACGTCAAATCGATCCCAAATCTTCCTTAAGTGTTCTATTCGCTTTCCAAAATCTTCGGCTTCCGCCATCTTCACAAATTCCCGCATATCACCGTTATGGTGGAGTCGGTGACCCTTATGTGCATTTAAAGGAGTTCGTTTATGAGTCGGCCCAATTTCGACATGACCAATGTTTGATAGCTTATTTATTTGGTTTGTCCTTGGAAGGCCCGACTCGGGATTGGTTCTTCTCATTACCGCAAGAGCATATTGTGAATTTTCGTGTGGTTCAAGACAAGTTCATTCAGCAGTTTCAGGACCAGGTTGGGCCCAACTTCTCTGTTGTGGATCTGGCCCATGAGAAGATGAAGCCCGAAGAGGAATTCTCTACTTTTGCCAATCGTCGGCGTCGCCTTGCCGCACAAGTCCCGGATCACATTCCGGAGGGAGAGCAAATCAAGATGCTAATATCTAATGCAATGCCCGAGTACCTGTTCATCTTAGCCCTCAATGACATCACCTCCTGGCAACAGCTTTACAGCCGAGCCCGCTTCGTTCGCCAACAAATCCACGATTCCCTTGACCTCGAGTCTTCTCCAACTTCTACGCCCACATCCACCCCGCCATCTACATCTACCCCCACATATCAACCCTCCATGAGTCAACCTTCCACTTATATCGCGCCCTCCATGAGTCAGCCTTACACCGCATCCACCTCCATAAGTCAACCCTCCACGAGTCAACCTTCCGCTTCCGCATACCCACATGTGTCTCCACCTTCGGTCAAGGAAACACCACACCCCGAACAAGTGGATGCCGTCCACTATATTCCCGCTCCTGCACCGTCGCCTAGTCCATCCACTAGCCATGTACCCTTGCCTATGCAACCCCCACTTCCGTCTCCGCAATCTCCACAACCCGCTTTTCCACAACATACTCCTCGGCATCCGCCTTGCCCGAAGCGGGCTCCTCATCCTCCGTTGCCGGAGTGTTTTACAGATATTTTTCGGGCTTTGTTGGCCACTCACGCGTTGCCGCTCCCTCCGGTTGTGCCTTGTCGACCCGCGGTCGGGGATTTGCTCCAATTTTGTGATTATCATCGCCAGCAATGGCATTTGGTTGAGGATTGCCCCAAATTCTGGGAGTTTGTTTACGACCTGGAAGATAAGAAAAGGATCGATTGGGCCGCGATTCGTAAGGTTGTTCTACATCTTCACAGCAAGCCACAGCAGCAGCAAGCACCGCCCAGGCAGCCGTCTCCATCACTACAAGGCCAGGGGCACCCCTGTGATTCTTCATCTGGCGTTGCGCCCGCTCCGTCATCTATTCCATCACCCATTCCCTCACCTAGGCCATCGCCTACCCTATCGTCTCCACCTACTCCATCACCTACCCCATTACCTTCACCATCTCCTACCCCGTCTTCATTGCCTTCACCTACCGAAGCCCTTGGTCAAGCTAGTGCCTCCCCTTCCTCCGTTCATTCTGCTATCACCGCTTCCACTACCAATGCCACCCGACGCGTTGTGTCGATACGTCGACGATGGGCGCCGCGGCCTTCCCCTTTGCCTTCATCACCGCCTCCATCTCCACTACCCTCATTGCCTACGCCATCTCCACCACCCTCACCATCACCTAAACCTCCATCATCTCCGCCATCACCTTTGCCCGAGCCTGAGCAAGCTTCGCCTTTGCCGCCCTCGCCCGAGCCTATCATTACCACATTGTCTTTGCCACCACTTGACGTCATTACACCCATTGAAGCCTCCACGTCTTCTAAACCTTCACCTCTGCTATCCAAGCCTTCTCCACCGGCTTCTCCATCCACTTCCACCCCACGGAGCGGGTGTGCACTGCCTACGGTGCCCCTTGGGTCTAATCCCCAGAGAGATGATGAGCCAAGTCATGATGATTCAGTGTCGGCCGTGCATTTCAAGATTCAGGATTTTATCTGTCGCATGCTGACCTGTGCCCTGGTCCCAGGCTATTTTGGGGCTGATGTGCCACTATCTCCTATGCCGGTTGCTAAGAAGAGTTCCTTCTCATTGGTGCCAGTTTCTTCAAGAGCGAGACCGATGTCAATCTCTTTGCTCGCCGGAGAGTTCACCGTTGATGCTATTATTTCTCCTCGCTCCGTTGATGTTCAGATAATTGGCCAAGAGGGGTTCTCCACCCGAATTGTGCTAACTCATACGGCCGCCAAGCAGATTATGCACTCTATGTTCAAGGGGCAATTGGCCGTATCTTCTGCACTTTCCAAGGACATTCTGCACATTCTATGCAATCTCCCTCGGTTTATTAGCAAGCCGGCCATGTCAACGCCGTGTATTACTCTCCCTCAGCTTCACCCGTCTCTTCTATCAAGGGAGTTGTGCTTCAAGGCTGAGTTCCGAGTGGAGTTGCCGAATCTCATGCTTCTAGTGCCAAGAGACAAAACCCCATGGGTTTGTGATATTCATCACTCTGAAGGGTTACTTGTCCAAGAATGTCCATCTACTGTTGTTAGCACCAGATGTCTAGGGGCAACCGCTCCGGTAAGGCTGCATGTTCATAGCCAGGCCAGGCCGTCTGCTAGATGGGCTCGCTATTTGAGAAGATATTGCAAGGCAAGGTGCCCAAGGATTCGAGCCCACGCCAGGCGGGTCCATTACAAGCCAGTTTCAGCTTAAGAAGAGACGGCGGCGCAAGTTCAAGGGCCGTCAATTATGCATTCAGGGGTCCACCTCTTCCTCCCCTTCTTTTCAATCATCCTTTCTTTTGTTTAGTTCTCACCCTTGGGTGGTAATACCTTCCTCCTTCTGATCTTGTTTCCATCATTTTCTCCTCTCTTCCCGGGTCCGCAAACCGCCATTCCTATTCTTCCCATCCGGATCCTCCGGATTTTCCCTCCTCTCACAATTCTAGGCCTCGGCCTATGTCATCCTTTCATCTCGTTTTCGGGACATCACCTGATCCTTCTTCCCCGGGACTTTCGGGTGTCGCCTCTACTTCCTATCCGACCCTGTCGGATGACCATGATTCTCCTTCTCCGACTCTGTCGGATGTCCATGATTCTTCTTCTCCGACCCTGTCGGATGTCCACAACTCTTCTTCTCCAACCATATCGAATAATTACTCTTATTCTTCTTCATCTTCGCAGCAATCTCATCATCTTTCTATTCCTTCTGTCTCACCATTTCAGGGTTATTACCCTTTTTCTTACTGCTTTCGAGACTTTAGTCCGCCTTGATCTCAGCTGATCTCTGTTTATTCTGTATTTGGTTCCTTGTTATCAGGGTCTCTGTGCCTTAACGAGGGAGTTCTAGCCCTCGTCTCCCTTCTTTTTTATCCTTCTTCGTCCAGTTTGATGTATTTCGCTCGTCCGTGTAGAGGAATCTTCAAGCCTTGCTATCCTTTCCGTCTTGATCCTGACAAGCAAGGAATACAAAGCTCGTGTTGCTCAAAGCTCGATAGTCAAGATCGCTTTAGGATGCTATTTTCACGCTATGGATTTGCAAGGTATCTTTATTTTGCGTAGGAATATGTTTTCATTTCCGTTATTTCTATTAATCATGCACATGCGTATAATGGTGAATTCCTCAACATGGTTTGAGTGACTTTAGGAAATTTGCTTATTTTAGTCAAAAATGAGTTCGCTTCTACAGCATTCTTAGGCCGGTAATAGCTCTGCGTTGGGAGTCTAGTTCTTTCCTCGATCGTTGAGGGTAACCTTTGAGTATGAGTTTTCACACACTACACAGCAAGCCATAGCTGATTTTCCTTTGAGCAACACCGTTGCTACTTTGGCCATACTTTGGGTATGCACAAAGGTCTTTTCTTTTCTCTGCTCGACCAAATGCAGGGGCAAGAGATTGATGGATGAGATGACCAATCTAGGCGCTCCCTAATACGAGAAATGTCTCAAATAGGGGCAGTCTTGACCCACAAAAGTGAGCTTTCATGCAATATCTAGCCAGTAAGGGCTCTCAAAATCAAAATGAATCAATGCAAAATTATGATTGAAAGGGATGGCAAGAGTGGCAGTATAGTTCCCCGCGGGACCTCATGAGCCCGGTCGCATGCGTGCCTGATGAATATGAGTCCAAAATCAAAGACACAAAGCCCCGGCGCAGCAGACTGTATCTTTGAGGGGTAGTGCCGTGGAAGGAATTCAAGTCTTGATATCTCTCATCCTACATAAAATTTGTCTCCAATTGTTCTTCTATTTCTCCCTCTTAGGCTGGGTTGTATCCCGGGTATGGCCTTAGTAGGGGCACCGTTCCTTAGAGGCGGTTGCTTGTGGCGAGCCACCCTCACGTGCACACCCTGCTTAAGGGAAGCCTTTAATGAGAGGGGTAGGAGCGACGATCCCTGACCAGTAATTTGAACCCGTCTTGGGTGCTGCGAATTGCTATTTCAAAATTTTCAAAAAAAAATAGATATTGTCAAAATCCAAAAAACTAGATATTGTCACCAATCCAAAAAAATGAGATATTGTCGAAAATCCAAAAAAATCAGATATTGTGAAAATCCAAAAAAATCAAATATTGCTCAAAAACAAAAAGCCAAAAAAAATTATATTGTCAAAATCCAAAGAATCAAATATGTCAAAAATTCTAAAAAAATCAAATATTGTCAAATTTTCAAAAAAACCAAATATTGTTGAAAATTCAAAAAAATCAGAAAATTACAAAAATCCAAAAATATGTCTTCTGTTCCCTTTTTCATATGTTTTCTGTCTATTGGTTTCGAGAACGGATATGATCTGTTTGTTAAGTGTGCAGGTCGCAGATGTTCAAGCTTTTCTTGCTCCATCTCTCTCGTTTTGCCTCCTGTTCATATCTTTTATCTGTTCTCTTCTTCAATCTTATCCCTCGATCTGTTTTGAAGCTTATGTCCTTCTCAGCTCATTTCGCTTCACTTCATCATATCTCCATGAGAGGGCTTTGCCTCACGATTATGAACCTAGCGGTTCTACTTCATCTAATCTTGGACTTTGATTGAAGAACATATTTGTCATGTCTTTTGTCCCTCCATGTCTATGTACCTCCGTGTCATCACACGTGTTGTCTATGTCCCTCCGTGTCTGTCATGTTTTCGTCCCACTATGCCTTTGTCCCACTGTGTCGTCATGCATGTGTTGTCTTTTGTCCCCCGTGATTTGTCGTCCCACGTGTCTCTGTCCCACTATGTCCTTATCCCACCGCGCGTGTTGTCCCACCGTGTTGTGGTGTTGTCTTGCCCCACCGTGTTTTGTCTCACGCTTACCACTTGTTCTTATGGTGTTTGTTATGTTTTTATGTTTTATTCAGTTCGTTTTCACTATGTTTTGTTCATACCCATCATGTTATGTTTCGTTCATCTTTGTTGTTATGTTCAGTTTATGCTTATTTGTGTTGTCTTATTTGAAAATCCCATAAAAATCTGAAAAAATCAGAAAAATCTAAAAAATGCCGTTTCGCTTAACATGTAAGTCAGGTATGGCTCTCTATCCCTTGCTCATTGTTGCATTACTATATGGTATCTACCTTATTATAGCCTCTCAAGGACCGGCTGGTTGTCCGTGTGCTCTGAGATCTGATGTTCCCCTTTAACAAAAACGATGATGATCTAGGAACATACAGTTAATCGTTGGATAAGCCACTCGGTTGAGTCGGGTGGGGGACAATGGACTCTGTCTCGCACACCGTGGTTGCAAGAAGACTCTTGACCCCGTCTTGACTCAGTTTAGCAATATTATTCTTGAATACTTTCTATTTTTTCTTTCTTTGCATTCGTTTTGATGATTTCTTTATTTTAGCCCAGCATGCATCATGTCATTTTGAGCACTCACGTCTCGTGATTCTTTCAAAGTTTCTCCTCTGCAATGGTTAATTGCGTTTCAATTCTCTTGGATAAGAGATTCTCGTTCCACACTGAATTTGAACGTCTTCTCTAATCTTGCCACTTGGTCTGGTTGGCCAGCGTAATTCCTGTCTAGATTTTATCTCAGTTTTATCTCCTTTTCCAACTTTTCAGCTGTGTTCTTTCCGATCCCCTCATTGTCCGTGGATTATGTCCCCAATGAGGTTGGTCGTGTTTCCTTTTCCTTCCGTAGTTAGTCTCTCCAGGCATGTCTCATCCTTGTCATCCATTCCTTGTGATTAGTTCGACGTTTTCGGGAGAATTCCTGTCGCTTGTTAGTTGTGACGGGTGTCTTTTGCCTTGATATCCGCTTTTCAGTTCTCTCCGCTTCATCTCTGCGTCATCTCCGTTTTCACATCACTTTCGCTTTCGCTCCATCTCCTTTCCATTTTGCCTCCGCGTCGCTTTCGCTCATTCCCTTGCAAAACATACATCAAGGAGGGATATCTGTTGACACCCGTTTTCAGCCTGCAAGTCGAGTTATTTCTCTTATTCACCTCCGTGATGCCCTGAATTAACCATTGTTTTGAAGCCTTCTTTGAGCCTATCTCGAGCCCATTTTTTCACCGTTTTTCAAGCCCATTTGAGCCTTGGAAGCTTTTATCTTCAATTCCTCAACTTTTGGGACCGTTTCAGGTCAATTCGGAGCTCAAACGGACATCCGGGGCTCAACCGCGCGAAGCCTGCCAATGCCTCCTGGTAGCAGTCATCCCTTGACCGCTACCTAGTGGTTGGCATGACCGCTACCCCCCATATTTAATAAATAATAATAAAAAATATAAGTATATATAAATCCTCTGGTAGCGGTCTAGGGAAGACCGCTACTTCCATTTCTTCGCCCGTTTCGAACCGTTTCAGCTCTGTAGCCTTGCGGCCACCCCCATGACTGTTTGGTGTCCCCTTGCGGTCATCCCATGACCGTTTTCATCCCCTTGCGGCCCTGCGATAGACCGTTTTTAGAACAGAGTGTCTGGATGTTCCCGAACTCCGATTTCTTCGCCGCTGAGCTCTTTGGACTCCTTGTTGACACCACTTTCGAGAGAGATAAGCCTCCACCTTGGTTTCCTTCGACTTGGGACTCTTCCCACCACTATTATCTCGAGGTTTATACATCTAGATCTCCGAAAGTGGGTTATTATCTCCTATTTCGAACTAGGGTTTCCTGCTCCTATAAATAGATGCCTGGTTCGCAGTGTGCGACGGGGGGGTTCTTTCTGGACGTGGGGTGAAGCCATGCTGCACCGCCAACTCAACTCTTCGACCCTGGCCTGAAGAGGGAAGTATTAACTTCAGTTTCCACGTTCAAGGGCTTGATTTCATCATTTCTATCTCTAGTTCTCATCCTCCCAATTTCACAAATCATCACACATATTACTGTTTTTCTACACTTTTACACTTTTCTCCGTTTTGCATAGCATATTCCCGCAGTTGTGCTGCGTGTTTTTTCTCTCTTTGTTTCATTATCATCACAACACACACACCTATCTTTTGCACCCTTCCACAGGGGTTAGAAACCTCCCCCCGATGCGTTCTCCCTCAATTTCTAACCCTATTTTACCACTGCGGGATTGATGCTACACTTCATAGATCTAATGGGTTTTTCTCTTGTTGGTTGTCTTTGTTTTGCAGGAGCATGATTGAATGTGAGGCCCTCTTCCTCTAGCCGGCTGGAAGGAGAGGAGGTTGAATCCACAAAGTTCCCCGCACCCCGTTCCTTAAGCGCGATCAAGTCTTCATCCTTTTCGAAGGTACACGGCGCCGTTCATCTCCTTTCTCCATCCTTTGGCGTTGTTAACCTTGGTGGCGATCACGGTTAGTATTTCTTTTCTTTCATCGCCCTTTATTCATACTTTTATGCTTATTCATGATTCACATATGTTATATGCATAGTTTAGGGGGGCGGGGTAGAGAGAGAACATAAACATCAACAGCTTTCTGTTATTATAGTTTAGATGAGCTGAGCTGGTCCTAGACTAGGAAGATTTACTGTGTTGCCACAAGACCAACTCAGCAATGGGCCATAGACCTAAACTACGGCATGTTAATGCCATAAGTAGGGTGGAGGAAGGACTGTTGTAACTTTGTTGTGCTGCCACAAGAGCTACATCACAAATCCATACTCACCACGTAATAATAGGTGTAACCTAATCAGATATTATGGTTTGTTGTGTTGTCACAAGATCATAAGAGTTTTAGAGGCCAAATAAGATTAAAAATTGCAAGAAGTTGCAATTGATAAGAATTGCATGCCCATTAAGTATAAGGTGGTTTATTGTGTTGCCACAAGGCCACTACTATAATGTTAATGGGATTTGAATCCCCACTAGGAACCTAGTGGAGTTTTCGATCTTTACATTATGAGGGTTATGCAAATTCGCAGAAAATTAGTGAGAGTTTGTAATTATGATTAAAGACCAAATCTTAATTGAATGAATGTCTGCAATATTATTAATATGTGCATCCTTCTTTTTGTAGATCAAAATGTTGATTCATCCGCTATGTGGCATACTGGATGCCAACAAACTTACTGAACCAAACTATAATGACTGACTCAGGAATTTGAAAATTATTCTAGGGACTAAAAAGATAGTTTACGTTCTTGATAAGCTATTACCTTTACCTCTTAGTGGCGATGTTGAAGAAGGGGAAATCATTGCTTATGAGAACCATATGGAAGCCTTATCAAATGTTACATGCTGGCCTCTATGTTAACTGAATTGCAAAGACAGCATGATAACATGGATGCCAAGGAAATTTTGTTGCACCTGCAAGAGTTATTTGGTGCACAAAGCATAACAGTATGAGATATCAAAGAATCTATTCAGGGCAAGGATGGCTGAGGAATCATCGATTAAGAGTCATGTTTTGAAGATGATAGAATGGACCGAGAGGTCGGCCGATTTGGGGTTCATTATGGATTATGAACTCAATAACGACTTGATCCTATAGTTGCTTCTTAACTCTTTTTCGCAGTTTATTGTGAATTTCAACATGAACATGATAGAATATATTCTGATAGAGCTTCTAAACATGTTGACAACCGCTGAGAGCACCATGAACAAGACAAAGCCGCTAGTACTTCTAGTTGGTAGGATCAACAAGAAAAGGAGGACTCAACAAACCCTTAAGGTTAGACAAAGAAGAAGACCACATGCTAAGGCTATCAAAAGAGACGAGACTATGAAAGACACGGGATAGTGCTTCCATTGCCATAATGATGACCACTAGAAGAGGAACTACAAGTTGTACCTTTGTTAAAGCCAAAAAATTGATCAATAATAAATAAAAGAATATATATATATATATATATATATATATATATATTTATAGGGGTCGCCCCCTTCTATTCATCCCTTATAGGGGTTTTAGACCCGGATCCACCCCCCTTTGGGGTTTACCCCGAGTCCACCCCCAAAAGGGGGGGTTTGCCCCGGGTCCACCCCCAAAGGGGGGGGGGGGTTTGCCCCGGGTCTAACCCCCTAGGGGGTTATTTCTGGCCTGGGTCCACCCTACACACAGGATTAAAAGGTTTTTTTTGGGTTGATTAAGCCTCAAGTGGGTGTTCTACCCCAATTAACCAAAACAAGCTGCAACAGTAGCACCAAGTAGGTTGCAATAGCAGTGCAAAGAAGCTGTAACAGCACCAACAACCAAGAGCTAACAAGTTTGAGCAGCAGCAACAGCCAATGGGGGCAACAGCAGTAACTCACAAAGGCAACACTGGGCAGCCCACAGGAGCAACACCAGCAACTAAAACAAGTTGACAGCAATAGTAGAAACACAATAGCAGCAGTAGCAGCTCAAGGGCAGCTGCAACAACTCAATAGCAACTGCAGTAACACAATAGCAGCAGCAATAACAACCCTTATTTAAGGGGAAAATTAGCCAACCTTGGAGCAAAAGGGTAGCAGCAGCCAGGATCCACCCCCATATGCGGGTTTGGACCGGGTCCACCCCATATGAGGGGTTTTGCCCCGGGTCCACCCCCATATGGGGGGTTTGGACCGGGTCCACCCCCATATGGGGGTTTTGGACCGGGTCCACCCCCATATGGGGGTTTTGGCCTAGTTCCACCCCTCCCCATGGGGCTTTGGTCCAGTTCCACCCTCCCTACATGGGGTTTGGCCCGGATCCATCCTTTCTATGGGGTTTTGGCCCAGGAACAACTCTTCAACCTGGGGGTTTAGCCCGGATCAAGCCCTAAATCTCCCATTTTGCCCCGAATGGAGGGTCTAACCGCCGGGATCCCCTCGGGACTCTATAAATACCCCAGTGGGGCCCTCATTTGGGGAGAAAGAACGCAGACAGAGAGACAGAGCGCACGAACAATGCTTGGTGCTTGTGTTTTCTTTTGAAGGCCCATCTCCCTAGGTTGTGCTTGTGGTTATTGTGTTCTGCTGTGAGGGTATGCTATAAAGAGAAAACCCTTCTTAACTCATGTGCATCACCGGCCACTATGTGAATTATGCAATCTGTGTATCTCTTTGGGAAAATAAGAGCATGTCCCCTCGAAATTCTAACCTCATAGGAAGGCCTTTTCGAGTCTTATAACTGTGTGGACACCCGGGATGTGTCCGGTAATTTGTATAAGCCTTGATTGTCTATGAAAATCGGGTCATGCCACTCCTTGGAGAGGGATTATAAAAAAAATTTCTTCCGGGGGGCTCCCTCTCCGCCCCCCAGAAACCCCCCCAAGGGGCGCTGCCCCCTTGACCCCCGCGACCTCCGGCGTTGCGCTGATGGACGCGCGAAGCTGGGCCCCAACTCATGAGAGCTCAAGAAGAGGAAACAATCTCCCGAGAGTCTTTGGTCAACAGGTCTTCCCCAATGAGAGACGTGCGCCTATTGCCAAGATTATACAAAAACCCCTGTTCAGTCCAGATGTAACCAAAATATCCTTGGTCTAGAAAACTTGCATAAATACCCTCAATAACGGCACAATTGTAGAAATGCCCCAAAAGGGAAAAAATTGCAGAAATACCACCAAAAGTGAAAAATTATAGAGATACCCATGATAGGTCCGAAATTGCAAATACATACCAAAAAAGGGTTTGATCTCTATGAGACTCATTCAATGGCCTGCTCTGATGGTGGAATTTAAGCCACATGTAAATCAAATGACCCGACTATGTAATCGGGATTTCATGTATTTTGTAAGGATGAATCCAAAGAATGAAATATTTAATTTTCTCCTGTAAATGTGTATCTCTAATGGGTGATCTCCTTGATCAAATCTGTTAGATAAAACCCCCAATATCATGGCTAATATTGTGGAGGCCGAAAAATATTTTCTTTGACAGTTAATCAAGAGTATTCGGACTTTACGCCGATGTAAATAAACATCGACTATGGTCGATGGGGAAATGTCCCGTACCCGAACCCTAATCATCTGATAAACCTAAATTCGCGAAAATAATAATACACCTACTACCTAAATAACCACGAATGTGCATTTTCTTCTTCAAAGGAGAAATATTTACTTATTTATTTATTTATTTATTTTCGTGGGTTAAACAACCTTGCAGAAAAGGCAAAGCAGAAGTTTGGTGAAACTTCGGTTGCTGATAAGTAGAAAGCGATTAAACAAGGTCGAGGTTGATCTACGGATGAAAAAATAGAACAAGAGTTGTTGCCGTTGCAGTAGGAACTGTCAACCTCAGGATGCCTTCAGAAGACATTTTGAAATTGACGGATTGCTATTATGTTTCTTCCATTGTGAAGAGCATTATTTCCATTCTACTTTAAACAAGTTTGGATTTACTGTTAGTTTTGGATACAATAGTTGTGCAATATTCTTGAATGACAAAAAGTTTGCCAGTGGGAGTTTAGGTAATGACATGTTTATCTTTAATACTGCTGCTACTATGAATTGTGTAGATGTGCTTCCTGAGAGGAAGAGGGCTAATGTAAATCAAGCCTATCTCTGGCTTCGTAGGTTTGGTCATATTAGTGAGGGAAGATAAAGTTGCACATAGATAGATATTTTGATCCATTTGATTATGAATTATTTGTAACTTGTGAATCGTGTCTCATGAGTAAGATGACAAATCTCTATTTAGTGGACATAGAGAAAGAGCCAAGGAGTTACTTGAACTCAAACACTGATGCATGTGGACCTATGCCCACCTAGGCCAGAGGAGACTTTTCTTACTTCATTACTTTTACTGATAATTTCTCTAGGTTTGGATATATATACTTGATGAAGTACAAGTCCGAAGCCTTTGAGAAATTCCAAGAGTTTAAGAATAAAGTGGAAAAACAAACTAGAAAGAATATTAAAACTATTTGATCGGATCGGGGAGGGAAATACTTAAGTAGAGAGTTCACACAATATCTTAGGGATAATGACATATTATCCCAATGGACATCTCCTTACACACCTCAATTGAACAGTGTGTCAAAGAGGAGGAATCGTATCCTCTTAGATATGGTACGGTCCATAATGAGTTTTGCCGAAGTACTTTTGTCTCTTTGGGACTATGTCCTAGAGATTGCCACTTATCTATTGAACAATGTTCCGTCTAATCAGTATCTTCCACATCATCCGAGATATGGAAAGGAAAAAAGCTTGACCTTAAACGAGTTAAGGTTTGGGGTGGCCCCCCAGGTAAAAAGACACACTTCGGACAAGTTTGAGTTCAAGACTAAGAGGTAGAGGTTTATGGGATACCCTACGGAGACTTATATATTATGTCTACTAGTCTAACGAACAAAGGGTTTTTGTCGCTAAGCGTGCCACATTCCTAGAGGGTGAACACATCCTTGGTGGGAATAGTAGAAGCAAGGTAGATCTAAAAGAAGTTCTATAATCAAGTACAGAGTCACTTCATGAACCAATTCAAGTTGACACACAAACTATTTGTAGGTCAGACCGAGTACCTAGAGAACCAAAAAGATATGTGGGATATATCAACCTAGAGGGAATGATAATGTACTATATAATGAGGATGGTGAACCCAAGACCTACGAGGAGGCAGTATGTGTTATTGACTCGGGAAATGGCAAGCGGCCATGAAATCAGAAATAGATTCCACGTACTCCAACTAAGTTTGGAACTTGATAGATTCATTTACGGGTATTGTATCCATTGAATGTAAGTGGATATTCAAGAAGAAAATTAGAGTAAATAAAAAAGGTTGATACCTACAAGAAAAGGTTAGTGGCAAAATAGTATCGTCAAAGACAATGTGTTGAATATGACGAAACTTTCTCCCCAGTTGTCATGATCAAATCTATCAAGATTTTACTAGTCATTACAACATACCATAATTATGAGATTTGACATATGAATGTAAAAAGGGCGTTCCTCAACAGTAATCTAGATGAGGAAGTGTACATGTTGCAGTCGGAAGACTTCACCTCCATCGAACACTCAAACAAGGTATGCAAGCTTCAAATGTTCATCCATGGATTGAAGCAAGTTTCTTACAATTAGAACATAAGATTTGATTAGGCGATCAAATCTTATGACTTCATTAAAATTGAAGATGAGCCTTGTGTGTACAAGATAAGTGAGTATAGTCACATTTTTAGTACTGCATGTGGATGACATATTACTCATTGGGAATTATATAAGTATGTTGTTATCAGTGAAACTGTGGTTGTCTAAGAACTTCTCCATGAAAGACTTGGGAGAAGCATCCTGTGTATTGGGGATCATAATCTCTAGAGATAGATCCAGAAGGATGCTTGGCTTGACCCAGTCAATATACCTAGACACCATTGTCAAAAGGTTTAACATGGAAAATTCCAAGATGAGCCTCATACCAATAAGACGTGGACTTTACCTCTCCAAAGAGATGTCTCCTAAAACTCTTGAAAAGATGGAACATATGAGTAGAGTTCCTTATACTTCTGTCATAGGACCTATCATGTATGTTATGCTATGTACAAGGCCTGATGTAGCGCATCCTCTAAGTATTACGAGCAAGTATCAAGCAGATCCAGATGAGCAGCATTGAAATGCTATGAAATGTATCTTTAAATACTTGAGAAGGACTAAGGATATGTTCTTGATATATGGAGGAGATAACTTAAAACTCCGAGATTACACTGACTCAAGTTGTCAGTCAAATACGGTTCCATCTAATCAGAGAGATCATAGTCAGAGGAGATGTCACTATAGAAAGGGTTTTTTCCGCCGTTAACATTGCAGATCCACTAAGCTGACTCAAAGTGTGTTTGAGCATCACCTACGGTTGATGGGGATCAAGCATGTAGGTGATTGACTTTAGTGCAAGTGGGAGAATGAAAGAAATATATGCCCTGCAAACTAATGACTTATGAAGTGATGCCGTTATTTCATATACATTCTCATTCAAATTAGTAATTAATATGAAATTTTCTTCATTATGTCTCACTTATTTATATGTATTACCACTTGATGTGATGAAGTCATTCAATGCATGCAATGAAGGTTGAATCATAATGAGATTATGACAATGAGATCAGCCTTCTAGATGTATGAAAGTTTATGGTCATAGGATCTTTGAGATGGGATATTAAAGAATCCAGATATATCAATGCACATGATATCATCTCATATGGTGAGGTTGACTGATCTCATAGTCACTAGTATGGAGACACTAAGATATATGTGCATATGCCCATTATCTGAATAGGGTTCACTAAACTGATCGTTTATGAATTTATGGATAGTAATTAGATCTAACTATCATGTCAATTATAAGATTCTTCGATCACACTAGCACAGTTGGCCCTTGGACATGAGTCGCTAAGGATATCTTGCATGCCTGTATTTTGATTTCTGACAAAGAAATTTTAATCACAAGTTTCAAATGCTCTGGTATTCGGATACAGTGGAATACATGTGAATGTAATTGAGTGACAATAATGGATCATTCACTTCAAATATTGCATAAGAGAGAATGTCCTATGAACGTACTTGGGAAAATCCCTAGCCAGGGTTGCACAGTTCAATGGAAAAGGAGTTTTCCAGTGAGACTTTAAGTACGAGGTTCATCAGGCCATAAGCAAGATATGTTTGACAGTATCACCATACCTTTATTTATGGTCAAGACATTATGTGAATGAATGACTATAACTGTGTGGTAACTGTAGATAGAAAGGTCCGAAAGTGAGTAGTAGATCCCATTTGTCTTCTGGGTCATGTAGTGTTCTTGGTGCTTACCATGGCCTAAAAGCCTAATAAGGAATAATCATGAGATGATTATCATCATTGGATGATGAATTAATTATTTAGTCATAAGATAGTTAAATAATTAATATTGTGTTAAGTGTTAATACGGAAAAGCTAAGAAAGAGTTCTTAAGCTTAATAGGCCTAAAATTAGACTGACACTGGGCCTAGAGGGTCACACACATTAGGGTTATGGACAACGGGATATTTATGTAATTATAGACTTGTGAAGATTTTTGTGAAAAATCCCGACAGAGTCTATAAACAGTTGCATAAGGGGAACCCTGGGCCAAGCATCCAGGGTTCCTCCAATTGGGCCACCCCCTCTTCTCTCTCCTCAAACCAACTCCTCCTCTCTCTTCTCCCTCCTATCTCAAGCGTTTAGATTCTCCTGGAGTGCTACGAAGGAGATCGTTCGTAGAGCGTTGCGTGGAGAGAACTCTGCCGTACGTGCCTATGTGAATACCACTAGACGGCACTTGCACAGTTCATCACCGCCCCGAGGGTTTCCTTTTCGCTTCACTGCGATCCGCATATCGTAAATGTAAAATCGGATCCCTACTTGTAGATAGTTGACGGAAATCATTCCCGAGTGATCAACATGGGCCGGGGAAAATTTTTAATTTCTTGTTTCCGTTGTGATCCTCTGATCCTGGCCGAAATCCTTACAGTTTGCGAGCGAGATAGATTTTATGCCAATCTTTTATCACATTTGCTGATCTCAGATAGTTACTATTAGTCGGATCCTTTATGGTAGCTGTCCCACATCATTCCCTCTTCACTTCCTCATGTACCTGTTTATTTATTGCCAAAAAAAATTCCCAGAAAGCATGCAAGAAAGATGACAAGATTTCCAATTCTTCCGTCAATGAGATTTTCATTTGAAAGGGCATGCTCCAATTCTTCCTCTAACTCGTAGGCAAATGACCTGCAAATTTAGAAGAATCACAAAATTGCTGAAGTCCACAGATAGTGGAGAAGGATATGAGGGCTGGGTCTTCATTGGCACCTGAAAGTCATCAAGGAAAATCCCCCTCTTGGTCAAGCTAGTGGAAACTCTATCAAGGAAACCCTCTTGACAAAGAGGCAACATTCCTCTTCTTTATCCAAACCAATCATTGATTCTGTTTTTTTGCATTTTGAAAAATATAAACCTTCTCAATTGCTAGTCATGATTTTCCCATGATCTAAAAAGCCCTTTATTTTCAACATTTTCATACTGGCAGTCACCTTTCACCAAATTAGTTTTTCTCTCAGTATCCAAAATCAAGTATAAGACATAAAGCCTGCTGGAGTTCAACCATATGGTATATTTGCAATGACTGATTATGGTACCTTGACATCAATTGACGTAGAATTACCATCTGCAGTGGAGTTGTAACCAAATCACATCCCATTATTCATTATCTATTTGTTCTCTGCATACTTTTCTTGCCAGCCAACTAACCACAGCTAGGGATCTATAGGTGCAAATAAGCCAAGCCGAGCCGAGTAGCATCTAGCTCAAGCTCGACTTGGTCCATTGAAACCTGGCTTGAACTCAGCTTGATCTCGTTTGAGCACCCAGAGCCATTGTTCAGACTCAGCTGATAAGATACTCGGAAGCTCAAGCCAAAACTCATGAACTATACGAGCCCAATACTCATAACTCCAAAGCTTTTAAATTTTGGATACTGGACAGCCTGAGCCAGCTGGAACGGCCCAAACCCTCATAGTAAGGCTTGATGCTGGGCAACTTGGGTGAACCATATGGCAGGCAGCGATGGCAATGCTTTTAATGAAGCTGCCTGCTTGCAGCTTTCAAGATCAAGGAATGCAAAATCAGATTGGGCACTTGGATTGTGTATGCCCGATCGAAATCAGAGTCGGCCGATCCAAAGGAACCGATCCAATCCACAAAAACAAGTTTTGAAAATATTTACATAATTAAAAGGAGTTTTAAATAAATAAAAAGTATATTTGTAAACAGAAAGGCATTTACACAAATATAAATAATGTAAATTTACACAAATATAAATAATGTAAAGGCATTTTAATCTCTTTTAATCAAACCCTAATAGGTTAGGATCGGCTGATCCATAAAAGAATCAGCCGAGGTCCAATTAGGACCAAAATCAAACATTTTTATTTTTTGAATTTTTTAAAAATTTCAATTTGGGATCGGGTTAGGGGCCAGAATTGGATTGGCCCCTGCTGATTCCGATCTGAATCAGCCGACCCGGATCGGGATCAGCCGATTCAGCCGATTCCGCATTCCATGTTCAAGATTCCCAATATGGGACTCCCATCTCAGCAGCTTCCGGAAGTGTTGGTTTTATACAGGTAAGGTAGTGGCTGTTAAAAAGACATGTAAAAATCTAAAATATATACACTTAAATTATTAAATATATATATTTATAATTTATAAATATCTAAAAAATGTTAAACAATCACGAGCTTAAACGAGCCGAGTTCGCCTATGCTCGTCCTCGGCTCGTTTATAAATCAAGCTTATATTTTTGTTTGAGCCTAACACGTTTAACTTAATAAATGAGCCTAAATCGAGTAGTATTTGAGTCGATCTCAAGCTAATTGCCGAGTGCACTGGTTCTTTGCAGTTGTAGGGATCTGGATCCATCTGTAAGTAGGTGGCTTCCTCCTACCTGTCAACTTACAGCTACAAATCGCATCCTATACATCATGTTAATAGAGGCTATCCTGCCCAGTGTCCCTGACTACGGCCCCATCAACACTAATCAGAGTTAACGATTGATGAAAAAAGCAGTAATCATAACAAATGGGAGAACAGCAGTTACTGCAATGTTATAGATGTCATAAGCTTTTGCATTTTTTTTCTTGAGTACAATAAGTACTCATGAGAACGGATAGTCTTCTACCACATTGAACACAAATTCAAAAGGAAATCATTATGAGGATCAAGGATTCTCTCTCTTTCTCTCTCTCTCATACTCTTGAGAGGTATGTGGAGCTGACTAGCTGAGGGTCAACAAAGGAAATTAATATGTTGTAAATTCAGAAGATTATAGTGCAAGATGCCAAATCATCATATTAAATGCCAATGTCATGTGAAGATCATGTGGAAGTATAAAAAAATAAGGATTGTAAAAGCTGTAAACATGAACAATCTTGCAGAAAGGGATAATACCTGTGAAGCAAATGTGGTAACTCTAACTCAACAAGGACCTCACGCACAATCTTGCAGAAAGGGGAACCCTGGGGAAAAACAAAGGATCACAGAACTTATGAAAGCAAGGTATGTTAACACAAATTGTGAAAGAAAAATAGGTACAACTACTAGCAAACAATGACCATTCTGTGGTCTTTTTGCACAAATGTTTGTGCAAATACAAATGCAGGAATGATAAGTTTGTAATTTTCGTTCTAATAACACTTTATATGCAAAAATCCTCTAAAATAAAATGTGTTTCAGAAGATCTAACCTCATATGCCCATAATTGAAGTGGTTCCCTAGGGACTTTGGCAGGAGTATAAAAAGAACCCTGTGGAGCCATGAAGCAAAGGATTGTTTAGCATATCAAATGTTACAATGCTATCCATGGTTAGGTGACTTCAGATGGAGATTGATTATTCAGGACCCGTAGGTGATGCAATAACCATTCTTTTTAGCAAATAAGGTGCTGCTATGCCTTTCCTGGTTAGTTAACATCAGATGAAGAAGATTGTTTCAGGGCCAATAAGCAATGCAGGTTATTCTCAAATACGAAGATCCAAAATGGAAATACCACAGCCAGGGAAACATTGCTAACATGTCAGAAAAATACGAAATACCAAGCAACAAATTAGACCTAAAGAAATAAGTTTCTTGCCTTTCCCATGCGACCGATCATTGCAAATCCTTCCGTAAGAGTCTGAAAACATGTGCAAGCAGTTAATTGGTATCAAGATACAGCAAATAATCTCCTTAAATTCATGCAATGAAGTCAAGAAGTTTGACAAAATTACAGTTATTAGACCAAGTGACAGCATTAGAGGAACAGTTCCATCACCTAAGAAGAAGAAAATTCACAAAAGTTTTAATTAGTCCATGCAAAGAATACATTACTAAATAACAATAAAATATACCACACATAGCAGGAAACAATTTCTCCCAAAGGTAGCTGGCTGCATAAAATAAGTTGTTGCCCAGTAAAGACAGAGAATCCCACTCCAAGGACACACAAGAAGAAGAAAAGGCATCCTCTAATACATGTTTGCATTCTTCACATATGCAAAAACCCAAAAGAGCTCAGAAACTACTTTCTCCGGTCACCAGATTAAAATTGTAACAAAGAACATAGGAAAGGTACCTGTTCCATACAAAGATCTTAAATAGAAAACAAGATAAAAAAGAACTAAAATAGGGGAAGCAAGGGATATGCAAAATGCACCGTATTTCTGAACCAGGTATTTGATTATTTCATCTGATTCATACATCGAGACACCTGTGTTTGGATCAACCTGCAAATAATGGAATTTTAGAAGAACAACTCTTTTTGAAACAGGAGAAGTCAACTTAGCATTGCATTAGGCAGGACAAACAAGTGCTCTGCAATACCTATTTCTGCTCAGGACTAACAATATTTAGCGTAACGTCTTTATAACACTATAGTGCACAAGAATGTGAAGCCCAACATCCCTTTTATTGCAAGTTTATATGTTCTTCCTGCTATTTACTTATTCACGCATGTTGTAAGTAGCCACACCTATATTTTTCTAAGGAACTAATGTTCAGTCCTACATTAACTTAATCCACCTTTATATGCACCTTGACAAGTTAAATGGTAAAACAATGATTACACTGTGCCAAACAGATGAAAGAAGATTATGAGGACATATGTTGGTTGTTTATTTCACTTACAGGAAATACAAGGTGGACCAATTAAAAAAGAGATTCCAGGTTTATCAGCTTTTTCACGAAAGAAAAACAAAAAAATGAGAAAATTGCCATTTTTTGTATTTCACTAATTGACAGAGCAACATTTGCTATGTTGTCCTAAAATTATCAAATTTAGATATTTATCCTTAGCAGCATTTTGCTGCTTCTATGTGGTAACCTCATGGAAGTCTTACCAACCATCTAGATGACCATTGTACGCGTTAAGATTCAAGACAAACTACAAAAGTCTAACTACAATGGGTCTTGACAACTAAATATGACACTTGGAACCAGGAAACATACTAATCAACGTCAAAATGTTACATGAGAAGAGTTTTAGCCTTCTACACAAGATGAGCTCTGTAATGACATATGCTCAACATGATAACATCAACATATAAACACCAAATCAATGTCAAAATGTTACATGTGAAGAACTATAGTCTTCTAATTAAGATAAGGGTTCTGTTTCTTGAGAAAAATAAGTAACTTCATTGGCCCAACCATAGAAACATCCCAATTTTGATCAGGATAATGCAGTTGGAGATGATGAACATAAGATATTAGTATCACACTATGCTATGTAAATACAGCTATTCCAATATAAGATATGATGAGGAAACAAGTTAGATCTTCAACATTCTGAAACAAGATCAGTGGAACAATAAGATTACCAAGTAAGGAAATTGCTGCTTCCCACCCATTTGTAGAACCTTGGGACGGAAATTTGGACCATTTCTTGGGCAAGGATAAAACAAGACATCCAGGTCCAATATACTCGCAATTTCCCGCACCTGTACATCATCAAATGTGATAGCTGAGCATGAATGCAAAGTCATGGAACCATATGAAGCAGTAAGCTCTGACTGATTCCACAGTATAAATGCTAACTGCTAGGCAAGTTATACAGACAATGCGTGCTTTCTTAGCCATGTCAATTTCTGGAGATCTACAAATTCTCATGTAAAGTTTTAACAACATATTCAATGTTCAATCAAAGAAAAAAAATGCTATCTATGTGAACGCATGCACAGAAAGAAAATATGAATATGAACTTACCTTTCGACAAAATGGACAGCTGAACTCCCAGTGATTCATGATAATCCACGCAGAGCAAGAAACACAACATTCACAGGACACGTGAGGATTACTTCATAACATGAGAACCAAAACAGCTTATGCAAAAGCTCCTCCCTCAGCACTTCACAAGAGAGAGTACCTTTCAAATTCATAAATCTCAATAGGCTTCTCTGGACGGGGACCTAGCTTTGAGGTCTCCTTTACCTTGAAACCTGGTAAGCAAGACAAGAATAGCCAGTATTAAGATACACATGCCCTTGAAAAACCCTCCAATACCAAACATCCCATATAGAGGGAAGATATAATAAAAACAACAAACTAACAAAAGAACAAGAGATATCAACCTGCCCCTGCCAACCAAACCAAATTTGGAACAACAAACTTTTTAAAAGTCCTATAATACTTCATAGTCTTATTTCAAGCAACGAGAAGGAAGCTGATAAATCTCTCAAGAATCATAATAATTGTTTTCCAAAAGCAACCTGCTATACTAAGCGCGTATTGCCCTGAAGGAATGTCAGCTTCTGACACCAAGGACGCTGAGTACCTATCAAAATTTAGAAAACACCAGATATGAGAGATATTAGCAATCCTCAACTGCACTACGGATTAGTACTTGCTAAGAGCATCAAGTCCAGCCCTTTTTGTGCATTACAGATTGACCCATAAGATAAAATACATAAAATTGCCAAACTTGGAACATACAAAAGCATGAGAGATTGGCAACATGAACGAACCCTGAAACGAAAACGCCAGTGCCGAGTCGGAAGGGCAGCGCGAGAGAAGCCCCCAGTATGTCGAGGAACTTGTCGGGGCGCACGGAGAACCGCTTCGGCTGCGGGGGCTTGAACCCCGGAGGGGGCGACAGTCCCGGGGACGGCTCCTCCGTGCCGACCACAGAAACCGAAGGAGAAGAGGAGGAGGAGGAGGAGGATTCAGGGAAATTGGCCGAAGCCCTAACTGAGAAGCGGCGAGTGGAGCCCCTCGATGCCATGGGCAGTGAGCAAACCAGCTGCGGGCAGGTGCTGAGGATGCCCGCCATGGCTGCGGTTGGCGCGACGTTGAGATGAGCGGCTGCAACCGGCTTCGGTTTTCTTTTCTTTTTTCTTTTTTTTCTTTTTAACACCTTTTCTTCTGGTCGCTCCCGCGAGGTCGGTTGCTAAATGGGTTAATGGGCCAAGGCCAGGAAGAACCCGTTGGGCCGAAAATGCCACTCTTTAGTGGCCCAGTCTTTAAGCTCCGATTTGACAAGGCCTTCGTCCCGAGTTAGTCCAATGTTAACCCAGTACTAACCCTCTTATCAGTTTGATAGCCAAGATAGGGTGATTAGGACTAAGGTGGTATTAAACCCATATTAACCCCGACTTTCGAAATCCACCGCGATAGCTGGGTTTAGGTTGATCGGGTCATCGCTTGCCATTTCTGCCCTCCATCCACTCGCCTGGGACGTCGCAACTCCTTGGGAGCTCGCGAAACCCTTCTCCTTGCTGCCTGAGGCATTCTTCCTCCTCCGTACCCATTCCCCCCTACGAAACCTTCATCTCTCAGCACCGAGCCGGCTTCGATCTTCCCCATCCCTCCTCCCCCACCCATTATACCTGTGACGTTGTCCTCCAGCGATTGATGACGTTCGTCCTCCAGCGATCGATGTCGTTCGTCCTCTCTCGTCCATGACGTCTGTGCGACCCACGCGAGCTTAGGGTTGTCTTAGGGTTCCAAGGACAACCCTTCCGATGGTCGTCTTCCTGACACGAGAAGTGGGAGAGAATCTTGCAACTTTGTTGCAGTGTGTCATCCCTTCCGCCAGTTACGCGTAGGTTATTGCAGTCAACACCTTTCTCGTGAGTGAACAACTAAAATTTCTCTCCTTTTAAGCACATTTAGTGTCACCCTCGCCCCCTTCTCAACTGCTCTTGGCTCTGTCTTGTCGATCCCTCCCCATTCTCATTTCACCTTCTGTGGTTGATTTCTGATGATGGTGGCGGTACCGTCATTGTCTCTGGTGATCGTCGTTCTGTGTTGCTTGTGTGTGGATCAGTGTTGTTCGGGTTGGTGTGCCGGATCCGTTTGTGTTATCATTGCTATCAATCTTCACTGCTACCCGTAAGTTTTTTCTTCTCTCTGTTGCCCCAAAAAAATGGTAGGTAAATAGATTTTTTTTGTTCATGCGGCTGATCCAAAACCCTTTTGATGATGTATTACTGTCTTTATCTTTTCTAATCATAAGTTTTGGACCTCGTGGGTGGATTTGTAGATAATGTGATTGTTGTGAGTGCCTATTACTATAGGTTAGTTTTTCCACGAAGCTGCAGTGTATGCACTAGTTCTCTCTTTATAGTGAACATTTTGTATGCATGTTATCATTTTGGAATACTTACTTGAAGAGCTAAAAATATATGTCATGATTTGTTCTAATTCCATCCCACGTGTGAACAGCTTACACGTAAAGCATGTCCCTATTTCTAGATTCCACAACAAGATTTGATACCTGCCCATTGAAAAATTTTGTAGATTTCAATTCATAGTGAATGTCTAATTATTTTTTATATGCCATTAGAAGCCCATTCCAGAGTATAAAATAATTTCTATAAATTCACCTGAGGTGTATTGGATTGAGTATTGTCTAAATTAGCTAGAGACGGGGTGATTGTTCTACATTCTAATGATAGCAGCTCATTTTGGGAATTTTTTGTATTTTTTGTAGTAAACCATTTGAGCCTAAAATTTTATATGACAGTTCAGTAGTGTTTGAGAATCTTGCCAGAAATATCACAAAGTTTGGACTTCATTTGATTCACCAAATGTTCTCGCTTTTTTTTATTTCTTCATGTAACTACCAACAGTTTCAACTGACATCCATGCTCACATCCTTTGATTCTTTAAGCCAAACTCAATTCTTAGCATAAATTAATGAATGTAAGTGATTAGGATTTCTTTCTATAATATGCTTTCCTATTTTTGACTCCGTTAAGAAAGTAAGATAAATATGTATGTGGAAATTGTTATCTCAAGGGAAATTTAGACAACTCCACAGTGCAAACACCCGGTTAGTCTGTTTGTATTTGTGGGCACTGGATTTGAATCTTGGAGTCGGACATTGTCTAGTGGTTATGGAGGGATACTGAGATCAGATATTGCGCAATTAAACCAAAACCTTAGTGGCTTCGCCCAGGCACTTCGATATCAGTTTGTTTGTTTGGCCCTTTGTTTGTTTGGAGTCATGTCTTATGTATAATATATGAAAGTAGAAATTTGAAACTTAGATCTCTCCATATGTTGAGTTTGAATATGATAATCTGATAATGAAGTACGAACGTAGAAATTTACATAATATTACTTATTTTCCCTCTTTGGAATATCTGAAGAACTATGTATGTGTAAGAAGCAACTAAACATGTGAAATCACTTATCTAGCCTATGAAATTCATATAATGTTAAACTTTATTGCTAGATGCCTCGCGAAAAGTATATGTATATTACTTGACCAACATGAGACTGCGTTAATTATCATGTCTTTGGCAAGTGTACCATGCATGTAAGCATGATGGGGGCTTCGATGTCTATTGAGTCTCGCGACTCACATTCATTATTTCAATATTTTTTCAGTAGATAGTAGCGGGGGTTTTGACTCAACATCCAGCTCAATCTGTAAGTAGGAGGGAGATTTGTAAGAATATAACAGGTGATTTCAAGGCCGATTTAAATAGTTGGTTTAATATCTTGTAGAGGAATCTCCAATCATGTATAAGCTTTTAGAAGTTTAAGGAGCCTAGGCTCTTGTATATATAACAGTTTGGAATGTTTCGAATCCCTAGATTGTGGATCTGTATGGTGTGTGTTTTGAATCCCTTTGTATAAGGAGATTATGCATTCTCTCCATATGGGGGACACCCTTGCATTGTAAAAAAATATGCATGCCATCCTTGATGTGCAATGATGAACTTTGCATAAGTTACCTGGTTTTATGTCATCTGCCGAGGTCTATGTTCTTATATATTTACTTCATACCCTTATAAGGAAGATTGTCTTCCTTACCTTCTTTGTAGAGAAGTTCATGGTGGGCAGTAAGGGGAAAGTGCGAGTAACCAACTTCACAACTAAGGAAAATAAGTTGTTATTAAACCTCTTGATCGACCAATATCACAAGAACACGTGCAACCAAGGCACATTCAAGCAACATATATGGAATGATATTATAGGACCCTTCAATGATCAGACTAAAAAAGGGGTAGACAAAAATAATTTACAAACCAAGTGGAAGAACTTGAAAAAATAATACCATACACTCGAACAATTGCTATCACGGACTGGTTGGGGATGAAACGACATCACGAAGATGCCTACGCCACCTGAGGAGGGTGCTTGGGTGGAGGCAATTGCGGTATGTAAGCTGTTATTTAAACACACTCATTAAATGTCATGTTCCTCTTACAGGTCCACTACATGATACTTAGCTTGTCTTCTTGTTTCATAGGCCAACAACGAATACAATAAGCTCCTAGGAAAGCCATATGAGTATAAGGCGGAAATGGACATTCTCTGCGGTAATACCATGTCCAAGGGATGTTTAAGTTTTGGAAGCACAATGGACAATGACATGTCACAAAGGCAGTCTTGGGGAGATGAAGAGTCACCCCGCCAACAGTTGGGTTCAGATGATTCAAATCGTCGTCGATTTACTTCCATGGGTCTTGAACCTAATGCTCCCCTAGTTGACCTAGAGACTTATTTTAACCCCTTCTTCATGCCAAGCTCCCAGGGTTGCCAAGCTCCTACTCTATCATCAGTGAGTGGATGCAGTGGCACATGAGAATTCACTCCTTCACCACCTACAAAGCGATGAAATGAAGATGAGGCAACCTCCCCCAACAAGACGAGAACATGTGGCATACCCTCATACAAGACTGGTAGGGGAACGTGTAATAAGAGGTTAGAGAATGCTACCGATGCACTAAACAAATATTGTGTTATGAACACCCATATGGCGGAGTTGTATAAAAATCTTAGCACTGGAGATTCTTCTACAACTTCTAGCTCTGTGCAATCTTGCACAATCAAAGAGTGTCTCCAAAAATTTAAGGAATTACCAGGTTGCACTCAGGAAACTTTGTATGCGGGTGCGGATCTTTTCCAAGACACTCATGTTCAATCTGTGTTCATGACATTAGATGACGAGGATAAGTTGGGGTGGATCACTCATCGCCTCTGTTGAGTCAGTTTACACATGAGCCATGGCGTTCACTATGTGATAGTAGTCTCTGTATTTGTCTATCTTATTCTCCACCTTGTAGGAGTTTTATGATTAGAAAATTTGACATGCATTCTTATTTGGATGTTTCCTGTACCTTTCATTTAGGCATGTACTATTATCTGGTTGTTGCATATACTTTTTCATGTACCTTTCATTCAGGCATGTACTATTATCTGGATGTTTCATGTACCTTTCATTCAGGCATGTATTGGTTACACATGCTATGCAGGGTGTTCCATAGTTTGATCATGGGAAAGTATAAGTGCTATGTGGTGTGGGTTGGTCGTTACCCAGATGTGTACTACACTTGGGATGAGCGTTACACACAGGTGAATGGGTTCCCCGGTGCGAGATACAAGGGATTTACATCAATTGAAGACGCGAGCGACGCATTCCGAGCCATTGCCACAACCAACTCTAGTTTTGTGACCTATTCAAGGGGAGTGATGGCAAGCGGGAATGACGTGAACCATCCACTGATCAACCTGCACCCGAGGGCTACCCCTATTGTTATGCATCACCTACCTATCATTGTTATCCTTTTCATCATCGTTCTCCTCCTTTTTGTCATACTGCTTGCCATCTTTGTCATTCTCGTTCGTGGCTATTGAGTTTCATGTATTTTCTCTTGCTTTGAATAGCTCAAGATGTCGATCTACCAGTATTTTCCATAATTGTAGTGGATGTTCTCTCGTAATATAATATTTGTCATGTCTCATGCATATGTATGACAGGATATTATGGATGCAAATAATTTTATACGACAGCTAATGCGGGAGGGGATTATAGTTTTCCAAAACATGAGTAATGTTATCGCGAAAGAATTAATAGATGTGATGACTGAAGAAATTAACGATATGCGTGTGCCCAAACCTATGCATACATCTCACTACACATGACATGTGTGGGTACATGACATATTAAGGGGTCATGAAAAATGATGTTACAACATGTTCAGGATAAACCAAGCTATGTTCATGCGTTTGCGCGACGTCTTGATAGATAGGGAATTGATTAAAGACAACCGGTTTGTCACTGCAACTGAGCAATTGGCGATGTTTTGATATGCAATGAGTCACGGTGTTGCGACGGGTGCCATGTGTGAGCATTTCCAACACTCATCGCAGACAATAAGTTATTATGTGAACCACGTATGTAAGGCTATAGTTGAGCTTAGGAGAACATACCCCCAGTGGTGGGGACACCACCGGACCAGTCACACGCAGCCGACGCCGCACCGCCCCGACACCACCGAGCTTGTGGCTCGGAGACTCGGCTTCTTGAAGACTCGGCGTCCTGAATATTTATTTGTTTGTATGTATTTGTGTATTGTGTGTACAATACATATATTGCTACATGTATTTACTTTTATTTTATTATGCCAAATATTATATTATTTTATATTTTATTTGGCCAAGTCAAAAGTTGGTTGTTAGCTTTTATTTTATTAGACTAGGACATGGATGTCTTTAGTTGAAAAGACTAGGGGCATTCTTGTCCTAGTGGGATATGGCCTTTCCTATATAAAGGAGGCTAGTGTAAGACTTTTCATATGTATAGATTGAATGAAAAGAAGCTTGTACGTGAGAAGAGTTTTCCCTCTCCTTACTTCCCTTCCCTCCATCTCCCTTGTGAGAATAGAGAGATTGCCCGGTGAGAGACCATACGGTGTGAGACCGAGCTGCGCGAGGCAGTAGTTATCTCGTCCCATTTGCGTCTTTGGAGTGCCGTCGATCCTTTCCATGACGCCGCCGCGTCAAATTTGGTATCAGAGTCCAACAACGGCATCTCCATCAACCCTAACGTCCACGTCGTTTCCCCCCAACTTCTGTACGTGAAAAAAAAATAGATCAGACGAGTTATTTCCCTCGGCTGAGAAAAAAAGAAGAAAAAAAAAGAAAAAAAGTACAGAAGCAGAAGGTCTCTCGGTTGAGAGAAAGGAAAAAGAAAAAAAATATACGTTCGTGACACGGGCATCATCACCCGTGCCCAGTTCAAAAGGATTTTTGGCCGCAACGGCCATCCCCACCGTCGCGGCCTGCTGCTTGCGTCCGCCCACCTCCGCGCCTGCTGCCGCCCGCCCGCTACGCTCAGTCGCCGCCTGTGCCCGTTCGCGTGCGCCCGCCCCTGCCGTACCCGCAGGCCACCCGCCCACTGTAGCACCCCGTATAAAAAAAATGAAAATGAAAAAAAAATATTATTAATAATATTTTCCAAATGAAAAAAAATATTAGATAAACTCTATAGGAAGCTTATGTAAGAAGTGGGAACACGGAGTCATCATATGTAAAGATTATTCACTTAACAAGTGGCTTCCTAGGGTAGTTGGTTAAGTGATGTGCCTTTCAACCTAGTGACTAAGGTTTCAATCCTAGCATCCACACCATTTACCCTTTTTGTCAAATAATTATATGTTATAAGCTAGCAAAACTTGCACTTACGATTTGGGCCATGGATTAGCTGTACAAACAGTATCTCTTATCTCTCCAGCCTATCTCTTATCTCTCCAGCCTGTACAAGCTGTAAAGCCCCATTATTCCAGATAACGAATGCGATACTGGTGTGGCCGCCCAGGCCTCTGTGCGGCCAAGAGGTTGGCCGCCCATCCCAGTCTACCCCTGGGCCGCTCTATTCCGCAATTTCTTTCCCCGAGGTGTCCATATGAGATACGGATTCGCGGAAGGGGTGTCCGCATGATTCTTTGTGGTCCGGGTGGTATCGTGTTACCTCGATTAGGGTCCCCGTGAGTTTTGAGGGTCCAGGCGACCCCGTGTGCTCCCGGGCTTCCGTGCATTCGTTAGGTTGACTCACCGTGTATCGGTATGTTTGCGGAGGACTTCCCCCGCATGACGTGGGTTTCTCTGAAGAGTGGTTTCCGTGTAGGCTAGACGTATGGCCTTGGACTGTGAGTCCAAATCACCCAGCCAGGGGCTAGAGGTCTCTTGAGTTCCCTTTATGAGGGAATGGTCTCAACGATTGTGAATAGCCTCATGAGTTATCGTACAGAGGTTTCTGACCCTAGGGTTAGGGCAGATTGACGGCATGGAGCTGTCCTTGTACGACGATCTTGACCCGAGTCGTGTGACTCAAAAATTGTTGGGTTTATTAGGTCTAGTGGACTGTCTAGAGTCCGGTGGCCTCGAGCCACCTGTTACTCCATGTTACTCAAGACGGGTGCGTGCGTGGCTATCTGTGTTCACGTTTAGTGACCTGCCACTGGTCGTAGCCTTCTTACAGCACGCGTGTCCTGACCCACCCGGGAGTGGTCGAGCGACTTACCCGAGGGAGATGATTTTTAGGCTGGTTACCGTAGGGCCCCTTCGCGCAACCTGAGTCCAGTCTTTGGGGAAGAACCAACTAGAGGATCTGACCTAGGGTGCATAGTCTGTGTGTGCACACTTGGTTGTGGGTGTCAGACCCGTGCTGACGAGCGTGACCCCAGCTAGTTCTTGTTCGTGGTACTGGTTGTGTGTCTCAGTCTCCGCCTGGGACGTCGTTGCGAGACACTACGGTGCGGTGTAAGACATCAGTGGATGCATCTGGCCTTGCTTCTAGTGGGCAGTGCTCCCGTCACGTGACGTGAGTTTCTAGTTACTCGAGTTTCTGTTTCACGTTTGCGAGACATGATTTTACTCATAGTTTTTGGGTGGTTTCCCCGAGGTAGTGGTCTAGGATTTCCGGTGAGCGTCACCGAGGGTTTTCCCTTGATAGTGAAGGGTTCACGACGGTGAGGTCGTGATTGTGTCTACCCAGACCGCGTGGTCTTAGGTTGGGCCTTTGTATGTGAGACAGGCCTCTACGATAGTGGTGTCATGATGGTCTCCTAGCAGTGTAGCCAAAGGTTTTCTTGTTAGTCTGGTAGTCCCCCGACTATGAGATCGGGGTGGGTTTTCCAGTACAGTAGGAGTAGCTATAGTGCTAAGTTTTTACCAGCCACCGGTTTGTTGTTCCTGCTGTTGTTGCTGCTTTCCGCTACCGCTGTTGTTTACGGTTGGGGTTCTGCGGGACCCCTACTGAGCCAGTGATAGGAGGCTCACCCCTACTTTTCAGGTGTGGCGATTCTTCCTCGAGGTTCGAGGGTGCTGCGCGGAGGTTCTTAGTTGCCAACTCGCTGGACCAAGTGTTCACTCAGTGTTGGGTACGCTTCTCTGCTGTAGCTTGTACTTTTGTTGGACTGGACTCTATTGTAGTTGTTTATTTATTTCTGATAATTGTTGAATTATCTAGCTCTATTTCCAATTTCTTTGTACCTCCACACTCTTTTTAGCCCTTCGAAGCTTTCCAGCTCGTGGGCGGCGGGCCAGGATTCGAATGGTATGGGGTTCTTCCCGATATCCAGATCTTGGGTTGTTACAATTGGTATGAGTGCGTGGTTGTTGACGTACATGGGAATTCGAGATATTGCAGTGATCAGAATCTATAAGGTCCAGTACTGTCGACATCTGGCATAGGATTTTATGTTTGTTTTCCACTTGGTTTCTCACATAAGAGCTTGGGTGTGTGGCATTAGCACTGTGAAGGTGGTTACTGTTTCATTGGAGTGCCGTTGTGGGGCCTGAGAGATGTTATAGAGATATTTCTTCCCGACGGGTGGTGGCCCTGGTTGTTCTGCGTTGTGTAGAGGTTGCCGGCAGGTGTGTTGCTGTAGTGCTACGTTCGAGATATTTGTTGTGAGGTCAAGTGACTGGCGAGGATTGTTCATGATTAAGTGGTCGTGAGCGTGCTCTGAGGGAGCTATTATGGGGTCTGGCCACTCCTGCCTGAGGTTTATCCAGCCCCTGAGGTTTGAGGTCGTGGTTTGAGGTGGCAGAGCGAGTGCTCTGGTCGAGAATTGTGCTCGGGCGAGCTGAGGATCTTTTGTTGAGCTGCTGTGGCGTCAGAAATGACGTGTCGGTCCCGGTTATCCTTGCTGATTTTAAGGTAGGATTGGGCAGAGATGTCCTAGTAAGTTCTTGCTCATGTGCTTCTGTGTGTGAATGGGTTGTGTTCGCCCTAGATTTGGCTTCAGATGTAAAGGTTCCGCGGTGAGTTCGGGACTCAAGGATGAGCGTTGACGGTTGCTGATTATGGCTCGTGTTATGGCTCTTAGCATGGCGTGTTGCAGTTCATGGAATTATAGTGGTGGAGCATCGGGAGATGCTGTGAATGTGGTCCCACGAGACACTTGGCGAGTGTTACCGGGGGAGCTGACCTGATGGAAGTGATGGTTTTCTTGGTGTTGGAAGGTGTGATTCCCAGCGTGCTCGAGGTTCAAGGTCAGGTCGAGCATGGAGACCTTCCGTTGGTTAGAGGTATATTGAGTTTTTCCCTTGGTTGGAGGAGATTGCGTTTGGCTAAGGTTTGTCATCTTGCATCGTGTGTCCGGATTGGTTGGCCTCTCTTATGTGACATGAAGTCCGTGTAAGACACGTCTTGTGTTTTGGCAAGGTGGTTGCCTGTGAGAAGCGTTGCCCATTCCCTGATGCGTAAGGGTGCGTTGGCACTGTTCTAGAAGGATGAGTGTCAGTTGGGCGGTGTTCGTGTGAATTTATGGCTGGTGTTGTGATTCCCGATGTGTTAAGGAATGGAGCCTGCGGAGTTACAGAGGATTATCGGGATGGTGGATCCCGAGTTGTTGTGGTTGGCTGGTCCGCCTAAGAGGGGTTTAGGTGGACCAGACCAGCCCATGGGGCTGGTCCGCCTAAAGCCCCCCTGGAGGAGGGGTTTAGGCGCACCAGACCAGCCCCTTGGGCAGGTCCGCCTAAACCCCATCTCCCACACTTTGACACACACAAAAAAAAACACACAAAAATGTAAATAAAGTAAAAATAGAAGCACTATTTGGGGGGTTTACCCGGACCAAGTTGGACCCCCAACTTGGTCCGCCTAAACCCCACCCCACCCCTTCAACTTCTATAAATTGCCCCCCTTACCAACAAGCTAAGGGGAAGGTACAAGAAGCAACACACGGACACACGGACGGACGAGCAAACTCCCCCGGCCTAATTGTTGCACCCTCGGACCCTCGAGGCTTTCGGCAAGGGTCAGGAACGCGAGAAGACAAGTGCGTGCGCGGTTGGCTTGCTAGTCGGCTCATACACGCTGAGGGTATGTCTCACGTACTCCCCTCACGCGGTGTTTAGCAGTCTCACACCAAGTCCATCCCCGCCGCACGTAAGACAACTACGCCAACAGAAAATACGCTCGCATCCCGAGTCCGCTTGTGTACGTCAACTTACGACGGTAACGAAGGGCACTTCACAATGCCACGTCGGGCCTCGACACAGAACCGCGTGCCCACCGTTCACCTCCCAGTCAGCCGCCGGCCCCTCGGATTGACAAATTGAGTCTAGTCGGACCTCTGGCCCGGAAGTCATAGTCCCGGGGCGACCTCGACTCTCCAGCATGACAACACTCGCCGCCCGAGACCCGGACCCGACCGCTCACCTCGAGCCACGTCTGACCTCCGCCAGGCGCTAGTTCGTGTCCGCTCAGACCATCGAGGCAGTCAGACCTACACCAACTCCTCTGTAAAGAGTTCCTGTAGAACACTCGGATATTCGCTTTGTCACGCAATGACCCGGGGACCGACCCACGCGTCGGAATTGTCCCGCGGCGTACGTCCATTGTACTTTGGCCACTTAGGCCCGCTTGTAAAGCCCATGCGGCTCATCATAAAACCAGTAAAATACTTGTGCCCGCATTCGGGCCCCCAGCTTCCTACCTACGCCACTCGGCATCCGTGCCCAACACCTTAACCCTAGTGAACACCCCTCGGTCTAACGCGCACCCATAGTTGCTGAATGCCCCCTAGTCCTCTACCCACGGCTTCAGACACATATACAGACTTTTCTTCAGCTTAGAACGAAGGTATTCGGATTCAATCCGATGTAAATAAACACCGGTTGCTTGCGGTCGGTGGGGAAAGAAGTCCAGTACACGATTCCCGCAATCACCTACGCACTCGCACCCATGGAACCTCTTCTCTCCACGTGTCGCCCGATCGCCCGAGCCCACGTGCCACGCCCTGGTGGTGCTTCCCCGATCAAACCTTGGTTCCATGAGTGATTGTCAAGAGATCGACTGGCACGCCTGCACCTTGTCCGGTTAACCCTTGTCCCGACATTTCTATGCCATTCGACCCTTTTCGACTTTCCGTAAAAAGGAGAGTGCCCGGTACCGCCGTGAGAGCCATGCAACCATAAGGAAGATACCCGAGATATATCAAACTCCTGTATTTTTCTTCCTCGCTGTATCCCTTCCCTCACCCCGGTTAACCGGCATAAAAACCCGCGCAACAGAGAGGATGGCACGCCCGGTGGGACGTCTCCCGCCTTCCTTCTTTTTGCTGAAGAAAAGTCTATGCCCACCCTGAAGCCCGGTGCCCTTTCCCTGTCCTTGCAGGAGAGGCAGCGGAGGGTGCTCGTGCGCGCATTCTCTCACAGCTTTCGGTTCGTGTTCTGATCGTCGGACCACTCTCGGCGACTGTCAGCGACCGTCGCCTTCGCAGCACCCAGCATTCCAGCAACCATGGCGGCCGTCACCTGCGGCCCCAACGTTATGGCCACTGGAGAGGGGGATTTCTGTAGCCCATCTAAGAGCAGCCAAACCAGGTCCATCAGGACCAAACGAGGCTCAGCTCATCCAAGTGACAGCCCCATAGGGCCCACTTAGGCTAAAAAGCCCAATAAAGATGACTTGGGATCTCACCCTTCCTCGGCGGCCCTTAGGCTCGGAAGGCCCGAGCATCGGTCAGGACGGAGGAAGACCCATGCCCGAGTTATCCCTTCATCGGGATAGAGGCAAGCGCTCTACGCCCACTCCGACCTGACTTCATCCGAGCTATGCCTATCGCCCGGACAGGGTTGGCACCTTTTGCGCTCGGATCGACCGACGACTGCTTATCCACGCTGCTGTTGAGAGCCCTTTATGAGCAGGAGTTATGAGGATAAGAGACCCATGATCCCTCAAGGCTATGAAGATCCCACGATGAGGACGTAAAGATCTCACGATGAGGACGTAACTCCCGCCTGAAACTCCTCAGCGTACGGGACTCATAAGTTGAGCACACTATATAAGCCAGGGACTCCCTCCAGTGAAAGGTAAGGGCAATACACGCCTAAAATCCCCTGAGCAGGAACCACTTCACCACCTTGGTGTTGGGGGACCTCGCGCACCTCTTTCTACCTCCCTCCATATCTTCCACCATTGCTCTACTGACTTAGGCATCGGAGGGTTTTCCCCAAGGAATCTCCCCTAGGCCCCCTGATCCGTTTCCCTTTCTCTACAGTTCACTGTTCGGTGACCGTCCTCCCAGCTCAGGAGCCGCGCGAGATCACGCCCCTTCATGTGGCGCCGTCTGTGGAAAACGACCAAAGAGCCAGTATGGTGCGAAGAAGTTCAGGGAGGAGGTCCACCGGCGATAGGGGAAAGGCCATGGTGGCGGCGGGGAAGGCCCCTCTCAAGCCTCCCAAACCCCCCCCTCCGGTGCCAACACTCCCGCCAACGGACCGCCCCCTCCCCCCGCGGTAGGGCTGCCGCCCCCTCTCCCCGTGGCGGTAGGGCTGCCGCTTAACGGTGGCCCTGACGCCTTCCAACCCCTCAACGTAAAACTGGACGTCCTCGTGGAACTCATGAGGACCCAGGCGGCCAGGGATGGAAGGTCACTTGGCCCCTCCGGAGAGCCCTCCCCGCGAGAACGTGTCCCAGCACACCGCCGGAGGCCGCTTCACCCTCCGGGGCCAGAAGATCATCCGTAACAGGCCAGGAGGACCTTCACAAGCCCCCCCTACGGAGCAAGAAGCCTCGTCCACGCCGAAGAAGGGAAGACCTGGGGCACACCATCCGAACCCAGAGACCGAAGTCCCCGGGGAACGGCAACATAGCCCCCCCAGCCCGACGGCGCAGCGGCAGTCGGAGCTATCCCTCCGACTGCGAGAATTCAAGAGGCGTTTCGCAGAGCAGGAGCGCGCCCTACGCGCCTTGCAGAAGGACTCCTCCGCGGAGGACGAGGAGAAATCCCCATTCTCCGACTATATCTTGAAGGTAGAGGTATCTCCTAGAACCTCCATCCCGACCTTCAAGCTCTATGATGGCCAGGGCGACTCGGCTGATCACTTCGACAGCTTCGACGCCCTGATGACCCTTCATGGGACGTCTGACGTCATCAAATGCCGAGCCTTTGTGACCACCTTGGTCCAAGGTGTCCAAGCATGGTTCCGGGCCCTCGCCCTCGGATCCATCCGGTACTTCAAGAAATTCGGGCGAGTATTCAAGGAGAGTTTCGCCGGCAGCAGTCCCCCAAGGTCGGTAGCGGGGCTTTTGGCCCTCAAACAGGCGCAAGGGGAGAAACTTTGGGCTTACATTACCCGATTCAAATCGGAAGCCCTGAGGATCCCCCGCCTGGACGTCGCCTTGGCCATAACCGCACTGACCGGGGGCACCCGCGACGAGAACCTCCGTCGCGAGCTTGTCCCCCACCCTCCCTCGACCCTTGCTGCGCTAGTGACTCTGGCATTGCGCCATGCCGAGTGTGAAGAAGTGCTCAGCGCATGCCGAGACGCAACCGGCTCGGGTCGGGAGGGGGACAAGAAGCGGGCACCCGAGCCAAACTCGGGTTCGGGGAAAAGGCGGAACCAAGATGGGGAACGCAAGGAACCGTTACGGAAGTACAAGCGGTACACCCCCTTGACCACTCCGGTTTACGAGATCTACGAAGACATCAAAGGCTCGGGCCTCCTCCACAGCGACCACGGACATCACACCGGTGACTGCCATTAGCTCCAAGATGAGATCGCGCGTCTCATTCGTCAGGGGCACCTCTCCCGGTTCGTGGCCGGGCACAAGGAAGACCGAGGCGCCCCGGAGGAAATCAACAACGCCCCTGAGGGGTCCACATCAATGTCATCACTGGAGGAGCTGCATCAGGAGGAGACAACGGCCGAGGAAGGAAGTGTCATGTCGAGCAGGCGAGCTGAGCCATCGAGCCTCCCAGGTCCCCGCCGAGTGAGCCCCAGGTCATAGTCTTCTCCGACCAAGACCTGGAAGGGCTGAGCACCCCGCATGATGACGCCTTAGTCATATCGACCATAATAAACCATTGTAACGTTGACATGATTCTAGTTGACAATGGAAGTGCCCCTGATGTATTATCCTATGAATGTTTCCTTAAGATGGGGGAGGATCCGTCCAAACTCTGCCCGATCCGAACCCCTCTTTGCGGGTTCAATGGCCAGGCCACTTATCCCGAGGGAGCCCTAAGTCTGCCGGTTACTCTCAGCACCCCACCCAAAACCGTTATGGTCATGGTGGACTTCATAGTGATCAAAGGTATGATAGCATACGACGCAATCTTCGGCCGGGGAATCCTCAGCCGAACGAAAGCGGTGCCTTCTACCTATCACCAAAAGATAAAGTCCCCACCAAAAATAGGTTGGGGGAAGTCCGAGGCAACCAGGCTATGGCCAGAAGGTGCTACAATATCTTGGTTGATGCCACAAGACCGGACGGGAAGAACAAGGGCCCCCGGGAAGTCGAGGAGAAAACCACAACCACCGAGCCTGGAGGCGAATTGCTAGCGGTTTTCCTAAACGACGACCCAACCCTGGGAGTAAAGATCGGAGCCGACCTAATGTCTGAAGCTCAACAGCAATACAAAGAGTTTATTTCCGCGTACATCCGGGTCTTCGCATGGTCTGCTGATCAACTCCCTGGGATACCGGAGGAAACGGTGATGCATAAGCTCAACCTCGACCCAACCATGAAGCCCGTACAATAATGCAGAAGGAAGCACGTGCCAGAGAAGCAGGCGGTTATCAAGGAGCAAGTCACCAAGGGGTAAAATACTGGTCTTTTTAGACCGGTCCTGTACCCGACGTGACTGGCTAACGTCGTCCTGGTGCCAAAAGCTTCGGGAAAGTGGCGAATGTGCGTGGACTTCACCGACTTGAACAAGGCTACTCCAAAGGACTGCTATCCGTTACCGAGCATTGACCAGCTGGTTGACTCAACCTCGGGCAACGAAATACTCAGCTTCCTAGACGCCTATTTAGGTTACCATCAGATCAGAATGCACCCCGAAGACATCGAGAAGACCGCCTTTATCATCGACTTCGGCATACACTGTTACACCCGGATGTCTTTCGGGTTGAAGAACGCTGGAGCCACGTACCAGAGGCTGGTCAATCATATGTTCGAGGGACAGCTCGGTCGGAATGTCGAGGCCTATATTGACGACATGCTCGTGAAGACCCCCAAGGCCAAGGACCACTTCGCCGACCTAGCGGAAACCTTCGACACCCTCCTGAAGTACAATATGAAGCTCAATCCTGCCAAGTGCGCCTTAGGAGTAAGGTCCGGGAAATTCCAGGGCTTCTTAGTCACCCAGCGTGGGATCGAGGCCAACCCCGACAAGGTCCAGGCCATCCTGGACATGCGCCCACCCACCTGCATCAAAGATGTTCAACGCCTTACCGGGCGCATTACCGCGCTCAGCAGATTCCTGTCCTGCGCGGCTGAATGATGCCTACCCTTCTTCAAACTGTTGAGGGGGCCTAAAATGGCATCTGCTACATTCACGTGGGACGAGGAATGCCAAAAAGCGTTCACCGAGCTTAAGGAGTTCCTGGCTTCGCCACCAGTGCTTTCCAAGCCTGTCCCACGTGAAGCCTTACATCTTTATCTCTCGGTGACTCCATCTACAGTCAGCTCGGTCCTAGTCAGAAATGACTCGAGAGTCAAGAGACCGGTCTACTACACTAGCAAGGTGCTCAAAGAGGCTGAAAGAAGGTACCCTGCAACCGAAAAACTCGTGCTAGCGTTGGTTACCTCGGCCAAGCGCCTCCGACCCTATTTCCAAGTGCACTCCATCACCGTGCTGACCGGCGAACCATTGATGAGGATCCTCACTCACCCTGAAGCCTCGGGACGCCTCGTCAAGTGGGCCATCATGCTCGGGGCCTACGATATATCATATCGGCCTCGCTCGGCTATCAAAGGCCAGGCGCTCGCTGACTTCATCCCCGAGAGCAACATCCCGACTGAAGAAAGATCTCCATCCGCGCCCGGGCCGACCTGGGAACTGTTCATCAACGGATCTTCCAACTCAGTCGGAAGCGGCGCCGGGATTCTCCTGAAGTCTCCCGAAGGAGCAGAGGTACAGTACGCCCTAAAGTTCAACTTCCAAGCATCTAACAACGCTTCCGAGTATGAGGCTCTCATATCGGGAGCCCGCATGGCCCGGCGGTTAGGGGCTGAGCGAGTCAGGATTCACACTGACTCCCAACTAGTCGCTAGCCAGGTCAACAGTGGTTATGAAGCTCAAGAAGCACCAATGATCAAATACCTTCAGCTGGTCAAGACCGTGGCACAACAGTTCGAGAGTTTTCCTCCCGAGCAGACGCCCTCTCTCGACTGGCCTCCTCTCTTGACCCTGAGGGTACTCGATCGGTCCTTCTCGAAGAGCTAGAGCGGCCGAGCATCGATTCGGAGCTCCTAGCTGTTGACTCAGCCTCCCCAAGCGACTGGCGTACCCCCTATCTTTCGTGGCTCCAGGACTCTCAGGAGCCTCCCGACCCTTAGGAAGCCCGAAGATTGAAGTACCAAGCTCGGGGATTCGTCACTCTGGATGGCTCTCTCTATCGGAGATCCTTCTCCGGTACTCTCTTGAAGTGCCTCAGCACCGACGAAGCCAACCGAGCGATCGAAGAAGTTCACGAAGGTCTGTGCGGAGTGCATTTAGGGGGAAGGTCGCTCGCCAGGATCTTGCTACGGCAAGGTTATTGGTTGCCCACCCTGCAGCGCGACTGCTTGGCCTACACACAACACTGTGACCGGTGCCAGCGATTTGACCACTTGGTCCATCAGCCAGCAACGAAGCTCGTCACCCTAGCCGAGCCTTATCCTTTCGCTCGCTGGGGAATCGACATCCTCGGGCCATTCCCCACGGCCCAGGCCCAGAAGAAGTTCATTATCGTCGCCATTGATTACTTCACTAAGTGGATCGAGGCCGAAGCCACAGCAAGGATCACCGATACAGTCGTCTGGAATTTTGTCTGGAAGTCGATCATCTGTCGTTACGGCATCCCCCGGGTGATAGTAAGCGATAATGGTCGGTAATTTGATTCTTGTTATTTCCGAGACAGATGCGCCGACCTTAACATTCGCAATCACTTCACTTCGGTCGCCCACCCTCAGGCTAACGGGCTGGTCGAAAATGCCAATAAGACTATCTTAAAAGGCATTAAGACTAGGCTCGGTAAAGCCAAGGGCAGCTGGCTTGAGGAATTGCCGAACGTACTTTGGTCACACAGAACGACTCCCAGAACGGCAACCGGTGAAAGCCCCTTTCAGCTGGTATACGGTACCGAGGCCGTGATCCCGTTGGAGATTGGCAACCCCTCCCTCCGAGTCATCTGCTTATCGTCCGAGGCAAACGACCAGAAATTGCTCGAAAACCTCAACCTAGCAGATGAAGTCCGAGAGATTGCCAACATCAGAGCAACAGAATACCGACGCCGCCTCACTCGATACTACAACGCCAAAGTCCGAGGCAGACACTTTCAACCGGGAGACTTCGTCCTCAGGAAAGTCGAAGCCTCTCGACCACTTGAGGCGGCGGGCAAGTTATCCCCTAATTGGGAAGGCCCCTACCGAGTGGTCGAGACGCTCAGAAAAGGAGCATACCGTCTATCCACGATGGAAGGAGAGCTCATCCCTCGGACCTGGAACACGACTACATTATGCAAGTTCTACTTTTGAATACTGAGCATTGTGCAAACGACATGAGATAAAACAAAAGGCTCCTTTCTTTTATTCAAACAACCCGCTTGTACATCAGGAAGGCCGAAGCCAGGAAAATACATGTCAAAAAAGTAAAAAATCCATTTGGCGCCGCCGTATAAGCCCATCGCTCGACTGACTCGGATGACCTTCCTGCGTCCAGCCACTGACTCTGCCTCGTGTAGAAACTGGCTCGGATAAAGGATAGTCGACCCCGTTGGCTCGGGTAGCTCGGGACAAAGGTGACAGGGGGATTAGGAAAGAGAAGGCTACCTTCCAAGTTGAACTTGGAAGAGAAGGGGGAGAGGGAATGCATATGAAAGCATCCTCCCCACCAACCTGCCAACTCTTTGGAAGAAAGAGAGTATAGGCACCCTCCGAAGAGTGAAAGAAAGGAGGAGCAGAGCAGAAGAGGGAAAAAGAGGCTGCGGGGGGGGGGGGGGGGGGAGAAAGAAACTAGTAGAGCTGGACGAGGAGGCAGGGGAAAGCCTGGAAGGGAGGGAGCTTAGTTGGCTTCCTCCTCCCCTCCGTGAAGCGAGCAGGAAGGGATGGGCGACAGGGATGTCTGATGCCCCCATTCGTCCACCATCTCGCCCCCCCTACAAGCGCCACCAGAACTGATAAAGAGAAGACGACGTGCCTCCACACGTCGAACCCTCTTTAAGTCTGTCCGCCGGCCGTCGAACCCTCTTTAAACCTGAAGCAGCAAGAGCTCTCTGCCCCTCGTCATCGGCAGCCTCATCTTTTGGAGCGTCTTCCATGCTCCCAATACAATGGCACAACGCTACGTGAAGAAAGAATGAGGAAAGACTGTCAGGGAAACCCCTAAGCGGTGGAGAGGAAGGGACGCCCTTCAAACATTTTATAGGCGAAGGGATGCTATTTGCCTTAAATGATTCTCTCCTCGAAAACACGCCAAAGGGATCTCTCCCTATGAACGGTCACCTCAAACTTCTCATTTTCCGCCCCAGCAGGATACACGAAGCGGCTAGGCATTCAAAACATGAGAAAATGGAAAGACACCCTGTCAGACGCTCACCCAACCATCAGGCGAGATCCATGCAGAAAGTATCGGCTCTTTCCAACCACCACAGATACGCTGAATAACATACGGCAATGGCGATACGGAACAGATAAGTCTTCATCATAACGCTATTGCCTTATCTATTTTTTCTACACAAAAGAGGAAGTTTTTTTTCTTCAAAAAGGAAAAAGACATACAAAATGAGAAAGCAAAGGAGATACATCAGGCCTCCGACCCACCTTGAAGCCCGAAAGTAGAGGGCTCAAACGGTCTGCCCCTGCATCTTCGGCGACGGCCGACCCTGGCACTGACCCCACCGGCGTGGGAACTACCTCGGTTGCGTGCCCTCCCGAGGCATCCGGAGTTGGCGACCCCTCAAGCGGTCTGCCCCCGGCATCTTCGGCAACGACCGACCCTGGCACTGACCCCACCAGCGTGGGAACTGCCTCGGTTGTGGGCCCTCCCGAGGCATCCGGAGTTGGCGACCCCTCGAACGATGAGCCCTCGTGATCCTCTTCATCCTGTGCCGAAGCAGAGGAACTGGAGGATGACAAGTTCGAGTCATAACGTTGCCCGGACGGGAAGTCAACTACCCCGGACGCCTACTCCTTGGCATAAGAGACGGCCCGATCGTAGCCTTGCTTGAACCCCTTGCGGATGCCCCGGCGAAGTCCTAACTCGTAGTAGGAGAGGGCGGCCTCCTTAAGGTGGACTCGGTAGGCCTCTGAGCTTTTGTACTGCTCGAGAGCCTCTGCCCCGGCCGATCCCACCCTACCAGCGAGCTCGGCCTTCTCCCACTCCGCCTCGGTTGACTTCCGCTCGACCTCAGCCGTTCGCTCTTTGGCCTCCGCCGCCTGCTTCTCCGCCTCGGCCCGATCGGCCTCGGCCTCCCGCCGAAGGCGCTGTGGACGCCAAAAAATGTCGATGAGGATCATACGGCATGCACGTCTCGACACTCGAGAGCAAGCCGAAGATGGAAATGCCGAACAAACCTCATGCCTCGCCCGATCAGGACGAGAACTCGCTTGGTGGTCTACTACCTGCTAAGGAAGCCCCCCAAGCGGAAGATACAGCTACAACGCTCCGACCGGCCATGCCGAAAGCTGAATCAGAGAAAAGTCAGGAACTCCGGCACAGTCTCGGCATGCACCGAAAGTTACGCAAAGTCTGGGACCAAGCCCCAAAGGCTACAAATGGAATATTATGGAGGCCACACATTACAACTAGAACATTCCGGGAACGCCAACACTCGAATAAATGGCTGCGACTTCGAAAAGAATCTATTTGAGGCTTAAAACGGCATGGAAGGGCCTTAAACCGGCGCGCTCTAAACCGGCGTGCCCCTTCAACATCTTAATCCGACACCCCCAAAACCGGCGCGCCCCATTTCCCATTTGCCCTTGATGTTGCCTTAATACGGCGCGCAACTATTCCTTGGGCTTTAAGCCTTTCCCCCTTGCTCATGCTTAATCCGGCGCGCCCCTTTGCATGATGTTAGTCTGGCGCGCCCCTTTATATGTTGTTAATCCGGCGCGCACAACACCGCGCCGGTTTAACTCAAATGCCATCCCATCCATCCTCCGATGCTCTGTTTCCTGATGAATCTTACGTGAAGTCCAGAGAGGAGAAGAACAGTGCATTCAATGCCCGTCCCATAGCCATTTAAAGACTGCGGAGCTGTGCACACCCCAACTCGACAGCACAACGGTGGTAGCAGAAGAGGCCAGCATCCACGGTGGAGAAGCAACAGCAGATCTCCCGATAGGCCTGCGAACATCCCGTCCTAGGATGAGCACCAGTGTACGGCACGAATCAACAGCATCCAACACAGCAACAATGCTGCGAACAAGGCAGGGTTGGCGGGAATCCTCTGTCCCACTGTTCATTCTATAAGAGGCATGCTCCACTGTTGAAGAAGAAGAAGGAGCTGGCTGCTCGAACCCCCTCGGCTGTATGCAGTGAAGAGAAGAAGAAAAAGAAGAGGAGAAGGCCAACCGAAGAGAAGAAGCCCCCCGTCCCTGCGCCCGTGAGGTGAAGAAGAAGAGAGTGAGCGTGAGAGAAGAGAGGTGAGCTCGGAGGGGGAGGAGCTTGTGCTCCGTTCCCCCCTCCCCCACCAATGTATTTCTTTCCTCTTTCTCTGATGTGTTTTCATTCCTTCGGGGCAGATCCCCTCCTGTATCTTTTTTTTCCTTTCCCTTGCGGATGAATAAAAGGAATGATTTTTGATTGGCATGAGTAGTGTTCTACTGCCTTGATCTCCTCCCCTTTCTCCTGGTTCTCTTGTCATCCAGGGACCTTGGAGACCTGCCTCTCTGTGGCACGACCTTCAGGGGAACCCGTCAGGGGATGAACATTCATGGCCTCTCACAGCATACACCCGTCCCGCCTACGAGATCATCACCCTGAGTTGCTGGAACTCTTGAAGGCTGGTCCTCGAGTCTCCACAGGCACTTATGGGATTAACGGAGGCCTCACTCCGAGTTTTGAGGTTCACCCTGGAGCTTTGCTCCATTTGGTGTTCCCCTATTTGTCTCTGGCAAGCCTCAGTCCGGGGGAGGTGCTGCCCATTTTTTGCCAGGAACAAACGAACAAGCTATTCTCTGAGGGCCAGAGCATCACATGCTTGAAGCCTCTGAACCAAACTGAGCTGCCCTACACAACGAACACGTCTAATAAAACACTCGGATTTTCATGACAATTCACCTTAACAAATGATCAAACACTTAAACTCCATCTCCACAAACTTAATCCACCAATTCGGTGAACAAATCAATCGACAGATTAACTTACAGTTTGAAGAAAGAAGAAACAGAGCATGAAAGAATGAAAGAAAACCCACAGAAGCTATTCCGGCGTGCCCTTAATCCGGCGTGGGTTAACCCGGCGCGCTACCCCCCCCCCCCGCGCCGATTTAGCCCCACACTCAACTTCATCTTCAAACTCCTGAGCCTCCATCCGGCGCGCTACCCCCCCCCCCCCCGCGCCGGATTAGCTCCACACGCAAATCCACTTCGGAATTCCTGAGCTCAAACCGGCGCGCCCCCCTTTAATGCCCATAACCGGCGCGCCCCCTTGTAATGCCCATAACTGGCGCGCCCCTCTCTTCTCCCTTATCCGACACGCCCCCCCTTCTTGCACCCATTAACCGGCGCGCACCCCTTTGCTCACTTAACCGGCGCGCACCCCTTTACTCCATTAACCGGCGCGCACCCCTTTACTCACTAAATCGGCGCGCCCATCCCTTGACCTCTCTCTTAAACCGGCATGCCTGAAAGGGAGAAAATGATTAATCAAATGAGAGAAAAGACTTAAGGCTAATGAATAAAACTAATAAAAAAGTTTCCCCCTTCCATAATCAAATTTTTGTTCCGGGGGCGCTGCCCCCGGAAACCCCCGCAAGGGGCGTTGCCCCCTTGACCCCCACGACCTAACCGGGCAGGTCGAACCCCGCGACCTGACCGCGCACTTCCGGGGGCGCTGCCCCCAGAAACCCCCGCAAGGGGCGTTGCCCCCTTGACCCCCATGACCTGACCGGGCAGGTCGAACCCCGCGACCTGACCGCGTAGGTCGATCCGCGTGCGAGGGCGCACGTTGGCGAGTTCGGGCTTCACACTTAACAATCCGCTTCCCTCGGACTAGGTGCAAAGAGAAAATCAATGATGCCTTGTGGTATCGGACGTGGACCTCAGAGCCTCTGACATGGTCATGATCCGAACACATCTCGAGCCAATAGTTCGTTAACTCGACCTGCTTCTCCCGGGATCTAATCCCGCAACCCCACATTAAACTTGTCGTGTCTACGGCAGACATTTGCACAGTTTTATCATCGTCTTTGATGCTTCAAACGTGGACTCGCGTCCAAACAATGAATGGTCCGACCATGACCGACACACACGTATACCTTGGAACCTTCGTTTCCCAAGACTATGCGTGAAGAGAAAAGTAATGGCGCCCCGTGGCATCAGACGTGGTCCTCGAAAACCCCGATATGGCCATAGTCCGCAACCACCTCAGGCCAATAGATCATCAACTTGACCCATCTTCATCGGGATCCGATCCCGCACCCACATTAAACTTGCCGCACCTACGGCAGACATCCGTACGGTTTTATCGTCGTCCTCGGCGCTACTAATACGGACTTCCGTCCGAATAATGAATGGTCCGTTAGTGACCGACATATATGCCGGGATCCGATCCCGTAATCCCATGAAACGTGCCGTACCTACGGCAGACATCCGTGTGTCTTTGTCGTTGTCTTCGATGCTTCGAATACGGACTCTCGTCCGAATACTGGATGGTCCGTTAGTGACCGACATATATATCGGGATCTAGCCTCACACTTGCACTAAAATTGCCGTACTCACGGCAGACATTTACACGGATTCGCTCCCGTCACCGTCTTGTTTTCTATACGGACCTTTGTCCGAACATAAAATGGTCCGTGTATGACCGACAAAATCCGAATGGAATGAGACGGCTCTCGTCTTCCCCGAACCCTACGTGCGAGAATATCAATAAGACCTTCGTGAGCCACATTTGGACCTCGGGTTCGCCCCAACCATGGTCATCGCCTGACCCACATCCTAGGCCTATAGTCGGCTATCTCTGTACACATATTTGTTTTGGAATATAGTCTCGGGACACTTTCCCGCTGCCCTTCGGCACCGGAAATATTAATGATGCCCACGCAAGTCTCGTTTGGACCGCGGGAGGCGCCCCCGAAATGGTCCTGACTCGATCTTGCATCGGGCCAATAAACTCGCTGATTTCTGACCGCTCTAACCGGGATTCAACCGAATGTCTTCTATCCCTTTAAACAATAAATTTGCCGTACCCTGGCATACATATGCTCCAGCTTTCCCCGTGATGATCACGATTCTCTGAAGCCAGACGCTCGTCTGAATATCAAAATGGTCTCTTGAGTGACCGACATATTTCGAATGCTCGCTTCCCTAGACATCGAGCTTTCCGATTGATTCGAGACCGCTAGCGGCTAGTTTCTCTCGATATAATTTCCTAGCCATGAGGCCCTGATTCTCGGCGATTAATCAAGGGTGTTCCCCTCTCTGAGGGGATGTAAATGACGTCGTGACCTTCATGGCGCGGCGGGTTCCAGTCCCGACACGAACCACACAATCGTCTGATTAGTCAGATCGAGCGCACAATAAATCGTCACTTTGTGACTGGCACGCCCACACACTTAATAAACGCCAATAAACAAATAAACAACGATTATTAAATAAAAAGTGCATCCACAGGCGCTCGGCTTCCTCCGCTTGATCTACTAGCTCTGCACGTTCGGTCTCCCACCGGCCATCCAGCTCAACGCGTGCAAGGCGCTCCTCTTCAAGAAGCCTGTTCTTCCTCTCGAGCGCTTCGCGGGCCTTGGCTAGCTGCTCGGTTAGCGCCCGGGTCTCCACCTGGCTCGACCGCACCAGCTCCCTAACTGAGGAAAGCTCCCACCGAAGCCCATCACGCTCCTCGGCAAGCCGAGCCAACCTCCTGTCAGACCCACCAAGGGTCCAGGCCAGGTTCGCTCGCTCCCACTCCGACCGAGCGTACGCTTCTACCAGAATAGCCCCCATCTGGGCCAGGGCCAGGCCGCCCTCCATAACCCCAGCAAGGGCCGTGGACGAAGAGTACTGCCTACCTCCCCCCCTCACCTTCGGAGATATACCATGGAATACCCGGTCCAGAGGGCCCGAGATACCAAGCCGCTCCAAGGCCGCCGGAAGAGAGAACCCCCCATCGACCGGCGCCCCACTGAGTGGCTCGGACCAAGCCCCGGCCCCGGTCACCTCTCGTTCCTCGGTCAGATTTTCTTGCGGCCCCCCAACCTGGACCGGCTCGGCACCTTCACCACCACCTGAAGCGCCCACCTCGGCCACGGCCCCCTCGGCTCCTACCGAGGGGAGAGCCGGGCCAGCACCGTTGCCAGTCGCAAGAGCAGCCCCTGGCCCGCTCGGCTCCGGCCGAAAGAAGAGCCGAGCCCGCATCGTCGCCGCCCGCAGGAGCAGCCCCAACCTCTCGGCCCCCTCTTGCTCGGCGGGTGGGAGAGCTCGCCCGGTAGGGTCGGCCCCATCATGCTCGGCGGAGGGGCGAGCCGCGGCAAGGTCACCTCTGACTGCGGGTATTACCCCAGCCTTCTTGGCCCGCTTCCTGGCCCTCGCGGCGGCCCGGATCATGCCTTCCATGGGGTCCTTGCGCTTGGACCCCCGCGACCTGGAGGATTCACCCTGGGCCGCCCCCTTGCCCTTATCTCTGGTTCGGGAGTGACCCGTGGGAGCAGTCGGTTCATCAGCAGCCGAGTCATCGCCAAGGTCGATCACCTCTGCGGCCTCCTCCAAAGCCTCCCGCCTGGTGTCTGCACAAAGAAGAAGACATATTCAGAAACAGAAAAATGATACCAACATTCAAAGGAGAACCTAGTTTGTGGCACCTGAGCCCGACGGATGCAGCAGCGTAAGAAGACACCGCTCGATATTCTCTGGAGTGACCAGCTCTTTGGTGGATTGGCGGTGCTTCAGCAGGATGGCCGCATATTTCTCCACATGTGGAGGGAACTCATCCTACCTGGGGGGGATATTCGGGTGGAAATTGGGGATTACTAGACACCTCCAGGTTTCCTCCACTGAACAAATCCCCACCCAGAAGAATTGAGTTTTTCACCCCTTATGTGAAGAATCCTTCACTGCCAAAGAGATACAGCTCATGTTCCGCCTTGCCTGGATGAAATAGAAACCCTTCCCGGCCGAAGGATGCGCTTTCAACTCGAAGAAATAGTGAAAGAGGTCCAAGGAAGAGGAACTCCGCACTGACGGCAGAGAATGCGGAAGGTGGAAAGGAGAAGATAAGAGTTGACTACCAACTGAATGGGCGCCAGCAGGAAAAAAATGATAAGCTGAAGAACGAAAGGTTCAAAGGGAAGGCGGAACCCACCCTTCCACGACAGAAGGAAAGTACAGATGTGGCCCGTACGAGAGTCTAGGCTCGTCTCGTGGGGGGAAGCCGCGACAAAGCGGAACTTGTGGGGCAGGCGATACTGGTGCTCCAGCCTTCTCACATCCGCCTCCCCCAGTTCACTGCAGTTTGGAACCGGCGCCTTCACCACCGGCTCGTCCTTCCACTCCTCAGCATTCGAGCACTGGTCCGCCATGGAATCCGGAGAAGACTCTGAGGAAGGGCGATCTCGGGACCCCGAAGATTCCGGGGGAAGTGGAAGCCGCCGGACTGCCTCCGCGGTTATCTCCGCCAACTCCACAAATGCCGCTGCAAGCCTCTGCTCTTCCGCTGTGTCCTCACGACGCATCGAAGAGCCCAAAAGTAAAGAATGGAGGAGAGCCAAAACCCTAAAGACAGAGGAAATCTGGAAAGACAGCAAGCGCCCTATGCCTATATCCCCACGCGGGAGGCGTCACGTCGTTCCGACCTCCGAGAAAAGGGGGCCCCTTCAGTTCAAATCCGTCAGGATCATCATTATTACAAGCCCAAGTGACCACGGCACGTGGCTTCTTAACACCGATAGATCTCCACCCACCTGAGCCACGCTGGTCTAAAACCCCAACAGCTACTCTTCCGAGCTTATTAAAGCTCGGGAGTAGGAGGGGGACAAGTGGAGAGGGGGATTTCTGTATCCCATCTAAGAGCAGCCAAACCAGGTCCATTCGGACCAAACGAGGCTCAGCTCATCCAAGTGATAGCCCCATAGGGCTCACTTAGGCTAAAAAGCCCAATAAAGATGACTCGAGATCTCACCCTTCCTCGGCGGCCCTTAGGCTCGAAAGGGCCGAGCGTCGATCAGGATGGAGGAAGACCCATGCCCGAGTTATCACTTCATCGGGATAGAGGCAAGCGCTCTGCGCCCACTCTGACCTGACTTCATCCGAGATTTGCCTATCGCCCGGATAGGGTTGGCACCTTTTGCGCTCGGATCGACCGACGACTACTTATCCACGCTGCCATTGAGAGCCCTTTATGAGCAGGAGTTATGAGGATACGAGACCCATGATCCCTCAATGCTATGAAGATTCCACGATGAGGACGTAAAGATCCCATGATGAGGACGTAACTCCCACCTGAAACTCCTCAGCTTACGGGACTCATAAGGTGAGCACACTATATAAGCCAGAGACTCCCTCCAGTGAAAGGTAAGGGCAATACACGCCTAAAATCCCCTGAGCAGGAACCACTTCACCACCTTGGTGTTGGGGAATCTCGCGCACCTCTTTCTACCTCCCTCCATATCTTCCACCATTGCTCTACTGACTTAGGCATCGGAGGGTTTTCCCCAAGGAATCTCCCCTAGGCCCCCTGATCCGTTTCCCTTTCTCTACAGTTCACTATTCAGTGACCGTCCTCCCAGCTCAGGAACCGCGCAAGATCACGCCCCTTCAGCCACTAATGCTCGGGTGGCCTACTTGGTGACGCCGATCGCTTTCCATAGCTTCGCCCTGGTCATCGGATCGCCCTACTTTTTGGGTGTGATCCTGTGGCTGTTCCTCAACCGACTCCAGTTTCTCCATTGGTTCCCGTGGCCAACGCGCCATGCGCGCTCCCAGCACCAGTGTCCCGCCTGAGTGCCGGGCACCGAACCGTCACCACTGGCCCTTATAGGGCCCCCAGATCAACGCCGGCCAGGGTAAGTGTTAGCTCCCGGGGCCAGCCTCGTCTGATCTCCAACACGGGCCCAACGCCCCGGACTTCGGTCACTACTGCAGCATCTCCCTCGGGTCCTCAACCCCGAGCCGCAGCTAAGCCGGCACCCAACACGGGCTCCCTGCCCCGGGTCCACCGCTTCCCGGCATCTCCCTTGGGTTTTCAACCCCGAGCCGCAGCCAAGTCGTCACCCAACACGGGCTCCCTGCCCCGGGTCCATGGCTTCCCGACATCTTCCTCGGGTCCTCAACCCCGAGCCGTAGTCGAGTCGGTACCCAACACGGGCTTCCTGCCCCGGGTCCACAGCACCTCAGCATCCTCCTTGGGTCTTCAACCCTGAGCCCCAGCAAAGCCGGCACCCGACACGGGCCTTCAGCCCCGGGTCTACGGCTCCTCAGCATCTACATCAGGTTTCTGACCCTGAATCCAGGCACGGTCGACACTCGACACGGGTTCACCGCCCCGAGTTCGCGACTCTCCGATATCACACTCGGGACCCCGGTTACGAGCTCCAGTTGAACCGGCTCTCCCCGTGGGTCTTCCACCTAGGGGGCGGCGTTCCTCAGCACCTTCCTCGGGCATCCCGACCCGAGCCCAAACTACGCCGACACCTACCGCGGGTCCTCGACCCAGGGGCGTCGGCACCTCAGCACTTCTGACAGAGTCGCCCTCCGGTGCAAGGGTATCGTCTCGGGCATTGGTAACACTCCTATAGGCGCGGGCGAAGGTTTACACCTGAGTCGCCCAGCCATCGACTCCCGGCGTAGGTTTCATACCCCGGGGGCCGATCCCAGCACCTCAAATTGACAGCTTCACGCTGCCGGTCGCTTCAGGCCGAGTTTTCTTGGTCTACCATCTTGGGGCGGAGTCTTCCTCAGCTCCTCAGAAGAAGCGTCGCCATGGCCGAAGAAGCAGGCGACTTGCTGCTGCAACCAGCAACTTCGGCAAGAGGGTCCTTGTCGGTGACTTGTGGATCCATCTCGATGGGGGTGAACCAATCATACCCCGGGAACGGATAGTTCCCACTATCCCCACCTCCAATCGTTTTGACCTCTTGCGTCAAACACGAGAGGACGGGGTGAAGCTCAAAAGAGCGGGTCCCTCGACAGCAGTCCGGTGGCACCCACCTCAGCCAGACACGTGGCCTCCCAAGATAACTCGTTGAAAAAGTGACGACAAGGGGGATCAACAACCTGACTTGAGAAGAATCTGGGTCACCCTAGAAGAAGATCAAGCTGTTCGAAGGGCATGTATCACCAACCCCCTATGAGCACTCAGGCGCGGCATCAGATGGGATGCGACCGGCCTCACAGCAGCATTGTCTGAGGAAACCCAGTCGTCCAATGCCCCCCGCACAAGCAAGCGGAGGCAAAGGCGAGCCCGTTCTCGGGCCCGCCATCAACCTGTCCAGGGTTCTCCTCCGGCTGACATCGGGAGAGAGCCCCTTCCTCAACACATCTAAGTCTTTGATAGACTAGGGACGCCTGTCCGCCCTGAGCGACACTTGCGGAGGAAGAGGACGGCCCGGTTCATCAATGATGCGGTTCGAGTGTTCGCGTGTTACACCACCGACACCAGCAAGACACCCAGTCTGACGACTTGAACCAGCCTCTATCCCACTTCAGGAGGCCACGCCACTAGGCTCCGCCGCCTCCTCCAACAGGTCACGTCGGCACTTCTGCCGGACTGCAGGCGTCGGAACGCGCGGAAGAGGTCCCGGTGGAAGACCGTGACCCTCCCACTAACGCAGAGCCGGTCAACAATGACCCTCCTGCAAACGAGGCTCAAGAAGTTACCCTCGACACTCTGATGAAGGAGAACTAGCACATGAAGGCCCTCCTGTAAGACCTCCTCCAAGAGCGAGACCTTCATCCGCAGCAACCTGCTAGGCCCCAGGCCGAGGCACCTGTACCCCCGACGGCCCGCGATGCTGCCAACACCTCAGCGGCGATTACCCGAACCCCGTTGGCAACTGGGTTTGGCACGCCCCCGGTTGAGGTTCAACCACGAGCCTCCAACACGCCGATGCCGAAAAATCTCCTGGCGCAATGCCAGATGATCGAGCGCATCATCGAGACAAAGCTCGCCCAGTATGGTGAAGGGGCTGTCACGATAGATCTCTACAGTGTGCCCTACCCGCTTCACCACCAGCTGAAAAAGTTTCCCCCAGAATACTCCAAGCCCTCGAAGCTGCAAAAGTTCGACGGGCAGGGGTCGCCACATGAACACTTGGCCTACTATGTTACGGCCATGGGTGAGTTAGCACTGGATGAATCATATCTCCTCTGCTACTTCGCCACTTCGCTCACGGGAACTGCCTTACAATGGTACTCTCGTCTGAAGCCCAACTCAGTCATCGACTGGGCCGATCTCCAGAAGAAGTTCCTCGACTGCTTCCAAACGACCGAGTGAAAGGTCTCTCTAGCCGAACTCTATTCTCTTCGGCAGAAAAAGGGTGAGGGGGCCCTCGACTTCATTAAAAAATGGCGAGACCTTAGCATGAGGTGTGTCAATCTACCCGTTCAAGAGGACGCCATCACTATATGTCGTCGAGGTCTGGCAGCCGAGGTCAGCGAAAAGCTTCTCGGCACCAATATCAAAGGCTTCGACCAAATCAACTCGGCAGTCGCTGAAATAGAGATGTTCTTTGCCGATAACCCGGGCTATACTATAGCCAAGGGTAAGCAAGCGCGAGAACGCTAGCATGGTGTGGAAGCCGAGGAATCCACTCAGGGAGAAGAAAACTGATGGGAATCGACGCCGAGCATGTACATTTACTATTGCATTTTTATCCTTTAGTTTATTTTTATATCCACGGGAAAGTATATGCGCAATTGTACGGCTTTATAAGCCAATGTGTCATTTCCACGGATTGTTTGGGTTTCTTTGTAATTTGTCAGTAGGACCAGCAAGGGGGCCCTCAGCCCTTTCACATTGGTCCATGTCACCTATGTGGGGCTAGTCAACCATCCTAGGTGGCCATCTAGAAGGGTTGAATGCCAATTGACCACATGGGAGACAAGGGGTTAAACTTTTCAAAGGTAGGCTACCTACCCATTCAATCTCTTTACCTTGGTCAAGGGGGCGCCCCTCTCCCCTTACTATTTTATTATTTTTTGTGTGTTATTCACATCCAATCTAGGCCCTCCATTCCCCACCCCTAGATCTAATGGTGTAGATTATATTTGACACATGTCATATAAAAGGTTGTATTTTCCATTTGTTAGCATTAATGAAGGAAAAAAATTGGCATTTTGTCCCAATAGAGCTCTTGGAGGGTGCACCCCTCTCCCCCTATCTCCTTGCTATTCTTCCCTTTCCTCCAAAAATCTAGGGTAGGAGACCCTTTCTACCTCCCCCTCTCATCCTCTGAGTTCCCTTTCTGAAGCTGCCGCCGCCGTCGTCGCACCGCCGTCGCGCCGCCGCCACCGGAGTTCTGTCTCCATCAGGATAGAACCCCACCTCCGTGGTTCTATATTTTTATGATGTTGTTTGATTGAGCTGAAATTTTTAGAGCTTGTTCCTCTCTTTGTTATCTTTCCATCCATATATCTTATGCCTCATTCTGAGTTCGTTTGATATTTTTGCCGCAATTTCTAGTCCACCCCTGTCAATCTGTCATTCTGTAGATCTACAGTACAGAGTCGTCTTGTTCTATTTTTTTCACCACCGTATCTATTTTTAGAAAATCCCAAAAAATTACTGAGTCTTTCCCACGTATATCCCCTTCCACCATAATTTTCTTAGAGTCTACAAAAATCGTTTACCCCTCAGTCAAGGGTGTGTTTCAGGCAGATTGTTTGCTACCCCGTGTGTCTATCACTCCCGGTCAGAAAAAGAAGTCAGCTTGCAGAGGTTTTAATTTTCAATCCGTGTGGTGGATGAAGCTTAAAAAATAATATGTTGTATATCTCTGAGTGCTCTTTCCATCGGTACCAGCCACGCCTCGATCGGCCTCCAGATCTGAGCGTAGTGATTTTCTCCGCCCCAGCCTGCAGATTTGTTCTGTGTGCAGGTCCGAAAATTCAGTTCGGGGGAAAATCAAAAGTAAATATCAAAATTCAACTTCGGGTGCCGCCCCTTCAGGGAGTCGATCTGGGACATCCCGCCATCATCCCAGCCAAGCGGCGCCTCCAGAAGACATCAGGAAGGTGACGTTCCTTTGGAACGGATTGCTTGCTGTCCACCGAGTCAGTCACCGAGTTGGCGCAGCACCGAGTTGCAATAGTGCCGAGTCGGACCAGCAGGCCGAGTTCATGCTGAGTTCGCCTCCAGATTACTGCCCGTCAACCCAGGGTCGGTCCTCCCGGGCCCCACTGTAGCCCTTTACCTCCCTGCATGGAGTGGGCAATAGAATTACTGCTGTAATTAAGTTTTTAACTGTTGTTAACCGGGAGTTGCCGTAACTGGCCGGGAACGTCTTCCCCACGCCCGGAGCGTGGAGGTAAACTCGCTACCTCTCTCTTATAGCATTTTGCTCAATTCGTATACTTTTGAATGCCGCTGCGAGTGTAGGATTATTAGCCCGTTATCATTTCATCACCGCTGCGAGAGAGTGAGTTTGAGTGTTACCGTCCCGTGACTTGATCCGAGTCTACACGGAAAGCCGATACCCGTGACTCACGGCCGGTTTCTTAACCGTGCCCGGTCCCACGTTTCCCTCGCTAAGGGACAATTGCGAGCTCGTCTAGAGTCCAAGGATCTCATTCCTAATTCGAGTCGAGTCCGTGGTCCATCCCGCATCAATTTGGTATCAGAGAATGATTGAGTCTAGGGTGTCCAAAACAAAAAAAAGAGTGTCATTTAAGTCTAAGTGTCTAAGTCGGTCTTAGGAGTTGCATTTGCATACCACTAATCGGTATATAAAAAGGTGTTATCCGAACGTTAGGCTACGCCTATCGGGAAGGCCGCACACTTGCGCGAGTGATCTTCGGATCGATTAACTCCGCCACGTACCGAGTCTTGGTGTCTTGTCCTTAGTGTGCATGCATCCCAAACCGTGCATAGTCGGTTTAGTGTCTTGTCCACATGGTCTTGCATATCTATTCCTAGGGATCCAATCCCATCTTTTTGGAAACTATGGCCAACCCATGCCGACCCATCCAAGGCGATAGGTCCGTGTCCGAGTACATTTGGGACTATGATAAGTACCGGATGGAATATGGAGTTGGAGAGGATAGCATCACGATTGCCTTTGAGTTCCGGAGAGGTTTGCGGTTTCACTTCCAACTTGAATGTCTTGTCCGCGACGCGTTCTCGCTGGCGCAATCTTATAAGGTCGCTCTAGAGGTCGAGCCCTTTGAGTCTCATTTTTCTCGCTCTAGAGGTCGAACCCTTTGGCAAACATCTACCTCCTAATCGAGTCCCGAGCCGATCGGACTACCTAACCCAATTCCTTCACCACCCGAGAGTGCTCCATTGTCACCCTCACCTTCCGATCTTAATTCGGAACCCTCTCATTTGGAGCCACCCAAGCCCCAGCCACCCGTGTTTCTAACGGGTACGCTTTTCATAGCCGAGCCGCTTCTTAGTTGGCTCAAGGATGGCTTGGTCCCACATCCCCTCCCATCCATAGACCCCACTTACCTTTAGTGCCGGTCAACTCATTCCATACCACATTTCGATCTAGTCACCATGTTGACACATTGGACGATCTTGTCATGGGATTAGATTCACAATGGAAGTTGACACATCTTTTGGCACGAGGCTTTGACCAACCCGCTAGTCTTAGCTTCACCCATCCGGCCTTCGGGTCCATTACCTCTGAGTGCACCGTGGGTTGTGTCACCACTGAGATTCTTCTACTTCTTCCGCTACCGGACGAGCCCGAATTCATACCCTTTTGTCCGAGGGAGGAATCATACTTCTTGCCTACAATCCCCGTCCCACCCATCACAATTCAAGAAGGTGACTATCCACACCTTCAAAACTTCTACACGTGGGACCGTGACTTGTGGGAACCCACCATAAGGGGTCATACCTTCTTTGATCCCTTTGACCCATTCCCTAGTGGATCCTTAGACCCTTCATATTCACTTCACTTCTTCGAGGGAGTCCGCTACCACACCCCTTCCCCACGGGCTGGGTCGTCTATGCCCACCAAGCCCGTACCCTTACAAGATACACCATCATCTAGGGGAGATACTCTTGACCCTCCCACATCCACATCCCATATGCATGCATGGCCCACCTTAGGAGGTCTAGGATTTCCACATGATGTCAACCACCGGTTACGTCAGATGCATGCATGGTACACGTTCGGGTGTCCTAGTCCGCCGTCATCCATGTACGGGTCGGACTAACATTAGGAGTGTCTAGGGTCATTGTTGAGTCAATGTGCTTTTTCTTTGTGTGATTTGTTTGCATGGTTTGTGTGTCGTTTGTTTGTCTGCATGTGTCTTGTGTCAGCTCGTTGTCATTCTCTTATGAGTAAGAGGCGATTGGACTAATTCGATGAGTATGGGATCGGTTCTACATCTATACCCGGATCAGTCACCTACAGGGACTCAGCGGTGATTCCTAGTGAGTCTTCGAGCTGCTTCCTTCCCTTTGAGAGTGCCCCACCCGGAGTGTCCACCTCTAGCCCATGGCATCTTGCGCATATCGAGTATATATGGAATGAGCAGGTGACAGTCACTTGGAGTGGAGCATACCCGCGTTACTTGGCACGGTGACGGATCCGCCGGAGTACTCGAGCATCCATACCCCTACTCGACGGGGTCGAGTTCCTCCCACCCGGGGAGAGTTGATGGGAATCGACGCCGAGCATGTACATTTACTATTGCATTTATATCCTTTAGTTTATTTTTATATCCACGGGAAAGTATATGCGCAATTGTACGGCTTTATAAGCCAATGCGTCATTCCCACGGATTGTTTGGACTTCATTGTAATTTGTCAGTAGGACCAGCAAGGGGGCCCTCAACCCTTTCCCATTGGTCCATGTCACCTATGTGGGGCTAGTCAACCATCCTAGGTGGCCATCTAGAAGGGTTGAATGCCAATTGACCACATGGGAGACAAGGGGTTAAACTTTTCAAAGGTAGGCTACCTACCCATTCAATCTCTTTACCTTGGTCAAGGGGGCGCCCCTCTCCCCTTACTATTTTATTATTTTTTGTGTGTTATTCACATCCAATCTAGGCCCTCCATTCCCCACCCCTAGATCTCATGGTGTAGATTATATTTGACACATGGCATATAAAAGGTTGTATTTTCCATTTGTTAGCATTAATGAAGGAAAAAAATTGGCATTTTGCCCCAAGAGAGCTCTTGGAGGGTGCACCCCTCTCCCCCTATCTCCTTGCTATTCTTCCCCTTCCTCCAAAAATCTAGGGTAGGAGACCCTTTCTACCTCCCCTCTCATCCTCTGAGTTCCCTTTCTGAAGCTGCCGCCGCCGCCGTCGCACCGCCGTCGCGCCGCCCGCCACCGCCACCGCCACCGGAGTTCTGTCTCCATCAGGATAGAATCCCACCTTCGTGGTTCTATATTTTTATGCTGTTGTCTGATTGATCTGAAATTTTTAGAGCTTATTCCTATCTTTGTTATCTTTCCATCCATATATCTTATACCTCATTCTGAGTTCGTTTGATATTTTTTCCGCAATTTCTAGTCCACCCCATGTCAATCTGTCATTCTGTAGATCTACAGTACATAGTCGTCTTGTTCTATTTTGGTCACCACCGTATCTATTTTTAGAAAATCCCAAAAAATTATTGAGTCTTTCCCACGTATATCCCCTTCCACCATAATTTTCTTAGAGTCTACAAAAATCGTTTACCCCTCACTCAAGGGTCTGTTTTAGGCAGATTGTTTGCTGCCCCGTGTGTCTGTCAGTCCGGGTCAGAAAAAGAAGTCATCTTGCAGAGGTTTTAATTTTCAATCCGTGTGGTGGATGAAGCTTAAAAAATAATATGTTGTATATCTCTGAGTGCTCTTTCCATCGGTACCAGCCACGCCTCGATCGGCCTCCAGATTTGAGTGTAGTGATTTTCGCCGCCGCAGCCTGCAGATCTGTTCTGTGTGCAGGTCCGAAAATTCAGTTCGGGGGAAAATCAAAAGTAAATATCAAAATTCAACTTCGGGTGCCGCCCCTTCAGGGAGTCGATCCGGGACATCCCGCCATCATCCCAGCCAAGCGGCGCCTCCAGAAGACATCAGGAAGGTGACGTTCCTTTGGAACGGATTGCTTGCTGTCCACCGAGTCAGTCACCGAGTTGGCGCAGCACCGAGTTGCAATAGTGCCGAGTCGGACCAGCAGGCCGAGTTCGTGCTGAGTTCGCCTCCAGATTGCTGCCCGTCAACCCAGGGTCGGTCCTCCCAGGCCCCACTGTAGCCCTTTACCTCCCTGCGTGGTGTGGGCAATAGAATTACTGCTGTAATTAAGTTTTTAACTGTTGTTAACCGGGAGTTGCCGTAACTGGCCGGGAACGTCTTCCCCACGCCCGGAGCGTGGAGGTAAACTCGCTACCTCTCTCTTATTGCATTTTGCTCAATTCGTATACTTTTGAATGCCGCTGCGAGTGTAGGATTATTAGCCCGTTATCATTTCATCACCGCTGCGAGAGAGTGAGTTTGAGTGTTACCGTCCCGTGACTTGATCCGAGTCTACACGGAAAGCCGATACCCGTGACTCACGGCCGGTTTCTTAACCGTGCCCGGTCCCACGTTTCCCTCGCTAAGGGACAATTGCGAGCTCGTCTAGAGTCCAAGGATCTCATTCCTAATTCGAGTCGAGTCCGTGGTCCGTCCCGCATCAAAAACGAACTAAACTACAGACTATCTGAGCGACTAAAAATTAAGAAGGATTATGAAACGTGCCAATATGAGGAAAGAGCATACATATGATGCTAAAGGGGTGTGATCGCCAGAGAGGTTACCTCAAAGAAATGAAATGATCGCGTGTACCTTGTGTTGAGTGCGGAGATTGTGAATCCCCGAGAGCGGGAAATGGCAGGTTGCTTCTTCCTCCCCCTTCGGCCGGCCGACGGAGAGGACTTTCCTCAGGTACCCTTGCAAAACAACGACAAACAAGTAATGAGTGGATCAGAAAGACGAAGGTGCAGTATTCAAATTCTAATGACGCAAGTAACGAAATGATGGCAGGACACACACCTGGTTGGTGTTGTCTTTTAAACCCCTCTCGGACACGAGTAGGAGAAAAATGCTTATGATGAATGGCAATTATTCCGACGTAGAAACGGAAAAAGACTCCCTCATAAAAGGGGGGGGGGGGTAGAAGATATGATATGATGAATGCAAGATGACTAGGAAAGAAGAGGAGAGAATGGCTTATTGGATGGTCGATGGCGAGATCCGGCGGAGCTTCGACAGCGTATGGACGACGAGGTAGCGTGGCGGGCGAAGGCGGCCTCTCTCCTGCGAGCACTGGCACCCGAGGATCCGGCAGGACCTCCCCTATAAAACACCCACGGGTTAGGAATACAATCCGGCAGCCTCTCGGCGCTCTTTTTTCGACCCCTGAACTGAGAGGGGTAAGCCTCTATTTATAGAGGTCGGGAGGATGGGGGCGTCCAGAGGCCTGGACGCCTCAGTAATTTGGATTTTCTTCAAACGCCAGACTCAGCGACAGTCAGTCGATGGTTGGGGGTCGCCCGTGAGCTGTTTGATGGAGGCGTCCAGGGGCCTGGACGCTGGACGCCTCCATAACTTGGATTTTATTCAAACGATAGGCTGCGCCACAGTCAGTCCATGGCCGGGGGTCGCCCGTGAGCTGGTTGATGGAGGCGTCCAGGGGCCTGGACGCTTCCATAACTTGGATTTTATTCCAACGACAGGCTGAGCAACGGTCAGTCGATGGCCTGGGGTCGCCCGTGAGCTGGTTGATGGAGGCGTCCAGGGGCCTGACGCTTCCATAACTTGGATTTTATTCAAACGACAGGTTGAGCAACGGTCAGTCGATGGCCCGGGGTCGCCCGTGAGCTGATTGATGGAGGCGTACAGGGGCCTGGACGCTTCCATAACTTGGATTTTATTCAAACGACAGGCTGAGCAACGGTCAGTCGATGGCCCGGGGTCACCCGTGAGCTGGTTGATGGAGGCATCTGGGGGCCTGGACGCTTCCATAACTTGGATTTTGTTCAAACGACAGGCTGAGCAACAGTCAGTCGATGGCCTGGGGTCGCCCGTGAGCTGGTTGATGGAGGCGTCCAGGGGCTTGGACGCTTCCATAACTTGGATTTTATTCAAATGATAGGCTGAGCAACGGTCAGTCGATGGCCCGGGGTCGCCCGTGAGCTGGTTGATGGAGGCGCCCAGGGGCCTGGACGCCTCCATGAAATCTTATATATATTTTTTGTCAATATTTTGTATTGATGGAGGTGTCCAGGAGCCTGGACGCCTCCATGATGACCCCCTGGATTCCCCCGAAAAGGGCGTCGGCAGTCGTCCGTTAGGCATTTTCCTGGTCCCGGTAACTTCTGATGCATGCGATTGATGTTGATGCCATTCGAATGTCGCATGATTTTCACAACAAGGCAGTTTCCGGATGCCGAAGGAGCGTTACGCTACTCGCCCAGAAGATGAGAGAAGACTCAAAGATAGGAAACACTCAAGTGATTCAAAATGCGGAAGCCGCTGCGGGGCGTCGAGTGGTAATATGAGATTTTTTCAGGGGACGTCAGGAATAGCGTGTCTACAGCTGCCCCGCCTTGGCGTCTGCTTTGCAAGGGAGTGACATGTAATGGAATGGTATCGAAGTGGAGTGAAATGGAGTGGGAATGGACTGATAAGTTGATGCCAAGGTGTGATGAGACACGCTTTTAACATGACTATTTGGAATCTTTCCTGTAGTTTCAATGAGGCGACCTTGAAGAAGGTCTTTCAAATTTGACGATTGTTTGGACGGAAATCAAATAAGGGAGGGTGAGATGTGTGCTCAGGCACGAAAATAAAGGAGACCAACTTCTCGATGTGGAAGTACCTGGGTCATAAACCTGTAGGTTTCACATTTGGGGAGCGGTTACCAGCCAATGTGGAAGTGCTGCGGCCAAGGTGGGTCAAACAAGATAAAAAGCAAAGGAATATCTGAGGGTCTGTCCAAACATGGGTCTCGTTTGGAAGGGCAGCGTAGGGCCGTTTCAAGGAAACTCAGTATTTCATTCAGAATGGAATATCTCATATTTGTAAGAATTGAAGCACAATGGCTTTCGCAATCGAATCACTTGAATGATCTTCCGCAATAGACTCAAAGTCCTATATGAATGCATGCTGGGTTTAAAGAAAAATTTAAAACAAACTAGAATAGAAAATAGCCAAGGATAATATTGTCAACTCGTTAAGAATGGGTCAGGATACCGATCCAGTGAGGTGATACTGAGCTGGGGCCCGTTTATCCACGCACCGACTCACTGAATGGAACCGTCGTTCCCACGCTATCACCAGTTAACGGCCTATCCGTACAACCCAAATTCTTCTGGAATCATCACTGTTTTTGTTGAAGGGGAACTCAAATCTCAGATTCGTTCGGGTCGCAAGGTCCTTGACGTGTTCTAAAAGCGTAACTATCATATAGTATGATGCATGACACGGGGGACCAAACACTGAAGGATGGTATACAAGATAGGGCGAAAAACGTCCGTTGGTAATGTTTGTTTATGTGTCTTACCTAAGTGTTTTGATGATGAGCAACACTATGTTAATTGTTCTTGTTATTTTTAATCAGATATCTTGCACTTGAGTTATCCATGGTCTTATATGAAATAGCTGCTAAGAGGTAACACTTCGTGTGTTCGTTCATGTTCTGTCTTCGTGCTGTTTTCCTCAAACCTCATGTAGTTCTTGCTTCGCGTTTTCACCTCGTGTCGAGCTAGCCATGTTGTCGTCTGATTGAGTGTTGTCTTTCACCTCGTGCAGTATTTGTTTACTGTGTTGTTTCCATGTCATCCT